>CM055122.1:792213867-793413867 GCA_029206835.1 Rana muscosa | reverse complement strand
ATTATAAATCAACTAAAAATAAGGCTTACATTAATACTAATCATTCCGATTCAACAAAAAATGTAGCTTGCGAAAATACGAATTAGTCCAAACACGAAAATTCCCGTCTAGCAAAATTACGAACGATTACGAATCAACAGGACCGAAAAGAAACGAACCGAAACTAAACAAATTTTTCCGTTGTGCACAAGTCTATCTGTTAATATTAGATGTCTAGATCCACAGCCAAAAATATATTTAGAGTGTGGAAAGGTTAGAACCCCTACCAGGTTTTTTGTTGCTGTATGTGTCTGCATAGAGAGATGAAATATACCTCACCAATGGGAACACAGACAGTGATAAATACCCAAAACAAGTTCTAGTCACCCCATCCCCTCTACTAGTACAAGTGTTTTTATTACTGTTTCTGTGCCACAGACGGTGAGGCAAAATCTTCCCAACAATGACATATAAAGCATTAAAACCAGACAGTTCTAACATTCCCCCATTATATGAAGTAAATTATATAGTAAAAAAAAAAAGGCTGTTCTTATACTATAAAAAAAGACTGAGAAGTGTGTGACCGCTGAGTGTGAATGCAGAACTAGAGCTTTTACCACCACGAGGACCATTTTAATAGACTGTCCTACAGCTTGCTGAGGTTGGTTAAATCACAAATTCAGCTTTTTTTTTTTTTATAAAACAAGACCTCATCATCCTTGTCCAGCAGCTGAAACATTCAGCAAACCCCCCGCTGCTTCCCAAAACAGACCTCCTTCCTTTTTCCAGTTCACTTAGACAACATGGTGGCTCCAGGGGATTTCTGAGGAAAGTTGTACATTGAGATGCATATTTCACATTTTTGGTCCCAAAACTAAGTCTGGTCTTCAGATTCTTTCATCAATGCTTTGGTGACCCTTGCAATGTGAGGAGTGTATCTTGCTGTGTGAGGGTGGAGTTTGGAACCAGCTGCTAAACCCCCCATTGCTTCTGCCTGACATGGCTAATATACATGACAACAGCATGTGTCGGGCTTACAGTTTTCTTCTTATCCCATAATAATTGATGCAAAATGTATACAACATTCAAAGCTTTCTAATTTTCATCTAAGTTTACTTAAAACAGTAACCAGCACAGATTCTACTTTTGCTGAACAATATCGTGTGTATTTTGTTACCTGTTTTTCCCACTTGTTATGTCTGTCACTTTGTACCAGGGAGCGATAAGCACACTATATACTGTATGTGATAATATATGCACAATATATAAATATTTGTAAGGATGTTTAATAGTACAAAATGGCATGGTTTATTGGTCAATGGTAACAACTAAAGTCGTGCATCTGTGTGATGCATAGAACATGCTGCAGCAATAATGAAAGTTCTAAACTAAAAAAAAGGAAAAAATTTAATTTAAAACTTGCTCGCGGCTGTAATGTATCCCGGCAATATAGAAAATACATTTATTTTGTTTTTAAATTGCCATAGGGTCCCCTCCAAAATCCATACCAGACCCTTATCTGAGCATGCAGCCTGGCGATCGCACCCCCCCCCCACCCCAAAGCACCTTGTCCCCATGTTGTTGGGGACAAGGGCCTCTTTCTAACAACCCTGAGCTGTGGTTGCTGGGGTCTGTGGGCGGGGGGCTTATCGGAATCTGGAAGCCTCCTTTAACAAGGGGGCCCTCAGATCCCGCCCCCTATGCGAATTGATATTGGGTATATCGTACCCCTATCCATTCACCAAAATAGTGTAAAAATGTAAAAACAACAAGAGACAGACTTTGACAATTCTTTTATTAAAAAAAAAGACAAAAGAAAAAATTGTCCCACGATGTCCATCCACCGCCCATCACGCCGCCCGATGAACCCGAAAAATTTAAAAAACGGACCAAGCTTTGCCTCGATGGGAGGCCTCCTGCCGACTGCTGTCTCTTCGCTTTGACAGCTGTTATATAGGCATAGGCGAGGCCACCCAGTGACATAACCTATTGACCCCGACCCCTTATGATGGCACAAGACTACTTTAGAGGGGTCCGGGGTCACCCGGTTACGTCACTGGGTGGCCCGCCCTTGCCAATATAACGGCTTCTCTGGCGCAGCTGGCGGTGACCAGCGAAAAGGGTTAGGCTCTCCTTTTCCTTATCCACCTTGCCCCTGTGACTGGAGGATATGAACACTTGCTCATGCTTGAAGGGCCTCATTGGAAATCGGCAATGGCACTGGCACTGGCACTGAAGATTTGTCTTTCCATCCCCATCACCAGCTGATAAGTATCCATTTACTCTCTTTCTACTTTGGACTATATGATTTGATCCATGTATGGTCTCATGTACCAGGACTGTCAACTTGAATGCATATTCTCCATGATCGTTCGGAGGCCAGGTACGATGTTGACATCACGCCCAGCTTCTGCATTCCAAAAATACCGCCACCTCGGCTGGGAAGCCAGGATCATCTTTTTTTTTTCCTTCAGGCTTCCCAGCCTAGAGGCGAGATCTGAGGATTTATTGACCCCAGATCTCACTGTAAAGAGGACCTGTCAAGCACTATTCCTATTGCAAGGGATGTTTACATTCCTTGTAATAGGCATAAAAGTGATAAAAAAAAAAAGTAAAAAGAAAGTGTCAAAATAGAAAAATAAAAGTAAGATCATTTTTTTTTTTTAAAGTGTCCCCGTTCCTGCGTACTCGCGCGCAGAAGCGAATGCATACGTTGGTCGAGCCCACATATGTAAACGATGTTCACACCAAGTGTGAGGTATCGCTGCGAACATTAGAGCAAGAGCAATTATTATAGAACTAGACCTCCTCTGTAACTCTAAACAGGTAACCTGTTAAAAAAAATGTAAAGCGTTGCCTATGGAGATTTTTAAATATCAAAGTTTGGCGCCATTCCAGCAGTATGCACAATTTCAAAACGTGACATTTTAGGTATCTATTTACTCAGCGTAGCATCATCTTTCACATTATGCAAACAAATTGGGCTGACTTTACTGTTTTTTTTATGCATTTTCAAAAAAAATACATGTTTGAAAATTTACTGCGCAAATACCTTGTGAGATAAAAAGTTGCAATGACCACCATTTTATTCCCTATGGTCTCTACTAAAAACAAATATATAATCTTTGGGGGTTCTGAGTAATTTTCTAGCAAAAAAATATATTATTTTTACATGTAGGAGCGAAGTGTCAGAATTGGCCTGGGTAGCAAGTGATTACCATTTAGGCTATCATATCATGCTCGAAACATTATTTCCATGTGCAATTCCCATGTTTCTAGATAGAATAATATTTAGAAGGTCTCTTTTGTCTATTTTGAGAGTATTTATTCTCCCATTCTCATATTAGCGCTATAGTAAATAAACACCAATGTATCAAGGAAGACTAAACCTCCACATCCCCAAAAGCAAACTCTGTACGTATTCTTAGAACAGAAGGTATTTACATGTCCCATTCCAGCACTATTCTCATAACCAATTTTAGGACACTGGGCAAATAATAACTTTATGGCCAAATGCACATCCAGGTCTCCTGATGTATAGTGAAAATAAGGCCTAATATTAAAGAGCCATGTATACCAAACTGCATGCAGCTGTTTTAAGCTATTTGTCCATCATCAACGCAGTGTATGGGAGCCATTGCTTCAATGACATGGGACTTGGGACCCAATGAGAAAGTATATGGGAAGGATAGACTGAAGGATTTAAGAAGCCCTCTAACCAAATCAGTGCATAGCACAGTAGAGCCTTTTTAGAACAGAACGTATTCACGTCTCATTCCATCACATATCCCCCAAAGAAAAAACAATTATTCCTCATTTTAGGACAGAGCATGCAAATAATTCCTTTATGTTCTAAAGGCCAAATTTGCATCAATAATTTCTATTGTAAATACTGTAATTATATATATATATATATATATATATATATATATATATATATGTAGCGGCCTCCTCACTCCCCTCTCTGCATCAGCTCGTCTTTCTCTTGTCTAGGGGTACCTCAGAGGGAAGAGAGCGGGGTCACCACGCCAAGCCTTTACCACAGATGTCTGTGCGGTGTAAGCAAAGTTCTTTCTCTACCTTCGGGTCAGTGTTGTGCACCTGGAGATACCTTGAACAATGTCCACCAGAAAAGAGCCCCACACCATTAAAGTCCAACACTCCTTTATTCTTCTCGAGTGAACAGCATAATCAGTTAGACTCCCTTAAAGAACAGAACAAACAAGGAGGTGTGGATGCGAGTAGGCCCAGACACAATGAACTCTCCACTTTCCTCCATGAAAGTGGGCTGAGGTCTCCGAGCGGGGGGGGGGGGTTTCCTTCCAGGCGGTCTCCGATGGGAGGCTCACCCGTCACTGGCAATCTGCTGCACCCGGTCTTCAAGTGAGTATCTCCCCCCGGTCCATTACACCTTCCGGATTCGGGTACCCAATCCCTGGGTTCCCTAGGACCTCCTTCCCTCACGGAACTCAGTGTTGGGCACTGAGCTCCAGACCTCCATCCGAGTACCTCACCCCAGGCTAAAGGTGCCTGGGATGGAACACGACCTCTGGACGTCCTCTAGGCCTAGGCCGCCTAGAGGACCGACGTGAACCACCGCCCTCAGGATGAAGGTGCCTGGGACTCGGCCCTGTGACAAAGATGGCCGGCCCCCTTTATACCCTCTCCCAGCAAGCACGGCGGGTTCCCCGCCCCACCATACTTCTGCCGAGGGAGGACAAGAAGGAGGCACGGCACACAGCAATGGTTCAACCCCAGCCCAGGGCGACAGCGCCACCTGCTGGACCGCAAGGAACTGCACACTGCCGGTGTCTCTGCCAGTTTTAAATAGAGGGAAAAGTGTATACCCGCTACATATATATACACACACATATACACACATATATATATATATATATATATATATATACATACATACATACACACATTTGAAACATGGTTGTTTAATGTTTTAAAATGTATTTATGTGTCCCCTATTTTTCTACCTTCCGTTTTCATTGTTTTTTTGTATCCTACTCTGATGACAATTTTTCTTTTTTTTTTTTGTTTCACAAAGTTTTTATTGATTGAACATGAAAACATAATACAACATAATATTGATATAATCATGTGAACATATTAAATATATCAATTGGGTTGTAGTACAATTTACAGTAAAGTATGGTATCAAGACAATTTAATAAAAATAGATTGGGCTATGCTGCGTGCACACGATCTGAGCTTTTTCCAACCAAACTCCCATCGGAATTCCGACGGAAAAAAATAGAACAGGTTCTAGATTTAAATTCCGAAGGAATTCATCGGAATGTCTCTGATGGGGCCCACACACGGTCGGAATTTCCGATGAAAAAAACTCTGTCTGACTTTTTTCATCGGAAATTCCTATTGTGTGTACAAGGCATAAGAGAAGAAATAAATTCTAATATATATTATAAATAAGGCCTGATATTATAAAGCCCTTTATCCCATAAATACTTATAAAACACAAATGCTTTGAAAAATATTCACTCTAAGTGACATCTATTGTTGTGTGTTTTGGATCCAAGAAAACAAGGCAGCTGTGTTCTAATCTAGAGGAAGCGCTCTCTAGTATAATAAAGAGGTCTGCAAGGATTTGTGAACTTCCAGCAGCCTGTCTCCAGGTATTGTCAGTAAGAGAAGAAATATGACTGCATGTATAACTGTTCACAGAAGATCACTGCCACTGGGAGAATGACTGCTGATTATGAGCCATTTAGAGGTAGAAGGGACACAGTGACCTTACCGGCATTCCTTTATGATCGCTGTGTGCAGTATTTTATACATTTACAGCACACAGAAAATAACACAGATCTAAATGGCTTTTTTGTTAATTGGACAATACAAAATGTATGATCTGTATTTTATGCTGACAATGCGACATAATTAAATTTATTGCCACCAAGGAGGAGTGTGTATCAGACAGACAGTTGGGAGACAGAAACGGTATATATGATAAATTACTTGGGAATATTTATTGCCCATGCTGTAAATTTCTGTCAAGTTTGTGCCTATAACAGCCGCCTTATCAATCTTGTAGCATACACGTGGGCTACTTGATTGTCTGTCTTAACAGTTAAAATTTCCTGAAAGCATGATTGATGAATATTAGTCGAAAAAAACTGGAACTTAAAATAGATCTAAACCCTAACACAATGACATGTATTTTGTTAAAGTGCTATTTATAAAAAGCAATCACCATGTTCTTTTCCTTCATAAATGACTGTTTATCCCATCTTTTGTTGCATCTTAGTGTTGATTTCCTCCAGCCTCTTTCAGCCACGTGCATTTTCTCCAGTGTGATCTGCACATTATTGCTCTGGGCTGGCTTTCTGACAGTGACAAAGGTGGACCATGCCTGCATGGGGTTGATTTACTAAAACTGAAGAGTGCAAAATCTGGTGCAGCTCTGCATGGTAGTCCAAGATTGGGGTGTTGACCTCACCTGAAGGCAAATTGATTAATTCTTCTGGCTTCAATCTAGGAGTTCTCAAATTAAAAGTAGCTTTTTTGACTCAGGCATCCAAAGAGGCAAGTATTTACTTTTAAAGGCATGTTCAGTACCCTTAATTCAAGGTACATAGGGGTTAATTTGCTAAAACTGGAGAGTGCAAAATCTGGTACAGCTGTTCATGGTAGCCAATCAGCTTCTAAATTCAGCTTGTTCAAATAAGTTTTGACCAAAAAAAACAACCTATGAAGAGCTGTACTACATTTTGCAGTCTCCAGGTTAAGTAAATCAACCCCAATGTGTGTCAACACAGCTGTTTGTAGTCTCTGTCAGGGGCACCTGTAACATGGTGACAACACTGGAGCACAGTTGACCCTATAACAGAAAATGGCCAAACAAGTACATAGCGAAATCACCAGATATTCCTTTATTGAAAGCAGCAGATTTCAAAAGACTGAGAACACATTTTGAAATGATATAGACATGTTAAAGTGCATATGAGACTTTAGTGATTGGGTTTACATCCACTTTGACTGCAAATGGTTGCATTACAGTCGCATGCTTTTCTCATGTTCCTCCCTATTCACATATTCCTCAAAATTGTGTGCATGTGAATTTGTGCAAAATGAATATGTGAATACACACATGAATGAAAATCTGATGAGAAGCCATATTTTCAGATGGAAAGCATGTTGCATATGGGAACATTGAGGAATTAAACACAGTGAAGTAGTATTTCTAATATAAGGTATATAAAAGCATATTTGTGTGTGGAATATTAGTTGCACAAGGAGGGGAAACAGACACAGGAGAGGCTATGAAGCAAGAAAGGGAGTAGGTAACAAGCTCAGATCGGGCTGCAGTAAGCACACCAACATGACTAGTATTATGTCCAGCCAAAGATCTATACTTGACCCCATAATGTGAAACAGGTTAAGGTCCACCAGCAGCCTTCCCTTTGTGCCTAGTTTCAGCCCTGTCCAACATGCTATCCACTGAGCCAGTAAGGCCCCTTTCACACGGAGGGTCCGTTCAGGTCCGCCTGTCAGTTTTTTAGGCGGACCTGGACGGACGCTCCATGTAGCCCTATGGAGCCACGGATGTCAGCGGTGACATGTCCGCTGACATCCGCTCCGCCAAAGTGTGACGGAGGAAAACCCTCATTCTTCCTTCCGTCGGTGGAGCGGATCGGATGAACACGGACAGACGGTCCGTGTTCATCCGATCTCCCCATAGGGGAGAGCGGCGCTCTGACAGGGCGGTCCCTGCACAGTGTGCGGGGACCGCCCAGTCATCCGCCGGCTCAGCGGGGATCAACTGAGTGATCCCCGCTGAGCAAGCAGAGCTTCACAGGGCGGATCATGACTGATCCATCCCGTGTGAAAGAGCCCTAAGAGTCTAGGCTGGCATTCCAGCTAAAAAAACACTGTAAACTTTGGTCTCTGATTTTATGCCAGATACACTCTAAGTGGCTTTGCCAGTACAAAGATGGGCAACAAAAAAAGGGGAAAGGTCTGAGGAATAAAACATATCAAGAGAGACTTTAGGAACTCATTATATACAGTCTGGAGGAGAGAAGGGAAAGGGGTGACAGGATTGAACCTTTAAATACATCAAGGGAGTAAATAGGGTTCAGGAAGCCAGTATTTTTAATATGAAGCCAAGATCAAGAACACAGAGACATGACCTCAAACTAGCAGGGGGAAAGTTCAAAACTAACCTTAGAAAGTATTTTTTTACTGAAAGAGTATTTTTTGTAGTTGATGATTGGAATAGACTTCCAGCATAGATAGTGAGTAAGTCAACAGTAATTGGATTCAGACATGCTTGGAACAAGCTTAGATCTATACTCAGACAAATAAGTTAACAAAAATGGGGTATAGCAAACTGCTTGCTGTGTGGGCACTCGACAGGAGGGAGGGCCCAGGAGCAGCAAAGAGGGACCCGAGAAAAGGGAGATCTGGAATGCCCTGTGCAAAACCACTACACAGAGCACGGGTAAGTATAACATGTTTGTTTTTTGTTTTACAACGAGTCTTTACAATCACTTTAATGTCATGTAATTTAAAATATAAAAGCCAGGATCAGTTGTATATTTCTGGGGACTTTGTTGTCAAGAGCTGTGAAAAACTGAAGGTACTAAATAAATATCTTTAAAAAATGAAAATAAATAAATCTTTGCACTTACCTATAATGATGTTACCAACTGCCAATGTAATACATGGAAGTGAGACTGTATTTTGATTGTTGTAGTATACCTCTACTTTAAAAAAATACTAATGAAACAACAATTTTTGTAAATCTATTGCAAAGTGGTCAGATAAAGAACAAGGAAGACAGAAATAAAAAATAAAAAAAACAGCAGTTTATTTAGAACACCTAACTCAAATTCTCTTAAAGCGGAGGTCCACCCTTAAAAAAAAAAAAAAATTACATAAACAGGCTCTTTACATTTTTTTAGAAAACATTTGAAAAAAAAAAACATTTTACTTACCCAAAACGCCTGTTGCTAGGCAGACTTCCTAATCTGCCACTTCCTTCTCCGTAGAGCTGTTCCTTCTCTTTATCCCTCGCGTGGTGTTGTGGGAAATTGGGCACACTGTCTTCTGGGACCTGTGTGTGTCACAGAAGACAGTCGCCCATTAAAAAAGCACCGCGCGACTTGCGCATGCGCAGTAGGAAACGGGCAGTGAAGCCGCAAGGCTCCACTGCCTGTTTCCCTTAGATAGAATGGCGGCGCTCGCACATGATCCAATAGACGGATCGGCCTCTGGGGGCCGACTTTGCGGGCTCCCTGAACAGGTAAGTGTCCTTATTAAAAGTCAGCAGCTACAGTGTTTGCAGCTGCTGACTTTTAAAAAAAAAATTAAAATTCAGCTGGAACACCGCTTTAAATTTCACCTTACACAACCTCTCATTTTGTTGCTAATAATACATCAGCTACATTTTAATGAGCAATATTTTTTCATACAAAACATCATAAAAAGCAATAATCTGAAGAGAATGCAGTAAATGTAACTGATCCTGAAAAGTAGCAACTATGCAGGATAATAAAATACTGCATTTGTTATGTTTTAGTGAATTGACCCTGTAATCACTTGTCCTTCTTAACAGTTATGAGCATGAGCTGCAAGTTGATATTGCTGCAAATTTCACTAGAGCTGAAGACTTTTGCTCATTTAGTTCATTTATGAGCTATTTATTCAAAATCAGCTTGGAACAAAACTACTCTTTTTTTCTCCTATTATTTCGAGTGATTGGGTGTAATTAGAGTTATTTTGTTTATTTGTTTTATTTTTATTTGTAGTTCCCCCCTTTTTGTGTCCATTTGATTGTTATTTGTGTACTGATGCTTTAGAGCCCATTCACACAGGGGCAACTTTGGATCCGACTTCAAATCACCCCAGGTCGCCCCAAGTCGCCTCAAGTCGCGCTGCATGAGAAAATCAATGTAAGTGAATAGAGCCGTCTTAATGCACACTACTGCAGTCGCTCCGACTTCAAAAAAGGTTCCTGTACTACTTCAATCCGACTTCTAGGCAACTGCTAGGCGACCTGTACCCATTGATTTCAATGGAAGTCGCTCAGAAGTCAGATCCCCTGTCTTAACAGGAGCAACTTTCCAGGAAGAGAACATACATTTCTCAGGCAAACCTCTCCCTCCCCCTCCCTCCCACAGAGCTGGTTCTTGTTTGATTGGCCACTGGAATGTCTCCTGTCCTGGAGGCAACTTGAAGTTGCCTTGAAAGTAGCTTCATGTCGCGCTGTGATTCATTCTCAAGTCGTGTCCAAGTTGCCTCCCAAAGTCACGCTGGAAGTCGTGTTCCCCCTGTGTCAATTTTTGTGAAATAAACATAACAGGTTAATGGGGCTAATGCAGTGTTATTTTTAGCACAACAAGTCAATAGAAGCTGAAATAAGCTTCCATATTAATTTAGGAGCCATTTCAAGCCCAAATGCACCATGAAAAAGCACCCTCACCAACTTGCAATATTTTGCTGAAATCAGATGTTCACCAAAAATTTGGGGAAGTTAAAACTCTTAATTTTGCTTGACCTCGGTTATGAGTGAGATGGGGTGGGCCATAGAGGCAGTGGTGTAGTGCTGGTGTAGCTGGGTCATAGTCCAAAGAAAGTGTTTACACCACTGAGGTGAGTGATGAGCAGCTATCCGATGTGGGTGTCTGCCCCGGCTCGCCACCACAAACTTCAAAGGTCAAAGAAAGGATTGACCGCACACCACCACGTAGCTTAGCAAATAAAATCTTTTATTTGTCACCATGCTAGACAGATAAACAGGATCAAAATTGAGGCATTTCACATGGGCAGTTTGTGCTTAGTCATAGCACGTGGTGGTGTGCGGCCAATCGTTGACCTATGTAGCTGGGTCATGTCAAAGCTTTAATTTTTCCTGAAATCAAAATTTGCCTTTTAATGTGTCTGGGTTTGGGGTCTATAACAACCTGGGCTCTAGGGAAATAGGCAGAATGTAGCTGGCTGTCATCCAACCAGGAATATTGAGAATATCTAGTGGCAAAAAAACAAGTATTGCAGGAGCAGCTCAAGAAGGATGTGTATTGCAGGAAAAGCTATTTTTGCTTTTTTATATTTATATATAAAAAAAAAAATCTGGATTTCTGTAATAACATTTATCTCAAACAGTTAAAAAAAAAGTGCCAGCTACCTAATCACTATCCAGGGTTTTATTTGAAGCTGCTATTCTTATACCCTCAGTTCTTGAAACTCTTTGGGATGTAAGTGGTCTAGGAAAGACCAGGGATTGTTAGCATTTGGCTGGTATTTTGTGGTGGTTCTGCTCTTAAAGCGGAAGTAAACCCATTCAAAAACCGTTTCATTTCCGGCACGTGCCGGAAATGTAACACTCCCATTGGTTGTGCTCTAAACCAAACTGTCAAACCATCCAATGGCTGGTGTCTAAACTGATCACATGTTCAGCATCATGGCAGTTGTAGCTTAAACAGAGGTAAAGATGGCAGCTTCTTTGGCTGAAATTGATAGGAGGGTTTACTTACACTTTAAAGCACATTCCTGGTGCTAAAACACATACAGGCTGACAAGGACATAGAAAGTGTTCCACTTGCAGCCCTCTTGGTATGGTGATACCAATCTATACAGTTGTCATGCAGGACCAACATAATTTAGAAAAATGTAGATCCAATGGTGTTTTTTCAAAAAAATTAATTTCTCTTTTTTCTTTTTGAAATGGTTACAAAAAAATATAAAAAAAAACTGATTTAATGTAATTCAAACAGGGTCTTAGACCCAATGTATTTGTTCTCTTATCTGTAAAATAAATTGTGATTACCATTTCTATGCAACATAATAGGATTTCACTATGATGCAGCTTCAATAATATACTATTCATAACATGTAACAGATTCTGCCACAAAGCAAAGTTAAAGCTAAACCTCGTTTATAAAGAGAGATAAAGACACAAGAGCAGAGAATACATTCTGGCCTCTGGCCAAGAGCAGACAAACTCCCTTTTCAAACAAAACTATTATCTAATCTTTATTAAAGAGCAGTTTTTATATGAATGCGTCTGGACAATAATGCCAACTATAATAGAGTGCTTTATGCTGCCAGGTTCTGTTTACCTAGAACAAGCTACAAAATTGTTTTGGCTTAAAAAATATATATAAAATAACATAAAAAAAGAAAATCTAGATCTTAAATTAATTTGTTGGCAAGAGGAAACTAGCAGGAAGCTTGTTATTTTTCAATGTGTAGATAAATAGTCATGTATGATCTAACATGCAATCTAGTTTGTAGATAAAATATCCTGTGGCATTTTGCAAGGAATCCGGCAAAACAGTTTATTGTACATCTTAAAGGGGACCTTCACTCACATTTTCACCTTAGCCTCCCTCTATCCCTCCCACTCCCAGATACACATTTGAAAAGTGTATTTTTCTTTGGGGGAAAAGGGGGGGGGGGCGGAAGCAGGGCCGATCCTAGGGTCACAGACGCCTGGGTGCAGAAATATTTCTGGCGCCCCCACATGGGCGTGGTCACCATCTTACCAACTCCTCCCCTTTACAAATGTTTCTAGGGCAACGACTCAAACACAGAGATGCTCCCCTAAGAAGTCTTCATTACCCTAGGATCCTCCCATGATCTTTTAACAATTAAGAAAATTCTGGAAGAGAGTACACTAATGAGACCTGGAGGGGAGTCTCTCTGATGAACACAGAGAGGGCTTCTGTTAGAGAGTGCCCCAAGACATACTACAGGAGATGCTCAGAGACTGTAGACATGATACAAGAGACGGTCAGAGACTGCAATCATAGTACAGGAGATGGTCAGAGAGTGCAGACATATTACAGGATACGGTCAGAGAGTGCAGACATATTACAGGAGATGGTCAGAGACTGCAGACATACTACAGGAGATGGTCAGAGACTGGAGATATAATACAGGAGATGGTCAGAGACTGCAGTTCCTATGGACGCTAGTAGATAATGGCCGATCGGCCCTCTCACCTGACCCAGCGATACAGCAACAACGGTTCCTCTGATCAGGAGTCAGCTCACTCTGAATTGCCCATAGCGACTCCGCTGGGTAGAGCCCAGGTCTGTATTCTGGAAATGACTCCATTCTTTTTTACACCAGGGATGGCGCCAGGCTGTGTGGCTTTCACTCTGGTGGCGCAGGGCAGCGGGGTTCTCTCTCTGATGGTGTTCTCTCAGCACTGTCCACTCCCTCTGGAGTCCTGGGTGCACTTCCCTGAAAGCTTTCCTGGGCTCCTGGCTCTCTCTCTCTCTCCCATTCAGCTGGGCATGCTGTGTGGGCTGCAGTTTCTTTGTTACAGTGGGGCTGCCAGTCCTCGAACTACATGTCCCGCAATCCTCTTCTCTGCTCCTTTTTCTATTCTATTTCTTCCCTGGCCGATATGAAGGTGGGGGGAAGAAACATAGTGGGCGGCTATGCTGGCAAGCGCCGCTCACTAGTACAGCATTGCGTGCGAGGAGGAGAGGGAGGGGGGAAAGAAGAGCCCACAGCTGCAGTGGCGTCACTAGGGTTGGTGTCACCCGGTGTGGTAAAACATGGTGTCACCCCCCTTCCACCACCTATAGTTGCCCCTCAGTACAGACCCCCTCCACTAAGTATAGACCCCCTCCAACAGTGCAGACTCCCCACTAAGTATAAACCCCTCCCTCAGTACAGACCCCCAAGGACAAACCACCCCCTCCATTAGTACAGACCCCCCCAGGACAAACCAATCCATCTCCATTAGTACAGACTCCCCAGGACAAACCCCCCCATTAGCACAGACCCCCAGGACAAACTCTCCCATTAGTAAAGACTCCCCACCCAAGACAAACCCCCCCTCCATTCGTACAGACCCCTCCAGGACAACCCCCCATAGTACAGACTCCCTTCAGGACAACCCCCCCATAGTACAGACTCCCCCCAGGACAAACCCCCCCATTAGTACAGACTCCCCCCAGGAGAAACCACCCCTCCATTAGTACAGACTGCCCCAGGACAAACCACCCCCCTCTCTATTAGTACAGACCCCTCCAGGACAACCCCCCCATTAGTACAGACTCTCCCCAGGACAAACCCTGCCTCCATTAGTACAGACCCCTCCAGGACAACCCCCCCATTAGTACAGACTCCCCCCATTAGTAAAGACTCCCCCCAGGACAAACCCCCCTCCATTAGTACAGACCCCCCAGGACAACCCCCCCATTAGTACAGACTCCCCCCAGGACAAACCCAGCCTCCATTAGTACAGACCCCCCCAGGACAAACCCCCCTCTCCATTAGTACAGACCCCCCAGGACAAACCCCCCCCTTAGCTCAGACCCCTCCAGGACAACCCCCCATTAGTAAAGACTCCCCCCAGGACAAACCCCCCTCCATTAGTACAGACCCCTCCAGGACAACCCCCCCATTAGTACAGACTCCCCCCATTAGTAAAGACTCCCCCCAGGACAAACCCCCCTCCATTAGTACAGACCCCCCAGGACAACCCCCCCCCCCATTAGTACAGACTCCCCCCAGGACAAACCCAGCCTCCATTAGTACAGACCCCCCCAGGACAAACCCCCTCTCCATTAGTACAGACCCCCCAGGACAAACCCCCCCTTAGCCCAGACCCCTCCAGGACAACCCCCCCATTAGTAAAGACTCCCCCCAGGACAAACCCCCCTCCATTAGTACAGACCCCTCCAGGACAACCCCCCCATTAGTACAGACTCCCCCCATTAGTAAAGACTCCCCCCAGGACAAACCCCCCTCTATTAGTACAGACCCCCCAGGACAACCCCCCCATTAGTACAGACTCCCCCCAGGACAAACCCAGCCTCCATTAGTACAGACCCCCCCAGGACAAACCCCCCTCTCCATTAGTACAGACCCCCCAGGACAACCCCCCCATTAGTACAGACTCCCCTCAAGACAAACCCCGCCTCCATTAGTACAGACCCCTCCAGGACAACCCCACATTAGTACAGACTCCCCCAGGACAAACCCCGCCTCCATTAGTACAGACTCCCCCCAGGACAAACCCCCCTCCATTAATACAGACCCCCCAGGAAGAACCCCCCCATTAGTCCAGACCCCTCCAAGACAACCCCCCCAGGACAAACCCCCCTATTAGTACAGACTCCCCCCAGGACAAACCCCCCCTCCGGCCCCCTCCATTAGTCCCCCCATTACATACATAAAAACACCCGGCGGCAGCTGAAGAGGAGAGGACAATGTGCAGCCGCGCCGCCCGGGTGGAGCACAGATCACAGCAGCAGCAGGCAGGAGCTAAGACACAGAGAGGAGGAGAAGGCACGGACCGCCCCCTCAGCGACGGCATTGCGCGGCTTGTCTCTCTCCACACAGAGAGAGCCGCTCTGAGCTCTGCTTCACTCTCCTCCTCTGACAGGAGGAAGGAGGAGGGAGGAGGGAGGGGGGGGACGCCGGGCTTAGGTTTGAAAAACACATCGGCGGCGGCGACTGGCACGGACAAGGAGAGGAGGTGGAGAATAGAGGGGAGCACTCTGGCGCTTCAGCGCCCCCACCTCTGTGGCGCCTGGGTGAACTGCACCCCCCGCACCATATCTAGGATCGGCCCTGGGCGGAAGTAGCTTTCGAAGCAGGTACTTTCTCTCCCTTTCTTGTCTCACATATGCACAGTAGAGGGCCAACTGGGAGGTCATCAGGAATTGGGCATTCCAAGATGAAGACGGTGAAGATTTTGGATGCTAGGATGACAGCGCTGGACCTCAAGGACTGGTAAATGTGTGTTTTTGTAAAGTCAGCAGAGTGAAGTTCCTCTTTAACATCTTCCTTGGCTGTACAAACCATGTAAAAATAGTGCTCTTCCCTCACATTCTATTTTTTAAGCAAACTGTTGTAAACTTTAGTAATTCCCTGGCCCTTCCATTAGGGGAGCACGGGCACCCCCCTATCCATGCGTCCGGCCTCCTGATCTACATATAGGGTGCCGGACCATGAATTCCAATGGACGGGGGGGTGTTTTTTTAAAGCACGTGATTAGAGCCAGAGGCTCTAATAGGCTTCAAAAAAGGGTGGGCTCCAGGCGCTCACCCAGTTGTGTGAGATAGCGAATGAATATTCACTATTTTCACACTAAATCTCCTCCCTGCCAATCAGGAAGTGTGTCGTGAGACCTGTTTCCTGATTGACCAAAATGTCAGACGATCCTATTGGACGCCTAGCGCTTAGTAGTAAAAGAGTGGAGATTCATGGTGGAAGCCGCTGGAGTAGCGGACACCGGAGCCGCACCTAGATGGGGCCTGCCCGTCATGCTGGAGGGGACATCAAAGCTGCTGCCCGCACCTCGCCACCTAGATGGGGCCCGCCCGCTGTGCTGGAGGGGACACCGAAGCGGCTTCCCACACTCAGCCACCTAGATGGGGTAAGGACCCACCGGCAGAAAGCGCGAGGGGGTTATGCTAGTGCTGCCCCGCCGGGTGGTGGGTGGTTTGTGCCACGCCACTGCTCCCCTCAAAAAAAATAAAAAAAAAAACAGCCTTCATTGTTCCCTAGACTTGTGGTTCTGAAAATTGAGGATGAGCTAAGGTTTGGCCCAAACTCAATGATATTCTCCTAATATCGTCATGTGGCTATATTAGATCAATGATGTCACCAGCATCACTGCCCCTTTGTTAAGTGCAGCTGTAGGGTAAGGAATTCCACATTAGCAGCAGATTGGGACGGTAACCTGCTTTTCCTGCAGGTTTAGGCCAAACTGAGTTTGGCCTGAACCTTAGCTCATCCCCTGTCAGGAAAATAGAGTTCATGCATGGACAAAAAAATGGCATGCGCGCAGAACGGTTCACAGAACTGTGCACAGAATTAGGACCATTTGCTCATTTACGTGCATGCTTGAATTGAATTCTATGCCCAGTGGCCTATTTAACTACTTGACCTCCTGAAGATTTACCCCACTTCATGATCAGGCCATTTTTCTGCTAAACAGCACTGCGTTACTTTAACTGACAACTGACAATTGAGCGTCGTGCAACACTGTACCCTAAGGCCCCTTTCACACGTGCGGAGAGTATGTCTGTATTTCATCCATCCGTTTTCGGATGAAATACGGACATACATGTATCCCTATGGGATAGCGGGTGTCAGCGGATGAACATCCGCTGACACCCGATATCATCCGTCCCCGCTATGGTCCGATTCTGCAGACGGAGGAAAATCCTATTTTTCTATCCGTATGCAGAGTGGATCGGATGAACACTGACAGACGGTCCGTGTTCATTCGATCCCCCCATAGAGGAGAGCGGAGATCTGACAGGGCATCCAGCTCAGCGGGGATCAACGGAGCGATCCCCGCTGAGCAAGCGGATGTTCACAGGGCGGATCATCACGGATCTGTCCCATGTGAAAGGACCTAAACAAAATGTATGTCCTTTTGTTTCCCACTATAGAGCTTTCTTTTGGTGTTATTTGATCAAAACTGTGTTGTTTTTTTTTTTTTTTTGCTCTATAAACAAAAAGACTGACCAGTTTGAAAAAAATAAATAATAATTTTTACTTTCTGTTATAAAACATATCCAATAAAAGAATGTAAAAAATCAAATTTCTTGATTTTAGGCTAATATGTATTCAGCTACATATTTTTGGTAAAAGGAATCCCAATAAGCGCTTATTGGTTGGTTTGCGCAAAAGTTATAGCAGCTACAAACAATGGGATATATATTTTTTTTTACACTTTTTGGGGCCAGTTACACTAATACAGTGATCAATGCTAAAAATATGCATTGTCACTGTACTAATGACACTGGCTGGGAAGGGGTTAAACATCAGGGGCAATCAAAGGGTTAACTGTGTTCCTAGCTAGTGTTTTAGTGTACTGTGGCAAGTTCTTTTACTAGGGGAAGACATAGATCCTAGTCCTTGATTTGCAGACACAGGATCTATGTCTTCCCTCCTGTCAGAATGGCAATCTTCCTTGTTTACATAGACAGATCGCCATTCTGGCTCTCTGCCTAATGATCGGCGGGTGTGATACCTGCAGATTAGCTTCTGCTGTGAGTGAGCCACCGGTGGTGTGCATGCGCGACCCCTACCCGGAAGTGTCGGATTACGGCCTTGCTGCCGTATATCTAGGGTATTTGCTCGGCAAGTGGTTAAAGACATCCGGCTTGAGTTCCTGTTTCTCAGTTTCTGCTTCATTGCAAGATCCAGTTCTGCAGAAGGCCATGACTTATTACAGACGCCTGTGCCACTCCATGCCCTGTCCTATCCTGTCATCTATCTCGGGAGAGAAACAGGACAAGCAGTGTAAGGGAGAGATCTCTCATCAGTTCGGCCTCTACCAGGGGACATCCCCACTGACAACCATTAGGCTAGAGAAGCAGGGAGGAGCAGGACCATGCTTAGGAAATTATTTCATTAAAAGTTAAGATTTAAATGGGACAGAACAAAAAAACACAGATAGTTCTGACCTCCACATTATAGGCAGATAAAAATAAGTATGAAGTCATCAAAGGCAATGTACAATCATCATACCTTGTCCCCCATAGATTTTTTGTCTCCTCAGCCTCACAATAATATAATTTGTAGGTCACGACTACTGTATTGATGAGTTTAGCAGCAGTATTAGTACTGTGCTTCTAGCTCCGGTCTTCTTGTGGCTAGGAAGCTATCAGCCATCAGCATCCTAGTAACCAGTGACGAATTTCTTGCCCCACTCATCTGCTAGCTGGGATATTCCTGGTCTCTCGCACCCCCCTCTTTTCCTGTAGTATGGATTTTGAGGGGGACCCCTACGCCATTTGTTTTTAAAAAATTGGTGCAGGGTTCCCCTTAATATACATGCCAGACCTGAAGGGCTTGGTATGGAATTTGGGGGGACCCCCACGCAATTTTTTTTTACATTTTGGTTTGGGGTTCCCCTTAATATTCATACCAGACACAAAGGGCCTGGTAATGGACTGGAGGGGAACCCATGCCATTTTTTTACACCACTCCCCATATTGCCTTTTTTACCTTGTTATTTTGTGATCACTTTTTAATGTTTAATTTGTGGTTTTATTCAAATAAAACATTTTCATACTTTTTGACCTGCACCATTGGAGCACCGTTTCTTCTTTCTCCTTGTATGTGTGTTGGAGGAAGTTTTTGGAGCTGTTACATCGTGTCCATTTATCCCTTTGGGGTTCCTTTTCATCCAAATCATTTCAACATCGATTGGAAACAGGGTGGATACCCTGTGAGCTCGGGTTCGCTCCATCTACCTGGGATATCCATCCAGGGTCTACAGCTGAGGACTGTCGAGTCCCAGTGGCTAAGTTCGTGGTCCTAACTTCAAAGGAGTCGCCAGACAAGTCGATCTGTGTCGTTGTTGGATTTCCCATGCTTGCATGATCTGCTGTCGCTGACAGGCAGATCCACGGGTTCCGGTAGGAGTATTCTATCTATTTCATTTAGTCTGAAGAAACCGTTTCCATGATGACCCATATGCCTGCACGTTTATTCATTCCACTGTGTATTTACATGTCACATTGATGGACATTCATTTTTCACGTTTTTGTTTTTTTCTATGTGGACTTATTAGCCCATTTATCTTTTTGGTTGGTTTGTTTATATTTTTCAGTGACTTTATTTACTCAGTGAGACATTCACTTGTTTCCCTAACCACTAGCGCTACATTCTTCACATTTATCACGTTTGCAATTTTTGTCACATTGTTGTGTAGCAGCTTTTGTTTTTTGTTTTTATTTATTGCAATATTCATCTCTTTTTTTACCGTTTTTTTCAATGACTTTTATCTGTATTGCCGAGACCTGACAATTCATTACAGCCGCGAGTAGTTTTAAATGACTTTTTTTTCTTTTAGAAATGTCATTTTGCTGCGGGACTGCTCTAAACACTGGAAAATTGTGCCACTTTACAGGTATACTATAGACACCCCCCAGGTACGAAATTTAAAGGACTTTTTTTGTTTCACTTTAAGCATTATTAAAATCACTGCTCCCGAAAAAACAGACGTTTTTAAAACTTTTTTTTGCATTGATACATGTCCCCTGGGGCAGGACCCGGGTCCCCAGACACTTTTTATCACAATAGCATGCATATAAGCCTTTAAAATTAGCACTTTTGTTTTTTGTGTTCGTGTCCCATAGACTTTAACGGTGTTCGCGTGTTCAAACAGATTTTTTGCCTGTTCGCAAGTTCTGGTGCGAACCAAACCGGGGGGTGTTCGGCTCATCCTTAGTCACAGGAGTGCAAAACAAACTACACTCCTGTGACCCACAGGAGAAGTACAGCTAAACAAGCTTTGGCTGTACTTCTCCTTTAATACATTTTTACACAAGATATTTTGATTGGCGGGTGCCTTATTTTGTTGTTGCCCATGAAGAGGATAGGTAACCACTAGAAGTCTGCACCCACTAGTCGGAGTAGCAAGAAGTAGGAGGGCCTACAGCGGAGTAATGCAGTCTATCCTCAGTAAGTTCACATTTAACAGTATGTGTAATATTTCATGTCAAATGAGTCTAGGAAGCCCATGTTAAAGGAGGGAACAAGCATTTGGGCCCGCCTTCATGGGCTTGCTGCGGCCCCGCCCACCCCTCTTTTTCCCGCCTTTAAAATTCATATTAGGTCATGAGGTAATTGTATAGTAATTGGGGTACTTTCCCTTTTAAGGATTGGAGATGGAGGGTTAATTGACCAATTAGGGGCTGTGGAAGCTTCTGGAAGGTCTTGGTACCCCTATATAAGGGGGTTTTCTAGGGGTTTTCTCTCACAGTTGATCAAGCCTGGGTAAAAGAGCTACCCACCCTACCCACCCTTGTCGTTGGCATTTATGTGGTTTAAATCACCCTGGATTTCTGGGGGGGGGGGGATGTTAATGTTAAATTAATTTATTTCGGCTTGAGTTCCAATAACTGAGCTTATATATATTATTGGTTTTCTGATTTAATGAATTCATTTAATAAAGATTTTAATAATAATTATTTTTTTACCAATAAAGTGCCACGGCCATTATTTTTATGCCAATATGTTTTTTCGTGTGTTTTTTATTTAGGTGTTACGTTTTTTAAGTATAATATTTGGTAAGTGATTTGGGGAGTGGGCTACATGCAATCCCATGATCTTGAGGAGAATGGGCAGACCTCTCAATGTGTATTGTTTTCAGAGAAAGAGCTTCCCCATCTATGAATATAGTTATGGCATTGGCAAAACAAAACTAATTCAATAATTTTCTTCCTTTCTACTCCCATATTTCTATATATTTTTTTTTAAAACTGTATGTACCTCTTTGTTTAAAATACTTCAGAGGAGGTGTTCATTTTTAATGTTTGAAGGTCTGAGGGCACTATAGGCTTTGGAGTTAGTGTTATGTTTTTATATTGCTCTCAGAACACCCTGTGGGGTCTGTTCACTGGACGTGACTGGTATGGCTATAATTGAAGGCTTGTTCTGGCTTATATACTCAATAGCTGTCAAGCAGTCTACAATATTTAATCATCAGGCAGCTATAGATGTGAAATGATTAGAATTGTATTTGTACATGAATGTCTTTATACAATTTTACTAAAAAACAAATGATCTAAAAGCAATACTTAACAATACATGACATTGAAAAATGACAGCTGAAAAATTAAACTGTGAATCTGTTTGGTTGCTATGGCACAGTAAACTTTATCTCAGAAAGATATTCCCTCACATACTTTGATAATTAAGGCCCGATAGGACAGTAAAACCTGAAGTTATTTGCTTCTTTGTTTGGAAACAAATTTTTTTTTTTTTTACAGCACTGTACCAGGTCGCTAAAAGAATTGAGCTAGAACATTGTAATTCTTCAGGATTCCATGTCTTATAAACACCATATATCGAATAACTGCCATAGGGTGATAAAGTACCTTGTTGTGTTTTAGACTTTTTTGCTTGTTGCTCATGTTCCAAGGTCAGGACAAGTAGCCTAACCTTTTCATTTTATGGGACCGCCTTTATATGGCTTGTAATTGTTACACCTAAAGTATTATATTGCGATCACATTAATTTACTCTGTCAAACAGATGATGGCACAGTGCTTAAAGTCAAATAGAATAATGTATACAGTGACCTAGAAAGTCAGATGACTATTTCCTTTTCAGTTTGAGTATTTAACGTGCACCAGTCCATGGCTGCAATAGTGTATTGAATTTCTTCACTAATCTTTCATTGTGTCAACATGGACATGTTATTTTGGTCTTTTTGTTGGAAGAAAGAGAAAAAATGTTTTTCTACTGTAATCTAACAAACTTTGAAAAAAAAAGTTGCACCATTTTGTTCAATTATTTGTATTAAAATATATCTAACCCCAAAACAAATATGTAATATATTGTAATTCCCAATCCTTAGATGTGGTGGCTGCATTCATTTTTTTTTTCACTTGCCAGTAACATACATCCAGTACTAGGATGACAAGCCTCATTTACCATGCTATATCAGGACAACAGAAACAGGATAGCACTCTTCTCCATAACATAGAGAACCATGGTTCTGTAGTTCTCAGAGCTAGCTAAGAACAATGTAACGGATAACAATCAGCAAAGAAAATTATCAGCTTGCAAGATTTCTGGCAAGATCAACAAATATACAGTATTTGCAGACCAAAAGGGGCCAAATAAGATAAGTTAATTGTTAGGGTTTGAATACACTTTACAGCTCCTTTATTTTTCACCATCTAGACCAGGTATATGCAATTAGCGGACCTCCAGCTGTTGCAAAACTACAAGTCCCATCATGCCTCTACCTCTGGGTGTCATGCTTGTGGCTGTCAGAGTCTTGCTATGCCTCATGACTTTGAGCGCCGGACTGTGGCCATTAGGAGTAGAAATTATCAAAGTATCAGTGGTATTAAGGGTGCCAGTTGGAGGAATAGTGCCCCATCATTGGCGTCAATGGGGGAAATAGTGCCCCATCATTGATGTCAGTAGCAGCAATATTGCCCCATTGTTGGTGACAGTGGAAGGAAAAGTGCCCCAAGGGCCGAATAAGGGCAATCAAAGGGCCGCATCCGGCCCCCGGGCCACAGTTTGGAGACCCATGATCTAGACTATAGGGTGCCATAATAAGAGACATTTTTGAGAACAAGCTTATGAATACATCATACAGATTCTAACACATGCCCAGTTCTTTAAATAGAGCTATTAATGAAAACGGGTATCTGACTCTTAAACTGAACCTGAATTTGAGACATATCTGCTTGCCCTTGTGACCTGTCTACAATCTTCCTTTGCCCTCCGTGACCTCTGTTTTCTCCTTTTTGACTGCAATATAATGTGGCCTGTCCTGAACTTAGCTTAATTATAAATGACCATGCTGGGTTGACAATGTTTATTTTACATTGTAGCCATTTGCCACCAGTCGGGTAAAACTTAAGGATGACATCTGGGAGTTGTTTTGCAGCAGAACCAAAACCTCCTTGGTCATGCTAAATACCTTAGAATAGTGGTAACCTATGCATACCAGTTGTTGACACAATTGACATAGGCACACCTGAATGATACATTTCTGTTCAAGCTTCCTTGGCTTTGATATACTAAATGCAAATAGGTTGTTCACTTTGCAAGGGATTTTCCCTTATCTTAGTGAATGAGGTGAGGCTCTGCTGACTTTCGTCATTCAGTCATGTGCAAGCAAAAATGCTTTTTTTTTACATTTTCCTTGCATTTGATTGAGTATTCTTTGCAAAGTGAACAAGGGAAAATTGTGTTGCAAAGTAAAACAATTAGGACTATAGACTAACAAACAAGAGAAAGAAAATTAGTTTCACATTTTCTGAACTAAAAAGAGACTTTTACATTTTAGGTTTGGTGCATCCCCCTTTTAACCAGCTGCCTTAAAGAAGAACTCTAGCTTTTCCCCACCAAAACAATAGATGCATTGTGCAGGTTAATCAATCACAACCCCACTGTCAGTTTGTGTGTAACTTCCCTCCTTTAGCTGTATACAGCAGGTTTCTGTGTCTGTGATGTGACTCCTCCTCCTGACTTCCTGTTTCCTTTCTTTTGCAATCCTGATACTATATCTCCCACGATCCTTTGAGTCTCTGTAGTTTGAGGGCGGGCTATGCGAGTCACTTGTACCAGTTCTGGGAGTTGATGTGGGTGGGTTCTAGGGTTACTGTGGGTGTTTCGTGGACTTCAGGTGGGTGGTGAAAGGTGTAAATGAGTCATGCCTCCTCCTGTGTCATTCCTGTCATGCAACATGCCAACGAATAATGGCTTATTGCAAGACTACAGAGGAAGGGCTATGGGAGGGTATTATGAAGGTGTTTCTGTCATATATAAATTAATCACTTCATAGAGATTAGGACTCTGGGAGGGCGGTATCTGAGGGGTGGGACTCACCCTGTTCACACTGGTCGGCATATATAACTGGGCAGGATTGAATTCTAATTGTGATCCATTCTATCCTGCCCAGCAGCAGCACAGCTAGCTTTCAGAACAGTCTGTGTATGAAGGGGGTTCCTTCTTTAATAGTGCTGTGATCTGTGAGGCGATACTTGGGAGGTGTGGACTCTTCCTGTAGGTATGACTAGGTGGGATAGAATGCTAATGCTGAAAGACTACAAAGAGGAGTGTTATAGACTAAAACTGCTGCAGGAAGTGGCTGTGGAAGGGACAGAATCTATTTGTATTATATAGAGTGTCACATGATACAAAGCCACAACTAAACCAAGAAAAATAGGATTTTTATAACAGCTTACCTGTAAAATCCTTTTCTTGGAGTACATCACGGGACACAGAGCGACATAGTCATTACTAATGGGTTATATAGTTACCGTCAGGTGCTGGCACTGGCAACTTCCAAAACCGGAAGTACCCTCCCCTATATAAGCCCCTCCCATCCGGGAGCACCTCAGTTTTGTAGCAAAGCAATAAGTGTCCCCAAAAGAGGGGTGGGAGCTCTGTGTCCCGTGATGTACTCCAAGAAAAGGATTTTACAGGTAAGCTGTTATAAAAATCCTATTTTCTTTTTCGTACATCACGGGACACAGAGCGACATAGTCATTACTAATGGGATGTCCTAAAGCAATGCCAAATGAGGGGGGGGATACACCATATATAAGCTGAGCGCTATCAGACATGAGGATCTTTTGCGGCCTGCAACACACTGCGCCCAAAGGCGACATCCTCCTGACTTCTAACGTCCACCTGGTAGAACCTAGTAAACGTGTGAACTGAAGACCACGTTGCGGCCTTACAGATTTGAGCCAGGGAGGCCTGGTGATGCACTGCCCATGAAGTTCCAACTGCTCTCGTGGAGTGCGCCCTAACTTTGAACGGAGGCGGTCTACTTCTCAAGCTATAGGCTTGTATTATGACCTGTCGAATCCACTTGGCTAAAGTAGATTTTGACGCTGCCTGACCCTTTCTGGGGCCTTCCGGCAGAATAAACAAAGTATCCGTTCTGCGAATCTGAGCAGTGGCTTTTAGATAAGCTTTAACTGCTCTTACTACATCCAAAGAATGCAATAACTTTTCCTCTACCGAAGTAGGTTTGGGGAAAAAAGAAGGAAGAACCACATCTTGGTTCAAATGAAACCTCGATACCACCTTAGGAAGAAAGGCTGGATGAGGACGTAACACTACTCTGTCCTTATGGATAACCAGATATGGCTCCTTACAGGACATAGCTGCTAATTCCGATACTCTTCTTAGCCGAACAAATGGCTACTAGAAAAATCAATTTCCTGGTAAGAAGCACCAAGGAAATATGCTGTAATGGTTCAAATGGTTGTTTCTGTAGAACCGCCAGAACCAAGTTTAGATCCCATGGACATATGGGAATATTAACCGGAGGCCTAATACGCATCACTCCTTGTATAAAGGCTTTGACTAGTGAATGCGAAGCCAAGGGCCTTTGAAAAAATATTGACAAGGCCGAAATCTGACCCTTGATAGTACTCAAGGCAAGCTTCCTATCTACAGCCCACTGTAGGAAGTCCAGAATCCTACCTATTACGTACTTATGTGGATGCCATTTCTTGGCCTCACACCACGCGATGTACGCCCTCCAGATTCTATAGTAGATCTGCCTGGATACCGGCTTCCTGGCATTGATCATGGTAGATACCACAGCATTAGAGAGCCCTCTCTTTTTTAGAATGTGGGCTTCAATAGCCAGGCCGTCAAACCTAGGGCTGGTAAGGAAGGGTGGTATATCGGTCCTTGCGAAAGCCGGACGACGTGGGAGAGACCAAGGACTCCCCACTGAAATTTTACAATCTCCGCGTACCACGCTCTTCGGGGCCACGCTGGAGCCACCGGAATCACTGGTTTCTTTTCTACCCTGATTCTGCGGAGTAATCGAGGTAACCATTGTGGCGGTGTGAATGCATATATCAGCTTGAACTGATCCCCAGGGAACACTAGGGCATCCGAGCCGCAAGCTAGGGGATCCCTTGTCCGAGAGACAAACCTATCCCCCTTTGCGTTGAATCTGGATGCTAGAAGATCTACATCCGATGTTCCCCACCGCTGACATATTGTCCAGAAAACCTCGGGGTGAAGGGACCCTTCCTCTGGGCCTAATTGCTGGCGACTTAGAAAGTCCGCCTTCCAATTCTCCACTCCTGGAATGAATACCGCAGATATGGCTGGGACATATTTTTCTGCCCATCTCAGGATGTAATTTACTTCCCCTTGGGCTGCACGACTCCTGGTGCCCCCCCGATTGATATATGCCACTGCTGTGGCATTGTCTGATTGAATTCTGACAGGGGACCCTTGGAGTTTGGATGTCCATGCTACTAGGGCATACCGGGCTGCTCGTATCTCTAAGAGATTGATGGGCAGGGCCTTTTCTGCATCCGACCATCTGCCCTGGAGAGACTATTGCTCCAGTACTGCTCCCCAGCCTATAAGGCTGGCATCTGTAGTGACCACCTTCCAAGAAATCGGACTGAAGGATTTCCTTTTTTCCAGATTCTGGGGAACCAACCACCAACGGAGGCTCTTGCGAACGGAAGGGGACAAGGACATTGTAAGTCTAGGGCCTGAACTTTTTTGTTCCAGGCTGACAGTATGGCCCCTTGCAAATTCCTTGAATGGAATTGACCGTAGGGTACTGCTTCGAATGATGCCACCATTTTTCCCAGCAGCCTCATATACAGGCGTATGGACGGCTGTCTTTTTTGTACCCACTAAGTGGATCAAATCTTTCAAAGACAACACCTTTCCTCGAGGCAAGAATATTTTTCTCTGGCCTGAATCCAACCTTAGCCCCAAGTATTCCAGACTTTTGACTGGTTTTTAGGGCTGACTTGTCTCGGTTGATAATCCAACCGTGAGATTCCAGATACTTGATCGTCTTGTGAACGACCACGTCTAGTTTTTTCACTGAGTGGTCTATCAGCAACAAGTCATCCAGATATGCCATTATCATTACACCTTGTGTTCTTAGATTGGCCAATAAAGGGCCAGAATTTTTGTGAACACTCTTGGTGCTGTGGCCAAACCGAAGGGTAAGGCTCTGAACTGAAAATGGCGCCCTTCTACTGCAAAGCGTAGAAATTTTTGGTGGACTGGAAAGATGGGAATGTGCAAATAAGCATTTTTGATGTCGATCGTGGCTAACCAATCCTCCCCTTGTAGGGCAGTGGCCACCGATCGGATCGACTCCATCGGAAAGTCCTGATATACAGGAATTTGTATAGCCCTTTTCAGAATTAATATGGGCCTCCCGTCCGCGTTTGCTTCGGGACTGTAAAGAGGTTTGAGTAAAACCAGAACCCTCATTCTTCCAGGGGAACCTCCATAATTACTCCTTGGAGTAATAGTTGTTCTAGTGCCAACAGGAGGGACTCTCTCTTCCGGGGATCCCTTGGCACGTTTGACCTCAAAATGGGAAGGAGGGGAGTCTTTTAACTCCAAACTGTATCCCAAACCTACTGCGGAGAGCACCTATCTGTCTTGATCGTGTCCCGCCAGGTCTCTTTGCGAACAACTGGAGTCCTCCCCCCACCCGACTGAGTGGGGGCTTCAATGAATTTAACTTTGGGGGAGGTTTTGTACCTCCCCTGACCCAGGGTTTCTTATTACCCTGCTACTGTCCCTGTTTTTTACCCCCGGGATTTAACCGAGGAGGCCGTCGGAACTGTTACACAGCCGATGCCCCAGGGACTGGAGAAGCAGGCCTCTTAAAGAGGGACCTCTAACTCTGCTTTTAACCGGCAAGAGCGTATTTTTACCGCTGGAAATTTTCTGGATATATTTGTCCAGGTTTTCCCTGAATAAGCGTTCACCATGAAATGGGACGCTAACCAGCCATTCTTTACAGGGAGCTTCAGCAGACCAGTTTCTGAGCCATAGGAGCCTACGCATATGTACTATAGACAGCGTAAGGCGGGAGGCCTGATGGACTGAATCCTCTATGGCGTCAACCGCAAAGCCTAAGGCTCTAGGTAGATCAGCTAGGGCAAAGCCTGCTGATCTGTCAAGTCCCTCAAGACCTGTTTCAACTGATCCTTCACTGCTTAGCAGACCCCAATAGCTGCTACTGCTGGTTGTATCACCAAGCAGATTTTCATAAGGACTCCAATCTTTTATCTATTGGGTTCTTGAACATTTGGACATTATCCACTGGACATGTCAGTGATTTATACATACAAGAGATGGCTGCGTCCACTGTAGGGACCTTCCATTTTTTTTTTTTGATGAACTTATCCTCCATGGGATAGACCACCGGAAATCTCTTGGGGGAATAAATATTTTCTCAGGACGTTCCCAATCCTGGTAAATGAGCCCTTTCAGTAAAGGGTGAAGTGGAAAAGAACAAACAGTCTGGGGGCTTCTAGCGACCCCAACGAGGATACAGTAGTGGTTGATGGTTCCGCAAGGTGCATTTTTAAATGCTGATCGGACCATGTTAGTCAGAGACTGAACCCATAATCTTTCAGCTTGAGATGCTGAGAAAAGGTTCCCCCACTGTTGATTCCTCTATAACAGAATCAACCTTATCCTGATCCCCTTCAGGCAGGTCGATCCCTGTATGGGACTGTTGCTCTGCTAACAGGCACTCTGAAGGAGGAGACGGAGATCGGGCGTGCTTTCCCTGACAGGGAGGCAGCGATAAATGTTGACAATCTCTCTCTAATCCTCCCAGAGCTGAGGAAAAAACCTCATCTGTTACATACACAGGAGCAGGTGACTGAGGACAGCCACAGTACCAAGTACCCCTGCGGGGTCTCTACGGTCACTTACCTCTGAACTTCAGGGGAGACTGGTGCAGCAGGAGTATGCCCAAGATCCTCAGAGCCCGATGAGACCCCCTTCGCTTCCTGGAAGATTCAGTTCCGGAGCTACTGGACGGCATATTCCTAAGCCTAAAGCTGAGGTATTCCAGCCGTAATACACCACTTTTACTGAGAATAGTCTAGCACAATTGCTGCTATATAACAGTTGGTGTCTACTAATGTGCCTTTCTAGGGGATGCCTGTATCAACCGCTTGCTGTATGCCTTTAAATGTTGCCAGCTCTGTCTCTGTACTTCATAGCCAGCTTACTGCAATAATGTGGCTTTTTAAAAACCTGCTGGGACGCCCGCACATGCGCAGAAGCGCTGCGGCGCGCACAGAGCGTCATCCCCCAGGCCCCGCCCCTTTTTCCGGCCACCTCTATATAGAGAGGCGCGTGCACGCGCACGCGCGCGGCCACGTGCGCCTCGGCGCTAATTTTCAAACATGGAAACCAGGGACAGGAGCCAGGGCCCCCTTTGCCGCAGGCCGGGGGATAGACGAACACTGCAACAGGGCAGAGGAAACAGTTTCCTGTAGGAGAACTCACCAGCTGCCTGGACTTTGTTCTCTGAGAAGAAACTAGTCCATATGACAAGAAAAACATTCCACAGCGGCCTCTAGTGGACAAACACAGGTACCGCAGTTTAATATACTAAACATATATAAAAAAACATTCCTTTTTTTTTTTTTTTTTTCTTGACCACCATTAAAAATTATTACATTTTTTTAGTAGTTACAGGCATGCACAGATATTAGCGGGAATACCGTTAGGTAACAGACAGAAAGACAAATTAGGCTTGGGGGTCCCCCAATAGAACCAAGTTCCTGGGGGCCCCCACTTACCTGTTCCCCGCCGCAGGACTTTGTTTGGTCCACAAAAGCCCAAACTTCACCTATCACGGCAGGCATTGTAATCAAACCTTCAGGGACCGGGTTCCCAAGGATTCCACTCCCCTGGACCTGTATAGCACCCTGCACAGAAAACATCTTGGTCGTGGGTATGACCAGAGCTCTGGATCCCAGGGTCCAGCTCTCCTAAGAGAAGCATTACAGGCAGAACCTTGCTCTTCTCTGCAAGGCCCGGGTACCGACCGTTTAGCTATGAAGCTTTTTTGGTCGGATCCGGAATAGCTTACTGAGGCCCAAAAGAACCTGTACGCAAGCTCAGTGAAAAACACATGTTTCTTCTTGGCCAACACCTTAGACACTGGCAAAAAACTGAGGTGCTCCCGGATGGGAGGGGCTTATATAGGGGAGGGTACTTCCGGTTTTGGAAGTTGCCAGTGCCAGCACCTGACGGTAACTATATAACCCATTAGTAATGACTATGTCGCTCTGTGTCCCGTGATGTACGAAAAAGAAATAAGGGGATCTGCAGACAACAGAGCAACAAGGTATGTATGATCTATGCTGGGATTGATCATTCCATTCAGTTCTAGTGAAAAGAAAGCTCAAATTCAGCTTTAAGTACTGGCCTATGAGCCTATTCTATGGGAAATAAAGCCCTGGGTCCAACATAGCAAATACAAGAAGAGCCCATTCACACAGGGGCGGCACGACTTGTCCCACGACTGTGCTGGGCGATCTTAACACGACTTCAAAGGTGATTTCCAAAATGACTTCTGTATTGAAGTCAATGGAAGTCGCCCTGAAGTCGTCTTGAAGTAGTACAGGAACCTTTTTCTAAGTCGGAGCGACTTGAGTCGCTCCTATTAGAACGGTTCCATAGTACAGAACGGGACGCGACTTGTCAGGCGGCGGAGTCGCCTGACGAGTCGCCCCTGTGTGAATGGGGTCTTAAGGTTGTTTGCAAAGACAAATAAACAAATAGTTAGAGGGTGATAATGAATATACTTTGTGCATAAACCAAGTTTGTTTCTATGAGAAATGGAGGGTTCTAGCCTTCATCGGTCTCTGTTGCTCTTGGGGAATTACCCTAATCACCTGTTTGGAGAAAACATTGGCACTAGGACAGGAAGTGGGATTAAATCCTTCTAACAGAGCCCAGGTCCAGGTATGGACATACACTTTACAGATTTACATTATTTTACAACTGAAATTAACATTTGATGGCCCAAATAGTTATCTTTCTTGTATCAGGTAACGCATCGCAGACCTAAATATTAATTTAAGCTACCTGCAGGAAATGTGGGGAAAAGATCCCTGACAGTGGCGGTCGGTCCATTAGGGGCGCAGTAATCTATGCATGGATTTCTATGTTTTTTTTTTTTTTTTTTGGAAGCACATGATTAGAGATTGAGGTTCTAATTGGTTTCAAAAAGGAAAAAGAAAACATGCCGCATTTTCAAATGCGTGTGGGGGCGCTGCCATTAGACATTAAAGCCACCCCCACTTGTCTGCTGAACAGCAGTGCGTTTTTGTTGCTTGTGCATAAATGTATGTGATTTACATGCCTTCCCACACCCGCAATAGTGTGAATCTATGCTAAAGCAGGACTAAACTCTCTCAATCAACATTAACTATGTTTAATCCTTCAGCTGCTAGGCTTAGTAAATAGATAGGAAGATATATTATATTTACTTGTTTAAAAAAAAATACATTTCTTTTTCTTTTCATTTCCTTTCTGGTCTTTGTCCTAGGTTAAAATGATGTCATATACAGTATCCCAGAAGCCTCCATGGGTACCTTTTTTTTCCTTTCATCTAAAGCAGGCGTGTCCAAAGTCCAGCTCGTGGGCCAATCGCGGCCCGCATTCCGGTTTAATACGGCCCCCTGGTGATTTGGATATATATATCTTTTGTGGCCCCCAAAAGATATGTACCATATTTATCGGCTCTGCCTCAGAGGGGACAGGGAGGGGGCGGGACGAGTGCCATCAGATTACATACAGAAGAATCTCCTGTTTACTCGGCGGTGTCTGTAATAGCAGGTCCCGTCTCCTGGGCTGCCATTGAACAACTGTTCTGTCTATCATAGGATGCAGGACTTTGTATTAAAGAGGCTGCCGAGTAAACAGGAGATTCTCCTGTATGTAATCTGTCGGCGCTCCTCCCGCCCCCCTAACTGTCCCCTCCGAGGCTGCAAATAGGCATCGGTCATGCTGCACTGATGGCAATGGTAAGGCTGCATTCATGGCAATGGTAAGGCTGCATTCATGGCAATGGTGAGGCTGCATTCATGGCAATGGTGAGGGTGCATTCATGGCAATGGTGAGTCTACATTCATGTCAATGGTGAGGCTGCATTCATGGCAATAGTGAGGCTGCATTCATGGCAATGGTGAGGCTGCATTCAGGGCAATGGTGAGGCTGCATTCAGGCAATAGTGAGGCTGAATTCATGGCAATGGTAAGGCTGCATTCATGGCAATGGTAAGGCTGCATTGATTGCAATGGTAAGGCTGCATTCATTACTATGGTCATGGCAATGGTAAGGCTGCATTCATGGCAATGGTAAGGCTGCATTGATTGCAATGGTGAGGCTGCATTCATGGCAATGGTGAGGCTGCAGATGGGCACTGATTAGGCTGCATTGATTGGCACTGACCCTTGTTTTGCTTCACAGTTCTTTATTTAATTATTTTTTTTCCCTGAAACTTACCTCTTAAAGTGAAGGTGCGTGTTATACGCTGATAAATACGGTATATCCAAATAACATGCCCAAGCACATCCTTAGTCCTAAGCGGTGCTCTGAGATTCATTGGGAGCCACAAAAGATATATACAGGCATACCCCACTTTTAAGTACACAATGGGGTTTATTTACTACAGCTGGAAAGTGCAAAATTAGGCTCACTTCTGCATAGAAACCAATGAGCCTCCAGGTTTTATAACCAAAGCTTAATTGAACAAGCTGAGGTTAGAAGCTCATTGGATTATATGAAGAAGTGAGCCTGATTTTGCACTCTCCAGCTTTAGTAAATAAACCCAATTGTGTACTTAAAAGTGGGGTATGCCTGTATATATATATCCAAATAACACGCCCAAGCTCATCTCTTCACCACACACAGCCACAAAGAATTTTATACGTTCAAAGAATGTCAGGCAAAATGGTCGGCCCTCCCACATGTTCACTTCATCAAATCTGGCCCTCGTTGAAAAAAGTTTGGACACCCCTGATCCAGAGCAAGGGTGTCCAAACGATGGCCCTCCATTTGTTCAGGAACTACACTTCCCATCATGCCCAGTCAGGTCTGTCAATGTCAGAGTTTTACAATACCTCATGGGATGTGTAGTTCTGCAACAGTTGGAGGGCCGTATTTGGGAGATCCCTGATCTAGAGGGGGGGAGAAGGGGCTTTCTCAGTTAGGTACACCCTTCTGCCTGCATGCCTGAGCTAAGGGCATATGGATTCCAGGAAGTAAATGCTACATGAATCATCTGCCTTTACTCAATCAGAATTCTTTATTAATCCCAAAAGGAAATTATTGCAACACAGCCACACACAACAAAGACAACACAAGATCACAATGAACAGAACAAGACACAATGACACAAAATTACCAATAACAGCAATTAGCACCCACAAAACAAAAATAAAACTATACATTAAGAGCCCATTCACACAGGGGTGGCACGACTTGTGCCGCGACTGTGCTGGGCGATCTGCAGACGACTTCAAAGGAGACTTCCAAAATGACTTCTGTATTGAAGTCAATGGAAGTCGCCTTGAAGTCGTCTTGAAGTAGTACAGGAACCTTTTTCTAAGTCGGAGCGACTTCAGTCGCTACGCTTAGAACGGTTCCATTGTACAGAATGGGACGCGACTCGTCAGGCGGCAGAGACGCCTGATGAGTCGCCCCTGTGTGAATGGGGTCTAATAAACCATCGATACAATTAACATAGAATAAATAACACAGATTGAAAAAATAACAAAAAATAATAATAATAATAATAATACACATAATACCAACATATTATAAAAACTACATAAAAATCCTGATCCTAAACCAGATTTTAATCTTCACCTCCAGCCCTCACAGGCAACAGGTAGAAATGTTAGGGGGATATGAAAATTAATCTTTCACAAACCTGGTAACTGTTAAATGAAATCTGAATTCATTACAATGGCATCTTGCACACAAGTGAAACATCAGTCCCAGCCTTGCCTTTCTGAGCAATCCCCATTGTGCACATTATCTTAGAAGGTTATACTGTAGAAGGATGAAGAAGCAAGACAGCGTTATATTCAAATAGTCCTGGTGGCTGTTATGTTAAAAAATAAACACTTTCTCTGCATGTGTTAATATTCATGTCTTTGCTTTGGTCTGCTCTTCTAAGAGAACAAAGGAACAGCCCCGCAGAATTTTCAGATCTTTGTAGTTCTAAGTATGTGTATAGCAATACAGTACATCGTGCATTTGCAAGCTCTTATTCTTTCACCCGTACTTTTTCTCATTGAACTTCCATTGGTGACAATAAACATGAGAACAACAGAACACTGATTCTTGAATTATACAGTGGTGTCTGGATTCCTTCTAGCTTGCCAACCCCTTTTCTCCATCAAGGTTTATCAAACTGCCTCTCCTTTCAGCGGATTCATTAAAATCACAAGCACTTTTGAACATGCAATCAAGTGAACAGTGTTTGCATTGGTTAGTAGATCCAGCTGTTTCATCAAATCTTGATGGACAATTTACCTTTTCAGGAGTGTATGTTAATGGTCTGGAAAATACCAGTACATCACCCTGTCACAAAAGGCAGTTATATTTCCCTTGGTGCCAAGTTTAACGGAATTACATTTACTTCCATTGTCTCTGGGAACCTTTCTATGGATGTAATAATGCTACAGACTGAAGCCGTCTTGCTGTGTTCATCTTTATTTTTAGATTGCTGCTTAATCTGTGCTTTATTTGCATTTCCACTGCTGACATTGCAGTGTCTGCAGTGACAACATGTATTGATAAAGGAGTTGTGGCTTAAAGCGGAGGTCCGCCTAAAAAAAAATATAATAAAAGCCAGCAGCTACAAATACTGCAGCTGCTGACTTTAAATAAATGGACACTTACCTGTTCAGGGTGCCCGCGATGTCGGCAGCCGATGCCGATCAATCGCTTGGCTCTCGGCTGCCCCGCCGCCATCCTCAGTGAGGGAATCAGGAAGTGAAGCGTTGTGGCTTCACTTCCCGGTTCCCTACTGCCCATGTGCGAGACGCGCTGCGCTTCCTCACTGGTCCCCGCTATCTTCTGGGACCTGTGTGTTTCCCAGAAGACAGCGGAGGGGGAGGGGGGGTGGAAGGGGCATGACTCCCGCGGGAGTCTATGCCCGGAAGTGGGTGCAAATACCTGTATTACACAGGTATCTGCACCCCCTCCCCCTTGAAAGGTGCCAAATGTGACAATTGAGAGGGGGAGGGTTCCGAAAAGCGGAGGTTCCATTTTTGTGTGGACCTCCGCTTTAAAGGGGTTGTAAAGGTTCGTTTTTTATTTTCTAAATAGGTTCCTTTAAACTAGTGCATTGTTGGTTCACTTACCTTTTCCTTAGATTTTCCTTCTAAATATTTTTTTTCTTTGTTTTCTTTGTCTGAATTTCTCACTTCCTGTTCCTCCTCAGTAAGCTGTTCAATAAGTTGTTCTGGCTGACTCAACACCACTCGGATGATGGTGTGAAGTTTACTGAGGAGAAACAGGAAGTGAGAAATTCAGACAAAGAAAAAAAACATTTAGAAGGTAAATCAAAGGAAAATGTAAGTGAACCAACAATGCACTAGCTTAAAGGAACCTATTTAGAAAATAAAAAACAAACCTTTACAACCCCTTTAAGATGTGTGGTTTGATGAAGTCCATGTCTAATAAAGCACCTCTCTAGGATATGTTGCAGATTATGGCATCCATGCTACGGCCCCTTGGCTTAATTTGTAAGATTCACCAGGGCTAGTTTACAGTTGCTTCAAAACATGGCTTCGAACATGCTTTGTTAAAGCTCTCGGAATGCCAATAAAAGCTCCTGTCTAGAGTTGAGCGGACACCTGGATGTTCGGGTTCGACAGGTTCGGCCGAACTTCAGAAAAAAGTTTGAGTTCGGGACCGAACTTGACCCGAACTTGACCCCGAACCCCATTGAAGTCAATGGGGACCCGAACTTCTGAGGACTAAAATGGCTCTAAAAAAGTAATGGAAAGGGCTAGAGGGCTGCAAATGGCTGCCAAATATTGTTAAGAGCATGACAAGTGCTCTGCAAACAAATGTAGATAGGGAAATAACTTAAAATAACATAAAAAAAAAAAAAAAAGTTTTTTGTCCTAAAATTATTTTTTTAGAATAGCACAATAGAAGAAAAATATATAAATTGTTTATCTCACACACCTCCAGATATGCAGAAAACACTGCAAAATATTTTTTGTGGCCCTAAATGGGTGTTTTTGGAAGAGCAGAATACACCCACAGTATGTACAGGGTGTATCTCAACGTAACATATGCAGTGCTGGTGCACTGAGCTTGCAGATAAAAGTTAGATTTTCTCTGGCATTGGGCTCATAGCAGTGTAAAAAGACTGTGCACTGCAACCCAACCAGGTAAATCTATGCAGATCGCTGAGTTATTAGATCTCTGAATCTGGACTCCTAGATACATCTCTCTCCCTGAAAGCAGCAACAGGAACCTTGCCCTACACTGTCTATCTTTTCTCTCAGTAGATTGCAAAATCAGGACTAACTCCTATCATTTCATTCTCTCCCTCACAGCAACAGCAGCCAGGAACCTTCCCCTACACTGTCTAAAGCAGAGTGACATGCTTTGCTGTGTGCCTCTAGCTTATATAGAGGCTGGGTCACATGCTGCACTGGCCAATCACAGCCATGCCATTAGTAGGCATGGCTGTGATGGCTTCTAAGGGAACACCAGTTAAACAAAAGTTTATTGGCTGCCCTGTAGCTTTTAGAAATGCGCCATTACATCGCCGAACACCGGACCCGAACCCGAACATACAGTCAATTGTTCGGGTTCGGGTCCGGGACCAAAAAATTTAAAAGTCTGGTACGAACCCAAACTTTACAGTTCGGGTTCGCTCAACCCTACCCTTGTCACTAAATAAAATGGTTAGCTTACAGTCCTGTTTACACTTTTTTTTGCTTGGTTCCTTCAGTGGGCTTCAATGAGGTTTTGGTGGGGCTTCGATGAGGCTTTGGTGGAGCTTCGATCGGGCTTCGATGAGCCTTTGGTGGGGCTTTGGTAGGGCTTCAATGAGGTTTTAGTGAGGCTTCAACAAAGCTTCGGTGGGGCTTCAGTGAGGCTTCAAGCAAGCTTTGCCATAGACTTTTATGGAGGCTTTGAAGATGCTTTGAAGCACAACTAAAGCAACATGGGGTATCATTTTTGAAGTAAAGCAAAGAAAAGCAAATGCAAGGTGTAAACAGAACTGTAAGCTAACCATTTTATCTAGTGACATGAGCTTTGACTAGCGTTTAGAGAGCTTTAACAAATTGGGTTCGAAGCCTTGTTTTGAAGCAAGTGTAAACTAGCCCTTAACCTCCCTGGCGGTATGATTCTGTCAGATTTTAGGTGCTGAAAGCGGTACCATTATTCTGCATGGAAATTTGGCGTTTTATATTGTAGGCCTGCAATTCTTAGGAATAACTCACTTAAATCTGTCCAAGCAAGAGTCTAGTAGACATCCCGGGTATGATAAAGTAAAAAAAAAAATATATAATTTATAATATAATAAATAACTATAAAATAATTATAATAATAATATAATAATAATAAAAGTGTTTTTCAGTGTTTGATGACGAATTTCCCCACAAATCACTATCGCTCATTTCTGCAAGTGATTCTAATTTATTATCTCTGTTTTCTAGCTGGTCTAAAACCACTTTTGACATAAAGGGACACTTTTTGGTTGCTATGGACAATCTCCAGTTTCTAGGCAGAAAGAAAGTTTTTATTACAGTATATACTCGAGTATAAGCCGACTCGAGTATAAGCCGAGGTACCTAATGTTGCCCAAAAAACTGGGAAACCTCACTGACCCGAGTATAAGCCGATGCCCCACTGTTCCCTAGCTCGCTGTTCCCTGTAAATAGACATTTTTACATTGTAATTATTACCTGTAAAGAAGTTGCGGCTGCGGCGTCCATCGTTCGAATTCCGCGGCGTCCATCGTTCGAATTCCGCGGTCTCTTCCTGTTCCTTACTTGATAGGCGAGTCTCAGCAGACACTCTCCGCCTATCACGATCATTCTCTCATCCTTAGTTTTCCCAGCAGACACTGTGTTGGGTATTCCGCCAATCACAGACGTCTGCTGGAAAACTGAGGATGAGAGAACGTTCATGATAGGCGGAGAGTGTCTGCTGAGACTCGCCTATCAAGGAAGGAACAGGAAGAGACCGCGGAATTTTGAACGATGGACGCCGTGGAATTTGAACGATGGACGCCGCAGCCGCAACTTCTTTACAGGTAATATTTACAATGTAAAAATTTATATGACTCGAGTATAAGCCGAGGGGGGGGGACTTTCAGCCCCCAAAAAAGGCTCAAAATCTCAGCTTATACTCGAGTATATACGGTATATAAAAGTGCATGCAGGACACTGGGCAGACCACTAGGGACAAAGGGGATGTGTAAATATTTTATACAGTACTGTAATCTGTAAGATTACAGTATACTGTATGTATACTGTGTTTTAACTTTTTTGAATTTGGCGCCGATCTCCGTCCCCGTGCGTCGTAACGTTGCAGGGAACGGAGCTCGGCGGCACTCGGGCACTGTGTGAATCGAGTGAGACAGCTCGATCACACAGCGGGGAGACATCGCAGGATCCAGGGGACAAGGTAAGTAACTCTGCCTGGATTACTGCGATGCAATCCCGAGTCTGGTTCGGGGTTACCGCTTTTGGTGCTAAAATTTCACCCCGAGCCAGACTCAGGAATACCACTAGGCAGGTTAATGTGTGTTGAAGCCTGAAGGAAGTGTAAATGAGCCCTTAGTTTCATATACAAGAATGTTTTGTGTTACGGCTGCCATGCTGTTTTACATCAGATGAAGGATTCTTATATAGTAAGACAGGGAGGGTCAGCACCTCTGACAGGTTTTTATTGATTTCCATTTCTCTACTGGGAAAATGTGTTTCCAAATACACAAAATATAATTGACTATTACAGTAGTACAAGTGCCCAGTGTATTTACTCAAAAACACATCTGTATAGGTTATTAGAGCACGGTGCAGGAAAGAATTGCTTTCAGCAATGTCCAGAATAGCCTAATTTTTGATAGTTTTGCGACCGCATCTACATATTTCCTCTGAGCGGATTCCCTACATTTCTGGTTGGGGAATACACTCTCAGGAGTGTGCACACATGGATGGCTCATCAAGCAAGGCTCCATAGATGCCTACTAGGTAAGAGAGACACCTGCAAACTGGAAGACGGAAGCAAGAGCCAAACAAGGGTGAAAGGGAATGCTTTAAGAGAAGGAGACTAACTAAAAATATTTATTGTAAATGTGAGATCTGCTGAAAAGTTTTTTTAAAAACAGCGTTTAATATCACTTTATTACTGTATTTATTGGCGTATAACACTCACTTTTTTTACCCTGAAAATAGAGGGTAAACTGTGCCTGCGTGTTATACGCAGGGGGCTGTGGAAAGTTTTTTTCCTGAAACTTCCCTCTTAAAGTTGGGGTGCATGTTATACGCATGTGCGTGTTATACGCCGATAAATACGGTATTTATAAGAAATAACACCATAGATTGTTGATCCATGGAGGATTGCCCTAAAATGTATTTCCACTTTTGCAGCCAAATTGGGATAACACCTCCTTTATTTTTGTTATGCCGTGTATACACGACCGTTTTTAATGACGAGAAAAATGCAATTTTTTAATTTGGTCATTAAAAACGATCGTGTGTGGGCTCCAGAGCATTTTTTACGATGTGAAAAATGGGCATTAAAAATTTGGAACATGCTCTAATTTTTCTCGTCGTTTTTCACGTCGTCGTTTTTCACGTTGTCGTTTTTTCTCGTCATGAAAAACGGCCGTGTGTAGGCTTTAGCGACGTGAAAAAAACACGCATGCTCAGAAGCAAGTTATGAGATGGGAGCGCTCGTTCTGGTAAAACTAGCGTTCGTAATGGAGATAGCACATTTGTCACGCTGTAACGGACTGAAGAGCATGAGGCTGAAAAGCGCGAATCGTCTCTCACCAAACTTTACTAACACGAGGATCAGCAAAAGCAGCCCAAAGGGTGGCGCCATCCGAATGGAACTTCCCCTTTATAGTGCCGTCGTACATTTCGTACGTCACCGCACTTTGCTCGAGCATTTTTTTTTCATGATCGTGTGTAGGCAAGGCAGGCTTGAGAAGAATCACGTTGAGAAAAATGTTGTTTTTTTCAATGACATTAAAAACGGTCGTGTGTACGCGGCATTAAGTTCATTGTACATCCCAATGAACACCATTGTTGTTTGTAAATGTAAGTAAACCTCTACAAGTTTAAAAGTCTATGTGTTAAGTCTTTCTTTCACATGATGGATTCGTCATTTGGCAGCTCTAAATGCCTATGGCGCCTTGCACAGGTAGTGGATTTATCTTGTACAGTAAAATCCCATGACTGATTAACCAGCGTCTATATAAGGCATTTGATATGAAGCTATTCTTGTGCAAGTGTTTTATTAGTGAGTGCTGACAGCAGAGTCATCACATTGCAATCTGCAGGTAAATAGGACAATAGGCATTATGTGTCAGCCTTTTGTAAGACCGGTGTCTCTGGTGTACCAATTATCATGGAATGGTGGAGCCTCCCTCTGAATACTCCAGGACTCGCCACAATTACCCTGCTGTTTTTTTTAGGAGACTTGTTTATCCCCCATACAATAATGCAGCTTCCTATAAAATGATGTGTATAGCACAGCCCATAATTGTCCAATCATTGAGGAACCACAGAAATTCCTCAAGTGGAGACAGCATTAATGCTTTGTTGCCAGTGTCTGTAGCTTGATATCTACCCTCCGAATGCTCAAACACAGGTTTTGCATTGCACCGTTTACACTGATAAATGGACTCTATTCCATTTTATCGGCTTATTTGTTATAATTATCCCCAGCAACGGTAATCTTTCTTTTCCAAACTCTCCCTACTCAGGTCATTAGAAATGAAACTTCTACCAAAAATGATATCACGACTTTGCAGACTCTGATTAACCTGTGTATCCTGGGGGATTTGATGGCGTGTTGGTTTCTCTGTAGGAAAATTTATTTTTCAGATTAATCACATCAAGAAAGGAAGATTGAATCTGCGGTATTAGTTACTTATAAATGCTTCTAAATTACTTTTGTGATTGGAATATTTCCTCTAATTGAAAGATTTAACTAGTTTTCGGATTAGCTCCAGAGTTGGTCTGATAGTCCAAACATGCAGGCACATACGTGTTCACAGACATATAGGTAAGCACATGATGGTTTTTCTAAATTATACAGTACATCTATGAGATCTGCTGAGTGGGTAAAAACATTTCAGCATGGTCAGAGATTTTCAGATTTTATAGCTGACTCACTGGCGTGCGCACAGGGTGAGCCAGATGTGCCTGGGCACACCCTAATCACCTAGGGCACATTAGCATTATCGCTCTATGTAGCAGTGGGGAGATGGGAACGATTTCCTTTTTACCGGTTTTGCCATAAGAGAAGTACTTACGCGTTTCTCTTTCACTGTGCTGGCAGGGGTGGGGGTCAATGTGCCGGGGTTATACATATAGACACACACACACGCATGTATGTTTGAGCTTTGGGGTGTACACCCTAATGCAATGGGCTGCGCACACCTATGAGCTGACTATTGATTGGTGTTGCTCAATTTTCAGGGCCTGTATACATCAATAAAGAATTATTTTCCTTACTCCCCCCAAGAAGAGCTTTACACAGAGTTACTCATTAATATAAACTTGTAGTGAGATCAATTTGGGGGGGGATAGCATTCTTGGCTTCTTTTTCATAATACCCGCAATACTTATTATTATCAGTGTTGCTCATCTTGCTCTAAAAAAGTAATTAGTTACAGTTACAAATTACTTCTCCCAAAAAGTAAGTGAGTTAGTAACTCAGTTACTACATAGGAAAAGTAACTAGTTACTCAGCAAAGTAACTATATTGGTTATATTATATATACACGGGGGCGGGGGCGGGGCGGTACAAGGATGATATATATGTAATTTTTTCAGTGTATAAAAATAATAGGAGGGATAACAAATAATATTGGTACTGTGCCCATGCCTCACTGTGCCTCACTGTGCCCATGCCTCACTTTGCCCATGCCTCACTGTGCCCAATGCCTCACTGTGCCCGTGCCTCACTGTCCCCGAGCCTCGCTGTGCCCCATGCTTCACTGTGCCCGTGCCGCAGCCTCACTGTGCCCAATGCCTCACTGTGCCCATGCCGCAGCCTCACTGTGCCCCATGCCTCACTGTGCCCCATGCCTCACTGTGCCCCATGCCTCACTGTGCCCGTGCCCCATGCCTCACTGTGCCCCATGCCTCACTGTGCCCCATGCCTCACTGTGCCCATGCCTCACTGTGCCCGTGCCCCATGCCTCACTGTGCCCCATGTCTCACTGTGCCCGTGCCCCATGGCTCACTGTGCCCCATACTTCACTGTGCCTGTGTTACGGTTACGGTACCTCAGATCGGCGGCGTCCCGAGACTCCCGACTCCTGGCAGCCATTCTATTATTCAAAAGCCGCGCCTCCTCCAGTCCTCCTCGTTTGTGATAGGCGGAGCACTCAATTTCCCAGCAGGCAGTGTTCCGCCTATCACGGACATCCTCTCATCCTCATAACACAGACGGGGATGAGAGGATGTCCGTGATAGGCGGAACACTGCCTGCTGGGAAATTGAGTGTTCCGCCTATCACAGGCGACGAGGACTCGGGAGGCGCGGCTTTTGAAGACTGCAATGGCCGCCGTCTGTCTGCATGACACGCTGTTCAGGTAGGCAGACGGCGGCTTGCAGTTAGTTGGACTTACATTACATCTACTCGCGGCGGCTGCAGCGAGTAGATGTAATTGGGGTAACGCCGCCCAAGTAATGGGAACGGCGGTGCCACGAGGGTAAGAGTAATCAGTTAGATTACTCGTTACCCCAAAAAGTGGCTACGTTACCTAACGCCGTTTATTTATTATTATTATTATTATTATTATTATTATTATTATTATACAGGATTTATATAGCGCCAACAGTTTGCGCAGCGCTTTACAACATCAGGGAAGACAGTACAATCACAATACAATTCAATACAGAGGGATCAGGGGGTCCTGCTCATTAGAGCTTACAGTCTAGAAGGGAGGGTCACGTGAAACAAAGGGTAGTAGCTGTGGGGGATGATCAGGTGGACAAAATGAAAGCTCTAACGAGCAGGGCCCCCTGATCCCTAGTTCCCTTACTGTCTCTGGTATTAATACTGTCTAATGCCGCGTACACACGACTGTTTTTAATGTCATTGAATAAAACTGCATTTTTCTCGACGTGATTCTTCTCAAGCCTGCCTTGCCTACACACGATCATTGAAAAAAATGCTTGAGTAAAGCGCGGTGACGTACAACACGTACGACGGCACTATAAAGGGGAAGTTCCATTCGGATGGCGCCACCCTTCATGTTAGTAAAGTTTGTTGAGAGACGATTCGCGCTTTTCAGCCTCGTGCTTTTCAGTCCGTTACAGCGTGACGAATGTGCTATCTCCATTACGAACGCTAGTTTTACCAGAACGAGCGCTCCCGTCTCATACTTGATTCTGAACATACGCATTTTTTTTTCACATCGTTAAAGCCTACACACGGCCGTTTTTCATGATGAGAAAAACGATGAGGTGAAGAACGACGAGAAAAATTAGAGCATGTTCCAATTTTTTCATGGCCGTTTTTCTCGTCATTAAAAACGGTCGTGTGTACGTGGCATCAGGGTGGCCAAACATGGTTCGAAATTCGGCCAGTTCAGCAGGGAATGGACAAATTTTGATCCATGTAATACCCCCATCCACCTTGAATGTATGGACTAGTGAATCAGATAATTTTTTATTTTTTTTTAACCCGCTGGTTGAACTAAAAAAAAATTTACATTTGGCCAGCCTACGTCACTGACGTCATAAAAACACACAGACCAGGAAAGTCAAAACTCTTGACTTGCATACTTATTGCAAGTAGCATGACAGCCAGAAAGCTAGCATTTTTAAAAAGTGAGGTTACTAATGGCAGCCTCAACATTTTGTTTCCATTAAAGCTAACAGCTAAACTTATATGGGAATAGTTTTACCTGCCAAAGGATTTGTATTTCTGTCTGTCCAGTTTTCATATTTAAACAGCTCTTCCACAAGGTACAGCCCTGTCTGTCAGGGGTAGGGATGAGCTTCGTGTTCGAGTCGAACATACGTTCGACTCGAACATCGGCTGTTCGATCGTTCGACGAAGATCGAACGATTTGAGCGGTTCGCGCCAAATTCGAGTGACGCGAACGGCCCACAATGCACTACGCCATCGCAGTGTCATCCAGGCGCTGTGATTGGCCAAGCATGCACTGTGACCCCGCATGCTTGGCCAATCACAGCGCCGGCAGCGAGGAGAGCAATGATTGGCCACAGGCAGGATGCCTGTGGCCAATTATTGCTGAGGGTGTTTAGTACACGCCCCACACTATAAAAGGCCGCCAGCACGGCGGCCTAGTGTAGTGTGTTCCGGAGCAGGGAAAGACAAGCATAGGCAGGGACAGTGACATTTATTTCTTTCTTGCTTAACCTGGATTCCTTTAGTTTAGGGAAAGAGAAGGATAGGTAGGGAGAGTGTCAGTGTGTTTTACTGTGCGAGTCCTTGTTTCTAGGGACAAAGAAGGAAAGTGAGGGGATTTCTCCTTGTGCTATAGTGTGCTTTAAAAAAACATTTTTTCTAGGGACAGAAAACTCTAGGTAGGGAGAGTGTCAGTTTCTTTCACTGTGCGAGTCCTTGTTTCTAGGGACAAAGAAGGAAAGTGAGGGGAATTCTCCTTGTGCTATAGTGTGCTTTAAAAAAACATTTTTTCTAGGGACAGAAAACTCTAGGTAGGGAGAGTGTCAGTTTCTTTCACTGTGCCAGTCCTTGTTTCTAGGGACAAAGAAGGAAAGTGAGGGGAATTCTCCTTGTGCTATAGTGTGCTTTAAAAAAACATTTTTTCTAGGGACAGAAAACTCTAGGTAGGGAGAGTGTCAGTTTCTTTCACTGTGCCAGTCCTTGTTTCTAGGGACAAAGAAGGAAATTGAGGGGAATTCTCCTTGTGCTATAGTGTGCTTTAAAAAAACATTTTTCCTAGGGACAGAAAACTCTAGGTAGGGAGAGTGTCAGTTTCTTTCACTGTGCCAGTCCTTGTTTCTAGGGACAAAGAAGGAAAGTGAGGGGAATTCTCCTTGTGCTATAGTGTGCTTTAAAAAAACATTTTTTCTAGGGACAGAAAACTCTAGGTAGGGAGAGTGTCAGTTTCTTTCACTGTGCCAGTCCTTGTTTCTAGGGACAAAGAAGGAAAGTGAGGGGAATTCTCCTTGTGCTATAGTGTGCTTTAAAAAAACATTTTTTCTAGGGACAGAAAACTCTAGGTAGGGAGAGTGTCAGTTTCTTTCACTGTGCCAGTCCTTGTTTCTAGGGACAAAGAAGGAAAGTGAGGGGAATTCTCCTTGTGCTATAGTGTGCTTTAAAAAAACATTTTTTCTAGGGACAGAAAACTCTAGGTAGGGAGAGTGTCAGTTTCTTTCACTGTGCCAGTCCTTGTTTCTAGGGACAAAGAAGGAAAGTGAGGGGAATTCTCCTTGTGCTATAGTGTGCTTTAAAAAAACATTTTTTTCTAGGGACAGAAAACTCTAGGTAGGGAGAGTGTCAGTTTCTTTCACTGTGCCAGTCCTTGTTTCTAGGGACAAAGAAGGAAAGTGAGGGGAATTCTCCTTGTGCTATAGTGTGCTTTAAAAAAACATTTTTTCTAGGGACAGAAAACTCTAGGTAGGGAGAGTGTCAGTTTCTTTCACTGTGCCAGTCCTTGTTTCTAGGGACAAAGAAGGAAAGTGAGGGGAATTCTCCTTGTGCTATAGTGTGCTTTAAAAAAAACATTTTTTCTAGGGACAGAAAACTCTAGGTAGGGAGAGTGTCAGTTTCTTTCACTGTGCCAGTCCTTGTTTCTAGGGACAAAGAAGGAAAGTGAGGGGAATTCTCCTTGTGCTATAGTGTGCTTTAAAAAAACATTTTTTTCTAGGGACAGAAAACTCTAGGTAGGGAGAGTGTCAGTTTCTTTCACTGTGCCAGTCCTTGTTTCTAGGGACAAAGAAGGAAAGTGAGGGGAATTCTCCTTGTGCTATAGTGTGCTTTAAAAAAAACATTTTTTCTAGGGACAGAAAACTCTAGGTAGGGAGAGTGTCAGTTTCTTTCACTGTGCCAGTCCTTGTTTCTAGGGACAAAGAAGGAAAGTGAGGGGAATTCTCCTTGTGCTATAGTGTGCTTTAAAAAAACATTTTTTCTAGGGACAGAAAACTCTAGGTAGGGAGAGTGTCAGTTTCTTTCACTGTGCCAGTCCTTGTTTCTAGGGACAAAGAAGGAAATTGAGGGGAATTCTCCTTGTGCTAGAGTGTGCTTTAAAAAAACATTTTTCCTAGGGACAGAAAACTCTAGGTAGGGAGAGTGTCAGTTTCTTTCACTGTGCCAGTCCTTGTTTCTAGGGACAAAGAAGGAAAGTGAGGGGAATTCTCCTTGTGCTATAGTGTGCTTTAAAAAAACATTTTTTCTAGGGACAGAAAACTCTAGGTAGGGAGAGTGTCAGTTTCTTTCACTGTGCCAGTCCTTGTTTCTAGGGACAAAGAAGGAAAGTGAGGGGAATTCTCCTTGTGCTATAGTGTGCTTTAAAAAAACATTTTTTCTAGGGACAGAAAACTCTAGGTAGGGAGAGTGTCAGTTTCTTTCACTGTGCCAGTCCTTGTTTCTAGGGACAAAGAAGGAAAGTGAGGGGAATTCTCCTTGTGCTATAGTGTGCTTTAAAAAAACATTTTTTCTAGGGACAGAAAACTCTAGGTAGGGAGAGTGTCAGTTTCTTTCACTGTGCCAGTCCTTGTTTCTAGGGACAAAGAAGGAAAGTGAGGGGAATTCTCCTTGTGCTATAGTGTGCTTTAAAAAAACATTTTTTTCTAGGGACAGAAAACTCTAGGTAGGGAGAGTGTCAGTTTCTTTCACTGTGCCAGTCCTTGTTTCTAGGGACAAAGAAGGAAAGTGAGGGGAATTCTCCTTGTGCTATAGTGTGCTTTAAAAAAACATTTTTTCTAGGGACAGAAAACTCTAGGTAGGGAGAGTGTCAGTTTCTTTCACTGTGCCAGTCCTTGTTTCTAGGGACAAAGAAGGAAAGTGAGGGGAATTCTCCTTGTGCTATAGTGTGCTTTAAAAAAAACATTTTTTCTAGGGACAGAAAACTCTAGGTAGGGAGAGTGTCAGTTTCTTTCACTGTGCCAGTCCTTGTTTCTAGGGACAAAGAAGGAAAGTGAGGGGAATTCTCCTTGTGCTATAGTGTGCTTTAAAAAAACATTTTTTCTAGGGACAGAAAACTCTAGGTAGGGAGAGTGTCAGTTTCTTTCACTGTGCGAGTCCTTGTTTCTAGGGACAAAGAAGGAAAGTGAGGGGAATTCTCCTTGTGCTATAGTGTGCTTTAAAAAAACATTTTTTCTAGGGACAGAAAACTCTAGGTAGGGAGAGTGTCAGTTTCTTTCACTGTGCCAGTCCTTGTTTCTAGGGACAAAGAAGGAAAGTGAGGGGAATTCTCCTTGTGCTATAGTGTGCTTTAAAAAAACATTTTTTCTAGGGACAGAAAACTCTAGGTAGGGAGAGTGTCAGTTTCTTTCACTGTGCCAGTCCTTGTTTCTAGGGACAAAGAAGGAAAGTGAGGGGAATTCTCCTTGTGCTATAGTGTGCTTTAAAAAAAACATTTTTTCTAGGGACAGAAAACTCTAGGTAGGGAGAGTGTCAGTTTCTTTCACTGTGCCAGTCCTTGTTTCTAGGGACAAAGAAGGAAAGTGAGGGGAATTCTCCTTGTGCTATAGTGTGCTTTAAAAAAACATTTTTTTCTAGGGACAGAAAACTCTAGGTAGGGAGAGTGTCAGTTTCTTTCACTGTGCCAGTCCTTGTTTCTAGGGACAAAGAAGGAAAGTGAGGGGAATTCTCCTTGTGCTATAGTGTGCTTTAAAAAAACATTTTTTCTAGGGACAGAAAACTCTAGGTAGGGAGAGTGTCAGTTTCTTTCACTGTGCCAGTCCTGGTTTCTAGGGACAAAGAAGGAAAGTGAGGGGAATTCTCCTTGTGCTATAGTGTGCTTTAAAAAAACATTTTTTCTAGGGACATAAAACTCTAGGTAGGGAGAGTGTCAGTTTCTTTCACTGTGCCAGTCCTTGTTTCTAGGGACAAAGAAGGAAAGTGAGGGGAATTCTCCTTGTGCTATAGTGTGCTTTAAAAAAACATTTTTTCTAGGGACAGAAAACTCTAGGTAGGGAGAGTGTCAGTTTCTTTCACTGTGCGAGTCCTTGTTTCTAGGGACAAAGAAGGAAAGTGAGGGGAATTCTCCTTGTGCTATAGTGTGCTTTAAAAAAACATTTTTTCTAGGGACAGAAAACTCTAGGTAGGGAGAGTGTCAGTTTCTTTCACTGTGCCAGTCCTTGTTTCTAGGGACAAAGAAGGAAAGTGAGGGGAATTCTCCTTGTGCTATAGTGTGCTTTAAAAAAACATTTTTTCTAGGGACAGAAAACTCTAGGTAGGGAGAGTGTCAGTTTCTTTCACTGTGCCAGTCCTTGTTTCTAGGGACAAAGAAGGAAATTGAGGGGAATTCTCCTTGTGCTATAGTGTGCTTTAAAAAAACATTTTTCCTAGGGACAGAAAACTCTAGGTAGGGAGAGTGTCAGTTTCTTTCACTGTGCCAGTCCTTGTTTCTAGGGACAAAGAAGGAAAGTGAGGGGAATTCTCCTTGTGCTATAGTGTGCTTTAAAAAAACATTTTTTCTAGGGACAGAAAACTCTAGGTAGGGAGAGTGTCAGTTTCTTTCACTGTGCCAGTCCTTGTTTCTAGGGACAAAGAAGGAAAGTGAGGGGAATTCTCCTTGTGCTATAGTGTGCTTTAAAAAAACATTTTTTCTAGGGACAGAAAACTCTAGGTAGGGAGAGTGTCAGTTTCTTTCACTGTGCCAGTCCTTGTTTCTAGGGACAAAGAAGGAAAGTGAGGGGAATTCTCCTTGTGCTATAGTGTGCTTTAAAAAAACATTTTTTCTAGGGACAGAAAACTCTAGGTAGGGAGAGTGTCAGTTTCTTTCACTGTGCCAGTCCTTGTTTCTAGGGACAAAGAAGGAAAGTGAGGGGAATTCTCCTTGTGCTATAGTGTGCTTTAAAAAAACATTTTTTTCTAGGGACAGAAAACTCTAGGTAGGGAGAGTGTCAGTTTCTTTCACTGTGCCAGTCCTTGTTTCTAGGGACAAAGAAGGAAAGTGAGGGGAATTCTCCTTGTGCTATAGTGTGCTTTAAAAAAACATTTTTTCTAGGGACAGAAAACTCTAGGTAGGGAGAGTGTCAGTTTCTTTCACTGTGCCAGTCCTTGTTTCTAGGGACAAAGAAGGAAAGTGAGGGGAATTCTCCTTGTGCTATAGTGTGCTTTAAAAAAAACATTTTTTCTAGGGACAGAAAACTCTAGGTAGGGAGAGTGTCAGTTTCTTTCACTGTGCCAGTCCTTGTTTCTAGGGACAAAGAAGGAAAGTGAGGGGAATTCTCCTTGTGCTATAGTGTGCTTTAAAAAAACATTTTTTTCTAGGGACAGAAAACTCTAGGTAGGGAGAGTGTCAGTTTCTTTCACTGTGCCAGTCCTTGTTTCTAGGGACAAAGAAGGAAAGTGAGGGGAATTCTCCTTGTGCTATAGTGTGCTTTAAAAAAACATTTTTTCTAGGGACAGAAAACTCTAGGTAGGGAGAGTGTCAGTTTCTTTCACTGTGCCAGTCCTTGTTTCTAGGGACAAAGAAGGAAAGTGAGGGGAATTCTCCTTGTGCTATAGTGTGCTTTAAAAAAACATTTTTTCTAGGGACAGAAAACTTTAGGTAGGGAGAGTGTCAGTTTCTTTCACTGTGCCAGTCCTTGTTTCTAGGGACAAAGAAGGAAATTGAGGGGAATTCTCCTTGTGCTATAGTGTGCTTTAAAAAAACATTTTTCCTAGGGACAGAAAACTCTAGGTAGGGAGAGTGTCAGTTTCTTTCACTGTGCCAGTCCTTGTTTCTAGGGACAAAGAAGGAAAGTGAGGGGAATTCTCCTTGTGCTATAGTGTGCTTTAAAAAAAACATTTTTTCTAGGGACAGAAAACTCTAGGTAGGGAGAGTGTCAGTTTCTTTCACTGTGCCAGTCCTTGTTTCTAGGGACAAAGAAGGAAAGTGAGGGGAATTCTCCTTGTGCTATAGTGTGCTTTAAAAAACATTTTTTTCTAGGGACAGAAAACTCTAGGTAGGGAGAGTGTCAGTTTCTTTCACTGTGCCAGTCCTTGTTTCTAGGGACAAAGAAGGAAAGTGAGGGGAATTCTCCTTGTGCTATAGTGTGCTTTAAAAAAACATTTTTTCTAGGGACAGAAAACTCTAGGTAGGGAGAGTGTCAGTTTCTTTCACTGTGCCAGTCCTGGTTTCTAGGGACAAAGAAGGAAAGTGAGGGGAATTCTCCTTGTGCTATAGTGTGCTTTAAAAAAACATTTTTTCTAGGGACATAAAACTCTAGGTAGGGAGAGTGTCAGTTTCTTTCACTGTGCCAGTCCTTGTTTCTAGGGACAAAGAAGGAAAGTGAGGGGAATTCTCCTTGTGCTATAGTGTGCTTTAAAAAAACATTTTTTCTAGGGACAGAAAACTCTAGGTAGGGAGAGTGTCAGTTTCTTTCACTGTGCCAGTCCTGGTTTCTAGGGACAAAGAAGGAAAGTGAGGGGAATTCTCCTTGTGCTATAGTGTGCTTTAAAAAAACATTTTTTCTAGGGACATAAAACTCTAGGTAGGGAGAGTGTCAGTTTCTTTCACTGTGCCAGTCCTTGTTTCTAGGGACAAAGAAGGAAAGTGAGGGGAATTCTCCTTGTGCTATAGTGTGCTTTAAAAAAACATTTTTTCTAGGGACAGAAAACTCTAGGTAGGGAGAGTGTCAGTTTCTTTCACTGTGCCAGTCCTTGTTTCTAGGGACAAAGAAGGAAAGTGAGGGGAATTCTCCTTGTGCTATAGTGTGCTTTAAAAAAACATTTTTTCTAGGGACAGAAAACTCTAGGTAGGGAGAGTGTCAGTTTCTTTCACTGTGCCAGTCCTTGTTTCTAGGGACAAAGAAGGAAAGTGAGGGGAATTCTCCTTGTGCTATAGTGTGCTTTAAAAAAACATTTTTTCTAGGGACAGAAAACTCTAGGTAGGGAGAGTGTCAGTTTCTTTCACTGTGCCAGTCCTTGTTTCTAGGGACAAAGAAGGAAAGTGAGGGGAATTCTCCTTGTGCTATAGTGTGCTTTAAAAAAACATTTTTTCTAGGGACAGAAAACTCTAGGTAGGGAGAGTGTCAGTTTCTTTCACTGTGCCAGTCCTTGTTTCTAGGGACAAAGAAGGAAAGTGAGGGGAATTCTCCTTGTGCTATAGTGTGCTTTAAAAAAACATTTTTTCTAGGGACAGAAAACTCTAGGTAGGGAGAGTGTCAGTTTCTTTCACTGTGCCAGTCCTTGTTTCTAGGGACAAAGAAGGAAAGTGAGGGGAATTCTCCTTGTGCTATAGTCTGCTTTAAAAAAACATTTTTTCTAGGGACAGAAAACTCTAGGTAGGGAGAGTGTCAGTTTCTTTCACTGTGCCAGTCCTTATTTCTAGGGACAAAGAAGGAAAGTGAGGGGAATTCTCCTTGTGCTATAGTGTGCTAAAGCATTCCTCATCAACCATCTTTGAAATCCTTGTTTTTTGGACAGTCAGGGAAATTGTCGTTGTGCTATTCTGTGCAAAAGCAATAATCCTCAACCATATTTAGAAATCCTTAAGTAAAGGGACAGAGAAGGACACCTGAAGGTAGCCCTTATTGCTTTTTTCCCATCTCCCTGCAGGCCATCTATTAGAATGTCTGGAAGGCAAACAAGGAGAGGCAGACAGTCAGGAGGCAATAAAAGAGGGCAAGCAGGCTCTGTGTCTGGGGGCAACAGTGCTGGTCGTGGACGCGGTGCATTGTCATCAGCACATGGCCATGGGACACGCTTGTCCTTCTTTTCGGCAGCTGGACATGTTGAGCCACATCATGCCGAAGACTTGGTAGAGTGGATGACCAAGCCCTCCTCCTCCTCCTCATCCTCTCTCACCCAGGCTCAGGGTACTGGCAAAGCAGCTGCCAAAGCGTCCTCTTCCCTGGTATCAATGTCAGACTCATCATCAGTCACTCCTTCCCTAGACCCACCATGTCCTCCTCCTGAGGAGTCCCCCGAACTGTTTGAGCACAGTGTTGGGTACATGCTCCAGGAGGATGCCCAGCGTTTCGAAGGGTCTGATGATGAAACCCAGCTACAGGAAGGCAGTAGCGTGAGAGCAGACAGAGGGGATGCTCAAGAAGGACACCAATCTGGCAGTCATGTTCCAGCAGCTGCAGCATACTGCCAGATTGGCTCCAGTGATGAGGAGGGAGGGGATGATGAGGTCACTGACTCCACGTGGGTGCCTAATAGGAGAGAGGAGGAGGAGGAGGATGAGGAGGAGGCACATCTCCAACGAGGCAGGATGCCCTTTGGTGGCCAGCGTAAGGGCAGTACACCGACGGAATCACACCGCAGAGCTCCGCCTGTGCAGGGCGCAGCCTCTGCCCGTCATTCAAAAAGTTCCTTGGTGTGGGCCTTTTTTGAGGCTAGTGCATCAGATCGCACAGCTGCTGTTTGCAACATATGTCTCAAGCGTATATCGCGTGGCCAAAACATCAGCCGCTTGGGTACCACATGCCTGACCAGACATATGTTGACCTGCCATGCAGCTCGTTGGCAAGCCTACCTCAAAGACCCACACCAAAGAACAAAGCGGACCTCTCCTTGCACCGCATCAGCTGGGATCTCCAACCCCACTATAACTTCAGTCCTCTCTGAAACATGCACTGAGAGGAATGAAGGTGTAGAATTAGGTGTGTCACAGCCAAGTACTTGCGGCCACTCTGCTAGCAGTACACCGACGTCCGATTCTAGCAGGCAAATTTCCCTGCCCCAGCTGCTGGACCGTCGAAAGAAGTTCACTCCCAGCCATCCACATGCCCAGCGGTTGAATGCTAGCTTGGCTAAATTGCTAGCGCTTCAACTGCTGCCTTTTCAGTTGGTAGACTCGGCCCCCTTCCGTGAGTTTGTGCAATGTGCGGTTCCTCAGTGGCAGGTTCCCAAACGCCACTTTTTCTCACGGAAGGCTATTCCGGCTCTCTACCGGCATGTGGAAGGCAATGTCTTGGCCTCGCTGGACAGGGCGGTCAGCGGTAAGGTGCATATTACCGCTGACTCATGGTCCAGCAGGCATGGACAGGGACGTTACCTTTCTTTCACGGCCCATTGGGTCACTCTTTTGGCAGCTGGGAAGGATGCAGGACAAGGTGCAGTAGTGTTGGAGGTTGTTCCACCGCCACGCCTCCAAAATGCTACTACTGGTTGTGACACACCTCTCTCCTCCACCCCCTCCTCTTCTTCTTCCTCCATGGCCTCTTCCTGTGGTTTGTCCTATGAACCAGCGGTGCTCCGTAGCCGTTCACGGGGCTACGCAAGTACGCAGGCAAAAAGATGCCATGCCGTGCTTGCGCTGGTGTGTTTGGGGGACAGAAGCCACACTGGGGCAGAGGTCCTGTCTGCTCTGCAGGGCCAGGCCGAGAGGTGGTTGACGCCACGCCAGCTTAAGCCAGGAATGGTGGTTTGCGACAATGGCACCAACCTCCTCTCCGCCCTCCGACAGGGACAACTGACCCATGTGCCCTGCGTGGCTCACGTCCTTAACCTGGTGGTGCAGCGGTTCTTGGGCAGGTACCCGGGCTTACAGGATGTCCTGAGGCAGGCCAGGAAAGTCTGTGTGCATTTCCGCAGATCTTATAATGCCAGTGCTCGCCTGGCTGAGCTGCAAAAGGAGTTGAACCTGCCCAAGAACCGCCTTATATGTGACATGCCCACCAGGTGGAACTCAACGTTGGCCATGCTGCAGCGGCTGCACACGCAGCAGAGGGCCATCAATGAGTACCTGTGCGACTACGGCACCAGGACAGGGTCAGGGGAGCTTGTTTTTTTTTCTCCACGCCAGTGGGGCATGATCAGGGATGCATGCACTGTCCTGGCACCATTTGAGGAGGCCACGAGGATGGTGAGCAGTGACAGTGCATGCATCAGTGACACTGTACCTCTTGTCCACCTGTTGGAGCACACGCTGCGTGGAATAATGGACAGGGCACTTGAGGCAGAACAGAGGCAGGAAGAGGAGGACTTCCTTGCCTCTCAAGGCCCCCTTTACCCAGACAGTGTTCCTTCTGTCCCACCCATCGCACAGGAAGAGGAAGAGGAGGAGGAGGAGGAGGAGGAGGAGGATTGTGTCAGCATGGAGGTGGAGGCTGGCACTCAGCATCATCAGCAGCAGTCTTTTAGGGATGATTTACAGTCCCAAGAAACCAGTGGACTTGTACGTGGCTGGGAGGAGGTGGCTGCGGATCATGTCGTCCTTAGTGACCCAGAGGACTCCGGAGCGAATGCCTCAGCAAACCTACGCTGCATGGCCTCCCTGATCCTGCAAAGTCTGCGGAAGGATCCTCGTATTCTTCGGATCAAGGAGAGGGACCATTACTGGCTGGCCACTCTCCTTGATCCACGGTACAAGGGTAAGGTTGCGGACCTTATGTTACCGTCGCAGAGGGAGCAGAGGATGAGACAACTCCGGGAGGCCTTGCAGAAAGGTCTGTGCAACGCGTTCCCAGAGACTGGGAGGTTACAAACTCCTGGTCCTGGACAACGAGTTGCTGAGGCTTCAGCCAGTCAAAGAAGGAGCGGTGGGGAAGGTGGCCGTCTGACCGATGCGTTCAGACAATTCTTTAGTCCGCAGCCCCAAAGTATGATCGGTTCCAGCAACCATCGCCAGCGTCTGATAAACATGGTGCAGGAATATCTAGGGGCAAGGTCAGACTTGGACACCTTCCCCACCGAAAATCCTCTGGCTTACTGGGTCTTGAGGATGGATCACTGGCCAGAGCTTGCACAGTATGCAATTGAGCTACTGGCCTGTCCTGCATCCAGCGTTCTTTCGGAACGCACATTCAGTGCTGCTGGAGGATTTGTCACGGATCACAGGGTGCGCCTGTCCACCGACTCGGTTGATCGACTGACTTTCATCAAGATGAACCAGTCTTGGATCACCACCAGCTACCACACACCTGATGCTGATATAACAGACTAATTGATTTTAACATGTCACATCCCTTCAAGACTGATGCTGATGCTGAGTGCCTGTGCTGTTATGTTGACTGGCTATCCTCCTCCTCCGAGTCCTCAATGATACGATTGATGATGATAGCTTGGAAGATCATTTTTGTTTATGGGTGCCGCCACCAGTGCCTAACGCCCAATTTTTCAGCCCCTGTTTTACAGGGGCGTGTAATTACAATTTTTTTAGCAATAATTTGCCATAGGGCTCATTGCTGTGCTCCAAGTACAGTATCTGTGAGGGGTTGGAGTGTTGTGGCACCAGTGCCTAAGGCCCAATTTTTCAGCCCCTGTTTAACAGGGGCGTGTCATTACAATTTTTGAAGCAATACTTTGCAACAGGGCTCATTGCTGTGCTCCAAGTACAGTATCTGTGAGGGGTTGTAGTGTTGTGCCACCAGTGCCTAAGGCCCAATTTTTCAGCCCCTGTTCAACAGGGGCATGCAATTACAATTCTTGATCTAATAATTCACAGCAGGGCCCATTGCTGCACCCACCAAGAGTAACTCTGAGGGCTTACAGTGTTGTGGCAACGCCACCACCACCACCACCACCACGAAAGGCCCAATTTTTCAGCCCCTGTTCAAAAGGGGCATGTAATTACAATTCTTGATCTAATAATTCACAGCAGGGCCCATTCCTGCACCCACCAAGAGTAACTCTGAGGGCTTACAGTGTTGTGGCAACACCACCACCACCACCACCACCACAAAAGGCCCAATTTTTCAGCCCCTGTTCAACAGGGGCATGCAATTACAATTCTTGATCTAATAATTCACAGCAGGGCCCATTGCTGCACCCACCAAGAGTAACTGTCAGGGCTTACAGTGTTGTGGCACCAGCACCACCATCAAAGGCCCAATTTTTACTACCACTGTTCAACAATTATATGTAATTAAAATTCCTGATATAATAGTTGACAGCAGGGCATTCCAGCACCAACCAAGAGTAACTGTGAGTGCTTACAGTGTTGTGTCAACACCAACAACTAAGGGGCCTATTTCTGCAGAGTATATACGGCAGGTCCCTACTTTCAAACATCCAACTTACAAACGACTCCTACTTGCAAACGCAAGAAGACAACAGGAAGTGAGAGGAAATCTACCACTAGGAAGGAAAATTCTCTCCTGTAAGAATAAATATGGGAGAAAGGTGTCTCCTCTGTACTGATGCTTTATCAGCAATCCTTGTTTCAAGAAAAACACCACATTTCAAAAACAGTTGTCATTGGGACGGAAAGTGAGGTGAAATGTTCTGAACAGGGGCACAGACAGCAAAACAAATGTTACAGTGGTGATAACCCTTACCTATGTTTTCCAAAAAGTTTAAAAATAGATTTTTGGGCTGGAGCTACACTTCAACAATGTAGCTGTTCAAAATTACAAACAGATTCTACATAAGAACAAACCTACAGTCCCTGTCTTGTATGCACCACCTGTATATGGCTGTTCAGAGTATATAGGGCCTTTTTTATTTTGTGTGCGGGGTTCCCCTTAATATCCATACAAGACCCAAAGGGGCTGGTAATGGGCTGGGGTAGGGGGGGGGGGGTCATGGGGTAGCTATGCCATTTTTCTTAAAGATTTTCATCCATATTACCGGGACCAGACATTACATTAAAGCCGCAAGCAGTTTTAAATGGCTTTTTTTTCCTTTAGAAGTGTCATTTTGTGCAGGGACAGTTCTAAACACGGGAAACACGTGGCACTTCACAGGCATACTTTAGACACCCCCCAGGTACGATATTTAAAGGAATATTTGACTTTTTTTTTTTCACTTTATGCATCATTAAAATGACTGCTCCCGAAAAACGACCGTTTTTAAAACTTCTTTTTGCATTGATACATGTCCCCTGGTGCAGAACCCGGGTTCCCAAACCCTTTTTAGGACAATAACATGCATAATAGTTGTTATAATTAGCACTTTAGAATTCGAACGTTCGCATCCATTGTATTTAATAGGGTTCTAATGTTCGTACGAACTTTCGGTCCGTTCGCGGGTTCTGGTGCGAACCGAACCCGGGGGTGTTCGGCTCATCACTAGTCAGGGGTAGGGACCTTATTTTTCTCCGCTAAGGTTTCACTTTTACTGCAGGGCTACTCCCCATCCACAGTTTGTGACTGGACAGGGAAAGGAGAGGAAGCAAACTGATAAGCTCATCTATCAATGCACTCTGCTGTCTCCTTCTATCAGCATGTCCCTTGCACTGCAGCACACTTGAATGGCATCTTGTTTTGCTTCTCCCTACCTCTGTCTGAGCTCCAGTGTAGACTGCAGGAGTCTGATATTAAGTCAGATTCAGCTACTTATACTGCCAAGATTTTAAAAACAAAATAAAGATTTAGTGATACATTAGAGATTACAGCAATTTACTCATTTTTGTCTTTTATATCTGTCGGAACAAATGATAATTTTAGGCCTGAAGAGTAGTTAAAACCCCCAAACATGATATATTTTCTAAAAGCAGAGACCTCGGAAAACAAAGTGATGGTAGTTCTAATTTTTTATATTACATAATATAACACAACATTACATAATTTTTAGGACACACAAATGCAAGCAGATTAGGAGGGGTGCCACCGTAAAAGAAGAAGTAAGCCTAGAAGCGGGTCTTTAATAGACATGTGCATTCGTTTTCGTCCGAATGCATTTTCGTCCGAATTTCAGCTATTTTCGTTATCGTTTTAACAAACGAAAACGAAAGCACAGAATCCGAAAACCGAAAGATCCGACATAAACAAATGCTTTATTTTCGTTTTCGTTGCTACAACAGTTCGATATAGATAGGAGATTCGACGTGACGCTGACAATAACAATCTGTGTCTATCGAATCTGTGGTCGAATGTGCCTAACCTTAACTCTATTAGTCCAAGATTATTCTACATAGGAGAGAAAAGATTCGACATTATAGAGAGAAAAGATTCGACATAGGAGAGAAAGATTCGACATAGGAGAGGAAAGATTTGACATAGGAGAGGAAAGATTCGACATAGGAGAGAAAAGATTCGACATAGGAGAGGAAAGATTCGACATAGGAGAGGAAAGATTCGACATAGGAGAGGAAAGATTCGACATAGGAGAGGAAAGATTCGACATAGGAGAGGAAAGATTCGACATAGGAGAGGAAAGATTCGACATAGGAGAGGAAAGATTTGACATAGGAGAGAAAAGATTCGACATAGGAGAGAAAAGATTTGACATTATAGAGAGAAAAGATTTGACATTATAGAGAGAAAAGATTCGACATAGGAGAGAAAAGATTCGACATTATAGAGAGAAAAGATTCGACATAGGAGAGAAAAGATTCGACATTATAGAGAGAAAAGATTCGACATAGAGAGAAAAGATCACTGCTTGTGGGCGGAACATTCGACAGACACCATAAGCCTTCAATGACAGATTCAACCTTAATTAATTCAGATTTTCGGACGAATGCAATTTTTAACGAAAAACGAAATAAATAAAAACGAATTTCGGGAGTAACTAAATAAATTTATTTTTTGCACGAAAACGAAATTCCGAAACGAAATATTTCAGTGTGCACATGTCTAGTCTTTAATAAGCCCTGCATTTGTAAGCACTTCTTCCTACCCAGTGGAGCTCCTCCTAATCCGCTGCGAATGTGAGGCTTAAAATCGCCTCATTCTACATAAATGGCTGGCTTATTAAAGGCCCACCCTGCTGGGCTGTTTTTCTTTTTCGTACATCACGGGACACAGAGCGACTTAGTCATTACTAATGGGTTATATAGATTACCTTCAGGTGTTGGCACTGGCCAATTCCAAACCGGAAGTACCCTCCCCTATATAAGCCCCTCCCACCCGGGAGCACCTCAGTTTTTTGCCAGTGTCTAAGGTGTTGGCCAAAGAGTAACATGTGTTTTCACTGGGCTTGCGTACAGGTTCTTTTGGGCCTTAGTAAGCTGTTCCGGATCCCACCAAAAAAGCTTCATAGCTAAACGGTCGGTACCCGGGCCTTGCAGAAGAAGAGCAAGGTTTTGCCTGTAATGCTTCTCTTAGGAGGGCTGGACCCTGGGATCCAGAGCTCTGGTCATACCCACGACCAAGATGTTGTCTGTGCAGGGTGCTATACAGGTCCAGGGGAGTGGAATCCTTGGGAACCCGGTCCCTGAAGGTTTAATTACAATGCCTGCCGTGATAGGTGAAGTTTGGACTTCTGTGGACCAAACAAAGTCCTGCGGCGGGGATCAGGTAAGTGGGGGCCCCCAGGAACTTGGTTCTATTGGGGGACCCCCAAGCCTAATTTGTCTTTCTGTCTGTTACCTAACGGTATTCCCGCTAAATATCTGTGTTTGCCTATAACTACTGAAAATGTAAAATTTTAATAGTAGTCAAGAAAAAAAAAAAAAAAAACAGGGACCGCGGTACCTGTGTTAAACCACTAGAGGCCGCTGTAGTCCATTTTTCTTGTCATGTGGATCTTTGGTTTTCTCAAGTCAAAAGATCCAGGCAGCTGGTAAGTTTCTCTGTGGGAATCCACTTCCTCTGCCCTGTTGCTGCGCTCATCCACCGCACAGGCCCTCCGGCAAAAAGGGCCCTGGCTCCTAGTCCCCTGTTTGATTTCGAAAAGGGCGCCAATGGCGCACGGGCGCGCGCGCGGGCGCGTGCACGCGCCTCCTATGAAAAAAAGGGGCGGGGCGGGTGGATGACGCTCGATGCGCGGCGCTTCTGCGCATGTGCGGGCGTCCCAGCATGGTTAAAAGACACAGTACAAGTGTCAGCTGCATGCAAACAGAGCTAGCAACAAACAGTGGCACACAGAGGCGGTTGATGCAGGCATCCCCATAGAAAGGCACTTTAGTGGACACCAGCTGGTATATAGCAGCACCTGTGTTAGACTATTACCAGCAAAATTGGTGTATGACGACGGGAATACCTCAGCTTTGTGCTTAAAGGATATGTCGTCCAGACGCTCCGGAAATAGATCTTCCAGGAAGCCAAAGGGGTCTCCATCGGGCTCTGAGGATATTGGGCATGCTTGTACTGCACCAATCTCCCCTGAGAATTCAGAGGTCAGTAGCCGTAGAAACCGCGCAGGAATGCCTGGTGCTGCGGCTGTCCCCAGTCCACCTGCTCCTGTATATATAACAGAGGAGGTTTTATCCTCAACTCTGGGAGGATTGGAAGAGAGATTAACAGCATTGATCGCTGCTTCCCTGTCTCAGGAAAAGCGCGTCCGATCTCCGTCTCCTCCTTCAGAGTGCCTGTTAGTGGAGGAACAGCCCCACACAGAGATCGACCTACCTGAAGGGGATCAGGATGAGGTTGATTCAGTTATGGAGGAATCAACAGTGGAAGAACCTTTCTCAGCTTCTCAGGCTGAAAGATTATGGGTTCAGTCTCTGACTAATATGGTCCGATCAGCATTTAAAATGCCTCTGGCGGAACCACCATCCACTACGGTTTCCTCGCTGGGGTCGCTAAAAGCTCCCCAGGCTGTCTGTTCCTTCCCAATCCACCCTTTATTAGAAGGGCTTATTTACCAGGATTGGGAGCATCCTGATAAAATATTTGCTCCCCCCAAGAGATTTCCGGTGATCTATCCCATGGAGGATAAGTTCATAAGAAAATGGAGGGTCCCTACAGTGGACGCAGCCATCTCTTCTGTTAACAAATCACTGACATGTCCAGTAGATAATGTTCCAATGTTCAAAGACCCAATAGATAAAAAATTGGAGTCTTTACTAAAATCTGCTTTCTCTACAGCAAGTATGGTGACACAACCTGCGGTAGCAGCGATTGGAGTCTGCCAAGCAGTGAAAGATCAGTTGAAACAAGTCTTAAGGGACTTACCAGATCAGCAGGCTCTTGCCCTAGCTGACCTGCCTAGAGCCTTGTGTTTTGCGGTGGACGCCATAAAGGATACAATCCAACAGGCCTCCCGCTTTACGCTGTCTATAGTACATATGCGTAGGCTTCTGTGGCTCAAAAACTGGTCTGCTGAAGCTCCCTGTAAAAAACTGCTGGTTAGCTTCCCATTTCATGGAGAACGCTTATTTGGAGAAGATCTGGACAAATATATCCAGAAAATTTCTGCCGGTAAAAGTTCACTCTTACCGGTTAAGAACAAGGGTAGAAGTCCTTCTTTTAAGAGGCCTACTTCTCCAGTCCCGGGCACATCGGCTGTGAAGCAGTTCCGACGGCCTCCGCGGTCAAATTCAGGGGGCAGAAATCAGGGACAATTACAGGGTAACAAGAAGCCCTGGATCAAGAGAGGTACAAAACCTCCCCCCAAGGCATGAAGCGTTGCCCCCACTCAATCGGGTGGGGGGAAGACTTCAGTTGTTCACAGAGACCTGGCGGGACACCATCAGAGACAGATGGGTGCTCTCCGCAGTAAGTCTGGGATACAAGCTGGAGTTAAAAGGCACTCCTCCTGCCCAATTTATGAGGTCAAACGTGCCAAGAGATCCCCAAAAGAGAGGATCCCTCCTTCTGGCACTAGAACAACTATTGCTCCAAGGTGTAATCATGAAGGTTCCCCTGGAAGAAAGCGGATTCGGGTTTTACTCGAACCTTTTCACAGTCCCCAAACCAAATGGGGACGTGAGGCCCATATTAAATCTAAAAGGGCTAAACAAGTTCCTAAATATCAGGACTTTTCGGATGGAGTCGATCCGATCGGTGGCCACCGCCCTACAAGGGCAGGAATGGCTAGCCTCGATCGACATAAAGGATGCTTATCTGCATATTCCCATCTTTCCGGCCCACCAGAAATTTCTACGCTTTGCAGTAGAAGGGCGCCATTTTCAGTTCAGAGCCTTACCTTTCGGTCTGGCCACAGCACCACGAGTGTTCACAAAAATTCTGGCCCCATTATTGGCCAATCTAAGAACACAGGGTGTAACGATAATGGCATATCTAGACGACCTGCTACTAATAGACCACTCAGTGGAAAAGCTGGAAGTAGCTATTCACAAGACAATCGAGTATCTGGAATATCACGGTTGGATTATCAACCGGGACAAGTCAGCTCTAAGACCAGTCAAAAGTCTGGAATACTTAGGGCTAAGGCTGGATTCAAATCAGAGAAAGATTTTCTTACCTCCAGAGAAGGTGTCGTCTTTAAAAGATTTGACCCACTTAGTGGGTACAAAAAGAAAACCATCCATACGCCTCTGCATGAGGCTGCTGGGAAAGATGGTGGCTTCATTCGAAGTGGTACCCTACGGTCAATTCCATTCAAGGAATTTGCAAAGGGCCATACTGTCAGCCTGGAACAAAAAAGTTCAGGCTTTAGACTTACCAATGTCCCTGTCCCCTTCCGTTCGCAAGAGCCTCCATTGGTGGTTGGTGCCCCAGAATCTGGAAAGAGGGAAACCCTTCAGTCCGGTTTCTTGGAAGGTGGTCACTACAGATGCCAGCCTCATAGGCTGGGGGGCAGTACGGGAGCAATGGTCTCTCCAGGGCAAGTGGTCAGAAGCAGAAAAGGCCCTGCCCATCAATCTCTTAGAGATACGAGCAGCCCGGTATGCCCTAGTAGCATGGACATCCAAACTCCAAGGGTCCCCTGTCAGAATTCAATCAGACAATGCCACGGCAGTGGCATATATCAATCACCAGGGTGGCACCAAGAGTCGTGCAGCCCAGAGGGAAGCAAATTGCATCCTGGAGTGGGCAGAAAAATATGTCCCAGCCATATCCGCGGTTTTCATCCCAGGAGTGGAAAATTGGAGAGCGGACTTTCTAAGTCGCCAACAATTATGCCCGGGGGAATGGTCTCTTCACCCCGAGGTTTTCCAGGCAATATGCCAGCGGTGGGGAACACCGGATGTAGATCTGCTAGCATCCAGATTCAACGCAAAGGTGGACAGATTTGTGTCTCGCACAAGGGATCCCCTAGCTTGCGGCTCGGATGCCCTAGTGTTCCCTTGGGATCAGTTCGAGCTGATATATGCATTCCCACCGCCACAATTGTTACCGCGATTACTCCGCAGAATCAGGGTAGAAAAGAAACCAGTGATTCTGGTGGCTCCAGCGTGGCCCCGAAGGGCATGGTACGCGGAGATTGTAAAAATGTCAGTGAGGAGTCCTTGGACCCTCCCACATCGTCCGGACCTGCTGTCGCAGGGACCGATATACCACCCTTCCTTACCAGCCCTAGGTTTGACGGCCTGGCTATTGAAGCCCACATTCTGAAAAAGAGAGGGCTCTCTAATTCTGTGGTATCTACCATGATCAATGCCAGGAAACCGGTATCCAGGCAGATCTATTATAGGATCTGGAAAGCATACATTACGTGGTGTGAGGCCAGGAAATGGCATCCACGTAAGTACGTGATAGGGAGGATTTTGGACTTCCTACAGTGGGCTGTAGATAGGAAGCTTGCCTTGAGTACTATCAAGGGTCAGATTTCGGCCTTGTCAATATTTTTTCAAAGGCCCTTGGCTTCGCATTCACTAGTCAAAGCCTTTATACAAGCAGTGATGCGTATTAGCCCTCCGGTTAGTATTCCCATATGTCCTTGGGACTTAAACCTGGTTCTGTCGGTTCTACAGAAACAACCGTTTGAACCATTACAACACATTTCCTTGGTTCTTCTCACCAGGAAATTGATTTTCTTAGTAGCCGTTTGTTCGGCTAAAAGAGTATCGGAATTAGCCGCCTTGTCCTGTAAGGAGCCATATCTGGTTGTCCATAAGGACAGAGTAGTATTACGTCCTCATCCAGCCTTTCTTCCTAAGGTGGTATCGAGGTTTCATTTGAACCAAGATGTGGTTCTTCCTTCTTTTTTCCCCAAACCTAGCTCGGTAGAGGAAAAGTTATTACATTCTTTGGATGTAGTAAGAGCAGTTAAAGCTTATCTAAAAGCCACTGCTCAGATTCGCAGAACGGATTCTTTATTTGTTCTGCCGGAAGGCCCCAGAAAGGGTCAGGCAGCATCAAAATCTACTTTAGCCAAGTGGATTCGACAGGTCATAATACAAGCCTATGGCTTGAGAAAGAGACCGCCTCCGTTCAAAGTTAGGGCGCACTCCACAAGAGCAGTTGGAACTTCATGGGCAGTGCATCACCAGGCCTCCCTGGCTCAAGTATGTAAGGCCGCAACATGGTCTTCGGTACACACGTTTACTAGGTTCTACCAGGTAGACGTTAGAAGTCAGGAGGATGTCGCCTTTGGGCGCAGTGTGTTCCAGGCCGCAAAAGATCCTCATGCCTGATGGCGCCCAGCTTATGTATCCCTCCCCTCATTTGGCATTGCTTTGGGACGTCCCATTAGTAATGACTAAGTCGCTCTGTGTCCCGTGATGTACGAAAAAGAAAAAGGGATTTTTATAACAGCTTACCTGTAAAATCCTTTTCTTGGAGTACATCACGGGACACAGAGCTCCCACCCCTCTTTTTGGGACACTTATTGCTTGGCTACAAAACTGAGGTGCTCCCGGGTGGGAGGGGCTTATATAGGGGAGGGTACTTCCGGTTTGGAATTGGCCAGTGCCAACACCTGAAGGTAATCTATATAACCCATTAGTAATGACTAAGTCGCTCTGTGTCCCGTGATGTACTCCAAGAAAAGGATTTTACAGGTAAGCTGTTATAAAAATCCCTTTTTTTTTGTGTGTTGCCGCTCCTTCTAATCTCCTATGGAAGTGAGCAGTGAATGAAGTGATTTCAAGCTTCACCTCCTAGCGGAATAGGAGGGGTGCTGCTGGGAAAAAAGTAGTGAATTATTAAAGACCAGCTTCTGGGCTTCCTTCTTTTGTAGTAGTGGCACCCCTCCTAATCCGCAGCAGAGTTGAGGCTTGAAATTGCCTCATAAAATGCTGCTGCTTTCTTCTGGCGACGGTCACCACCTTTTCTTCAAGCCAAAGCCAACCACTTTACCGATGCACAGCAATTTTCCTTTTTGTGGTACACACTAAAGGATTGTAAAAAACCTTGGACACTTTTGGGTGCCCCAGGGACAGTAGTAATGCGTGCCACAATGAACAGTGGGTGTGGCAAAATGGCGTGAACACTGGGAGGGGCTTAAAAGGGCATGGTTAAATAGAACAAAAGTATTCTTGTACCCATAAAATATGCTTAGATTAATAAAGCAAATGTCACTGTAAAAATATGAACTTAGCCTACCTTAAAAGTGGACAGTGTCAGTAAGGCAGTAGACAGTGTGTGGACAGTGTCAATAGGGCAGTGGGAGGTGTCAGCAGGGCAGAGGTTGATGTTAGAAGATGGTGTCAGTAGGGCAGAAGATGGTGTCAGTAGGGCAGAAGATGTTGTCAGTAGGGCAGAAGATGGTGTCAGTAGGGCAGAGGATGATATCAGTAGAACAGAGGACAATTTCAATAGAGAAGTGAACAGTATCAGTAGAGCAGTGAGCGTGCCATTAGGGCGGAGGTTGATGTCAGTAGGGCAGTGGATGGTGTCAATAGTTTTTTTATTTTTATTATCAAATTTTTTAATAATTTTTTTTACAAGTTTATTTAGTATTTTTGTACAATATTTTTAGGAGTCCTGTTGGGGGGCTTTGACGAAATACCAGGGGTCTGTTCAGTACTGTTTAAATGATCTAAGCATATTTTATGGGTACAAGAATGCTTTTGTTTTATTTAACCATGCCCCTTAATATTCCTCCCACTGCTAACACAATTTGGCCAGACCCACTGTTCACCGTGGCATGCTACGTGCACAGCATTGCTACTTTCTTTGGGTCACCCAAAGGTGTTCCAGGTCTTCTACAATCCTATAGTGTATTCTACAAAAAAAAATTGCTGTGTGCCGCTAAAGTGTTTGGGATTGGCTTGAAGAAAATTTGGCAACCCTAGCCGCCATGCCAAAAGAAAGCAGCAGTACTATATGAGGTGATTTCAAGTCTCACCTCTGTGGCAGATTAGGAGGGGCGCCACTGCTACAAAAGAAGTGAGCCCAGAAGCAGATCTTTAATAATTTACTTCTTATTTCCTGGCGCCACAGAGGTTAGGCTTGAAATCGCTTTAATGTTCACCTCCATGACAGTAGTGATGAGCCGAACACCCCCGGGATCGGTTCGCACCAGAACCCGCGAATGGACCGAAAGTTCGTACGAACATTAGAACCCTATTAAATACAATGGATGCGAACGTTCGAATTCTAAAGTGCTAATTATAACGACTATTATGCATGTTATTGTCCTAAAAATGGTTTGGGAACCCGGGTTCTGCACCAGGGGACATGTATCAATGCAAAAAGAAGTTTTAAAAACGGTCGTTTTTCGGGAGCAGTCATTTTAATGATGCATAAAGTGAAAAAAAAAAGTCAAATATTCCTTTAAATATCGTACCTGGGGGGTGTCTAAAGTATGCCTGTGAAGTGCCACGTGTTTCCCGTGTTTAGAACTGTCCCTGCACAAAATGACACTTCTAAAGGAAAAAAAAGCCATTTAAAACTGCTTGCGGCTTTAATGTAATGTCTGGTCCCGGTAATATGGATGAAAATCTTTAAGAAAAATGACATAGCTACCCCATGACCCCCCCCCTACCCCAGCCCATTACCAGCCCCTTTGGGTCTTGTATGGATATTAAGGGGAACCCCGCACATAAAATAAAAAAGGCCCTATATACTCTGAACAGCCGTATACAGGGGGTTTATACAAGACAGGGACTGTAGGTTTGTTCTTATGTAGAATCTGTTTGTAATTTTGAACAGGTACATTGTTTAAGTGTAGCTCCAGCCCAAAAATCTATTTTTAAACTTTTTGGAAAACATAGGTAAGGGTTATCACCCCTGTAACATTTGTTTTGCTGTCTGTGCCCCTGTTCAGAACATTTCACCTCACTTTCCGTCCCAATGACAACTGTTTTTGAAATGTGGTGTTTTTCTTGAAACAAGGATTGGTGATAAAGCATCAGTACAGAGGAGACACCTTTCTCCCATATTAATTCTTACAGGAGAGAATTTTCCTTCCTAGGGGTAGATTTCCTCTCACTTCCTGTTGTTTTCTTGCGTTTGCAAGTAGGAGTCGTTTGTAAGTTGGATGTTTGAAAGTAGGGACCTGCCGTATATACTCTGCAGAAATAGGCCCCTTAGTTGTTGGTGTTGGCACAACACTGTAAGCACTCACAGTTACTCTTGGTTGGTGCTGGAACGCCCTGCTGTCAACTATTATATCAGGAATTTTAATTACATATAATTGTTGAACAGTGGTAGTAAAAATTGGGCCTTTGATGGTGGTGCTGGTGCCACAACACTGTAAGCCCTGACAGTTACTCTTGGTGGGTGCAGCAATGGTCCCTGCTGTGAATTATTAGATCAAGAATTGTAATTGCATGCCCCTGTTGAACAGGGGCTGAAAAATTGGGCCTTTCGTGGTGGTGGTGGTGGTGGTGGTGTTGCCACAACACTGTAAGCCCTCAGAGTTACTCTTGGTGGGTGCAGGAATGGGCCCTGCTGTGAATTATTAGATCAAGAATTGTAATTACATGCCCCCTTTGAACAGGGGCTGAAAAATTGGGCCTTTCGTGGTGGTGGTGGTGGTGGCGTTGCCACAACACTGTAAGCCCTCAGAGTTACTCTTGGTGGGTGCAGGAATGGGCCCTGCTGTGAATTATTAGATCAAGATTTGTAATTACATGCCCCTGTTGAACAGGGGCTGAAAAATTGGGCCTTAGGCACTGGTGGCACAACACTGCAACCCCTCACAGATACTGTACTTGGAGCACAGCAATGAGCCCTGTTGCAAAGTATTGCTTCAAAAATTGTAATTACACGCCCCTGTTAAACAGGGGCTGAAAAATTGGGCCTTAGGCACTGGTGGCACAACACTGCAACCCCTCACAGATACTGTACTTGGAGCACAGCAATTAGCCCTGTTGCAAAGTATTGCTTCAAAAATTGTAATTACACGCCCCTGTTAAACAGGGGCTGAAAAATTGGGCGTTAGGCACTGGTGGCGGCACCCATAAACAAAAATGATCTTCCAAGCTATCATCATCAATCGTATCATTGAGGACTCGGAGGAGGAGGATAGCCAGTCAACATAACAGCACAGGCACTCAGCATCAGCATCAGTCTTGAAGGGATGTGACATGTTAAAATCAATTAGTCTGTTATATCAGCATCAGGTGTGTGGTAGCTGGTGGTGATCCAAGACTGGTTCATCTTGATGAAAGTCAGTCGATCAACCGAGTCGGTGGACAGGCGCACCCTGTGATCCGTGACAAATCCTCCAGCAGCACTGAATGTGCGTTCCGAAAGAACGCTGGATGCAGGACAGGCCAGTAGCTCAATTGCATACTGTGCAAGCTCTGGCCAGTGATCCATCCTTAAGACCCAGTAAGCCAGAGGATTTTCGGTGGGGAAGGTGTCCAAGTCTGACCTTGCCCCTAGATATTCCTGCACCATGTTTATCAGACGCTGGCGATGGTTGCTGGAACCGATCATACTTTGGGGCTGCGGACTAAAGAATTGTCTGAACGCATCGGTCAGACGGCCACCTTCCCCACCGCTCCTTCTTTGACTGGCCGAAGCCTCAGCAACTCGTTGTCCAGGACCAGGAGTTTGTAACCTCCCAGTCTCTGGGAACGTGTTGCACAGACCTTTCTGCAAGGCCTCCCGGAGTTGTCTCATCCTCTGCTCCCTCTGCGACGGTAACATAAGGTCCGCAACCTTACCCTTGTACTGTGGATCAAGGAGAGTGGCCAGCCAGTAATGGTCCCTCTCCTTGATCCGAAGAATACGAGGATCCTTCCGCAGACTTTGCAGGATCAGGGAGGCCATGCAGCGTAGGTTAGCTGAGGCATTCGGTCCGGAGTCCTCTGGGTCACTAAGGACGACATGATCCGCAGCCACCTCCTCCCAGCCACGTACAAGTCCACTGGTTTCTTGGGACTGTAAATCATCCCTAAAAGACTGCTGCTGATGATGCTGAGTGCCAGCCTCCACCTCCATGCTGACACAATCCTCCTCCTCCTCCTCCTCTTCCTGTGCGATGAGTGGGACAGAAGGAACACTGTCTGGGTAAAGGGGGCCTTGAGAGGCAAGGAAGTCCTCCTCTTCCTGCCTCTGTTCTGCCTCAAGTGCCCTGTCCATTATTCCACGCAGCGTGTGCTCCAACAGGTGGACAAGAGGTACAGTGTCACTGATGCATGCACTGTCACTGCTCACCATCCTCGTGGCCTCCTCAAATGGTGCCAGGACAGTGCATGCATCCCTGATCATGCCCCACTGGCGTGGAGAAAAAAAACAAGCTCCCCTGACCCTGTCCTGGTGCCGTAGTCGCACAGGTACTCATTGATGGCCCTCTGCTGCGTGTGCAGCCGCTGCAGCATGGCCAACGTTGAGTTCCACCTGGTGGGCATGTCACATATAAGGCGGTTATTGGGCAGGTTCAACTCCTTTTGCAGCTCAGCCAGGCGAGCACTGGCATTATAAGATCTGCGGAAATGCACACAGACTTTCCTGGCCTGCCTCAGGACATCCTGTAAGCCCGGGTACCTGCCCAAGAACCGCTGCACCACCAGGTTAAGGACGTGAGCCACACAGGGCACATGGGTCAGTTGTCCCTGTCGGAGGGCGGAGAGGAGGTTGGTGCCATTGTCGCAAACCACCATTCCTGGCTTAAGCTGGCGTGGCGTCAACCACCTCTCGGCCTGGCCCTGCAGAGCAGACAGGACCTCTGCCCCAGTGTGGCTTCTGTCCCCCAAACACACCAGCGCAAGCACGTCATGGCATCTTTTTGCCTGCGTACTTGCGTAGCCCCTTGAACGGCTACGGAGCACCGCTGGTTCAGAGGACAAAGCACAGGAAGAGGCCATGGAGGAAGAAGAAGAGGAGGGGGTGGAGGAGAGAGGTGTGTCACAACCAGTAGTAGCATTTTGGAGGCGTGGCGGTGGAACAACCTCCAACACTACTGCACCTTGTCCTGCATCCTTCCCAGCTGCCAAAAGAGTGACCCAATGGGCCGTGAAAGAAAGGTAACGTCCCTGTCCATGCCTGCTGGACCATGAGTCAGCGGTAATATGCACCTTACCACTGACCGCCCTGTCCAGCGAGGCCAAGACATTGCCTTCCACATGCCGGTAGAGAGCCGGAATAGCCTTCCGTGAGAAAAAGTGGCGTTTGGGAACCTGCCACTGAGGAACCGCACATTGCACAAACTCACGGAAGGGGGCCGAGTCTACCAACTGAAAAGGCAGCAGTTGAAGCGCTAGCAATTTAGCCAAGCTAGCATTCAACCGCTGGGCATGTGGATGGCTGGGAGTGAACTTCTTTCGACGGTCCAGCAGCTGGGGCAGGGAAATTTGCCTGCTAGAATCGGACGTCGGTGTACTGCTAGCAGAGTGGCCGCAAGTACTTGGCTGTGACACACCTAATTCTACACCTTCATTCCTCTCAGTGCATGTTTCAGAGAGGACTGAAGTTATAGTGGGGTTGGAGATCCCAGCTGATGCGGTGCAAGGAGAGGTCCGCTTTGTTCTTTGGTGTGGGTCTTTGAGGTAGGCTTGCCAACGAGCTGCATGGCAGGTCAACATATGTCTGGTCAGGCATGTGGTACCCAACCGGCTGATGTTTTGGCCACGCGATATACGCTTGAGACATATGTTGCAAACAGCAGCTGTGCGATCTGATGCACTAGCCTCAAAAAAGGCCCACACCAAAGAACTTTTTGAATGACGGGCAGAGGCAGCGCCCTGCACAGGCGGAGCTCTGCGGTGTACTGCCCTTACGCTGGCCACCAAAGGGCATCCTGCCTCGTTGGAGATGTGCCTCCTCCTCATCCTCCTCCTCCTCCTCTCTCCTATTAGGCACCCACGTGGAGTCAGTGACCTCATCATCCCCTCCCTCCTCATCACTGGAGCCAATCTGGCAGTATGCTGCAGCTGCTGGAACATGACTGCCAGATTGGTGTCCTTCTTGAGCATCCCCTCTGTCTGCTCTCACGCTACTGCCTTCCTCTAGCTGGGTTTCATCATCAGACCCTTCGAAACGCTGGGCATCCTCCTGGAGCATGTACCCAACACTGTGCTCAAACAGTTCCGGGGACTCCTCAGGAGGAGGACATGGTGGGTCTAGGGAAGGAGTGACTGATGATGAGTCTGACATTGATACCAGGGAAGAGGACGCTTTGGCAGCTGCTTTGCCAGTACCCTGAGCCTGGGTGAGAGAGGATGAGGAGGAGGAGGAGGGCTTGGTCATCCACTCTACCAAGTCTTCGGCATGATGTGGCTCAACATGTCCAGCTGCCGAAAAGAAGGACAAGCGTGTCCCATGGCCATGTGCTGATGACAATGCACCGCGTCCACGACCAGCACTGTTGCCCCCAGACACAGAGCCTGCTTGCCCTCTTTTATTGCCTCCTGACTGTCTGCCTCTCCTTGTTTGCCTTCCAGACATTCTAATGGATGGCCTGCAGGGAGATGGGGAAAAAAGCAATAAGGGCTACCTTCAGGTGTCCTTCTCTGTCCCTTTACTTAAGGATTTGTAAATATGGTTGAGGATGATTGCTTTCGCACAGAATAGCACAATGACAATTTCCCTGACTGTCCAAAAAACAAGGATTTCAAAGATGGTTGATGAGGAATGCTTTAGCACAGTATAGCACAATGAGAATTTCCCTCACTGTCCTTCCCTGTCCCTACAAACAAGGTTTAGCACAGTAAAACACACTGACACTCTCCCTACCTATAGTTTTCTGTCCCTATAAAAAATGTTTTTTTAAAGATGGTTGATGATGAATGCTTTAGCACAGTATAGCACAATGAGAATTTCCCTCACTGTCCTTCCCTGTCCCTACAAACAAGGTTTAGCACAGTAAAACACACTGACACTCTCCCTACCTATAGTTTTCTGTCCCTATAAAACATTTTTTTTAAAGATGGTTGATGATGAATGCTTTAGCACAGTATAGCACAATGAGAATTTCCCTCACTGTCCTTCCCTGTCCCTACAAACAAGGTTTAGCACAGTAAAACACACTGACACTCTCCCTACCTATAGTTTTCTGTCCCTATAATTTTTTTTTTTTAAAGATGGTTGATGATGAATGCTTTAGCACAGTATAGCACAATGAGAATTTCCCTCACTGTCCTTCCCTGTCCCTACAAACAAGGTTTAGCACAGTAAAACACACTGACACTCTCACTACCTATAGTTTTCTGTCCCTATAAAAAATGTTTTTTTGAAGAGGGTTGATGATGAATGCTTTAGCACAGTATAGCACAATGAGAATTTCCCTCACTGTCCTTCCCTGTCCCTACAAACAAGGTTTAGCACAGTAAAACACACTGACACTCTCCCTACCTATAGTTTTCTGTCCCTATAAAAAATTTTTTTTAAAGATGGTTGATGATGAATGCTTTAGCACAGTATAGCACAATGAGAATTTCCCTCACTGTCCTTCCCTGTCCCTACAAACAAGGTTTAGCACAGTAAAACACACTGACACTCTCCCTACCTATAGTTTTCTGTCCCTATAAATTTTTTTTTTTAAAGATGGTTGATGATGAATGCTTTAGCACAGTATAGCACAATGAGAATTTCCCTCACTGTCCTTCCCTGTCCCTACAAACAAGGTTTAGCACAGTAAAACACACTGACACTCTCCCTACCTATAGTTTTCTGTCCCTATAAAAAATTTTTTTTAAAGATGGCTGATGATGAATGCTTTAGCGCAGTATAGCACAATGAGAATTTCCCTCACTGTCCTTCCCTGTCCCTACAAACAAGGTTTAGCACAGTAAAGCACACTGACACTCTCCCTACCTATAGTTTTCTGTCCCTATAAAAAATGTTTTTTTAAAGATGGTTGATGATGAATGCTTTAGCACAGTATAGCACAATGAGAATTTCCCTCACTGTCCTTCCCTGTCCCTACAAACAAGGTTTAGCACAGTAAAACACACTGACACTCTCCCTACCTATAGTTTTCTGTCCCTATAATTTTTTTTTTTAAAGATGGTTGATGATGAATGCTTTAGCACAGTATAGCACAATGAGAATTTCCCTCACTGTCCTTCCCTGTCCCTACAAACAAGGTTTAGCACAGTAAAACACACTGACACTCTCCCTACATATAGTTTTCTGTCCCTATAAAAAATGTTTTTTTAAAGATGGTTGATGATGAATGCTTTAGCACAGTATAGCACAATGAGAATTTCCCTCACTGTCCTTCCCTGTCCCTACAAACAAGGTTTAGCACAGTAAAACACACTGACACTCTCCCTACCTATAGTTTTCTGTCCCTATAAATTTTTTTTTTTTTAAAGATGGTTGATGATGAATGCTTTAGCACAGTATAGCACAATGAGAATTTCCCTCACTGTCCTTCCCTGTCCCTACAAACAAGGTTTGGCACAGTAAAACACACTGACACTCTCCCTACCTATAGTTTTCTGTCCCTATAAAAAATGTTTTTTTAAAGATGGTTGATGATGAATGCTTTAGCACAGTATAGCACAATGAGAATTTCCCTCACTGTCCTTCCCTGTCCCTACAAACAAGGTTTAGCACAGTAAAACACACTGACACTCTCCCTACCTATAGTTTTCTGTCCCTATAAAAAATGTTTTTTTTAAAGATGGTTGATGATGAATGCTTTAGCACAGTATAGCACAATGAGAATTTCCCTCACTGTCCTTCCCTGTCCCTACAAACAAGGTTTAGCACAGTAAAACACACTGACACTCTCCCTACCTATAGTTTTCTGTCCCTATAAAAAATGTTTTTTTAAAGATGGTTGATGATGAATGCTTTAGCACAGTATAGCACAATGAGAATTTCCCTCACTGTCCTTCCCTGTCCCTACAAACAAGGTTTAGCACAGTAAAACACACTGACACTCTCCCTACCTATAGTTTTCTGTCCCTATAAAAATGTTTTTTTAAAGATGGTTGATGATGAATGCTTTAGCACAGTATAGCACAATGAGAATTTCCCTCACTGTCCTTCCCTGTCCCTACAAACAAGGTTTAGCCCAGTAAAACACACTGACACTCTCCCTACCTATAGTTTTCTGTCCCTATAAAAATTTTTTTTTAAAGATGGTTGATGATGAATGCTTTAGCACAGTATAGCACAATGAGAATTTCCCTCACTGTCCTTCCCTGTCCCTACAAACAAGGTTTAGCACAGTAAAACACACTGACACTCTCCCTACCTATAGTTTTCTGTCCCTATAAAAAATGTTTTTTTTAAAGATGGTTGATGATGAATGCTTTAGCACAGTATAGCACAATGAGAATTTCCCTCACTGTCCTTCCCTGTTCCTACAAACAAGGTTTAGCACAGTAAAACAGACTGACACTCTCCCTACCTATCCTTCTCTTTCCCTAAACTAAAGGAATCCAGGTTAAGCAAGAAAAAAATGTCACTGTCCCTGCCTATGCTTCTCTTTCCCTGCTCCGGAACACACTACACTAGGCCGCCGTGCTGGCGGCCTTTTATAGTGTGGGGCGTGTACTAAACACCCTCAGCAATAATTGGCCACAGGCATCCTGCCTGTGGCCAATCATTGCTCTCCTCGCTGCCGGCGCTGTGATTGGCCAAGCATGCGGGGTCACAGTGCATGCTTGGCCAATCACAGCGCCTGGATGACACTGCGATGGCGTAGTGCATTGTGGGCCGCGAATTAGGCGCGAACGGCCCAAATCGTTCGTTGTTCGGCGAACGATCGAACAGCCGATGTTCGAGTCGAACGTATGTTCGACTCGAACACCGAGCTCATCCCTACATGACAGATTAGAAGGAGAGGTGCCAAACCCCCCCCTAAAAAAAGCCTTTAATAAGCCGGCCATTAATACAGAATGGGGCGATTTCAAGCCTCACCTCCACGACAGACTGGGAGGGGTGCCCTTGGGAAGGAAGAAGAGCGCACAGAAGCAGGCCTTATTAGAGACCTGCTTCTTGGCTCACTTTTTCTTTTCCAGAGGTGCGCTCCTAATCCGCTTTGGTAGTGAGACTTGAAATCACCTCACTCAAACCTCACCTACACTGTTATAGGGAAGGGCATGCCAATCGATGAAATGTCTCCTCTGGACAAACTTTTGTGCACAGGCTAATACACGTTCCCTTTCGTTCTCGTAGATATTGGGCATTTGATAATGCTAATGCACATGCCAATGCGCGCACCTGTGCATGTGCGCCAGCGCTTACGTACACTTGTGAAAGATGTTAGCGCTAAATGGGCTATTTAAACTGGGCCAGTGCCGAGGATCAGTGCTGCTTTGTAATCCGCCTCCTGTGTTTCCTGTAATTCTGTATCCTGATTCCAGTTGCTGACCCGGCTTGCCTTGACTACTCTCTGAACTCCACCTGTACTGACTTTGGCTTATCCCCTTGCCTCTGCTTCTGTATGCTCCATTGGCTCCCCTTTCACTGATCGGTTCCAGACCCGGCTTGTTTCCGGACCACGCTCCTGCCTGTGCCATGTACCTGATCCATCCTGTCTGTGTATGACCTGGTCTACCTGACCTGCCTACCACCCTGCTGTTCCAGCTGACCTACAGTCTGCTACCAGCGACTGTCTCACTTGCCCGCTGTCGCCCATACCAGCTGCCTCAGTCTGCTGCCTACCAGCTTGCCCTTTTTACTGGAGCCCACTGATGACTTAACCTGCCCAGTGTGGACAACTGCCCTGCTGCTAGCAAGACTTACAGGCACTTGTGCCACTCTGTACTCTTGCGCCACCTGTTTCCTATTTACACTATCAGGGGCCCCGAGCCAGAGGTGTAAGAGAGGCCATCCTCATCATATCAGGCTCTGCTACCTGGTACGTGATATTAGTGATTGTATAGGCCCTCGTGTTACATGTGCAGCAAGTCATGTTACATGTGCAGTCTACTAACTTTGAAATGACTAATAAAACAATATATATATATATATATATATATATATATATATATATATATTATCATCCTATTTATTTACCATCCTTATTTATTTATTACACTTCTCTCTCTGGTCATGGGGCTGGGGGTGTGTGGATACTCAATTTCTCTCTTGGTGGGGGAGGCAGAACTGAGTCTTTGTCTCGGGTGAAAGAATGTCTAGCTTCTCCATTGGGTGTGGGCATTCCCTGCTCAGCAGCCGAACATTTACAGTGCAAGGGACATGCATTAATCTGTAGGGCAGGGATTGCCTTAAAGTGTTTCTAAAGCTAAAATGTTTTTTCCTCAATGCATTCCCTGTGCGGTAAAAAAATGTATACACTTGCTGTGCCCCCTCCTTCTCTAAACACTTACCTCACTCTTAGATCGATCCGGTTCTGTGCCCGGCTGCAGTCTTCTCTCCCTTCTCCCCTCTCCCCTCTCCCTCTTCACACAGGGACTGACAGATAGCAGCGGGAGCCATTGGCTCCTGTTGCTGTCAGTCAAATTCAGTGAGGAGGGAGCGGGGATTAACCTGAGCTGCACTGTGTTTGTCAATACACTTGCACAGCCTTGCTCTGGAGTCAGCCCGCAAGTGCGCCTCCATAGAAAGCTGTTTCCTTTGGGTGTGCACCAAGAAGGGGAGGAGCCTAGAGCACCTCCTCTTCTCTGTGCTCACCGATACCATTGCACCATTGGTATTTTAGGTAGAAAAAAAGCCTTTACCACTACTTCAACCACTTTAACAGATGACTAGCTACAAGTGTTTGGAAGAGCATCCGAACATACCCAAGCCCAGGTCTGGTCACATTACAGTAGACTCAAGTAACTAAATAAGGGTTTAAAATTTTACATTCCGCTTTAAGTAAATTGAGCTAAATTCAAGCTTATGCATTAGACAGCACATTAGGATGTGGGTCCCATACATTTTTTGCTCACCAATTAAACAAGGAAAGGCATGCAATGGCTGACTTACTTTCATTCTGACCCTTACCCAGCACCTATATATCTACTGTTTATCAACTTAAACCAACTTTAAAGCCAGGTAAATTGTCAGACAATTTGCATATTTTTAAGGCCTCATGCCCACGGACGTTTTTACAGCCGCGTTTTTTACAGCTTAAAAATGCCTGTCCATGTTATTGTATACATTTTTTGATCGTATTTTTTTCGGAAAAAAAACCCAAAACGTCGGAGCTCAAAAACACAATCGCTGCGTTCTTGCGCGTTTTTGAGCGGTTTTTAACGCTTCGCTTTTTTTATGCCTAACGCCGACGCTGAGGAACGTACTGGTCCTGGGTTTTTTTTACAGCTTAAAAACGCCTATGCTATTTGCAGCTCAAAACCACCTAGGTGGGCATGAAGCTATAGACTAACATGGACAGGCGTTTTTAAGCTGTAAAAAACGCTCAAAAACACGGCTGTAAAAACGTCCGTGGGCATGAGACCTTAATGTGAATCTAGCTAAGGCCTCATGCCCACGGACGTTTTTACAGCCGCGAAACCGCGCAAAAACGTGCAAAAATGCCGCGATTGCGTTTTTGAGCTCCAACGTTTTTTGTTTTTTTTCGAAAAAAAAAAAGGTAAAAAAATGTATACAATAACATGGACAGGCGTTTTTAAGCTGTAAAAAACGCGGCTGTAAAAACGTCCGTGGGCATGAGGCCTTAGGCATTTAAAATGTTATAATTCGTCATTTATAATAATTTCACTATAAGCAATGTACAAACTGATTTACGCAAGTCAGATACTAGCCTGACTTAGGATGATTTTCTCAGTATCCACAAACAAATATTTGGAACCTTACAACAGTTACTAGTGACCCTTAATAGATCTCCTTGCATCCCCCCCTTCCCCAAACATACCCTTTGAGACAAACAGTTAGACAGGGTTGTGATCTTGTTGGATTTATCACCAGCAGACAGTGAGAGGTCAAGACACAATACTATATTTTGTTTTCTCAACTTTCTTTGATGAGAGTTTGCAAACGTTGCAATGTAAATTGATAAGAGTCAAAAAATGTTATACTATAATCTTATTGCAATTAGTCTAGACCAGGCATGTCCAAAGTCTGGCCCGCAGGCCAATCACAGCCCACGTTTAGGTTTCGGCCGGCCCGCCTGGTGATTTTGACATGTATATCTTTTGTGGCCCCCAACTAATCCCGAGCACTGGGGGCCACAAAAGATAAATGCTGGCTGCCAGTGCCTTGGAGGCGACGGGACAAACGCCGTACATACAGGAGTATTTCCTGTTTACACAGAGTCCTGTGTAAAATGAAGTCCCGTTTCCTGTGCTGCCATTGGACAACTGTTATGTCCATCATAGGAGGCGGGACTTTCAATTAAAGAGGCAGCAGATAAAACAGTAGTTTCTCCTGTATGTCTGTTGGCGCTCGTCCCGCCCCCTCCCTGTCTCCTCAAGGCTGCAGATGGATATGAATCAGGCTTCACGGCAATGGTGAATCTGCATTCATGTCAATGTGGGTGCTGCATTCATGGCAATGGAGTGGGTGCTGCATTAATGGCAATATGGTGGATGTTGCAATAATGGCAATACGGTGGGTGCTGCATTCATGGCAATACGGTGGGTGCTGCATTAATGGCAATACGGTGGGTGCTGCATTCATGGAAATTTGGTGGGTGCTGCATTAATGGCAATATGGTGGGTGCTGCATTCATGGAAATTTGGTGGGTGCTGCATTCATGGAAATTTGGTGGGTGCTGCATTAATGGCAATACGGTGGGTGCTGCATTCATGGCAATACGGTGGGTGCTGCATTAATGGCAATTTGGTGGGTTCTGCATTAATGGCAATACGGTGGGGTGCTGCATTAATGGCAATACGATGGGTGCTGCATTAATGGCAATACGGTGGGGTGCTGCATTAATGGCAATATGATGGGTGCTGCATTAATGGCAATACGATGGGTGCTGCATTAATGGCAATATGGTGGGTGCTGCATTCATGGCAATACGGTGGGTGCTGCATTCATGGCAATACGGTGGGTGCTGCATTCATGGCAATACGGTGGGTGCTGCATTCATGGCAATACGGTGGGTGCTGCATTCATGACAATGGAGTGGGTGCTGCATTCATGGCAATACGGTGGGTGCTGCATTCATGGCAATACGGTGGGTGCTGCATTCATGGCAATACGGTGGGTGCTGCATTCATGGCAATACTGTGGGTGCTGCATTCATGGCAATGGAGTGGGTGCTACATTCATGGCAATGGAATGGGTGCTGCACTCATGGCAATACAGTGGGTGCTGCATTTATGACAATGGAGTGGGTGCTGCATTCATAGCAATACGGTGGGTGCTGCATTCATGGCAATACGGTGGGTGCTGCATTCATGGCAATGGAGTGGGTGCTGCTTTCATGGCAATACGGTGGGTGCTGCATTCATGGGCACTGACCCTTATTTTGCTTCACAGTTCTTTATTTAAAATGTAAGATTTCTTCCTGAAACTTCCTTTTTAAAAGTTAAGGTGCGTGTTTTAAGCCGATAAATACGGTATATCCAAATAACACGTCCAAGCTCATCTCTTCCCCACACACAGCCACAAAGGCAAGAGAATTCTTGTTGGGCAGTGTATTAGTGCTCGGACGAACACACTTAGACCAAATTTTAATGGTTTAAAGAATTTCAGGCAAAATGGTCAGCCCTCAAGCATGTTCACTTGATCAAATCTGGCCCTCTTTGAAAAAAATTTGGACACCCCTGGTCTAGACAATCTAAATTTAAAAACAAAACTAGGTCATTGTGGTGGGAAGGTGTTTGGTGGGTATAAAGACCACTTAGAGCCATAGTTGTAACACTAGATTCCTGGTTAGCTGTCCTGCAACAAGTTGATGATGGTGCTGATGTTTTTACAGTGCTGTTGTGGATACTAGGTATGAGCCGAACACCCCCCAGTTCGGTTCGCACCAGAACTTGCGAACAGGCAATACATTTGTTTGAACATCCGAACACCGTTAAAGTCTATGGGACTCGAACATGAAAAATCTAAAGTGCTAATTTTAAAGGCTTATATGCAAGTTATTGTCATAAAAAGTGTTTGGGGACCCGGGTCCTGCCCCAGGGGACATGTATCAATGCAAAAAAAAGTTTTAAAAACGGCAGTTTTTATCGGGAGCAGTGATTTTAATAATGCTTAAAGTGAAACAATAAAAGTAAAATATTCCTTTAAATTTCGTACCTAGGGAGTGTGTATAGCAGGGATAAGCAATTAGCGGACCTCCAGCTGTTGCCAAACTACAAGTCCCATCATTCCTCTGCCTGTTTCCCGTGCTTAGAACTGTCCCTGCACAAAGTGTCATTTTTGAAGGAAAAAAAGTAATTTAAAAGCATTCGCGGCTATAATGAATTGTCGGCTCCTGGCAATACAGAGAAAAGTCATTAATAAAAAAAATAAAAATTGCGTGGGGGTACCCCCAAATTCTATTACCAGGCCCTTCAGGTCTGGTATGGATATTAAGGGGAACTCCACCCCAAATAAAAAAAAATACGTGGAGTTCCCCCCAAAAATCCACACCAGACCCTTTATCCGAGCACGCAACCGGGCAGGCCACAGGAAAAGAGAGGGGGACGTGAGAGCGCCCCCCCTCCTGAACCGTACCAGGCCACATGCCCTCAACATGGGGAGGATGCTTTGGGGGTCTGTGACCCCTCAAAGCACCATGTCCCCATGTTGATGGGGACAAGGGACTCATCCCCACAACCCTTGCCCGGTGGTTGTGGGGGTCTGCGGGCAGGGGGCTTATCGGAATCTGGAAAACCCCTTTAACAAAGGGGACCCCCAGATCCCACCTCCCCCTATGTTAATTGGTAAGGGGTACATTTTACCCCTACCATTTCACAAAGAAAGTGTAAAAAAAAAACAAAAAAAAAACACACAGACACCGTTGGGAAAAGTCATCTATCGCCGGGGTCCAGCGATAGATGATCTCTCCTCTCCGGGGTCCAGGGTCCAACGATGATGTCCAGTGCAGCACTCTTCACCGGAGCGGAGACACCCCGGGAATGATGCTGCCAAAGTCAGTGATAGCTCTTAAGTAGCTGAGGGCGGTGCCACCCTTCATGTGACCCAGTCCCCCTTTGAGGCAAGGGGAAACCCGGCTTCCCCAGTGACGTGCGGGTGACCCCGCCCCCCTCTGTTGCAACGGAAACCTGCGTTACATCAGAGGCGGCGGGGTCACCCACACGTCACTGGGGAAGCCCGGGTTTCCCCTTGCATCAGAGGGGGACGGGGTCACGTGACGGGTGGCCCCACCCTCAGCTACTTAAGAGCTGTCACTGGCTTCGGCGGCGTCATTCCCGGGGTGTCTCCGCTCCGGTGAAGAGTTCTGTTCCTCGCTGCGCTGGACATCATCGTTGGAGCCTGGACCTGGCTCAGGAGGGGGGGGGGGCTCTCTTTTCCTGCGGCCCTCCTGCGGCCCCCCCCTCTTTTCCTGCGGCCTGCCAGGTTGCGTGCTCGGATAAAGGATCTGGTATGGATATTTGGGGGGAACTTTAAATTTGGCGTGGAGTTCCCCTTAAAATTCATACCAGACCTGAAGGGTCTAGTATGGATATTTGGGGGGAACCCCACGTAATTTTTTTTTAAATTTGACGCAGAGTTCCCCTTAATATCCATACCAGACCTGAAGGGCCTGGTAATTGAATTTGGGGGGACCCCCACGTATTTTTTTTTATTTTTATCAATGACTTTTCTCTGTATTGCTGGGAGCCGACAATTCGTTATAGCCGCGAGTGATTTTAAATGACTTTTTTTCCTTCAGAAATGACACTTTGTGCAGGGACAGTTCTAAGCACGGGAAACAAGCGCTTCTTTACAGGCATACAATACATACTATACGAAATTTAAAGGAATATTTCACTTTTATTGTTTCACTTTAAGCATTATTAAAATCACTGCTCCCGGAAAAAAAGGCAGTTTTTAAAACTTTTTTTGCATTGATTCTTGTCCCCTGGGGCAGGACCCGGGTCCCCAAACACTTTTTATGACAATAACTTGCATATAAGCCTTTAAAATTAGCACTTTAGATTTCTCCCATAGACTTTTACAGGGTGTTCCGTGGCTTTTTGAATTTGCTGCGAACACCCCAAATTGTTCGCTCTTCGGGCGAACAGGCATTGTTCGACTCGAACATGAGTTCGACTCGAACTCGAAGCTCATCCCTAGTGGATACACACCCTAGAAAAAAATTATAAATTCATCATCTACAGTATTGCCAATCCAAGTTGCTGCCTGACACTGCTGCGCTTTTTGGGGAAAAACAATAACATACGTTTATTTAGTCTTGTTTAACACTGACTTAACTATTTTGTCCAGAATTCTATGTTTGCATATCCTGGATACTGGAAAGTAGTGACAAAAAAAGTATGTTCTCTGGTATTGTATTATTTTTCTTTTTAACCTCCCTCTCTCATACAAAAATGCCAAATACGTAAAATAGTTTACATTATTTGGAATTTGCAGGGATTCAGAACAATTTTCAGTTTTAAAGCTGGCTCCTTAATATTTCATGAGAGGCCTATACATATGGGAGGCCATGCACTGTAGTTAGAATTATGAGCAAGGTCCCTTGGGAATCCTGTTTATATTTACCTGCAAAGGACATGAATGAATAACCTCTGCCCCTGTAATATAGTAGTCCAAATTAGAATGTGCTGTATTTGTCAGCAGTCAGTACAAATGCCCATTTCACTCACTCCACCAGAACAACTGAGTCAAAGAGAAGAATTATTGGTGGTTCAGGGTATAAAATGCTTGCTTCTTTCTAATTACTAGATAGATGCATAGATTGTAAGCTTCTTGAAGGCAGGGACTGATGAATGAATAGTATGTCCCACACAGTGGTTGAAGGAGAAAAAGGTGAATGTCCTTGCATGGCTTAGTCAGAGCCCCAACTTAAACCCCATTAAAAAATCTTTGGAATGCTACTCTCTGCAGTAGTCTTTATATTTGATCAATTATGATGAAACCTAGCACTTACCATTGAGTTGTTTACTGTAGCCCTTCTCTTTCAGGATTTGAGTGCACCATCGCTGCGCTGAATTTTTTCCTTTTCATTCCTTGTATAGAAAATCTGAAGCCGTTGTTATGTGTGCAGGTAAACACAGAAATGAGGGCAGAGCTACGCGCTGATGCCGTTGCGCCCCACGTGACCCCTGAAGTATGAGTGATTGCTTTCTCTTTGCCGGGAAATTATTTTATTCTATATGTGCTCAGATTTTATACATTGTAAGTAGCCATTTGGCTTTCCTTTTCAATAAATATCCCCTTAATGGTATTATATTACACTATTGGAGCTTCTTTCCTTGTATGGTTCATCTCTCGTTCTTGGATGATTGGGATGTCCCGCTGTGAGGGGAGATTACGGTGAAGGATTCAGCTACCATCCCAGTGCCTTAGTGGCTCGGTCTTTCAATACCCTGCAGAGGTTTTTCTGCCTGCGTGTTTGACCATCCTAGAGATAGGTGGTCCCGCCTATCTGGTAAGAGTCATTGACTACTGTGTGTGGGGTGCCACAGAAAACTGCATCAAGTCACTTGGTGACGGAACTTCAACTTTTTCCTTGGACTTTTTTCATCAACCACTAGGACTCATCTGTATTCATCTGTTTGCTCTTTTTTCTGCACTTTGAATATATGTGAAAGCATCAAACAGTGCAATGTGTTATAGCATGTTTACTACTATTTATAGACTAGCGCAATTTTATTTAGTTTAAAATATGTGGAATGACTTGAAAACTGCAGTCCACAAATGATCACCATCAAATTTAACTGAACTTGAGCAGTTCTGCAAAGAAGAGTGGGCAAATATTGCAAAGTCTAGATGCGCAAAGTTAGTAGAGACATATCCCAACAGACTAAAAGCTTTAATTAAAGCAAAAGGTGGTTCAACAAAATACTGACACAAGGGAGTGATGCTTTTTCCAACTCAGTGATTCTGTTTGGAAATATTATTATTTTCTGACATGTTGGTGTTATATCTTTCACTTGGATGATATAAGTTGCACTGAGTAAATACAGCTAGATAAAACAAAAACTGTGGGGTTGATTTACTAAAGTCAAATAGACAGTGCAGTTGCACTGTTGCTCAAGAGCTTAATAAATGAGCAGAAGCTTTGCTGACTTCCATCATCCATGTGCAAGCAAAATGCATTTTTTTTCCCTTGCACTTGATTGGGTATTCTTTGCAATATAAAGCTTTACCTCATTTATAGAGTTGAGCGGACACCTGGATGTTCGGGTTCAACGGGTTCGGCCGAACTTCGGAAAAAAGTTTGAGTTCGGTACCGAACTTGACCCAAACTTGACCCCGAACCCCATTGAAGTCAATGGGAACCCGAACTTCTGAGGACTATTCGCGCTTGTTTCCCGTGTTAAAGGGGTCTTCCAGATTCCGATAAGCCCCCTGCCCGCAAACCCCCACAACCACCAGGCAAGGGTTGTGGGGATGAGGCCCTTGTCCCCATCAACATGGGGACATCCTCCCCATGTTGAGGGCATGTGGCCTGGTATGGTTCAGGAGAGGGGGGGCGCTCTCTCATCCCCCCCTCTATTTCTGTGGCCTGCCAGGTTGCATGCTCGGATAAAGGGTCTGGTCTGGATTTTTGGGGGTACTCCACGCCATTTTTTTTTCAATTTGGGGTGGAGTTCCCCTTAATATCCATACCAGACCTGAAGGGCCTGGTAATTGAATTTGGGGGAACCCCACGCTTTTTTTTTTTTTTATCAATGACTTTTCTATGTATTGCCGGGAGCCGACAATTCATTATAATGAGTTTTAAATGACTTTTTTTTCCTGATGACACTTTGTGCAGGGACAGTTCTAAGCACGGGAAACAAGCGCGACTTTACATGCATATTGCCGAACACCGGACCCAAACCCGAACATACAGTCAATTGTTCGGGTCCGGGACCCAAAAACCCAAAAGTTCGGTACGGACCCGAACTTTACAGTTCGGGTCCGCTCAACCCTACTCATTTACTAAGCTCTGGAGCAACTGCACTTTGCAAAGCGCACAGTCTATAAGCCTTTAGTACATCAACCCTTGTGTGTCTTTATTTCAGGCTGCAAAGCCCAAAAAAATTATTATTTTAACCACTTGCTTACTGGGCACATATACCCCCTTCCTGCCCAGGCAAAATTTCAGCTTTCGGCACTGTCACGCTTTGAATGAAAATTGCGTGGTCGTGGCTCCCAAACAAAATTTACGTCCTTTTTTTCCCACAAATAGAGATTTCTTTTGGTGGTATTTGATCACCCCTGCGGTTTTTATTTTTTGGGCAATAAACAAAAAAAGAGTGACAATTTTGAAAAAAACACCATATTTTTTACTTTTTTTGCTATAATAAATATCCTATTTTTAAAAAAAAAAAACTATTTTTTTTCTCAGTTTAGGCCGATATGTATTCTTCTACATATTTTTGGTAGTATTTTTACTAGTATTGGCAGTTATCTGCGATTTTTGTCAGGACTACGATATTACGGCGGACATATCTGACACTTTTGACACATTTTTGGGACCATTCACATTTATACAGCGAACAGTGCTATAAATATGCACTGATTACTGTATAAATGTGACTGGCAGGGAAGGGGTTAACACTAGGGGGCGAGGAAGGGGTTAAATGTGTTCCCTAGGAGTGATTCTTACTGTGGGGGAGGGGACTGACTGGGGGAGGTGACCGATCTGTGTCCCTATGTACAAGGGACACAGCATCGGTCTCCTCTCCCTGACAGGACATGGATCTTTGTGTTTACACACAGAGATCCACGTCCTTGGCTGTGTAACGGCCAATCGCGAGTACCTGGCGGACATCGCGGCCGCCAGGCATGCGCTTCGGCACCTCAGTGACGCGGTGGGCACGTGCGGCACCGCCGGCGGTGCTCGCGCGCCCCCCAGTGGCCGGAGGAGCAGAGGCCGTCAATAGACGGCCTCCCGGCCCTGAAGAGCCACCTTGCGGCCGTCATTGGCCTGGGCTCCAACAGGTTAAAGGGGGGTGATTCTTTTCTATATCCACTGTATATAAATACCTGAAATTAGTTTATAAATAAATGCATAAAACAAATTCAGACACAGTTATTGGTGCTATAAGAATAACATCTGCAGGAGAATGAGAAATTAGAGAGAGAGACTAGGCAATGTTGAAGTAAAATGTCCCCTTTCCCTTTGCACAGCTCACTTTATAAACATCTTTTTTCTTCCCATACCTCCTTCCCATAGTCTAGCTTTTCTTCTAATGGGTATAGCAGAAAAATGAGCAGAATTACGTCTCCAGAGTTCAACTGAGACTTTTTAACTTGTTCCAGATGCCTAAGCATAAAACAGTAAAAGGTGTTGTGTAGGTAAAAAGGATTATGGGTATTCAAATGCCAGTGTCCACCTATTGACTTCAAGACCACCATGTCTTTCATTTTGGTTTCTTGTGATGAAGGATGGATATTAAATCAAGGAGATGCCGAGACAATAGAGCTTAATGATATCATTAGGTACAGTAAGGAGATACAAAAACTATAAACACTTTAAGCAGATGGAAGTATGGAAGGTACCGTATATACTCGAGTATAAGCCGAGTTTTTCAGTACATTTTTTTGTGCTGAAAATGCCCCCCATGGCTTATACTCGAGTCACCTTTTTGTGCCTAATCTACCGAACTTTGGGGACCCGGTACCGGCCGTCCGTAGGTCTCCTGGCCCCCAAACTTGGCACACATGTGGCCACACTCTTCCTCTACAAGTGTGCAAAGTTTTTTGTCCGGGGGACCTACGGCCGGGGAGCACCGATTTTTCAAACTCGGGCACCCCTTCCATAGACTCCCATGTTAAACGGTAATTTCTCTGGTGACTTTGGGGACCTGGTACCGGCCGGTCATAGGTCCCCTGGACCCGAAACCTGGCACACATGTAGCCCCATTTCTCCTCTATAAGTGTGCAAAGTTTTTTGTCTGGGGGACCTACGGCCGGGGAGCAAAGATTTTTCAAACCCGGGCACCCCTTCCATAGACTACCATGTTAAATGTCAGTCTAGTTATGGACACAGTGCGGCATGGGCACAGTGAGGCATGGGCACAGTGAGGCATGGGCACAGTGAGCCATGGACACAGTGAGCCATGGACACAGTGAGGCATGGACACAGTGAGGCACAGTGAGGCATGGACACAGTGAGGCATGCGGATGGACACCCTAGGCTTATACTCGAGTCAATAAGTTTTCCCATTTTTTTGTGGTAAAATTAGGTGCCTCGGCTTATATTCGGGTCGGCTTATACTCGAGTATATACGGTACTCATTTTAGGATTTTAAAATAATAATATGTCTTTTTAATATTAGAGTGTTTGTATTTTTTAAATATATATTTTATGTTATCTGCATGCAACACCAGACTGCAGCAATCTTTTCCTTGGTCAATGATGTTGTACACAAAAAAAAGGAACATTAATTGTTCATCTATCATGGTAGTATTTAGTTTGCAGTTTTTGCCGAATTCTCAGCATAAGGAAATAAAAAAGAACATTTTTGGTTCTCAGAAGTGATTGCTATTACTATGATGTTATCCTCTACATGGCTTGATTATTGCAAGTGTGTGGTTGAATATACTGCACAGCTTTCATCTAAATTACAAACCACCATAATCCAGAAATAGACCCCTCTGATTAGTAAAAATGGAGGGTGATCTGCCTCCAGAATGCTTTTACATACAATAAATTATAGCAGGATCCTTTTCTTGTTGTTTATACTGGCTTGGTGGGTTTTAGCTACCCATTGATATAAGATGGCAGTCAAACTTTGGGTATCAACTCTACTGCTGAAAAAACCTTCCCCCTTTCTGGGCCAATTCCATACAAACGTTTATTATAATATATATATATATTGTGGTAGTGTGGTACCCCACCAGTGTATGAATACAGGATTCTCAACCAGGCAGGTTGAGGGGCTCCAGGGTATTTGCTTGTTTGGGAGGAAACTGGCTTTTCAGTTTCCTCATGATTTACTAAAATCCACTTTGGGACCCGGAGCTTGGGGATTTCTTAGAGATCCGGGTGGGATGAAATCCCCAGTCCTGGATCCGGGTTTTGAGACTCAACTGCACACTGATTGTTCAGGTGTGTGTGGGCCTGATAGTAGAATCAGGACCAGCATTCTGGGCCCCACCCTCCCGACGAGTGCAGGTGTGCATTGGGGAAGCCATAGAGTGCAAGTGTGCACTGGAGAAGTCAGAGAGTGCTTGTGTGCACAGTGGAAGCCAGAGACCCAGGTCTGAGGGTCAGAGCAGCGAGGGGCTGCTATCCAAATGGACGGTGTTGCAGATGGAATAGTCTATAGGAGACAGACAAGAGCCTGAAGTGGAAGGCCTGAGCAGCACTGCTGTATGTATAAGCCAGGAGGCTGAATGTCATTTTGTTGTTGAAAAGGAGTACTGAAACCCCTGCGAGGGAATACCTTTTGATTTTGTTTTGAACTTCTTTTAATAAAAATGGGCAAACAACCCTTAAAAAGAAGAACCAGCGAGTGGCGGTGTCCTTCAAGCTCTACACTTGATGCTAGTCCTTCACAAGTGGTGGAGAATGCGGGCACAATCTGAGATCCCTACAATCAAGTAAGTTCATCTGTTATATGAACTGTGTTTTTGGTGCATGAGACTGCATAATCTGTGTGTGTGCAGGTGAGGAGACCCTGCAAGCGAAAGTGAACTGCTGCTAGCTGTGTGTGACAGCCAGGCAAACTGCATTGCGCAGAAGTTTATTTGATGGACTGTTGCATGCAGGTTGTGTACCTGTGAAAGGAGAAACAAACAGATTTTTTCTTTTTTTTCCTTTTCTCCGCCAAGAACTGTTACAAGTTGCTGTGTGCAAGACTGCAAGGATGGGGCGATCAAAACGCCTAAAAGAAGCAAGGATGGCTGAGATGATGGATAGAGCTCTATGGCTGGAAGGGTTGTTACCGCCTGATCGAACCCCATACATGCCTAAACAGAGTTTTCCAAGGGGAAAGAGGGCTGCTGTTGTCCCTAGCAACCCTGGTGCAATGAATGCTCAGATGACTGCTAGTGTGGAGAGTCCACCAGCGTTTGAATCTGCAGTGAATTGGTGCAAGCGACACCTGGCAGTATTGGACCAAGCTAAAGTGGAAGGCAAGCCAACCTTCCATACAAAAAGAGAGCTGCCGGATGTCCATGCCTGGGAGAGGGGTGTTGTTGCCCCTGGCAACGCTGCTGCAGTTAAACCAGCAGCTGTTGCGAAAAGTGTGAAAGTGACACAGCTTGAGACAGGGTCCAGCAGATGCAGGGTGGGAAACCCTGACAAGACATGGAACCAAGTGCGCTGTTTGCGGTGCAGTGAGTGGGGGCATGCAGTCTCCAAGTGCCTTTTGTCCCTGGCTCCAGTGCAAAGCTACCTAGCAAAACAAAGGTCTGAGAAGCCTGTGTTATATGCCAGAAGAGAGGCTGATCAAAGGCCAGGACAGAGAGTGGTTGCCCATAGCAACACAGAGGAGGCCAGTCGGGCTGTCTGTGGACCAAGGGGTGTGCCTCCCATGGGTCGTGACAAGTGGCTTCCGGAGGAGCCAATACAGCATGTTGGAGAGAGACAGGCATTGAGGAGATGCCAAGAAATTAAATTTCAGCGTCCAGTACCGTGCTTGGAATGTGGTCAAGTGGGGCATGGGATCTTTACTTGCCCAAGGTTCTGGAACACCGCTGAAGAGTCTGGAAAGGCTGCAGTGTCGCCATATGGCCCCAAAGAGACAGTAGCTGGTATGGATGCAGCTGAGAGACAGCGCACTCAAGTGAAGGCTATGATGCCAGCCACTGAAAATGGTAAGACTGTTCCAGTTTATAGTACAGAACCCAGTGAAGTGGGAGTAGATCCAGTGGGGAGATCCGCAGTGCCAATGGACATAGACTTGTGGCAGTGTGCTACCCAGAGCAGTGGGGAGGCACAGAATAAAGCCCAACTAGCCGCAGGGCTAAAGACTGGAAAGGACATGGGGACTCTGCATGTGCCTGCTATAGTCCAGCAGGTGGCTGGGAAAATAGAGTTAGGGGTGACCAAAACAGTGCTTGTGCCATGTTCCCTAGTGACAAGTACTGCAGGGTTGCCCAGGGAGACTTCCAAGAAGCCCGCAGTGACGGAGCCGAGCATTTCCCAGGTTAACTTTGGAGCTGCCCATGTAGAAAAGGGTGCCCCTTTAAAAATGGAGGGCGCTGTGAGGAGTCACTCAGAGGCTTTGGTGGGTAATAGACAATCCACAAAAGTAGCAGTTATGTCTACACGTAGTGAAAATTCTGATGGTTATGCTGACAAAAGTGTTACTGTTGGCAAATGTGATGGTATTGGTGATCATGACATTGAAAAATGTGTTTCCTTTAGTGTCATGTCTGAAAATGTTGGAAATGTGTTTACTACCAATGATGGGAGTAGGATATATCCCATGACAACCAGAAGCGCAGGATTGTCCATGGAACTCTCATGGGGCCTCCATGTGTTGGAGCCAGAGGTTTTCCAGGATTGCTGTGGTGCTACTCTGGTGAAACAAGGGAAGACTGTATTACATAGTGAGTGTGTGTGGGCGCAGCCCCACCACCCTAAGTGTAACCCAGTTGTCAAGGGGTTAGATCAGCCTGCAAAAGCTGAAAGTGAAGAGCTGTATGTGTCTGTAGCGCCACCAAAGCAAGGTGTTCAAAATAAGGTATTGCACCTTGCCTTGGTTGAGGATGCAATCTCCCAGTGTGATGTGAGAAAAAAAATATTGTCACAAGGTGAGGTAGGTAGAAGTGACAAGTGTGTTGTTTTGGCTAGTGAATCCCAGGTTCCTGTTGGGCCTTCTAGAGCAGGTGATGCAGTGCTGTGGAGCACCAGTGATGGAACCACAGGAGACTGGGATGATTGGTGCAAGGAAGCAGTTGCGGCACTAGGCCAAGTGACAAGGAATTACGAGGCAATGATGTGTGACAGAGTTGTGGACAGAACACCTGCTGTGCCCAGTGGAGGGATCGCAGAATGGCCAGTGCTCAAGGGCACGCCAGCCCCTGCAAAGGCTGATGCCCTACAGTCTGAAGGAACGGTTCTGGGCGCAGGCATGGCAGATGGGTTGTCCACGGCCCAGCAACTAAATAATGGCAAGTGTCAAGTTGACAATGTGACTAATGTTGACTCGCAGAGGCTCATTGGTGTAGCGTTAGAGGTGAAGAGGAGACATGTGTCTGACAGCGCTCCAGGGGAGCAACAGGCTGGGATGAGGGGTACCTTCAAGGAGATGGTGGTCTCTTCAAATGTCTCAACCTCACAAGCTGCAATGGATGAGCCCCTCCAAGTCTCGGACAGGGGAAAGGTTCCCAAAAAGGTCATGCATTTAGACATTGGTTGCATAGAGTTGACAAAAACTTTATTAGAAATGCTGGAGTTGGTAAAAGTGCCCTCACTGTACACTTGGGTGTCTCCACCGCAGTCGGACCAGGTGGTACTGCGTGGTACCAATAGGTGGAGCCAGGTGGTACAGGCTGTGCTGGGAAGCTTGTTAACAGTGTGGCAAATAGTTCTGAGGTTCTCTAAGGGGGTGCTCCCAGTTACTGAGTGGCCTGGAAGGCGCTCAGAACTGTTGGAGTCATCAAAGGTCTCTCCGGCTGGTGTAGTGACTGGAAACATCTCTGCTGGTGTGCTCCAAGGTGCAGCTGAGCAGTGGTCAGTAGAGGGCGCAGATACTGTCTCAGCCGCTAAATCTCATGAGAAGGAAGGGCCCAGAATAGATGCAGCACTAGCAGAGATGCTTTCTATCACTCAGAAAAAGGTACAACTTAAAGTACCCGGAGACACTGTGAGAAAAAGTGCTATAGGTGGATGCTGCAACAATGTAATGTGTACATCAGAAAGAAGTAGTTTGTGCCTAGATCAGTGTCATCTGTTAGATCAGTTACCCATGGAGTGTTGGACAACAGGTGAGGTAGAACTTGGCTTTAGTCCTGTGGGATTTAATCTCTCGCCTATGTGTGGTCCCTCCTCAGGTCTGGTACTAACAAGCACTGAGATGGACAGCACTGATTACGTTGGAAAGTGTGACATTAAAATATATGATTTAATGATTGGCGCTGTTAAAAGCAATGTGGTTGCCCTGGGTAACAAGAGAGAGGTTTTTGAACCTGAAAGACCTGTGGTGAAAGATAAAACTTATTTACGTAAGCTGAAAGGTAGGATCAGGGTAGGCAGAGTTTCCCCAAGAGAGGAGAGTATGCTCAGGGACCCAAAGAGAAGAGAGGGAAGGCAGAGTATACGGAATTATAGGACCTTGTTAAGATCCAAGCTGGGACGTACCTGGAAGCACACCCGAAAAAAGGGTTGGGCCTACGTGGCTGATGGCCAGCACAGAGGTGTCCCAACTACTATGATGGGTGCAGGTGTTTCTCCCTCTGGATCAAAACAAGAGGGGGGGTATGTGGTAGTGTGGTACCCCACCAGTGTATGAATACAGGATTCTCAACCAGGCAGGTTGAGGGGCTCCAGGGTATTTGCTTGTTTGGGAGGAAACTGGCTTTTCAGTTTCCTCATGATTTACTAAATTCCACTTTGGGACCCGGAGCTTGGGGATTTCTTAGAGATCCGGGTGGGATGAAATCCCCAGTCCTGGATCTGGGTTTTGAGACTCAACTGCACACTGATTGTTCAGGTGTGTGTGGGCCTGATAGTAGAGTCAGGACCAGCATTCTGGGCCCCACCCTCCCGACGAGTGCAGGTGTGCACTGGGGAAGCCATAGAGTGCAAGTGTGCACTGGAGAAGTCAGAGAGTGCTTGTGTGCACAGTGGAAGCCAGAGACCCAGGTCTGAGGGTCAGAGCAGCGAGGGGCTGCTATCCAAATGGACGGTGTTGCAGATGGAATAGTCTATAGGAGACAGACAAGAGCCTGAAGTGGAAGGCCTGAGCAGCACTGCTGTATGTATAAGCCAGGAGGCTGAATGTCATTTTGTTGTTGAAAAGGAGTACTGAAACCCCTGCGAGGGAAAACCTTTTGATTTTGTTTTGAACTTCTTTTAATAAAAATGGGCAAACAACCCTTAAAAAGAAGAACCAGCGAGTGGCGGTGTCCTTCAAGCTCTACACTTGATGCTAGTCCTTCACAATATATATATATATATACTGTGTGTGTATATATATATATATATATATATATATATATATATATATAACATATCTTACCATTTCTTAGATTTGATGGTTGCATTAATTTTCTTTTTTAGGCTTTCTTTCTTCTATTTTCACCTGATGATGCAACCAGGGCCGTAACAAGGGGTGGGCAGAAAGCACGGCTGCCCTGGGCACTGTGGTATCATGTGAGTTGGGGGGCATTGCATAGAGAGTGCCTACCTACAAGCTGGCAGCAGTTTGGGGAGTATTTTGGTTTGCAAAGGGAATTTATGCTTGGAGGTAAGAGGGAATTTTTGTTTGGGGAGTAGTGATGAGCCGAACACCCCCGGGTTCGGTTCGCACCAGAACCCGCGAACGGACCGAAAGTTCGAACGAACATTAGAACCCTATTAAATACAATGGATGCGAACGTTCGAATTCTAAAGTGCTAATTATAACAACTATTATGCATGTTATTGTCATAAATAGGGTTTGGGAACCCGGGTTCTGCACCAGGGGACATGTATCAATGCAAAAAGAAGTTTTAAAAACGGTCGTTTTTCGGGAGCAGTCATTTTAATGATGCATAAAGTGAAAAAAAAAAAGTCAAATATTCCTTTAAATATCGTACCTGGGGGGTGTCTAAAGTATGCCTGTGAAGTGCCACGTGTTTCCCGTGTTTAGAACTGTCCCTGCACAAAATGACACTTCTAAAGGAAAAAAAAGCCATTTAAAACTGCTTGCGGCTTTAATGTAATGTCTGGTCCCGGTAATATGGATGAAATTCTTTAAGAAAAATGGCATAGCTACCCCATGACCCCCCCCCCCCTACCCCAGCCCATTACCAGCCCCTTTGGGTCTTGTATGGATATTAAGGGGAACCCCGCACATAAAATAAAAAAGGCCCTATATACTCTGAACAGCCGTATACAGGCGGTGCATACAAGACAGGGACTGTAGGTTTGTTCTTATGTAGAATCTGTTTGTAATTTTGAACAGGTACATTGTTGAAGTGTAGCTCCAGCCCAAAAATCTATTTTTAAACTTTTTGGGAAACATAGGTAAGGGTTATCACCCCTGTAACATTTGTTTTGCTGTCTGTGCCCCTGTTCAGAACATTTCACCTCACTTTCCGTCCCAATGACAACTGTTTTTGAAATGTGGTGTTTTTCTTGAAACAAGGATTGCTGATAAAGCATCAGTACAGATGAGACCCCTTTCTCCCATATTTATTCTTACAGGAGAGAATTTTCCTTTCTAGGGGTAGATTTCCTCTCACTTCCTGTTGTCTTCTTTCGTTTGCAAGTAGGAGTCGTTTGTAAGTTGGATGTTTGAAAGTAGGGACCTGCCGTATATACTCTGCAGAAATAGGCCCCTTAGTTGTTGGTGTTGGCACAACACTGTAAGCACTCAGTTACTCTTGGTTGGTGCTGGAACGCCCTGCTGTCAACTATTATATCAGGAATTTTAATTACATATAATTGTTGAACAGTGGTAGTAAAAATTGGGGCTTTGATGGTGGTGCTGGTGCCACAACACTGTAAGCCCTGACAGTTACTCTTGGTGGGTGCAGCAATGGGCCCTGCTGTGAATTATTACATCAAGAATTGTAATTACATGCCCCTTTTGAACAGGGGCTGAAAAATTGGGCCTTTCGTGGTGGTGGTGGTGGTGGCGTTGCCACAAGACTGTAAGCCCTCAAAGTTACTCTTGGTGGGTGCAGCAATGGACCCTGCTGTGAATTATTAGATCAAGAATTGTAATTGCATGCCCCTGTTGAACAGGGGCTGAAAAATTGGGCCTTAGGCACTGGTGGCACAACACTACAACCCCTCACAGATACTGTACTTGGAGCACAGCAATGAGCCCTGTTGCAAAGTATTGCTTCAAAAATTGTAATGACACGCCCCTGTTAAACAGGGGCTGAAAAATTGGGCCTTAGGCACTGGTGCCACAACACTCCAACCCCTCACAGATACTGTACTTGGAGCACAGCAATGAGCCCTATGGCAAATTATTGCTAAAAAAATTGTAATTACACGCCCCTGTAAAACAGGGGCTGAAAAATTGGGCCTTAGCCACTGGTGGCGGCACCCATAAACAAAAATGATCTTCCAAGCTATCATCATCAATCGTATCATTGAGGACTCGGAGGAGGAGGATAGCCAGTCAACATAACAGCACAGGCACTCAGCATCAGCATCAGTCTTGAAGGGATGTGACATGTTAAAATCAATTAGTCTGTTATATCAGCATCAGGTGTGTGGTAGCTGGTGGTGATCCAAGACTGGTTCATCTTGATGAAAGTCAGTCGATCAACCGAGTCGGTGGACAGGCGCACCCTGTGATCCGTGACAAATCCTCCAGCAGCACTGAATGTGCGTTCCGAAAGAACGCTGGATGCAGGACAGGCCAGTAGCTCAATTGCATACTGTGCAAGCTCTGGCCAGTGATCCATCCTCAAGACCCAGTAAGCCAGAGGATTTTCGGTGGGGAAGGTGTCCAAGTCTGACCTTGCCCCTAGATATTCCTGCACCATGTTTATCAGACGCTGGCGATGGTTGCTGGAACCGATCATACTTTGGGGCTGCGGACTAAAGAATTGTCTGAACGCATCGGTCAGACGGCCACCTTCCCCACCGCTCCTTCTTTGACTGGCCGAAGCCTCAGCAACTCGTTGTCCAGGACCAGGAGTTTGTAACCTCCCAGTCTCTGGGAACGCGTTGCACAGACCTTTCTGCAAGGCCTCCCGGAGTTGTCTCATCCTCTGCTCCCTCTGCGACGGTAACATAAGGTCCGCAACCTTACCCTTGTACCGTGGATCAAGGAGAGTGGCCAGCCAGTAATGGTCCCTCTCCTTGATCCGAAGAATACGAGGATCCTTCCGCAGACTTTGCAGGATCAGGGAGACCATGCAGCGTAGGTTTGCTGAGGCATTCGCTCCGGAGTCCTCTGGGTCACTAAGGACGACATGATCCGCAGCCACCTCCTCCCAGCCACGTACAAGTCCACTGGTTTCTTGGGACTGTAAATCATCCCTAAAAGACTGCTGCTGATGATGCTGAGTGCCAGCCTCCACCTCCATGCTGACACAATCCTCCTCCTCCTCCTCCTCCTCCTCCTCCTCTTCCTGTGCGATGGGTGGGACAGAAGGAACACTGTCTGGGTAAAGGGGGCCTTGAGAGGCAAGGAAGTCCTCCTCTTCCTGCCTCTGTTCTGCCTCAAGTGCCCTGTCCATTATTCCACGCAGCGTGTGCTCCAACAGGTGGACAAGAGGTACAGTGTCACTGATGCATGCACCGTCACTGCTCACCATCCTCGTGGCCTCCTCAAATGGTGCTAGGACAGTGCATGCATCCCTGATCATGCCCCACTGGCGTGGAGAAAAAAAACCAAGCTCCCCTGACCCTGTCCTGGTGCCGTAGTCGCACAGGTACTCATTGATGGCCCTCTGCTGCGTGTGCAGCCGCTGCAGCATGGCCAACGTTGAGTTCCACCTGGTGGGCATGTCACATATAAGGCGGTTCTTGGGCAGGTTCAACTCCTTTTGCAGCTCAGCCAGGCGAGCACTGGCATTATAAGATCTGCGGAAATGCACACAGACTTTCCTGGCCTGCCTCAGGACATCCTGTAAGCCCGGGTACCTGCCCAAGAACCGCTGCACCACCAGGTTAAGGACGTGAGCCACACAGGGCACATGGGTCAGTTGTCCCTGTCGGAGGGCGGAGAGGAGGTTGGTGCCATTGTCGCAAACCACCATTCCTGGCTTAAGCTGGCGTGGCGTCAACCACCTCTCGGCCTGGCCCTGCAGAGCAGACAGGACCTCTGCCCCAGTGTGGCTTCTGTCCCCCAAACACACCAGCGCAAGCACGGCATGGCATCTTTTTGCCTGCGTACTTGCGTAGCCCCGTGAACGGCTACGGAGCACCGCTGGTTCATAGGACAAACCACAGGAAGAGGCCATGGAGGAAGAAGAAGAGGAGGGGGTGGAGGAGAGAGGTGTGTCACAACCAGTAGTAGCATTTTGGAGGCGTGGCGGTGGGACAACCTCCAACACTACTGCACCTTGTCCTGCATCCTTCCCAGCTGCCAAAAGAGTGACCCAATGGGCCGTGAAAGAAAGGTAACGTCCCTGTCCATGCCTGCTGGACCATGAGTCAGCGGTAATATGCACCTTACCGCTGACCGCCCTGTCCAGCGAGGCCAAGACATTGCCTTCCACATGCCGGTAGAGAGCCGGAATAGCCTTCCGTGAGAAAAAGTGGCGTTTGGGAACCTGCCACTGAGGAACCGCACATTGCACAAACTCACGGAAGGGGGCCGAGTCTACCAACTGAAAAGGCAGCAGTTGAAGCGCTAGCAATTTAGCCAAGCTAGCATTCAACCGCTGGGCATGTGGATGGCTGGGAGTGAACTTCTTTCGACGGTCCAGCAGCTGGGGCAGGGAAATTTGCCTGCTAGAATCGGACGTCGGTGTACTGCTAGCAGAGTGGCCGCAAGTACTTGGCTGTGACACACCTAATTCTACACCTTCATTCCTCTCAGTGCATGTTTCAGAGAGGACTGAAGTTATAGTGGGGTTGGAGATCCCAGCTGATGCGGTGCAAGGAGAGGTCCGCTTTGTTCTTTGGTGTGGGTCTTTCAGGTAGGCTTGCCAACGAGCTGCATGGCAGGTCAACATATGTCTGGTCAGGCATGTGGTACCCAAGCGGCTGATGTTTTGGCCACGTGATATACGCTTGAGACATATGTTGCAAACAGCAGCTGTGCGATCTGATGCACTAGCCTCAAAAAAGGCCCACACCAAAGAACTTTTTGAATGACGGGCAGAGGCAGCGCCCTGCACAGGCGGAGCTCTGCGGTGTGATTCCGTCGGTGTACTGCCCTTACGCTGGCCACCAAAGGGCATCCTGCCTCGTTGGAGATGTGCCTCCTCCTCATCCTCCTCCTCCTCTCTCCTATTAGGCACCCACGTGGAGTCAGTGACCTCATCATCACCTCCCTCCTCATCACTGGAGCCAATCTGGCAGTATGCTGCAGCTGCTGGAACATGACTGCCAGATTGGTGTCCTTCTTGAGCATCCCCTCTGTCTGCTCTCACGCTACTGCCTTCCTCTAGCTGGGTTTCATCATCAGACCCTTCGAAACGCTGGGCATCCTCCTGGAGCATGTACCCAACACTGTGCTGAAACAGTTCGGGGGACTCCTCAGGAGGAGGACATGGTGGGTCTAGGGAAGGAGTGACTGATGATGAGTCTGACATTGATACCAGGGAAGAGGACGCTTTGGCAGCTGCTTTTCCAGTACCCTGAGCCTGGGTGAGAGAGGATGAGGAGGAGGAGGAGGGCTTGGTCATCCACTCTACCAAGTCTTCGGCATGATGTGGCTCAACATGTCCAGCTGCCGAAAAGAAGGACAAGCGTGTCCCATGGCCATGTGCTGATGACAATGCACCGCGTCCACGACCAGCACTGTTGCCCCCAGACACAGAGCCTGCTTGCCCTCTTTTATTGCCTCCTGACTGTCTGCCTCTCCTTGTTTGCCTTCCAGACATTCTAATAGATGGCCTGCAGGGAGATGGGAAAAAAGCAATAAGGGCTACCTTCAGGTGTCCTTCTCTGTCCCTTGAAACAAGGACTTTGACAGTGAAAGAAACTGACACACTCTCCCTACCTACAGTTTTCTGTCCCTAGAAAAAATGTTTTTTTTAAGCACAATTTAGCACAAGGAGAATTCACTCACTGTCCTTCCAGGTCCCTGGAAACAAGGACTTTGACAGTGAAAGAAACTGACACACTCTCCCTACCTACAGTTTTCTGTCCCTAGAAAAAATGTTTTTTTTAAGCACAATTTAGCACAAGGAGAATTCACTCACTGTCCTTCCAGGTCCCTGGAAACAAGGACTTTGACAGTGAAAGAAACTGACACACTCTCCCTACCTACAGTTTTCTGTCCCTAGAAAAAATGTTTTTTTTAAGCACAATTTAGCACAAGGAGAATTCACTCACTGTCCTTCCAGGTCCCTGGAAACAAGGACTTTGACAGTGAAAGAAACTGACACACTCTCCCTACCTACAGTTTTCTGTCCCTAGAAAAAATGTTTTTTTTAAGCACAATTTAGCACAAGGAGAATTCACTCACTGTCCTTCCAGGTCCCTGGAAACAAGGACTTTGACAGTGAAAGAAACTGACACACTCTCCCTACCTACAGTTTTCTGTCCCTAGAAAAAATGTTTTTTTTAAGCACAATTTAGCACAAGGAGAATTCACTCACTGTCCTTCCAGGTCCCTGGAAACAAGGACTTTGACAGTGAAAGAAACTGACACACTCTCCCTACCTACAGTTTTCTGTCCCTAGAAAAAATGTTTTTTTTAAGCACAATTTAGCACAAGGAGAATTCACTCACTGTCCTTCCAGGTCCCTGGAAACAAGGACTTTGACAGTGAAAGAAACTGACACACTCTCCCTACCTACAGTTTTCTGTCCCTAGAAAAAATGTTTTTTTTAAGCACAATTTAGCACAAGGAGAATTCACTCACTGTCCTTCCAGGTCCCTGGAAACAAGGACTTTGACAGTGAAAGAAACTGACACACTCTCCCTACCTACAGTTTTCTGTCCCTAGAAAAAATGTTTTTTTTAAGCACAATTTAGCACAAGGAGAATTCACTCACTGTCCTTCCAGGTCCCTGGAAACAAGGACTTTGACAGTGAAAGAAACTGACACACTCTCCCTACCTACAGTTTTCTGTCCCTAGAAAAAATGTTTTTTTTAAGCACAATTTAGCACAAGGAGAATTCACTCACTGTCCTTCCAGGTCCCTGGAAACAAGGACTTTGACAGTGAAAGAAACTGACACACTCTCCCTACCTACAGTTTTCTGTCCCTAGAAAAAATGTTTTTTTTAAGCACAATTTAGCACAAGGAGAATTCACTCACTGTCCTTCCAGGTCCCTGGAAACAAGGACTTTGACAGTGAAAGAAACTGACACACTCTCCCTACCTACAGTTTTCTGTCCCTAGAAAAAATGTTTTTTTTAAGCACAATTTAGCACAAGGAGAATTCACTCACTGTCCTTCCAGGTCCCTGGAAACAAGGACTTTGACAGTGAAAGAAACTGACACACTCTCCCTACCTACAGTTTTCTGTCCCTAGAAAAAATGTTTTTTTTAAGCACAATATAGCACAAGCACAAAACACACTGACACTCTCCCTACCTATCCTTCTCTTTCCCTAAACTAAAGGAATCCAGGTTAAGCAAGAAAGAAATAAAAGTCACTGTCCCTGCCTATGCTGCTCTATCCCTGCTCCGGAACACACTACACTAGGCCGCCGTGCTGGCGGCCTTTTATAGTGTGGGACGTGTACTAAACACCCTCAGCAATAATTGGCCACAGGCATCCTGCCTGTGGCCAATCATTGCTCTCCTCGCTGCCGGCGCTGTGATTGGCCAAGCATGCGGGGTCACAGTGCATGCTTGGCCAATCACAGCGCCTGGATGACACTGCGATGGCGTAGTGCATTGTGGGCCGTTCGCGTCACTCGAATTTGGCGCGAACGGCCCAAATCGTTCGATCTTCGTCGAACGATCGAACAGCCGATGTTCGAGTCGAACGTATGTTCGACTCGAACACGAAGCTCATCCCTATTGGGGAGTATTATTGGTTTGCAAAAGGAATTTATGCTTGGAGGTAAGCGTGCAGATTAGTGTTCAAGTTGTTTTGGAGGGGAGAGGATCTTTGCTGACACATAATGCTCATACATTTTATGGAGGGGGCACCGTTTGGCATCTTTGCCTTGGGCGGTAGATGACCTTGTCCTGGCACTAGATCCAACCACCAAGTCTGTTCTTTTTCAAAAGAACAAGCTCTTCACCAGAATGTAGCAGTTACAGAGATGAGACAAACCATTTAGCACTAGTAGGGTGCTTACAATGATCAGCTTTTATTTATTTATGTAAAACCTTTATCCCAAAAGGAAAAAAAAAACAGGTTGCTGTAACTGCTTATAAAGTATTAGCTGGAGTTTGGCTTCTATTTGTAAGTTTATTTAAGTCTATTATTATGTTGTACATCTAACACTCTCCTCCCCCCCAGACTAAAATTGCTGCTGTCACTCTAATACAGGAGGTGTGTTACTGGCTGGTTTACCAGGTGAAAACAGAGGGGAAAAAAACGAATAAAAGAAAACTGAAGCAGCCTAATGATTGGTAAGCTGCAATATATTACATTTTGGTTTTGGGTTTAATACCGCTTTAAGTCGATTCATGGACATATAATTGCATTCATGTGCTGAATTTTGATGTCTGGTTTCTACATATCTTTTTAGTTCAAATATGTGATACAGTAGGGAATCTCAGCTGCTTGCATACTTATCGCCAACTTATCTCTCTACTTTCATATTGTAAAACAAATGGAAAAGTGGAGGACATCAATTTCTAGAGTGACAATTATACTGTAAATTTTACTTGAGAAAAAAAAAAAAAACAGTGACTATTAAATACCACAAGAGAAAGCTCTATCGCTTACAAAAATATATAAAATGTATTTTGGTACTGTGTTGCATGACCAAGTAATTGTCAGTCAAAGTATCACAGCAAAAAATGCCCTGGTAATGATATTACAGGGTGGTATTCAAATGGTAAAAGTATATCTAAATCAAAATCAATAAAGGTAATATAGTGCAGCTTATTGGCCCTTCTATGAGGTGCCTGTATTCATTTTCTTTTTTTCGTCTTTTCCCATTAATTTTCACTTGCTAAACCTGCAAATAATACATATCTTGTCCTTGAGTGGGTATGAACACTGTGTGTTTGGAGGGAGCCATGGTTGTCATCCAGGCTCAACTTCAAACATTTCTTCCATTGCTCATCTACATTAAATAGATGTGATGGGATTAGTAGATAATATAAGAAAGATAGCATGATTTTGCTTCCAGTTCAATAAATTAAGTGGCAAGTACACTGAATTTCATGCAAGATCCACAGGTATTTACTGTTCTTGAGAAAAAAAATATGTTTTTAACCTGAAAAAAGAAAAACCACATCTAAATGTAACCACTGCGTCTAAGAACTGGTAAACTGCAATATATTTTTTTTTTTTCTTGGGTTTAAGTATACTTAATTTTTTGTGTCTTTGTTATTTGTTTACTAATAACGGTTCATTGTCTTGGAGTATAACATTAACCCTGAAGGGGTGTTAAGCCAGTTACACATGGGGCGAATATTGTATGGTATTGAACCGGCCGGCATTTGGCCCCTGCGTACATCAGCCTGTTCGACAGATTCCGGCCTAATGTGCAGTTTCTTTCGAACTGGCATGCTGGAAAACCAGCAGCCAACTGGCATCCTATCGGTGCTCGCAGCCAATGGCAGTCCCCCTAAAAGAACAGAATAGCATAGCGTAGGAGATCGCTGTACTAAAATTGCTTTTGTTAGTACAGTGATCTGTCAGGTTTCAAAGTAATAGTGTGATACCAGGTTTAGGCTGGCTATAGGTGTAACCATTTTCACCAGGTAAGGCAAAGATCATCATGATTATCATTACTGTAATGATGTTCAAACAATGCAAAAAAGGAATAAACTAAATTCGAATGAGTTTTATGAAAAGCATTCACCATTCTGATGGTTTGTGCTAGTGATGTAGCTAAATTTGGACACATCACAATGACTGTATAATCCCTCCACTCCAATTGCTCACATTGATAGCATCTGTCCTTAACGGAGTTGTAAAGGCAGAAGATTTTTTATCCAAAAATAATTAATTTATGCATAGATTAATTAATTAATAAACCCCTAATTACTTACCTGAGCCCCATCTCTCTCCAGCGATGTCCACGAATGTCTAAGCCATCCGGGACTCTCCTCCTGATTGTCTGAGACACAGCAACGGCACCATTGGCTCCCACGGCTGTCAGTCAAAGTCAGACAATCAATCAGGGGAGAGGGGGGCAGGGCCTGGCCGGAGCTCCGTGTCTAAATGGACACACAGAGCTGTGTCTTGGCTCGGGTGCCCCCATAGGAAGCTGCTGACTGTGGGGGAACTTGATAGGAGGGAGGGGCCAGAAGCAGCAAAGGGACCCGAGAATAGGAGGATCCAGGCTGCTCTGTGCAAAACCAACTTCACAGATGAGGTAAGTATAACATGTTTGTTATTTAAAATAAACAAAAACAAGCCTTTACAATCACTTTAATCTTCCGGCAATTAAATTTTTTTTGGTTCTGTTTTTGGTTTCAAGAAATGCCAGTTTATTCATCATTTGCATTTTTTTTTTATACAAAATTGATTGTGAAAGTTTAAATATTTATTTTACTGGGTAAATATTATCTAATGGTCAGCTTTACACTTTAAATGAAAAGTTAGCTAAATTACAAAAAAATTGATGGACATGGAGAATTTATATTTAGTTGTGGATTGTCATGAACAAGTTTAAGATACTCACAGACATTAAATGAGTGCCTGATGATACAAACAGCTTACACTAAACGGTTATTTGTATGGTGCAAACAATAGTAATGGCAGAGATTTGTGAAGACTGGATATTTCCTAAGTCTGTCAGGAAAGTATGGCAAGTCTGTGTGGTTTATTTATGCAATAAACAATTTTTCTGAAAACAATGTATAAACTTTTTTTTCATTAATTTTTATTTTTATTTTTAAAGCAATGGTTGGTAAATTGTAATGGCTTTGGACAGCTCTTCAGTGCAAAGGAGCATTAATTAAATCTGCAAACAACTTTCACAATGGAAAAAATTGCTCACATAACTTACAGCTGTACAATTTTTTTGCACAGACACATTTGTGTTTTGTGATCCTGCTACCATTATTCAGATAACTAAGAAATTGTTTGCAAATGAAAGATCTATGTTTTAGATACCTTTAAATGACCGATAGATCCTTGTTTTACTGTCATGTGCAAAAATAAAACAAGGGGGTTTGGATGATTCTACTTTACAACATAAAAGGATCTGAGTCAAAGGTCTACTTGTGTACTGAAACAGAAAAGCCCATAAATTGTATCTACAGCAAAACTTTTTTCTTTAGTTTCATTGTTTTATTCATAGTTTCATAGTTTTATTGCTGCCGGTGTCCCTGATGCCAAGATTCATCCTCTCTATTTGTCATGATGAACAGAAAGTAATCTAAAAATTTACAGCTCTCACTGGAACATATTTAAGGGTGAGGCTTGGTTCTGTTCACACTGCCGCAACCTGAAAGTTGTAGGCATTTACAATGTGACTTTGCCAGGAGATTTCCTGGCGACTTGAGTACTACTTGATGCAACTTTGAAGCAACTTTAATAGGGTTCGCTGTTCGGGTCAGAACTTTTTCTCTGTTCGAGGGAAGTAACCATGATGTGTCTGCTGCATTAAGTTTCCTTGGCCGATCACTGCACCTACAGTCCTCAATGATGCCTGTTTCTTTGTGCTTCTTCAAAAGAGCTTGAACTGCATACCTTGAAACACTCTTTAAGCCCTTTTACATTTTTGCCTGTAAGAGACTTTGCTGATGCTGGTGTCATGTTGCTGTGCTCAATCTTGCCATGGTGAATGACCTGTTATTTTTTTTTCAATAACCTCATCTTTGTAGCAGAGTATGGCTGTTCCTCACCCAGTTTTAGGCCTCCTTTACAACTGTTTCTGTTTAAGTAATGACTGTATTTCAACCTACATATGGAATTGATGATTATAGGCATCTGCTTGGTATAATTGTTTACCGTATTTATCGGCGTATAACACGCACAGGCGTATAACACGCACCCTAACTTTAAGAGGAAAGTTTCAGGAAAAAACTTTCCACAGCCCCCTGCGTATAACACGCAGGCACAGTTTACCCTCTATTTTCAGGGTAAAAAAGTGAGTGTTATACGCCAATAAAGACAGTAATTATACACCTGACTGTAATCCTACAAAATCCCCTGACTTTGTGCAAGTATACAAAGTACAGTATGCAAGTGCAAGAACTGATGCTGGATTGAAGCCAAAGGGTAGTCACACCAAATATTGATTTGATTTTGATTTTTCTTCTGTTCGCTCACTTTGCATTTTGTAAAATGATACAAATAAACAATTAAAATGAAAACATACACATATATATGCCTGGGTAATCTTCCTATAATGTCAGGTCTAAATTACATCAATATAGATGAGGATCTGACTTGGAGGAGACTTCCATTAAAGTCCATGGGCACAAGTCGGATAGAAGCTGGCTTGAAGTAGTACAGGAACCTTTTCCATTCCGTCAGAGGGGGACGGGGTCATGTGATGGGTGGCCCCGTCCTCAGCTACATAAGACCTGTCAGGCTGCAGTGACGATATTCCAGAGTTGTCTCCGGTGGAGACAGGATGCGCTGCGCTGGACATCTCATCGCTGGAGCCTGGACCTGGATGGAGAGGAGATCATCCACCGCTGGACCCTGGAGAGGAGAGCATCCATCGCAGGATACCGACAGCGTTGGAGTGGAGACTGAGAGTGGATTACCACCGCTGGAATCTTTTTTTTATTTTTATTTTTTTATTTTTAATAAAGGACTTATCCCAACGGTGTCTGTGTGTTTTTTTAATTTTATTTTACATTTTCTCTGTGAAATGGTAGGGGTACAATGTACCCCTTACCAATTCACATGGGGGGGTGGGATCTGGGGGTCCCCTTTGTTAAAGGGGTCTTCCAGATTCCGATAAGCCCCCCGCCCGCAGGCCCCCACAACCACCAGGCAAGGGGATGGTCCTTTGAGAGGTCACAGACCCCAAAGCATCCTCCCCATGTTGAGGGCATGTGGCCTGGTATGGTTCAGGAGGGGGGGGGGGGCGCTATCTTGTCCCCTCCTCTTTTCCTGCGGCCTGCCAGGTTGCGTGCTCGGATAAAGGGTCTGGTATGGATTTTTGGGGGAACCCACGCCATTTTTTTTTATTTTGGGGTGGAGTTCCCCTTAAAATCCATACCAGACCTGAAGGGTCTGGTATGGATATTTGGGGGGAACCCCACGTCATTTTTTTTTTAATTTGATGCAGGGTTCCCCTTAATATCCATACCAGACCTGAAGGGCCTGGTAATTGAATTTGGGGGGACACCCACGCATTTTTTTTTTTTTTACTTTTAATGACTTTTCTCTGTATTGCCGGGAGCCGACAATTCATTATAGCCGCAAGTACTTTTAAATGACTTTTTTTCCTAAGGAAATGACACTTTGTGCAGGGACAGTTCTAAGCACGGGAAACAAGCGTTACTTTACAGGCATACTATACACACACCCCAGGTACGAAATTTAAAGGAATATTTCACTTTTATTGTTTCACTTTAAAGGGGTTGTAAAGGTTTGTTTTTTATTTTCTAAATAGGTTCCTTTAAGCTAATGCATTGTTGGTTTACTTACCTTTTCCTTCGATTTCCCTTCTAAATGTTTTTTTTTTTTTGTCTGAATTTCTCACTACCTGTTTCTCCTCAGTAAACTTCACACCATCATCTGAGTGGTGTTTAGTCAGCCAGAACAGCTTACTGAACAGCTTACTGAGGAGGAACAGGAAGTGAGAAATTCAGACAAAGAAAACAAAGAAAAAAAACATTTAGAAGGGAAATCAAAGGAAAAGGCAAGTGAACCAACAATGCACTAGCTTAAAGGAACCTATTTAGAAAATAAAAAATTAACCTTTACAACCCCTTTAAGCATTATTAAAATCACTGCTCCCAAAAAAACTGCCGTTTTTAAAACGTTTTTTTGCATTGATACATGTCCCCTGGGGCAGGACCCCAAACACTTATTATGACAATAACTTGCATATAAGCCTTTAAAATTAGCACTTTAGATTTTTCATGTTCGAATCCCATAGACTTTAACAGTGTTCGGATGTTCAAACTAATTTATTGCCTGTTCGCATGTTATGATGCAAACCAAACTGGGGGGTGTTCGGCTCATCCCTAGTTGTCACCCTAGGACAGGAAGTGTGTTACTGGCAGAATCACCAGGTGAAAATAAATGAAAAAAAGCCTTAAAAAGCAACTAATACAGCCACTACTTATAAGTACTAGTAAACTAAAGTATATACATTTTTTGTTTTTGGATGTGAATACTCTTTAAATGATATAGATTAAATCTGTGCAATTTTCAACATGCAAGCTTAGGTGTGTGCCCCTTTCCCAAGATGTCATTAATATATTTTGGCTGAAACACTACTGATACAAAAAAACTTACATTTATAATCTTCATTTTAAAGGAAGAATACATGTAAAGTAACAAGGAATAATACGGGTTTACACATGGAAAGTATATTCAAAATTTTTAGGCCTCATTCACATTGGGGCTCTTCTAAACGCTTTTCTCCTGGCAGGAGAAAAGCAGCTGCAAAAAATGGTCTTAAGCTGTATTTTTTTCAAGTGCGTCAAGCGCTTGGGAGTTTATTCATTTAATTGCCCAGAATATTAACTTATTCTGGCCATTAAAATTTAAAAAAAGCTTAAGCGCTAAAAGTTCCTAGTGTTAACATGCATTTAGACGTGTTTACACGCATTTATCCGTGTTTAGGTGTGTCAGGCATTTTTTATGCTCAAAAGCTCTTCTCCTGAATGCACAAGTGATGTTTTTTTTTTTCTGCCTCTAAACTCCTGTAAACGCCTATAGTGTGCAAGGACAAATAGGTTAACATGTAGGGGAGTTTAGAGGCAGAGAAAAAAAGCAAGAGCCTCAAATGCCCGTAAAAGCAGCATTTGTGAGCTCAAGTGTGCATGAGGCCTTAAACTCATATCAGGACATTTGTAAAGCTCAGCGGAAGTATTAATAATGAGACAGATATTCTTATTTCATATTTGTAGCGGGGTCTCCGTTGAGGCCCCATGGACTACGTTACCCAGGACCCCGTTTAGCACCCAGGGTGCATTGGGCTGCCGCAGAGACTCATGGGTGGGATATAAAAGGGGAGGGCGAGGCTAAGCCCGGCCTCTTTGGGACACCGCACGGCTGGCAAGAGGACTTCCTGTGCGGACCTGCTGCGAGTGCAAGGCCCGAGGCCTGGGCCTTGCGCACTTCCAGAGAGCCTTCCACCTCGCTGCGGAGCCTGTGCGGCTGCAGACATCTACCTGCTTCGCGGACGTCAGTGAACCGGAGATCAGGCGGTGGCGGATCCTGTGTGTGTGAACACAGCGGTGGGAGTCCCGGACTGGGATCGAGTCCGGAGGGGTGAGTGAGCACCTGCTCACAACTATAACCAAGTACTTTATTAGGCCTATTGACTGCCTTGGCCCATCGGGTTATACTTTCCCTTTTCCTGTCAGGAGACTAGTTGCAGAACTGAGTTACATAGTCTCCGGGGAGTTGCTTCCATTGTTTCTGACCATTATTGGATTACAAATATTGTTCCTGTATGTGCACCACCGATCATCTTGCATGCAAAGATTCCTCCTTTAAAGACTGAGCTTTAACTGAGTCAGGCCTAACTGGGAGTTTATAGCATTGCTGGGTGCCATATTGCTAACGGGGACTCTAGCTATATGTCAGTGTCATGGATATGCAGTAGTGTTTGTCTGCCATCTTACCTTCCTCCTCATGTGTTCATCTAGAGACCAGACCTCCTTCACCTGGCTTCCTTTATAATCTCCTCCCAGCCTGACTCCACCCCAGGCCCTATCACTGAACACTATATTAACCTGTGCACTGCAAGCCTGCTTTGCTGATCAACGTGTTTGTTAGGCATTGTGTGTTTGGGTTCCTGCCTGCCGTGTGCTACGTCTGTCTCTCTGTTACGTTATTGGCTTGTCCCCGACCATCCCTGTCTGCTCGTGACCCTTGACCTTCGGCTCGTTCTTCGTTATCCTTGTCTGCTTGTGGCCCCTGACCTTCGGCTTGTTATTCGGTTCTCTCTATCGTGTGCTGCTGCTTCCCCTTATCCTACGGGGCGTGAGCTAGGAAACTCCAGGGGCCGCGACCTGGTCCCAGCCTGCAGCGTAACATCCTCACCACTAGAGGCCCTGGAGAAGACCAGCTGGGTCTTAGACTCCGCGCCCTGGGGAATCTTGGCTCTCGCTTCCGTTGGGATCCCGGTTGTGCTCCTCTGGTCCCGCTTTCCACAACCACCCAGTTTCCTATCCACAGAAGCCAGCCATAGGGTTCACTACCTCGCGGTGCACTCCTGTCCCCCTACGGTGTGCATCTGTCACCTGGCCACAGGTGACCCTGACAGTTTGATCAGCCATGAACCCGGCTGACATCCCGCTACCCGCGGATGATCCATTGCAGGGCATAGTTTGCAGACTTGAAACCCAGGAATCGAATCAGACTCAGGTGATGCGATTCCTCCAGGATCTGGCTTCTCGCTTCGAGCAGCTTCAGGCCTCCTTGGGAACCCTGAATCCGCAACCTCAAATACAATCAGCGGTTGCACCTATTGCACCAGTCGCAGCCACACACTCGCTACAACTGCCAGCTCCGTCCCGTTTCTCTGGGGACTCCAAGGCTTGCAGGGGGTTCCTTAGCCAATGCACGATTCATTTTGAGCTCCAGCCCCAAAACTTCCTGTCTGATCGGGCTAAGGTAGCCTATATCATTTCCCTCCTCTCTGGTGAAGCTTTAGCCTGGGCAGCCCCTCTGTGGGAACTGAATGATCCAGTGGTTTCTAGCCTGTCTGGCTTCTTGAAACTTTTTCGGAATATCTTCGAAGAACCGGCTCGTGTCTCTTCAGCGGCCAGCGCCCTTTTACGTCTCCGCCAAGAGTCTGCTTCTGTGGGACAGTATGCCCTTCATTTCCGCATACTGTCGGCTGAGTTGAGCTGGAACAATGAGGCCTTAGTCGCAACCTTTTTGCATGGCCTGTCTGATAGAGTGAAGGATGAATTAGCTGGAAGAACCATCCCCACTGATCTGGCCGGCGTTATCTCCTTGTGTAACCAGATCGATATTCGCTTTCAGGAGAGGACCTTAGAAAAGCAACGCCAGCACTCCTTGGTTCTTAGTCAGCCTGAGCTCCCCTCTCTTCGACCCGTAGAGCATCTCCTACCAGCTGAGGAACCCATGCAGCTGGGTCGGACCAGGCTATCCCCTGAGGAACGTGCTAGGCGCAGAACTCTTGGTCTGTGTCTTTACTGTGGGGGCAAAGGTCATTTTCGTGACACTTGCTCTCTTTGTCCAGAAAAACGTTCGGGTCCACTTCATCTGGAAAGTGGAGTATTGGACCCAGAAATATCACCTTCCCCTTCTCGTCTTCTGCTTTCTGTGTTCCTTCATGTTGGTGCTTCTTCTCATTCGGTCTCAGCATATCTGGATTCCGGAGCCGCTGGTAATTTCATGGACTGGGAAATCGCATCGTCCATGAGACTTACTCTTTTGCCCCTCACCACGCCATTGCTGGTCTTGGCGATTGATGGTACTGTTCTCCCAGGGGGACCTATCCGCTTCCAGACCCTCCCTGTTAAGATGTCGGTAGGGACACTCCACCAGGAGTGGATATCCTTCCTTATCTTACCCAAGGCCTCAACGCCTATAATTTTGGGTCTCCCATGGTTACAGCTCCATTCTCCTCATGTGGACTGGACTACTGGACAGATCCTGGCTTGGGGTCCCTCCTGTTCCTCGTCCTGCCTACCCAAGGTTGCCCCCTGTGAATCTGAGCCGGTCATTCATTCCAGGTTGCATAACCATTTACATTTCTCTGTCCCTAACCACCCTTGGACGCACAGCCAGGCTAGCTTGTCTACAAGTCCTGCAGTCGCTACGTCTTGCGATGCGATTCAGGTAGTCGCTACACCTGACTCAGCTATTCACTCTGCCTCTGTACTAGTTATGCCAGTCCAGCCCATGCCCAGTGAGCCTCTCACTTTTTCTTGTTCGGGACATTCTGCTTGTCCTTCAGCTATTCAGCTTGACTCCGGCGACATGTCACCTTCTAACCAACCTGACTTCAGGGTTCCACTGACATCTGCCCAGTCTGATGGTCCTGTGCAAGATGACCAGTTCCCCTTTAAGGGTCTAGGGGACCCTCCTCAGATTCCTGTTGATCGTCTCATGCCCTTGCTTATTCCTAGAGAGCCTTTGGTCCTCAATAGATCTTCTTGTCATCTCCCTACCTCGTTTTCAGTCTCTGAGGATAATCTTAAGTACGAGGTTAGACAAGTTCTGGATTCTCGGCTCTGCAGAGGCATTCTTCAGTACCTTGTGCATTGGAGAGGTTTTGGTCCTGAGGAGGCGTCTTGGATCGCTGCATCTGATGTCGCTGCACCTCATCTGTTGAGAAGGTTTCATCAGAGATTTCCCTTTAAGCCTGGGTCCAGGCGGGGGAGGGCCCATAAGAGGGAGGGTACTGTCATGGATATGCAGTAGTGTTTGTCTGCCATCTTACCTTCCTCCTCATGTGTTCATCTAGAGACCAGACCTCCTTCACCTGGCTTCCTTTATAATCTCCTCCCAGCCTGACTCCACCCCAGGCCCTATCACTGAACACTATATTAACCTGTGCACTGCAAGCCTGCTTTGCTGATCAACGTGTTTGTTAGGCATTGTGTGTTTGGGTTCCTGCCTGCCGTGTGCTACGTCTGTCTCTCTGTTACGTTATTGGCTTGTCCCCGACCATCCCTGTCTGCTCGTGACCCTTGACCTTCGGCTCGTTCTTCGTTATCCTTGTCTGCTTGTGGCCCCTGACCTTCGGCTTGTTATTCGGTTCTCTCTATCGTGTGCTGCTGCTTCCCCTTATCCTACGGGGCGTGAGCTAGGAAACTCCAGGGGCCGCGACCTGGTCCCAGCCTGCAGCGTAACATCCTCACCACTAGAGGCCCTGGAGAAGACCAGCTGGGTCTTAGACTCCGCGCCCTGGGGAATCTTGGCTCTCGCTTCCGTTGGGATCCCGGTTGTGCTCCTCTGGTCCCGCTTTCCACAACCACCCAGTTTCCTATCCACAGAAGCCAGCCATAGGGTTCACTACCTCGCGGTGCACTCCTGTCCCCCTACGGTGTGCATCTGTCACCTGGCCACAGGTGACCCTGACAGTCAGTGTGTGATAGAACTATTTGTGCACTATAGTTGATTAGTGTTAGTATTACTGCAGGGCTCTGCATGCATGTGTTATATGTGATATTGATCGTTAACCTCTATATACAAGTAAACCTTTTTACAGTTGATCATTCTGGTATTGGGGTCTGTTACTACATTCTACCACTGTTTAAATGTATTGAGGGATTGTACATGGTATAGAGTTATACAAGTATACCACCCCTAGACTAGCTATGCCAGAGAAGGGTTGAGTAGATTGCTGGGGGTTAGCTGTGCTGTGTACAGGGTCCAAAACAAAACCAGCGGCTCTCTTAGTTTGGGGGTATCGCTACATATTTATTACTGATAACTTTACATGTACCACTTTTTACTATAAAGGTATGACTCCTTTAATAATATGTGGAGTTCAGTTGTACTTAGAGATGTGTATCTGGGGGCAGCATTCAATCATTTATACAAATGGTAGTCACACCTTCAGAAGAGACATCTGCTGATGAAATGACAAGTGGAGAAGAAACAGACATCAGCCCTGAGGCATCACTAAAACACAGTGGAGATGTAGAAATTCAAGATCAACAGAATGGATTGTCCTCTAATTTCTTGCATATGATGGTTGAGACCAAGGTTAGATAAGAGTCTCTCACTCTGGGATTCCTCATGATGGAATGTGCATGCTATGGTTGACACATGACTTCTATTAACTTGATGGTATCATGAGTAACATCTCAGTCACCTTATTTTTAGTATTCAAGATGAACAGCATTAATGTGCTGTGTAAAATGAATTGCCACTTCGACAAATATGAAAAGGCACCGTGTCGCTTCCAATGTACTGAAATGTTTAACAGGAGGATTACGAACCTGCAATTGTCAGCTATAGAACTGCTGGCCAAAGAATCCTTAGAAAGCTCAGACCTGTGCAGTATCACATCTTGTTTTGCTCTTTAGAAAAGCTAGCTATTTTTTGGGTTGATTTTTAATTTTTTTGGAGGAAAGGTCCCTTATTAACAGGGGGATCTTTTATTTTTATTACACACATGTTGTCCCACTACCTAATTTCCTCAACCTGTCATTCAAAACCAATTAGTGAAATATGTTGTGGAGTCAGTGCAGGATTTTAGTCTGAGTTTGCTAATATTTCATCTACATTTTTTTACTCCTGTCTAGGGTTGTGGAGTGAGACCAGCTTTCCAATAGCAACACAGAAAAAAATAAAAATAAATGATTTTCTTTACTAGATTAGAGAAAAACTAGAACCCCTATCAGATCTGCATTTCTGTCTGTGTCCCTGTTGCAGATGTTCCTCGCTTTCTGTCTGGTAGAACTGTTGCCAGCAGGACAAGAAGTATGGATAAATCTATGGATCGGAGTAAAAAACCCAACAGGATTTCTATGTCTTCCCTTCTCTTTCCAAAATGAGAAACTAAAGCCTCGTACACACGAACGAGTTTCTCGTTGAAAAATGACAAGAAACTTGCTGGCAGAGCTTTCTTGCCGAGTAAATCGGTCGCGTGTACGCGGCTATCAGGTTTCTCGTCAAGAAAACCGACAAGAATCTTGATGAGAAATATAGAGAACCTGCTCTCTATTTTCTCGTCGAGATTCTCGTCAGCCTGTTTCTCGACGAGAAAAGTGTGTGTGTGTACACTTACCTGTCCTCCGGGAAGCCCGCGCATGCTCGAAATGACTTTGACGCATGCGCGGTAGCTTCCTAGGCATAGTTAGGGTGAAGCAAGATAGCGGCGACGGCATCGAATGTGACGAGCGCACGCTCGTCGTAGTCGATGACGTCACCGCGTTCGCTCCATTCAAAGAACCGCGGGTTCTTTGAATCGAGCGTCTGTACACTCGGCCGGGACAAGTTTCTTGTCCAAAAATCTCGTCAAGAAAAACTACGTGTTTTTTCATGACGAGATTCTCGGTCGTGTGTACGAGGCTAAAGTATTTGGCTTGACACACACTTTAAGATTCGAAAATGTATGAAAATAAAATATTAAAAATTAAATTTCCTTGACCTACCGTCATAACTATGCATCATTTTACTGTGTCACACAGCATTGTTAAATAATACAATTTCACCCTCAGGCCCCTTTCACGTGATCGGACCAATTGGGTCCGCCTCTTTGTTTTTCAGGCGGACCCAATTGGGCCACCCATTGTACTCTATGGGGAGGCAGATGTCAGTGGACATGTGTCCGCTGACATCCGATCCAACAAAATCCACTGAGAACAGACGGATGGTGATACGTTCGCCATCCTTCCAGCGGGTCGGATTGGATGGGATCGGATGAAAACGGACAGGCTGTCCATTTTCTTCTGATCTCATCATAGATTAGAGCAGGACTCTGACAGGTCTGTCTCAGCACAGTGAGTGGAGACGGACTTGTAATCTGTCTGCTCAGCGGGGATCAGCGGAGAAAATGGAGTCTGTCAAAACAGATCGACCCCATGTGAAAGGGACCTTACACATATTCCTGCTACCTAGTAGGGCCTACACAAAGAGGTATGTCTCAAATACCTCTGTGTAATATCACAGTCATCTCTTTTCTCCCCTTTGCCACTTGGTAGAACCAGGAAGTATCAGGATAAATCAAGTTTTGAATGTCACGTAGCTTATGTAATGACAACATAAATAATAAATGAGACTTCATGAGGGGGATGTGATATGGTAAACCCCCTATGTGTTGCCTTATTCAGGGATGGGGCAGAGAAGAAGGGTAAAGAAAAGGCCTAAAATGCTATATTAGTTGTTATTTCCCATATTTATTCTATTGGGTTTAAAAAAAAAAAAAAAGCCCCACAGTCTTTTTTCCTTATAGGTGCTGCATATGGCATGTCTGGTTCTCATTTTGTAAGTCTGTAAGACTGTGGAACGCATGGGCGGAAGCACAAAACCGGAAGTGCGTCACTTCTCAGAGATAAGCTTCCGGTCCTGAGTAGTGACGCACTTCTGGTTTTGCGCTTCCGCCGGTGTGCTCCATGGCCCATGAGCGTGCGTTCCAGTCACTCACTACCCTCAAGGAATTATACTAGGGGATCATGGGACTGACGGGAACTTTATTCGCTTGCTGGCGGAGGTATGTTGCCACCATTTTGTGCTTAATTTGTTCTGTCCATTTTTCCATTTTTCTGTTGCTGCTTGGTTGTCTCTTTTTGTTCCCTGCATTGGATTGATATGTCAATATGGAAGAGGTTATGGGTGCTCTTTTTTTATTGGGAGGATGTATCCTCCATGTGCAAACCTATAAATGGTGATACATTGTTTGGTTGGGATAGCTCTGAGGAAGCGGGTCTGTCCCCCAAAATGCGTAAGCTCCTCCATTGTGTTGTGTCGGTGGTCATGCCCATCTCACTTGCTGGATTGCTGTTTTTGTCTAGCTTGATTTTATTTTGCTTTTGTGAATAAATTACCATTTTATGATTTTACAATAAACAATTTTGGAGGTAATGCATTAGGTGTTTGCGCCCTCTTGTACATGTTTCACAATATGCTCTATTTAAATATAAAAAATCATAATCGATTACATTCATTTTAAAAAACAGCTTTTGCAAAGATATCATTTACCTGTAGTTGATTTATGCAGCTCGCTCTTCTGGGAGCAATTCTTCCCCCTAACTTCTGGTTAGGAATAGCAAACACCTTTTCTCCACTGTGGCTTCCGACGGGACTGTCCCATGATCCCTTGTTGCACACTTTGGTAATGTACATGTGCAATTTTCTTAGCATTTCTGTTGATCTCATATATCAACGAGAACCAGAAAGAAAGTAATTATTAACCACTTGACAACTGGGCACATAACCCCCTTCCTGCCCAGGCGAAATTTCAGGTTTCAGCGCCGTCACACTTTGAATGACAATTGCGCGGTCGTGCGACGTGGCTCCCAAACAAAATTGACGTCCTTTTTTTCCCACAAATAGAGCTTTCTTTTGGCGGTCTTTGATCATTTCTGCGGTTTTTATTTTTTGCGCTATAAACAAAAATAGAGCGACAATTTTGAAAAAAACACAATATTTTTTAATTTTTGCTATAATTAATATCCCATTTTTAAAAAAACAAAACTATTTTTTTCCTCAGTTTAGGCCGATACGTATTCTACATATTTTAGGTAAAAAAAAAAATCGCAATAAGCGTATAGTGATTGGTTTGCGCAAAAGTTATAGGGCCTACAAAATAGGGAATAGAATTATGATTTTTTTTAATTATTTTTTTATTTATTTTTTTACTAGTAATGGCGTCGATCTGCGATTTTTTTTTGTGTGACTGTGACATTACGGCGGACACATCTGACACATTTTTGGGACCATTCACATTTATACAGCGAACAGTGCTAAAAATATGCACTGATTACTGTATAAATGTGACTGGCAGGGAAGGGGTTAACCACTAGGGGGCGATCAAGGGGTTAATATGTTCCCTGCTAGATGTTCTTACTGTGGGGGGGAGGGGACTGACTGGGGGAGGTGACTGATGGTTGTCCCTATGTACAAGGGACACACCATCCGTCTCCTCTCCCTGACAGGACGTGGATCTCTGTGTTTACACACAGAGATCCACGTCCCTGGCTCTGTGACAGCCGATCGCTCGTACCTGGCGGACATCGCGGCCACCAGGCACGCGCATCGGCACTCGCCTGACACGGCGGGCACAGTTTTTCCCCGACGCGCGCCCGCGGTGGCGCGCATCGCGGAAGTAAATAAGAGGACGTCCATAGACGTCCTATCAGCAATTGACGACCGCTTTGTGGACGTCTTTGCTTATAGCCCGGGCGTGAAGTGGTTAAAAAATGTTTGTTTTATTTAACATTCCAAGAGCGATTTTTTTATTATATGTACATCTAACAATTGTCTCTTTATATCTCCCTTTCTCTATATATGTTTATGAATTGTTTCTGTGCTTTGCAGAAATGCTAACATGCAAACATTCATTCACAGGCTGAATAGTCAATTAAAAACTGGGGGAGGGAAAAAGGGCAGTTTGCAGGTCCTCTTCAGGTAAAGGCTCTCTGCATGGCCTTTGCATGTTGGCACACAGAGTGGCTGGAAGTATGTGTGTAGTCAGTGTGGGAGAAACGCGTAGAGACGCATCTATAGAGACACCGGTACTGATAGGAGCCACCGCAGAAACAGAAGTGTGTTTAGCCAAAATCACAAAAAAAATTATTCATTGCTGAATTTAAGTAACTATGAACAACATGGATTAACAAACAAGATTCAATGTAAGTACCACAATTTTTTTTTAAATTAGGATATAATAACACTTTAAGCTTCCTCATTTCTGTTGCGCCATTACACAAATGTTTTCTGGATCAGTTACAGGCAGATAAATGTCAGGGAACTAGATGTCACGGAAGCAAAGCTGCAGCACCAGCCTGGAAAGCCTTCTGGGACACAGAGCTTTTGAGTAGCAGCAGGACTAAACGCCGATGTCAACTATAATGGACAATCAGTTAAAATAAAGAATCAATATGTTCAATATTCTCAACAGACTGACTCAAGCTGCACGTGATTATTTTGATATATATATATTTAACATCCACTCATACTAAGATGTGTGTGCCACACAAACACACATACACCTAAATGTATTGGACTTCATGCATTTGGGACTCTTAACAAACCACAGAATTTTGTACACAAAACACAGTTCCGGAATGGAATACTTTTTTTTTTTTTTTTACAGTTTTGCTTTGTTAATTTGCTGTTATTGTTCCCACTTTGAACTGATTCATTATAATTAATGGATCACAAATGTGTGATTCTTCAGCCATAAAATTATGTTTTAATGAAGAAAATATTAAAGATTTATCACGGTGTATCATTATCTCCTGCTGTATCAGGATTAATTGTTTTTCACGTAAATACAAAGTTATTAATTAGCAACGTGCACAGAAAAGTACTGAATGTACAGGTATGAGATATATTATATGGAATGTTAGCGGTTTGGGGTTCTAAGGATAGTGGAGTTCTCCATAAATTAGGATATTAAGCTTAAATTACATTAAATATTAATAGAAAATTACCTCTTAGAAAGCAATGTTGCCTCTAGTATTCCTATTATTCTTCAAAGGCTTGACTGCATTCAAAGTAGACCCATTGACTGTTATAGAGCTCAGCATAACATAGTATTTAGCAGAGAACTTAGAACAAAGGGAATATATACATCAAATCACAGTCAAAGCACATGTATAAGGCTGTAATGAAATGTTGTCTGCTTCTATAGAGTTACACAGTTTTCAGTATAAGGACTAACTTTCAGACAGACGCTGTGGGGCCCCGTCATTTAGGGCCGGTTCACACTGGTGCGCTGCCTTAACGCATGCGTGTTGAAAGTTCGTTATGGTGCAGTTTACATATGTGCATTGCATCAAGAGACCATTCATTTTTATTGGGCCACTGTGCATGTGAAATAGTGCATGGCACTTTTTTAACCACTTAAGGCCCGGACCATTTGGTAGCTAAAGGACCAGAGGTGAATTCAGAATTTTGCACTGCGCTGCTTTAACTGTAAATTGTGCGGACATGCAATGTTGTACCCAAACGAAATTTGCGTCCTTTTCTTCCCACAAATAGAGCTTTCTTTTAATGGTATTTGATTGCCTCTGCGATTTTTATTTTTTGCGATATAAACGGAAAAAGACCGAAAATTTTGAAAAAAAATGATATTTTCTACTTTTTGTTATAAGAAAAATCGAATAAACTCAATTTTAGTCATACATTTAGGCCAAAATGTATTCAGCCACATGTCTTTAGTAAAAAAAATGTCAATAAGCGTATATTTATTGGTTTGCGCAAAAGTTATAGCGTTTACAAACTAGGGTACATTTTCTGGAATTTACACAGCTTTAAATTTATGACTGCCTATCTCATTTCTTGAGGAGCTAAAATGGCAGGGCAGTACAACCCCCCCCCCAAATGACCCCATTTTAGAAAGTAGACACCCCAAGGAAATTGCTGAGAGGCATGTTGAGCCCATTGAATATTTTTTTTTGTCCCAAGTGATTGAATAATGACAAAAAAAAAAAAAATTACAAAAAGTTGTCACTAAATGATATATTGCTCACACATGCCATGGTTATATGTGGAATTGCACCCCAAAATACATTCTGCTGCTTCTCCTGAGTACGGGGATACCACATGTGTGGGACTTTTTAGGAGCCTAGCCACGTACGGGACCCCGGAAACCAAGCACCGCCTTCAGGATTTCTAAGGGCGCAAATTTTTGATTTCACTCCTCACTACCTATCACAGTTTTGAAGGCCATAAAATGCCAAAATAGCACAAAACCCCCCCAAATGACCCCATTTTAGAAAGTAGACACCCCAAGGAAATTGCTGAGAGGCCTGTTGAGCCCATTGAATATTTTATTTTTTTGTCCCAAGTGATTGAATAATGACAAAAAAAAAGAAAAAAAAAATACAAAAAGTTGTCACTAAATGATATATTGCTCACACATGCCATGGTTATATGTGGAATTGCACCCCAAAATAAATTTTGCTGCTTCTCCTGAGTACGGGGATACCACATGTGTGGGACTTTTTAGGAGCCTAGCCGCGTACGGGACCCCGAAAACCAATCACCGCCTTCAGGATTTCTAGGCACAAATTTTTGATTTGACTCCTCACTACCTATCACAGTTTCGAAGGCCATAAAATGCCAAAATAGCACAAAACCCCCTCAAATGACCTCATTTTGAAAAGTAGACACCCCAAGCTGTTTGCTGAGAGGCATGGTGAGTATTTTACAGCTCTCATTTGTTTTTGAAAATGAAGAAAGAACATTTTTTTTTTCTTTTTTTTTTTTCAATTTTCAAAACTTTGTGACAAAAAGCGAGATCTGCAAAATACTCACAATACCTCTCAACAAATAGCTTGGGGTGTCTACTTTCCAAAATGAGGTCATTTGGGGGGGTTTTGTGCTATTTTGGCATTTTATGGCCTTCGAAACTGTGATAGGTAGTGAGGAGTCAAATCAAAAATTTGTGCCTAGAAATGCTGAAGGCGGTGATTGGTTTTCGGGGTCCCGTACGCGGCTAGGCTCCTAAAAAGTCCCACACATGTGGTATCCCCGTACTCAGGAGAAGCAGCAAAATTTATTTTGGGGTGCAATTCCACATATAACCATGGCATGTGTGAGCAATATATCATTTAGTGACAACTTTTGAAATTTTTTTTTTCTTTTTTTTGTCATTATTCAATCACTTGGGACAAAAAAATAAAATATTCAATAAGCTCAACAGGCCTCTCAGAAATTTCCTTGGGGTGTCTACTTTCTAAAATGGGGTCATTTGGGGGGGGGGGGGGTTTTGTGCTATTTTGCCATTTTATGGCCTTCAAAACTGTGATAGGTAGTGAGGAGTGAAATCAAAAATTTGCGCCCTTAGAAATCCTGAAGGCGGTGCTTGGTTTCCGGGGTCCCGTACGTGGCTAGGCTCCTAAAAAGTCCCACACATGTGGTATCCCCGTACTCAGGAGAAGCAGCAGAATGTATTTTGGGGTGCAATTCCACATATAACCATGGCATGTGTGAGCAATATATCATTTAGTGACAACTTTTTGTAATTTTATTTTTTTTTGTCATTATTCAATCACTTGGGACAAAAAAAAAATTGTCTGCTTATATAGAGTTACACAGTTTTCAGTATAAGGACTAACTTTCAGACAGACGCTGTGGGGCCCCGTCATTTAGGGCCGGTTCACACTGGTGCGCTGCCTTAACGCATGCGTGTTGAAAGTTCGTTATGGTGCAGTTTACATATGTGCATTGCATCAAGAGACCATTCATTTTTATTGGGCCACTGTGCATGTGAAATAGTGCATGGCACTTTTTTAACCACTTAAGCCCCGGACCATTTGGTAGCTAAAGGACCAGAGGTGAATTCAGAATTTTGCACTGCGCTGCTTTAACTGTAAATTGTGCAGACATGCAATGTTGTACCCAAACAAAATTTGCGTCCTTTTCTTCCCACAAATAGAGCTTTCGTTTAATGGTATTTGATTGCCTCTGCGATTTTTATTTTTTGCGATATAAACGGAAAAAGACCGAAAATTTTGAAAAAAGATTATATTTTCTACTTTTTGTTATAAGAAAAATCGAATAAACTCAATTTTAGTCATACATTTAGGCCAAAATGTATTCAGCCACATGTCTTTAGTAAAAAAAATGTCAATAAGCGTATATTTATTGGTTTGCGCAAAAGTTATAGCGTTTACAAACTAGGGTACATTTTCTGGAATTTACACAGCTTTAAATTTATGACTGCCTATCTCATTTCTTGAGGAGCTAAAATGGCAGGGCAGTACAACCCCCCCCCCCCCAAATGACCCCATTTTAGAAAGTAGACACCCCAAGGAAATTGCTGAGAGGCATGTTGAGCCCATTGAATATTTTTTTTGTCCCAAGTGATTGAATAATGACAAAAAAAAAAATTACAAAAAGTTGTCACTAAATGATATATTGCTCACACATGCCATGGTTATATGTGGAATTGCACCCCAAAATACATTCTGCTGCTTCTCCTGAGTACGGGGATACCACATGTGTGGGACTTTTTAGGAGCCTAGCCACGTACGGGACCCCGGAAACCAAGCACCGCCTTCAGGATTTCTAAGGGCGCAAATTTTTGATTTCACTCCTCACTACCTATCACAGTTTTGAAGGTCATAAAATGCCAAAATAGCACAAAACCCCCCCAAATGACCCCATTTTAGAAAGTAGAAACCCCAAGGAAATTGCTGAGAGGCCTGTTGAGCCCATTGAATATTTTATTTTTTTGTCCCAAGTGATTGAATAATGACAAAAAAAAAGAAAAAAAAATTACAAAAAATTGTCACTAAATGATATATTGCTCACACATGCCATGGTTATATGTGGAATTGCACCCCAAAATAAATTTTGCTGCTTCTCCTGAGTACGGGGATACCACATGTGTGGGACTTTTTAGGAGCCTAGCCGCGTACGGGACCCCGAAAACCAATCACCGCCTTCAGGATTTCTAGGCACAAATTTTTGATTTGACTCCTCACTACCTATCACAGTTTCGAAGGCCATAAAATGCCAAAATAGCACAAAACCCCCCCAAATGACCTAATTTTGGAAAGTAGACACCCCAAGCTGTTTGCTGAGAGGCATGGTGAGTATTTTACAGCTCTCATTTGTTTTTGAAAATGAAGAAAGAACATTTTTTTTTTTTTTTTTTTTCAATTTTCAAAACTTTGTGACAAAAAGCGAGATCTGCAAAATACTCACAATACCTCTCAGCAAATAGCTTGGGGTGTCTACTTTTCAAAATGGGGTCATTTGGGGGGGTTTGTGCCATCTGGGCATTGCATGGCCTCCGAAACTGTGATAGGCAGTGAGAAGTGAAATCAAAAATTGACACCCTTAGAAAGCCTGAAGGCGGTGATTGGTTTTTGGGGTCCCGTACACGGCTAGGCTCCCAAAAAGTCTCACACATGTGGTATCCCAGTACTCAGGAGAAGCAACAGAATGTATTTTGGGGTGTAATTCCACATATGCCCATGGCATGTTTGAGCAATATATCATTTAGTGACAACTTTGTGCAAAAAAAAAAAAAAAATTGTCTTTTTTCCGCAACTTGTGTCAACATATAAAATATTCCATGGACTCGACATGCCTCTCAGTATATAGCTTGGGGTGTCTACTTTCCAAAATGGGGTAATTTGGGGGGGTTTTGAACTGTTCTGGAATTTTATACACAACATTAGGAAGCTTACATCCACTCTTCTAACCACTTGAAGACAAAGCCCTTTTTGACACTTTTTGTTTACATGAAAACATATATTTTTTTACAAGAAAATTATGTTGAACCCCCAAACATTATATATATTTTTAAAGCAAAGGCCCTACAGAATAAAATGGTGGGTGTTGCATTTTTTTTTCTACACAGTATTTGCGCAGCGATTTTTCAAACGCATTTTTTGGGGGAAAAATACACTTTTTTTAATTTTAATGCACTAAAACACACTATATTGCCCAAATGTTTGATGAAATAAAAAAGATGATCTTAGGCCGAGTACATAGATACCAAACACGACATGCTTTAAAATTTCGCACAAACGCGCATTGGCGACAAACTACATACATTTTTAAAAGCCTTTAAAAGCCTTTACAGGTTACTCCGTTAGATTTACAGTGGAGGTCTACTGCTAAAATTACTGCCCTCGATCTGACCTTCGCGGTGATACCTCACATGCATGGTGAAATTGCTGTTTACATATGACGCCAGACCGACGCTTGCGTTCACCATTGGGCAAGAGCAGGGCAGGACAGGGGTGCTTTTTTTTTTTTTTTTATTATTAATTTTGCTTTTTTATTTTATTTTTAAACTGTTGCTTCCATATATATATATTTTTTTATCATTTTTATTGTTATCTCAGGGAATGTAAATATCCCCTATGATAGCAATAGGTAATGACAGGTACTCTTTTTTGAAAAAACTGGGGTCTATTGGACCCTAGATCTTTCCTCTGCCCTCAAAGCATCTGACCACACCAAGATCGGTGTGATAAAATGCTTTCCCAATTTCCCAATGGCGCTTTTTATATCCGGGGGGGGGGGACATTCCCTCCCACTGCTTGTAAAAGCAGTCCAGAGGCTAATTAGCCACTAGGATTGCTTTTACATGAAAGCCAGCCGCTGGCTGAAAAGAATGATACCAAGATGATACCTAAACCCGCAGGCATCATTCTGGTATAAACATTCAAAGTCCAGCAACATACCAGTACGTTGCTGGTCCTTGTTGGACATGTATTGTAATCTTTTTTTTCATGCAGCCTGTTGGCTGAACGAAAAAAAAAGATTGATCGGTGGGTATGCCCACCATTAGAATACTGCCCTTCATCCACCCATTTCTAATGATGGGCATACATGCACCATTTATATATGCCGAAGCATGGGGGCATCTTCCCGCAAAAGTTATGCCGCGTACACATGGTCAGACTTTTCCACGGGCAAGCCTCCGTTGGAATTTCGACCGTATGTACGCGGCATTAGGAGCAAAATCGCTCCTCCAATGCTTCGGCATATATGCTTTTTTTTTTTAACTGTGGTGGTGAAATCACCTCCTACAGCACTGGAGTCGCAGGGATCAGGCCTGTCTCTGCGAACGCTGCAGTTATGTGTGTTGTGTTTTGTAAGTGACAGTGATCGATCGATACTGCACTTGGGTGGCCTGGGCTGGACGGAGGGGCAAAACGCAGGTGCCAGCAGGTATCTGGGCTGATCCCGCTAACACTGCGTTTTTGGGAACCCTAAACTGCTGGGGACGCTAGTATAGATCTGTTCAGATCAGATATTGATCTGTTCCGATACTATACCACTAAGGGGGGTGTATGCTTAACGCGTGGGTGTTAGCGCTACTGGCACTAACCTGACGCTGCCTGGGGTATGACGCAGACCCTCTCTGATGCTAAAACCTAATTGATATCACCCGCCGGGCGATCAGGGGGTTAAACCTTTATTGGGTTATATATACGGCGGGTGCCCTGACACTATAAAAAGCAAACTAACTAACCAGCGTCACCCGTAACACTTATATGATGATCACTGGTGAAAGGGTTAGCTAGGGGCAATTAGGGGGTTAAAACCTTTATTAGGTAATATATGGGGGTACCTGACGCTATATAAAAACCTGACGGCGAACCTTAAAAAAAATTACTGGCTACCTATCGGCATCACCGACGCTAAGACATCGATCAGAAAAATGATTGCATAGCGACGGCGGTGCTAGGGGGTGAAAGGGTTACCTGGGGGGCGATCAGGGGGGTTAAACCTTTATTAGATAATATATGGGGTACCTGACGCTATAAAAACCTGCGGCGAACCTAAAAAAAATTACTGGCTACCGATCAGCATCACCAGCGCTAAGACATCGATCAGAAAAATGATCGCATAGCGACGGCGGTGCTAGGGGGTGAAAGGGTTACCTGGGGGGTGATCAAGGGGGTTAAACCTTTATTAGGTAATATATGGGGGTACCCGACGCTATAAAAACCTGCGGCGAAACCTAAAAAAAATTACTGGCTACCGATCAGCATCGCCGACGCTAAGACATCGATCAGAAAAATTATCGCTTAGTGACAGTGGTGATAGGGGGTGAAAGGGTTACCTGGGGGGCGATCAAGGGGGTTAAACCTTTATTAGGTAATATATGGGGGTACCCGACGCTATGAAAACCTGCGGCGAACCTAAAAAAAATTACTGGCTACCGATCAGCATCACCGACGCTAAGACATCGATCAGAAAAATGATCGCATAGCGACGGCGGTGCTAGGGGGTGAAAGGGTTACCTGGGGGGTGATCAAGGGGGTTAAACCTTTATTAGGTAATATATGGGGGTACCCGACGCTATAAAAACCTGCGGCAAACCTAAAAAAAATTACTGGCTACCGATCAGCATCGCCGACGCTAAGACATCGATCAGAAAAATTATCGCTTAGTGACAGTGGTGATAGGGGGTGAAAGGGTTACCTGGGGGGCGATCAAGGGGGTTAAACCTTTATTAGGTAATATATGGGGGTACCCGACGCTATAAAAACCTGCGGCGAACCTAAAAAAAATTACTGGCTACCGATCAGCATCACCGACGCTAAGACATCGATCAGAAAAATGATCGCTTAGCGACGGCGGTGCTAGGGGGTGAAAGGGTTATCTGGGGGGTGATCAGGGGGTTAAACCTTTATTAGGGGGGGTTAGGGGGCTACACTGGACCTAAAACTAAATGTAGTGACACTTTTACAGTCACAAATGTCACTGATTGCAGTGATCACTAAATAAATGGTCACTGCAATCAGTGACACTGTGACTGGGGGCTGGGGGGTGATCTGGGGGGGTGATCTGGGGGTGTCTGGGGGGGCCTGGGGGAGCGATTTATGTGCCTATGTGTCCTGGTGTCAGTGTAGTGTTTTGTGTACTAACCTGCATCTTCTCCTGTACGACGCTCGGTATATGTGAGCGCCGCAGGAGAGATGACATCACTTCCTCCTGCCTGGCAGGCAGGGGAAGCTCTCTCATTCGCCGGGAGCGATCGAGAGGGGGGGCCGGAATCGAACGGCCGTCCCCTCATGCCGGATCGCTCCCGAAGGTAAAACGACCACCCACTGTAAAGAAGGGGGGTCCGATCGGACCCCCCAACTATACAAAGGCAATCACGTATATGTACGTGATTCTGCCTGTCGGTGCCATTCTGCCAACGTATATTTACAGTGGGCGGTCGTTAAGTGGTTAATGCACAGCAAGGCAATGCACAGATCATTCACATCTGTGAGCTGTGGTGTGTTAAAATGCACATGTGTTGCCTGAAGTGTATTGTGTTAAATGCATTTAGGCATAGCTCCCAACTTGTCCCTGATTTCGAGGGACTGTCTCTGATTTGGAACAATGTCCCTCTGTCCCTCTTTCGTCCTCATTTGTCCCTCATTTTAGTCTGATCTATATTCTTTTATATAAAACACACTTTTCATCTTTTTAAAAGTGTTTCCCAGTGCTAAACCTTTCATCCAAATTATAAATTGCTGCATTTGTGAATTTCAAAAGATAATTTAAAGGAATAGTAGTGGTAAAAAAAAAAAAAGCATTTGCTTAACTAATATTTTTTTGTATAATTCTCCTTTAAGGGGGCGTGACAGGGGGTGTGTCCTATGCCTACATACTTTTGCTAATAGGTGCCCCTCGTTCCCATACAAAAAAGTTGGGAGCATTTGGGTACTATTTAAAACATTTTTAAATTCATAGTTTTCCACATTCAAATTTTACAGAAAAGTCGTTTCCTTCAGCAGGTCAAAGGACTGAATGTTCACTGTCAGCAATGAATTCAGATGCATCTCAGTGGGCAGCTCTTTGTCTTGTTGTAACACACCAGCCAGCTGGTGAAACCAAGCGGGGACCCAGGAATCAGACACACCTGGAAGTGTATCAGATGCTGAAGATTTTGCTGGCAGCTTTGCTCTGCGAGACATCAAAGATTTGAGGAACAAGAAGTAGGACATGCACATTAAATAGATCCCCGTTGCAGGGTACGTTGTAAAAAAAGCCCTCCCTCTTTCCTAGCCAGTCAAGCTGCATGCTCGGATAAGGGTCTGCCTGTTATAAATTTCGGTGGACGCCACACCTTTTTTTTTTTTGCATATGACTCTCCAATAAAATCCATAAATCAAGATGTAATATTCTGCCCCCATTGTGTTTAGCTGGTTAGTGGGCATGGGTGAGGAGGGAGGGAGTGGGCTGTCATTTACCACTGTGTATACACCGACATGTGATAGTATTACACTGTTTCCCCGTGCTCTGCACATGCGCAGTTGCTTTCCAGTTTTAGCCACTTTTAGGCACTGAAGGATTTGTAGAGGCCGATCTGCTGACATATTAAAACTGAATTCTTATCTTTTACAGACAAGGAAGCTGCTTCTGGTACTGCACATGTGATCAGTTATGACACCAGCCATTTGATGGTTTGACAGTTTTGTTGAGGAAACAAGCAAATGTGATAGCTAGCAATCCCAGCATTCCAGGAATGTAACTTTTTTTAAATTGTTAAATGGATGGGTTGCATTCTGCTTTATGATTTACTTCTGTTCAGGGGCTCTGGGCTTCAGCAAAATGGCAGCCTCCAGTTTATTAGGTACACCTTGCAAGTACCGGGATGGACGCCCTTTTGCCTTCAGAACTGCCTTAATTCTTTGTGGCATAGATTCAACAGGGTGTTGGAAACATTCCTCAGAGATTTATGGTCCATATTGACATGATAGCATTACGCAGTTGCTGCAGATTTGTCGGCTGCACATCCATGATGTGAATCTCCATGCCACCACATCCCAAAGGTGCTCTATTGAATTGAGATCTGGTGACTGTGGAGTACAGTGAATTAATTGCCATGTTCAAGAAACCAGTATGAGATGATTTGAGCTTCGTGACATGGTACAGTACATTAGCCTGCTGGAAGTAGCCATCAGAAGATGGGTACACTGTAGTCATAAAAAGGTAGATATGGTCAGCAACAATACTCAGGTAGGCAGTGCCATTTAAACGATGCTCAATTGGTACTAAGGGGCCCAAAGTGTGCCAAGAAAATATCCCCCACACCATTACACCACCACCAACAGTTGATACAAGGCAGGATGGATCCATGCTTTCATGTTGTTTACGCCAAATTCTGACCCTACCATCTGAATTTTGCAGCTGAAATCGAGACTCATCAGACCGTATTTTGCATGCCTTGGTTGTAATGAGTGGTTATTTGATTTACTGTTGCCTTTCTATCATCTCAAACCAGTCTACCCATTCTCCTCTGACCTCTGACCATCAACAATGCATTTTCCTCCACACAACTCCCGCTCACTGGATATTTCTCTTTTTTGGACCATTCTCTGTAAACCTTAATGATGGTTGTGCGTGAAAACTCCAGTAGATCAGCAGTTTTTTAAATACTAAGACCAGCCCGTCTGGCACCAACAATCATGCCATGTTTAAAGTCACTTCAATCCACTTTCTTCCCCATTCTGATGCTCTGTTTGAACTTCAATGCATTGAGTTGCTGCCATGTGATTGGCTGATTAGCATTTTGTGTTATCAAGCAATTGAACAGGTGTACCTAATAAAGTGGCCGGTGAGTGTATGTTCCTTGGTAGAGAACATATATTTTTTTTTATCAAATTGTTATGGGTAAAGTTCCGCTTTAAGTAGAACTGAAGACAGGTTCCACATTACAAGCAAACCAGACACTTTGTTTCCCTTCAGCATGCTCATTGTAATCTACACACACCAATAATGTGATGCCACCACAACACATTAAGCAAGGGTCAGCATAAACCAACGCCTTCACAGTAAATGAGAAGCATAAGGTTACAGAATGTTTGGTAAATTACACTTATTTCTCTGAAAGTATATTTAATGAGAACAAAAATAACTAGTAGCAAAGTATGTCGGCAACCTAAAAACACGTATTATTAAGATGTGTTTTATGTGAAATGTGTTGGTTTTCAAGCTCAGTTAACAGAAAAGAAAAAATAAATAAAGGAATTGTTACGGCAGGATCAACCAAACGGGCCATAAGTTGTGATTTTATGGGAACACCAAGGCTTTAACAATTCTTTTGTGCCTTTGTTCTCTAAACAGAACAAGATTTAGAGGAGAGGGACATTGTAACTGTTCTAATCACTCAGGACAGTTGTGGTGCGTACAGAAAGTAATAAAAATAACCCATGGCTGTACACTAAATATAAGAATAGACACTTTCAACACACACACAGTCCGAATACCGATCAGATGTACTTCTGCATTCTGTAAATGTGTCATTTGAATGTATCTGTCAGCTGCATGCGCCAAATAAAAAACATATATGAAAAACAAACACAAGGGGGTTGATTTACTAAAACTGGAGAGTGCAATATTTGGTATGGTAGCCAATCAGCTTTTAACTTCAGCTTGTTCAATTAAGTGTAGTACCTTCTAGTGTTCTAGATTAGGTTTTGTTCTGTAGTATAGGTAAATTTAGACTTGGCTGTGTTTTTTTTTTATTTTTTATAAATTCTTTATTTTCACAGAAACAGTGTTACAATTATGCAGAAAGTCAACTCATATCTACAACATCACATCTATTATAAATATTGCCCATCTCACTGCTAGTAATATTTACTATTTCAAGCTATGAGTAAGCATCAATTCGTGACGTGAAACACGTTAGCCACCCTTCCCTGCATGCATACTATCTGCATTTGTTGTTTTGGATTTATGGATTTATTTTGAATTTGGATTTTTTACTTGAAATTTTGGAATAAATAACTGTCTATACAGAGTGCGGCAGTCCAGGGTTTCTTTTTCTCCCATACAACATCACATCTATTATAAATATTGCCCATCTCACTGCTAGTAATATTTACTATTTCAAAGTCTTTAAATATACAATAGTTCAGTAACCTTCTACTCTACTCAATCAACAACAGCACCGTTTCTCTTTTTCTTATCCAAGAAGAGTCTTGGCTAATACTTCAAAAGGTAAGAAAAAAATTAAATTAATTATAACAAATGTTCCCCCTCCTTCCTCCTCCTCCTCCCCCGCACCCCCCCCCCCCCGAATGGGTTCACGCATACAATCCTTAATTTTCCGATATAAAACCTCTACAAGGCAATTCAGTGGGCCATTTGCCGCTGGTCGACTGGGAAGATCCATTCCCTATACTGCAAAAATGAGGTCCAGATTTTCCGATATTTCTCGTCTTGTTCTTTAACCACTTCCTTACTGGGCACATATACCCCCTTCCTGCGCAGGCGAAATTTCAGCTTTCGGCACTGTCACGCTTTGAATGACAATTGCGCGTTCGTGCGACGTGGCTCCCAAACAAAATTGACGTCCTTTTTTCTTCACAAATATCGCTTTCTTTTGGTGGTATTTGATCATCTCTGCGGTTTTTATTTTTTGCGCTATAAACAAAAAAGTGTGACAATTTTCAAAAAAACACAATATTTTTTGATTTTTGCTATAATAAATATCCCCATTTTTTTAAAAAATAAATAATTTTTTTCCTCAGTTTAGGCCGATACGTATTCTTCTACATATTTTTTGTAAAAAAAAAATCGCAATCGGCGTTTATTGATTGGTTTGCGCAAAAGTTATAGCGTTTACAAAATAGTGGGTAGTTTTATGGCATTTTTATAATTTTTTTTTTTTACTAGTAATGGCGGCGATCAGCGATTTTTTTCGTGACTGCGACATTACGGCGGACACAGCGGACACTTTTGACACTATTTTGGGACCATTCACATTTATACAGCGAACAATGCTATAAATATGCACTGATTACTGTATAAATGTGACTGGCAGGGAATGGGTTACATAGTTACATAGTTACATAGTTAGTCAGGTTGAAAAAAGACACAAGTCCATCCAGTTCAACCGTAAAAAAAAATAAAAAAATAAAAATAAACATATATCGTACAATACCATATACCCAATTCTATACCCACAGTTGATCCAGAGGAAGGCAAAAAAAAAACAGAAGAGCATGATCCAATTTGCTACAGCAGGGGAAAAAATTCCTTCTTGATCCCCCGAGAGGCAATCGGATATTCCCTGGATCAACTTTACCTATAAATGTCAGTACCCAGTTATATTATGTACATTTAAGAAAGAATCCAGGCCCTTCTTAAAGCAATCTACTGAGCTGGCCAGAACCACCTCTGCAGGGAGTCTATTCCACATTTTCACAGCTCTTACTGTGAAAAAACCTTTCCGTATTTGGAGGTGAAATCTCTTTTCCTCTAGACGCAAAGAGTGCCCCCTTGTCCTTTGTGTTGACCGTAAAGTGAATAACTGAACACCAAGTTCACTATATGGACCCCTTATATATTTGTACATGTTGATCATATCCCCCCTTAATCTCCTCTTCTCAAGAGTGAATAAATTCAGTTCCTCTAATCTTTCCTCATAGCTGAGCTCCTCCATCCCTCTTATCAGTTTGGTTGCCCTTCTCTGCACTTTCTCCAGTTCCCCAATATCCTTTTTGAGAACTGGGGCCCAAAACTGAACTGCATATTCCAGATGAGGTCTTACTAATGATTTGAACAGGGGCAAAATGATATCTCTCTCTCTGGAGACCATACCTCTCTTAATACAAGAAAGGACTTTGCTCGCTTTGGAAACCGCAGCTTGGCATTGCATGCCATTATTGAGCTTATGATCTACCAAAACCCCCAGATCCTTCTCCACTACGGATCCCCCCAGTTGTACTCCCCCTAGTATGTATGATGCATTCATATTATTAGCCCCCAAGTGCATAACTTTACATTTATCAACATTAAACCTCATCTGCCACATAGTCGCCCAATTAGACAGTGTCATGGATATGCAGTAGTGTTTGTCTGTCAGCTTACCTTCCTTCCCATGTGTTCATCTTAGAGGCCTGAGCCCTTTCACCTGGCTTCCTTTATAATCTCCTCCCAGCCAGACTCCACCCCAGGCCCTATCACAGAACACTATATTAACCTGTGCACTGCAAGCCTGCTTGGCTGATCAACGTGTTTGTTAGGCATTGTGTGTTTGGGTTCCTGCCTGCCGTTTGCTACGTCTGTCTCTCTGTTACGTTATTGGCTTGTCCCAGACTATCCCTGTCTGCTCGTGACCCTTGACCTTCGGCTCGTTCTTCGTTATCCTTGTCTGCTTGTGGCCCCTGACCTTCAGCTTGTTATTCGGTTCTCTCTATCGTGTGCTGCTGCTTCCCCTCTTTTCCCCTTATCCTACGGGGCGTGAGCTAGGAAACTCCAGGGGCCGCGACCTGGTCCCAGCCTGCAGCGTAACATCCTCACCTCTAGAGGCCCTGGAGAAGACCAGCTGGGTCTTAGACTCCGCGCCCTGGGGAATCTTGGCTCTCGCTTCCGTTGGGATCCCGGTTGTGCTCCTCTGTCCCGCTTTCCACAACCACCCAGTTTCCTATCCGCAGCAGTCAGCCATAGGGTTCACTACCTTGCGGTGCACTCCTGTCCCCCTACAGTGTGCATCTGTCACCTGGCCACAGGTGACCTTGACAGTTTGATCAGCCATGAACCCGGCTGACATCCCGCTTCCCGCGGATGATCCATTGCAGGGCATAGTTCGCAGACTTGAGACCCAGGAATCAAATCAGACCCAGGTGATGCGATTCCTCCAGGATCTGACTTCTCGATTCGAGCACCTTCAGGTCTCCTTGGGAACCCCGAATCCGCAACCCCAAGTACAACCAGCGGCTGTACCTATCGCACCAGTCGCAGCCTCACACTCACTACAACTGCCAGCTCCGTCCCGTTTCTCTGGGGACTCCAAGGCTTGCAGGGGGTTCCTTAGCCAATGCACGATTCATTTTGAGCTCCAGCCCCAAAACTTCCAGTCTGATCGGGCTAAGGTAGCCTATATCATTTCCCTCCTCTCTGGTGAAGCTTTAGCCTGGGCAGCCCCTCTGTGGGAACTGAATGATCCAGTGGTTTCTAGCCTGTCTGGCTTCTTGAAACTTTTTCGGAATATCTTCGAAGAACCGGCTCGTGTCTCTTCAGTGGCCAGCGCCCTTTTACGTCTCCGCCAAGAGTCTGCTTCTGTGGGACAGTATACCCTTCATTTCCGCATACTGTCGGCTGAGTTGAGCTGGAACAATGAGGCCTTAGTCGCAACATTTTTGCATGGCCTGTCTGATAGAGTGAATGATGAATTAGCAGGAAGAACCATCCCCACTGATCTGGCCGGCGTTATCTCCTTGTGTAACCAGATCGATATTCGCTTTCAGGAGAGGACCTTAGAAAAGCAACGCCAGCACTCCTTGGTTCTTAGTCAGCCTGAGCTCCCCTCTCTTCGACCCGTAGAGCATCTCCTACCAGCTGAGGAACCCATGCAGCTGGGTCGGACCAGGCTATCCCCCGAGGAACGTGCTAGGCGCAGAACTCTTGGTCTGTGTCTTTACTGTGGGGGCAAAGGTCATTTTCGTGACACTTGCTCTCTTTGTCCAGAAAAACGTTCGGGTCCACTTCATCTGGAAAGTGGAGTATTGGACCCAGAAATATCACCTTCCCCTTCTCGTCTTCTGCTTTCTGTGTTCCTTCATGTTGGTGCTTCTTTTCATTCGGTCTCAGCATATCTGGATTCCGGAGCCGCTGGTAATTTTATGGACTGGGAAATCGCATCGTCCATGAGACTTACTCTTTTGCCCCTCACCACACCATTGGTGGTCTTGGCAATTGATGGTACTGTTCTCCCAGGGGGACCTATCCACTTCCAGACCCTCCCTGTTAAGATGTCGGTAGGGACACTCCACCAGGAGTGGATATCCTTCCTTATCTTACCCAAGGCCTCAACGCCTATAATTTTGGGTCTCCCATGGTTACAGCTCCATTCTCCTCATGTGGACTGGACTACTGGACAGATCCTGGCTTGGGGTCCCTCCTGTTCCTCGTCCTGCCTACCCAAGGTTGCCCCCTGTGAATCTGAGCCGGTCATTCATTCCAGGTTGCATAACCATTTACATTTATCTGTCCCTAACCACCCTTGGACGCACAGCCAGGCTAGCTTGTCTACAAGTCCTGCAGTCGCTACGTCTTGCGATGCGATTCAGGTAGTCGCTACACCTGACTCAGCTATTCACTCTGCCTCTGTACTAGTTATGCCAGTCCAGCCCATGCCCAGTGAGCCTCCTACTTTTTCTTGTTCAGGGCATTCTGCTTGTCTTTCAGCTATTCAGCTTGACTCCTGTGACATGTCACCCTCTAACCAACCTGACTTCAGGGTTCCACTGACATCTGCCCAGTTTGATGGTCCTGTGCAAGATGGCCAGTTCCCCTTTAAGGGTCTAGGGGACCCTCCTCAGATTCCTGTTGATCCTCTCATGCCCTTGCTTATTCCTAGAGAGCCTTTGGTCCTCAATAGATCTTCTTGTCATCTCCCTACCTCGTTTTCAGTCTCTGAGGATAATCTTAAGTACGAGGTTAGACAAGTTCTGGATTCTCGGCTCTGCAGAGGCATTCTTCAGTACCTTGTGCATTGGAGAGGTTTTGGTCCTGAGGAGGCGTCTTGGATCGCTGCATCTGATGTCGCTGCACCTCATCTGTTGAAAAGGTTTCATCAGAGATTTCCCTTTAAGCCTGGGCCCAGGCGGGGGAGGGCCCATAAGAGGGAGGGTACTGTCATGGATATGCAGTAGTGTTTGTCTGTCAGCTTACCTTCCTTCCCATGTGTTCATCTTAGAGGCCTGAGCCCTTTCACCTGGCTTCCTTTATAATCTCCTCCCAGCCAGACTCCACCCCAGGCCCTATCACAGAACACTATATTAACCTGTGCACTGCAAGCCTGCTTGGCTGATCAACGTGTTTGTTAGGCATTGTGTGTTTGGGTTCCTGCCTGCCGTGTGCTACGTCTGTCTCTCTGTTACGTTATTGGCTTGTCCCCGACTATCCCTGTCTGCTCGTGACCCTTGACCTTCGGCTCGTTCTTCGTTATCCTTGTCTGCTTGTGGCCCCTGACCTTCAGCTTGTTATTCGGTTCTCTCTATCGTGTGCTGCTGCTTCCCCTCTTTTCCCCTTATCCTACGGGGCGTGAGCTAGGAAACTCCAGGGGCCGCGACCTGGTCCCAGCCTGCAGCGTAACATCCTCACCACTAGAGGCCCTGGAGAAGACCAGCTGGGTCTTAGACTCCGCGCCCTGGGGAATCTTGGCTCTTGCTTCCGTTGGGATCCCGGTTGTGCTCCTCTGTCCCGCTTTCCACAACCACCCAGTTTCCTATCCGCAGCAGTCAGCCATAGGGTTCACTACCTTGCGGTGCACTCCTGTCCCCCTACGGTGTGCATCTGTCACCTGGCCACAGGTGACCTTGACAGACAGAGCATTGAGGTCGGCTTGTAAATTGGCGACATCCTGTAAGGACGTTATTCCACTGCATAGCTTGGTGTCATCTGCAAAGACAGAAATGTTACTTTTGATCTCAGACCCAATATCATTTATAAACATATTAAAAAGTAAGGGTCCCAGCACTGAACCTTGGGGTACACCACTGATAACCTTGGACCATTCAGAGTAAGAATCATTAACCACTACTCTCTGAATTCTGTCTTTTAGCCAGTTTTCTATCCATTTACAAACTGATATTTCCAATCCTGTAGACTTTACCTTACACATGAGCCGTGTGTGGGGAACTGTATCGAACGCTTTTGCAAAATTCAAGTATACCACGTCCACTGCCACCCCTCTGTCCAAGGTCTTACTTACCTCTTCATAAAAAGAAATCAGGTTTGTTTGACAACTTCTGTCTTTCATGAATCCATGCTGTCTGTTGCTTAAATAGTTTTTTTCCAGCAAGAACTCATCTATGTGGTCTTTTATTAATCTCTCCAGTATTTTCCCAACTATAGAAGTTAAACTAACAGGTCTATAGTTACTTGGTAAAGACTTAATTCCCTTTTTAAATATAGGCACCACATTGGCCCTGCGCCAATCCAGTGGTACTATTCCTGTCATTAATGAGTCCCTAAAAATTAAATACAATGGCTTTGAAATTACACTAGGGGATAAGGAAGGGGTTAAATGTATGCCCTCAGAGTGATTACTACTGTGGGGGGGAGGGGACTGACTGGGGGAGGTGACGGATCTGTGTCCCTATGTACAAGGGACACAGCATTGGTCTCCGCTCTCCCTGACAGGACATGGATCTGTGTGTTTACACACACAGATCCATGTCCTTGTCTCTGTACCGGCCGATCGCGGGTACCTGGCGGACATCGCGGCCGCTAGGCACGCGCATCAGCATTACAGTGACGCGCCGGGCACGTGCGCTTGCCCCCCAGTGGCCGGAGGAGCGGAGGCCGTAAAAAGACGGCCTCCTGGCATTTAAGAACCACCTTGCGGCCGTACATAGTCGTACGGCGGGCGCGAGGTGGCTAATTGTCATAGTACGATTTTTCCATTTGTTGGATTTCTGTTCTTCTTGCGAGCCAATGTGATCTATTTGGAGGGGTAGTACTCTTCCACAATGCCAGAATGCACGCCTTTGCTGCGGTAAGCAGATGTTTTAAAAGTGAATTTTTATATTGTTTATTCGATAAGGGAGTGTCGTGTAATAAAAAACTGCTGGATTTTCTCCAAGAGACACACCTGTAATTGTTTTTAACAGTTTCAGCAACCATCGTCCAGAACTCTTTCAGCCCTGGACACTCCCAAAAAATGTGTAACATAGTGCTCTCAGATTCCTAACATCGCCAACAGACATTCGATACTTGAGGGAATATCCGATGTAGTACTGCCGGGGTTCTGTACCATCTAGTAAGGAAGGGTTTTGAATGGCTATTAAAGGAAACCATCCTCACCTGTGATCTGTTTGCTTGTAATTAGTGTGTGTGTATAAAAGGTCAATGCGTTTTTGGACTCCTGACAGACCCTTGCATCTTTCATCCAGTGCTGCACTGACATTTCTGGATTCTGAGTCATGGGGAAAGCAAAAGAATTGTCAAAGGATCTGCGGGAAAAGGTAGTTGAACTGTATAAAACAGGAAAGGGATATAAAAAGATATCCAAGGACTTGAGAATGCCAATCAGCAGTGTTCAAACTCTAATCAAGAAGTGGAAAATGAGGGGTTCTGTTGAAACCAAACCACGGTCAGGTAGACCAACTACAATTTCAGCCACAACTGCCAGGAAAATTGCTTGGGAAGCAAAGAAAACCCCACAAATAACTTCAGGTGAAATACAGGACTCTCTGAAAATGTGTGGTGTGCCTGTTTCAAGATGCACAATAAGGAGGCCAATCAGCACAGAGACAAGCCTCAAACCTTCTGGCACAAAGTCATTTGGAGTGATGAGACCAAAATGTATCTTTTTGGCCACAACCATAAACGCTACATTTGAAGAGGAGTCAACAAGACCCATGATGAAAGATACAGAGGTGGATGGCTGATGTTTTGGGGATGTGTGAGCTACAAAGGCACAGGAAATTTGGTCAAAATTGATGGCAAGATGAATGCAGTATGTTATCAAAAAATACTGGAGGAACATTTGCATTCATCAACCAGGAAGCTGCGCATGGGACGTACTTGGACATTCCAACATAACACAAGGCCAAGTCGATCTGTCATTGGCTACAGCAGAATAAAGTGAAGGTTCTGGAGTGGCCATCTCAGTCTCCTGACCTCAATATCATTGAGCCACTATGGGGAGATCTCAAACGTGCAGTTCATGCAAGATAGCCCAAGAATTTACAGGAACTGGAGGCTTTTTGCCAAGAGGAATGGGCAGCTTTACCATCTGAGAAGATAAAGAGCCTCATCCCCAAATACCACAAAAGACTTCAAGCTGTCATTGATGTTCAGGGGGCAATACACAGTATTAAGAAGTGGGGTATGTAAACGTTTGATCAGGGTCATTTGGGTAGTTTCTGTTGCCATTATGATTTAACTACTTCGGATCTGGGCCATTGACAAATGACGGCCACAAGGTGGCTCTACAATGCCGGGAGGCCGTCAATTGACGGCCTATGGCCTCCCACCACTGGGGGGTGAGCGCATGTGCCCGCCGCATCACTCAGGTGCCGATGCGCTGCCTGGCAGCCGCGATGTCTGCCAGATACCCGCGATCGGCAGTTACAGAGCCAAGGACGTGGATCTCTGTGTGTAAACACAGAGATCCACGTCCTGTCAGGGAGAGGAGACCGATGGTTGTCCCTTGTACATAGGGACAACCATCGGTCACCTCCCCCAGTCAGTCCCCTCCCCCCAAAGTAAGAATCACCTAGCAGAGCACACATTTAACCCCTTGATCACCCCCTAGTGTTAATCCCTTCCCTGCCAGTCACATTTATACAGTAATCAGTGCATGTTTATAGCACTGTTCGCTGTATAAATGTGAATGGTGTCAAAAGTGTCCGATGTGTCCGCCATAATATCGCAGTCCTGACAAAAATCGCAGATCGCCGCCATTACCATTAATGTCATAATTCTATCCCCTATATTGTAGGCGCTATAACTTTTGCGCAAACCAATCACTATACGCTTATTGTGATTTCTTTCTAACAAAAATATGTAGAAGAATACATATCGGCCTAAACTGAGAAAAAAATTATTTATTTTTTTTAAAAATGGGATATTTATTATAGCAAAAATTTAAAAAAATTGTGTTTTTTTCAAAATGGTCGGTCTTTTTTTGTTTATAGCTCAAAAAATAAAAACCGCAGAGATGATCAAATATCCCCAAAAGAAAGCTCTATTTGTGGGAAAAAAAGGACGTAAATTTTGTTTGGGAGCCACATCTCACGACCACGCAATTGACATTCAAAGCGTGACAGCGCTGAAAGCTGAAATTTCCCCTGGGCAGGAAGGGGGTATATGTGCCCAGTAAGCAAGTGGTTAAAAAGAGTAAACACAGTTGATTGTCAATAAATGGCTTCAGCCAAACACTAACCATGAGTGAAAGAAACGTTTTTGTGTTATTATTCATATTCTCTGAAAAATGGCCAATAAATCATAAATTCTGCCAGGCTATGTAAACTTATGAGCAGAACTATATATAAAACTTTTTTCTGTACTGTCACTAGGGATGAGCTTCGTGTTCGAGTCGAACATACGTTCGACTCGAACATCGGCTGTTCGATCGTTCGACGAAGATCGAACGATTTGGGCCGTTCGCGCCAAATTCGAGTGACGCGAACGGCCCACAATGCACTACGCCATCGCAGTGTCATCCAGGCGCTGTGATTGGCCAAGCATGCACTGTGACCCCGCATGCTTGGCCAATCACAGCGCCGGCAGCGAGGAGAGCAATGATTGGCCACAGGCAGGATGCCTGTGGCCAATTATTGCTGAGGGTGTTTAGTACACGCCCCACACTATAAAAGGCCGCCAGCACGGCGGCCTAGTGTAGTGTGTTCCGGAGCAGGGATAGAGCAGCATAGGCAGGGACAGTGACTGTTATTTCTTTCTTGCTTAACCTGGATTCCTTTAGTTTAGGGAAAGAGAAGGATAGGTAGGGAGAGTGTCAGTGTGTTTTGTGCTTGTGCTATAGTGTGCTTAAAAAAAACATTTATTCTAGGGACAGAAAACTGTAGGTAGGGAGAGTGTCAGTTTCTTTCACTCTGCAAGTCCTTGTTTCCAGGGACCTGTAAGGACAGTGAGTGAATTGTCCTTGTGCTATATTGTGCTTAAAAAAACATTTATTCTAGGGACAGAAAACTGTAGGTAGGGAGAGTGTCAGTTTCTTTCACTCTGCAAGTCCTTGTTTCCAGGGACCTGTAAGGACAGTGAGTGAATTGTCCTTGTGCTATATTTTGCTTAAAAAAAAACTTTTATTCTAGGGACAGAAAACTGTAGGTAGGGAGAGTGTCAGTTTATTTCACTCTGCAAGTCCTTGTTTCCAGGGACCTGGAAGGACAGTGAGTGAATTCTCCTTGTGCTATATTGTGCTTAAAAAAAACATTTATTCTAGGGACAGAAAACTGTAGGTAGGGACAGTGTCAGTTTCTTTCACTCTGCAAGTCCTTGTTTCCAGGGACCTGTAAGGACAGTGAGTGAATTGTCCTTGTGCTATATTGTGATTAAAAAAAACATTTTTTCTAGGGACAGAAAACTGTAGGTAGGGAGAGTGTTTTTTTTCTTTCACTCTGCAAGTCCTTGTTTCCAGGGACCTGTAAGGACAGTGAGTGAATTGTCCTTGTGCTATATTGTGCTTAAAAAAAACATTTATTCTAGGGACAGAAAACTGTAGGTAGGGAGAGTGTCAGTTTATTTCACTCTGCAAGTCCTTCTTTCCAGGGACCTGGAAGGACAGTGAGTGAATTGTCCTTGTGCTATATTGTGATTAAAAAAAACATTTATTCTAGGGACAGAAAACTGTAGGTAGGGAGAGTGTCAGTTTATTTCACTCTGCAAGTCCTTGTTTCCAGGGACCTGGAAGGACAGTGAGTGAATTGTCCTTGTACTATATTGTGATTAAAAAAAACATTTTTTCTAGGGACAGAAAACTGTAGGTAGGGAGAGTGTTTTTTTTCTTTCACTCTGCAAGTCCTTGTTTCCAGGGACCTGGAAGGACAGTGAGTGAATTCTCCTTGTGCTATATTGTGCTTAAAAAAAACATTTATTCTAGGGACAGAAAACTGTAGGTAGGGAGAGTGTCAGTTTATTTCACTCTGCAAGTCCTTGTTTCCAGGGACCTGTAAGGACAGTGAGTGAATTGTCCTTGTGCTATATTGTGATTAAAAAAAACATTTTTTCTAGGGACAGAAAACTGTAGGTAGGGAGAGTGTTTTTTTTCTTTCACTCTGCAAGTCCTTGTTTCCAGGGACCTGTAAGGACAGTGAGTGAATTGTCCTTGTGCTATATTGTGATTAAAAAAAACATTTTTTCTAGGGACAGAAAACTGTAGGTAGGGAGAGTGTTTTTTTTCTTTCACTCTGCAAGTCCTTGTTTCCAGGGACCTGTAAGGACAGTGAGTGAATTGTCCTTGTGCTATATTGTGATTAAAAAAAACATTTTTTCTAGGGACAGAAAACTGTAGGTAGGGAGAGTGTTTTTTTTCTTTCACTCTGCAAGTCCTTGTTTCCAGGGACCTGTAAGGACAGTGAGTGAATTGTCCTTGTGCTATATTGTGCTTAAAAAAAACATTTATTCTAGGGACAGAAAACTGTAGGTAGGGAGAGTGTCAGTTTATTTCACTCTGCAAGTCCTTGTTTCCAGGGACCTGGAAGGACAGTGAGTGAATTGTCCTTGTGCTATATTGTGATTAAAAAAAACATTTTTTCTAGGGACAGAAAACTGTAGGTAGGGAGAGTGTTTTTTTTCTTTCACTCTGCAAGTCCTTGTTTCCAGGGACCTGTAAGGACAGTGAGTGAATTGTCCTTGTGCTATATTGTGCTTAAAAAAAACATTTATTCTAGGGACAGAAAACTGTAGGTAGGGAGAGTGTCAGTTTATTTCACTCTGCAAGTCCTTGTTTCCAGGGACCTGGAAGGACAGTGAGTGAATTGTCCTTGTGTTATATTGTGATTAAAAAAAACATTTTTTCTAGGGACAGAAAACTGTAGGTAGGGAGAGTGTTTTTTTTCTTTCACTCTGCAAGTCCTTGTTTCCAGGGACCTGGAAGGACAGTGAGTGAATTCTCCTTGTGCTATATTGTGCTTAAAAAAAACATTTATTCTAGGGACAGAAAACTGTAGGTAGGGAGAGTGTCAGTTTATTTCACTCTGCAAGTCCTTGTTTCCAGGGACCTGGAAGGACAGTGAGTGAATTGTCCTTGTGCTATATTGTGATTAAAAAAAACATTTTTTCTAGGGACAGAAAACTGTAGGTAGGGAGAGTGTTTTTTTTCTTTCACTCTGCAAGTCCTTGTTTCCAGGGACCTGGAAGGACAGTGAGTGAATTCTCCTTGTGCTATATTGTGATTAAAAAAAACATTTTTTCTAGGGACAGAAAACTGTAGGTAGGGAGAGTGTTTTTTTTCTTTCACTCTGCAAGTCCTTGTTTCCAGGGACCTGTAAGGACAGTGAGTGAATTGTCCTTGTGCTATATTGTGATTAAAAAAAACATTTTTTCTAGGGACAGAAAACTGTAGGTAGGGAGAGTGTCAGTTTCTTTCACTGTGAAAGTCCTTGTTTCAAGGGACAGAGAAGGACACCTGAAGGTAGCCCTTATTGCTTTTTTCCCATCTCCCTGCAGGCCATCTATTAGAATGTCTGGAAGGCAAACAAGGAGAGGCAGACAGTCAGGAGGCAATAAAAGAGGGCAAGCAGGCTCTGTGTCTGGGGGCAACAGTGCTGGTCGTGGACGCGGTGCATTGTCATCAGCACATGGCCATGGGACACGCTTGTCCTTCTTTTCGGCAGCTGGACATGTTGAGCCACATCATGCCGAAGACTTGGTAGAGTGGATGACCAAGCCCTCCTCCTCCTCCTCATCCTCTCTCACCCAGGCTCAGGGTACTGGAAAAGCAGCTGCCAAAGCGTCGTCTTCCCTGGTATCAATGTCAGACAAATCATCAGTCACTCCTTCCCTAGACCCACCATGTCCTCCTCCTGAGGAGTCCCCCGAACTGTTTCAGCACAGTGTTGGGTACATGCTCCAGGAGGATGCCCAGCGTTTCGAAGGGTCTGATGATGAAACCCAGCTAGAGGAAGGCAGTAGCGTGAGAGCAGACAGAGGGGATGCTCAAGAAGGACACCAATCTGGCAGTCATGTTCCAGCAGCTGCAGCATACTGCCAGATTGGCTCCAGTGAAGAGGAGGGAGGGGATGATGAGGTCACTGACTCCACGTGGGTGCCTAATAGGAGAGAGGAGGAGGAGGAGGATGAGGAGGAGGCACATCTCCAACGAGGCAGGATGCCCTTTGGTGGCCAGCGTAAGGGCAGTACACCGACGGAATCACACCGCAGAGCTCCGCCTGTGCAGGGCGCTGCCTCTGCCCGTCATTCAAAAAGTTCTTTGGTGTGGGCCTTTTTTGAGGCTAGTGCATCAGATCGCACAGCTGCTGTTTGCAACATATGTCTCAAGCGTATATCGCGTGGCCAAAACATCAGCCGCTTGGGTACCACATGCCTGACCAGACATATGTTGACCTGCCATGCAGCTCGTTGGCAAGCCTACCTCAAAGACCCACACCAAAGAACAAAGCGGACCTCTCCTTGCACCGCATCAGCTGGGATCTCCAACCCCACTATAACTTCAGTCCTCTCTGAAACATGCACTGAGAGGAATGAAGGTGTAGAATTAGGTGTGTCACAGCCAAGTACTTGCGCCCACTCTGCTAGCAGTACACCGACGTCCGATTCTAGCAGGCAAATTTCCCTGCCCCAGCTGCTGGACCGTCGAAAGAAGTTCACTCCCAGCCATCCACATGCCCAGCGGTTGAATGCTAGCTTGGCTAAATTGCTAGCGCTTCAACTGCTGCCTTTTCAGTTGGTAGACTCGGCCCCCTTCCGTGAGTTTGTGCAATGTGCAGTTCCTCAGTGGCAGGTTCCCAAACGCCACTTTTTCTCACGGAAGGCTATTCCGGCTCTCTACCGGCATGTGGAAGGCAATGTCTTGGCCTCGCTGGACAGGGCGGTCAGCGGTAAGGTGCATATTACCGCTGACTCATGGTCCAGCAGGCATGGACAGGGACGTTACCTTTCTTTCACGGCCCATTGGGTCACTCTTTTGGCAGCTGGGAAGGATTCAGGACAAGGTGCAGTAGTGTTGGAGGTTGTCCCACCGCCACGCCTCCAAAATGCTACTACTGGTTGTGACACACCTCTCTCCTCCACCCCCTCCTCTTCTTCTTCCTCCATGGCCTCTTCCTGTGGTTTGTCCTATGAACCAGCGGTGCTCCGTAGCCGTTCACGGGGCTACGCAAGTACGCAGGCAAAAAGATGCCATGCCGTGCTTGCGCTGGTGTGTTTGGGGGACAGAAGCCACACTGGGGCAGAGGTCCTGTCTGCTCTGCAGGGCCAGGCCGAGAGGTGGTTGACGCCACGCCAGCTTAAGCCAGGAATGGTGGTTTGCGACAATGGCACCAACCTCCTCTCCGCCCTCCGACAGGGACAACTGACCCATGTGCCCTGTGTGGCTCACGTCCTTAACCTGGTGGTGCAGCGCTTCTTGGGCAGGTACCCGGGCTTACAGGATGTCCTGAGGCAGGCCAGGAAAGTCTGTGTGCATTTCCGCAGATCTTATAATGCCAGTGCTCGCCTGGCTGAGCTGCAAAAGGAGTTGAACCTGCCCAAGAACCGCCTTATATGTGACATGCCCACCAGGTGGAACTCAACGTTGGCCATGCTGCAGCGGCTGCACACGCAGCAGAGGGCCATCAATGAGTACCTGTGCGACTACGGCACCAGGACAGGGTCAGGGGAGCTTGGTTTTTTTTCTCCACGCCAGTGGGGCATGATCAGGGATGCATGCACTGTCCTGGCACCATTTGAGGAGGCCACGAGGATGGTGAGCAGTGACAGTGCATGCATCAGTGACACTGTACCTCTTGTCCACCTGTTGGAGCACACGCTGCGTGGAATAATGGACAGGGCACTTGAGGCAGAACAGAGGCAGGAAGAGAAGGACTTCCTTGCCTCTCAAGGCCCCCTTTACCCAGACAGTGTTCCTTCTGTCCCACCCATCGCACAGGAAGAGGAGGAGGAGGAGGAGGAGGAGGAGGAGGATTGTGTCAGCATGGAGGTGGAGGCTGGCACTCAGCATCATCAGCAGCAGTCTTTTAGGGATGATTTACAGTCCCAAGAAACCAGTGGACTTGTACGTGGCTGGGAGGAGGTGGCTGCGGATCATGTCGTCCTTAGTGACCCAGAGGACTCCGGAGCGAATGCCTCAGCAAACCTACGCTGCATGGCCTCCCTGATCCTGCAAAGTCTGCGGAAGGATCCTCGTATTCTTCGGATCAAGGAGAGGGACCATTACTGGCTGGCCACTCTCCTTGATCCACGGTACAAGGGTAAGGTTGCGGACCTTATGTTACCGTCGCAGAGGGAGCAGAGGATGAGACAACTCCGGGAGGCCTTGCAGAAAGGTCTGTGCAACGCGTTCCCAGAGACTGGGAGGTTGCAAACTCCTGGTCCTGGACAACGAGTTGCTGAGGCTTCGGCCAGTCAAAGAAGGAGCGGTGGGGAAGGTGGCCGTCTGACCGATGCGTTCAGACAATTCTTTAGTCCGCAGCCCCAAAGTATGATCGGTTCCAGCAACCATCGCCAGCGTCTGATAAACATGGTGCAGGAATATCTAGGGGCAAGGTCAGACTTGGACACCTTCCCCACCGAAAATCCTCTGGCTTACTGGGTCTTGAGGATGGATCACTGGCCAGAGCTTGCACAGTATGCAATTGAGCTACTGGCCTGTCCTGCATCCAGCGTTCTTTCGGAACGCACATTCAGTGCTGCTGGAGGATTTGTCACGGATCACAGGGTGCGCCTGTCCACCGACTCGGTTGATCGACTGACTTTCATCAAGATGAACCAGTCTTGGATCACCACCAGCTACCACACACCTGATGCTGATATAACAGACTAATTGATTTTAACATGTCACATCCCTTCAAGACTGATGCTGATGCTGAGTGCCTGTGCTGTTATGTTGACTGGCTATCCTCCTCCTCCGAGTCCTCAATGATACGATTGATGATGATAGCTTGTAAGATCATTTTTGTTTATGGGTGCCGCCACCAGTGCCTAACGCCCAATTTTTCAGCCCCTGTTTAACAGGGGCGTGTAATTACAATTTTTGAAGCAATACTTTGCAACAGGGCTCATTGCTGTGCTCCAAGTACAGTATCTGTGAGGAGTTGCAGTGTTGTGCCACCAGTGCCTAAGGCCCAATTTTTCAGCCCCTGTTTAACAGGGGCGTGTCATTACAATTTTTGAAGCAATACTTTGCAACAGGGCTCATTGCTGTGCTCCAAGTACAGTATCTGTGAGGGGTTGCAGTGTTGTGCCACCAGTGCCTAAGGCCCAATTTTTCAGCCCCTGTTCAACAGGGGCATGTAATTACAATTCTTGATCTAATAATTCACAGCAGGGCCCATTGCTGCACCCACCAAGAGTAACTGTCAGGGCTTACAGTGTTGTGGCACCAGCACCACCATCAAAGGCCCAATTTTTACTACTACTGTTCAACAATTATATGTAATTAAAATTCCTGATATAATAGTTGACAGCAGGGCGTTCCAGCACCAACCAAGAGTAACTGTGAGTGCTTACAGTGTTGTGCCAACACCAACAACTAAGGGGCCTATTTCTGCAGAGTATATACGGCAGGTCCCTACTTTCAAACATCCAACTTACAAACGACTCCTACTTGCAAACGCAAGAAGACAACAGGAAGTGAGAGGAAATCTACCACTAGGAAGGAAAATTCTCTCCTGTAAGAATAAATATGGGAGAAAGGTGTCTCCTCTGTACTGATGCTTTATCAGCAATCCTTGTTTCAAGAAAAACACCACATTTCAAAAACAGTTGTCATTGGGACGGAAAGTGAGGTGAAATGTTCTGAACAGGGGCACAGACAGCAAAACAAATGTTACAGGGGTGATAACCCTTACCTATGTTTTCCAAAAAGTTTAAAAATAGATTTTTGGTCTGGAGCTACACTTCAACAATGTACCTGTTCAAAATTACAAACAGACTCTACATAAGAACAAACCTACAGTCCCTGTCTTGTATGCACCGCCTGTATAGGGCTGTTCAGAGTATATAGGGCCTTTTTTATTTTATGTGCGGGGTTCCCCTTAATATCCATACAAGACCCAAAGGGGCTGGTAATGGGCTGGGGTAGGGGGGGGGTCATGGGGTAGCTATGCCATTTTTCTTAAAGAATTTCATCCATATTACCGGGACCAGACATTACATTAAAGCCGCAAGCAGTTTTAAATGGCTTTTTTTTCCTTTAGAAGTGTCATTTTGTGCAGGGACAGTTCTAAACACGGGAAACACGTGGCACTTCACAGGCATACTTTAGACACCCCCCAGGTACGATATTTAAAGGAATATTTGACTTTTTTTTTTCACTTTATGCATCATTAAAATGACTGCTCCCGAAAAACGACCGTTTTTAAAACTTCTTTTTGCATTGATACATGTCCCCTGGTGCAGAACCCGGGTTCCCAAACCCTTTTTAGGACAATAACATGCATAATAGTTGTTATAATTAGCACTTTAGAATTCGAACGTTCGCATCCATTGTATTTAATAGGGTTCTAATGTTCGTTCGAACTTTCGGTCCGTTCGCGGGTTCTGGTGCGAACCGAACCCGGGGGTGTTCGGCTCATCACTAACTGTCACCAGTCAATGTCCCTGATCACTGGATCACCGCCACACCAGTTATATGACGGTTCTGTACTGCACTGGTAACAGTATGTAAAAAAACAAACAAGTGAATTATTTTTTTAATCCAAAAAAGTATGACAAAGAATTACAGCTTCAAAAAACCTGCCATGCCTCTTAATAAATACTTTGGACTGTCCCGTTCTAAAAAGGGGTAATTTGGGGGGTATTTGTACTGTCCTGGTATTTTAGGACTTCAAGAAATAAGGTTATCAATACATCAGTATTGATCAATTTTCAGATATACTATATATATAAAAGTTTATGGACTCTGTAAGTTTTCTACAGACTAAATAATATACACTGATTTGTGTTATTTTCACCAAAGAAATGTAGCAGAATACATTTTGGGCTAAATTTATGAAGAACAATTATTAATTTGCAAAATTTTATAGCAGAAATGAAGAAAAACAAGTTTTTCTCCCAAATTTTCAGTCTTTGTTTTTCATTAATTTAGCATAAAAAATAAAAAACCCAGTGGTGATTAAATACCACCAAAAGAAATCTATATTTGGGTGAACAAAATGATAAAATTTTGTCTGGGTACAGTGCTGCATAACCGCGCAATTGTCATTTAAAGTGTAAAAGCACTAAAAATTGTCCTGAACAGGAAGGGGGTAAAAGTGCTCTGTATTGAAGTGGTTAAAGGGGTTGTAAACACCCGTGTTTTTTCACCTTAATGGATCCTATGCAATAAGGTGAAAAAACTTCTGACACTATCTGGCCCCCTAGCCCCCCCCCCCCGTTTTACTCACCTGAGCCCTTTGATCTCTCGGCGGAGACGCACTCTTCCTCCCTGCCCGGTGTTCTCGGCTCTTGATTGGATAGATTTATAGCAGAGCAGCCATTGGCTCCCGCTGCTCTCATTAAAATCCAATGACGCGGGCGCCGGGGGGCGTGGGCGAGTCCAGCATTCTGTGTCAATAAACACAAATACTGGACTCGGGAGCGCGCATGCAAGATAACCTCCCCGGGAGAGCGATTCTCCTAGGGGGTTTACCAAAATGGGGAGAAGCCACGAGAGCGCCGCGGGACCCCAGAAGACGATGATCGGGGCCACACTGTGCAAAACAAACTGCATAGAGGAGGTAAGTATGACATGTTTGTTATTTAAAAAAAAAAACAAGGGTTTACAAACCCTTTAAGCATGTGTTTGAAGGTGTAGCAGAGAAAGGGTTAAATTACATTTATTAGCCTCAGTTTACAATGCTAAAACACCAAAATAAGGATCCTCATTTTCAAAAATTTACAGTTATTGTTAGCCAATGAAATTCGAAAATTACAGTCACATGGCTAAAATAAAATACCTTTATCCTTGCGTAAAGATAACTTAAGCCCCGTACACACGGTCGGACTTTTGCCCAACAAACTTAGTTTTAAGCAAGTTGGACCAACAATCCGACCGTGTGTACGCTCCATCGGACAAACTTTTTGGAGTTTGGTTTTGTTTTCATCAGACAAAAGTTGGGTCTGCGAACGGACAAACTTTTGCCCAACAAAAGTCCTATGGAGCAAAGTCCTACCGTGTGTACAGAAAACCATAGGACTTTTGTCCGATGGACAAAACAACCAATGTTAAAATCAACCAACAATAGCAGAAGTTGACCAAAGGGTGGTGGTAAAGAGCAGAAAAGAGCAGAAAAACCATGTGATGTTGCAAGAAGTTTTGGGAAAGTTTGCAGAAAAGTCCTGTGGTGTGTATGCTATGGGTGTGCCCGGCCAACTCCGTTCGGACAAAAATCCAGGGAAAAGTCAGATGGAAGTCCGACCGTGTGTATGGGGCTTAAGAGTGTTACCTACTCTGGCACAACAGATTCTCACCATCCAAGACATCTACTTCATCATGAATCAATGAAAATGTACTTGTTACTACTAAACATGATATAGCTTCTGTAAAATGATAGGTCTTTTTTCCAAAAATATGTCATGTATTTTCATCAGAGAATTTTCTACTCTGAGGCCTCGTACACACGGCCGAGATTGTCGTTTTTTTCGACGAGATTCTTGGACAAGAAAATTGTCCCGGCCGAGTGTACACACGCTCGATTCAAAGAACCCGCGGTTCTTTGAATGGAGCGTACGCGGCGACGTCATCGACTACGACGAGCATGCGCTCGTCACATTCAATGCCGTCGCCGCCATCTTGGTATACCCTATCTATGCCTAGGAAGCTACCGTGCATGCGTCAAAGTCATTTTGAGCATGCGCGGGCTTCCCGGCAAAAAGGTAAGTGTACACACACACAATTTTCTCGTCGAGAAACAGGCTGACGAGAATCTCGACGAGAAAATAGAGAGCAGGTTCTCTATTTTCTCGTCGAGATTCTTGTCGCTTTTCTTGACGAGAAACCATACACACGAACAAATTTCTCGGCAAAAAATCTCTGCCAGCAAGTTTCTTGCTGGTTTTTGCCGAGAAACTCGTTCGTGTGTACGAGGCTTGAGATTTATCGCGCTATCTTTAAACAAAGTGTTAACTTTGTTTAAGACTTTTTGTCAGAGCTTTTAGAAAGTTTATGCAGCAGAACAAGTTGCAGGTCCTCAGTTTGCCGTGATGTCTCATGCACACATTCAGCACATATAATGCATTGGTAAAACTGGTATATACATATTAGTTACAGTGTTGCCATTTTTTTTTATTAAGCCTTTAAACATGGGCTTTCTACCCAAAATCCATTACCCACTTGTTTGTGAGTATGTGGCACCCTGGTTTTAATAATTTGTAGAGGGTGAAGAGGACAGTGGTTCTGGAGGGGAGTATAGTATTGCTCTACTCACCACAGACTGGAGCTTCATGTTTTAGATGTCAGAGCCTGCCCTATGAGTGTTTTAATAAAATGTCCAATGGACAACTTTTCAAGGTCTATGCATGCTGTTGTGTCTCCAGTATCGCCATGTGCAAAAGACATACCTCTTGAGATCGGAATGTATGGACTGTGTGGCAGCTTGCTGACCACAATATAGTTTATTCCAGGCTGGCAATTCTATGGTATATTTTTTATTATTTGCTGGGCCAGTACTCTGGGCCAGTAAACAAACTGAAATAAATATATGCATGATCCATCTTCATTAGGGATGAGCTTCGAGTTCGAGTCGAACTCATGTTCGTACAAAATTAAAAAAAATGTGCGCTAGTCTTAAAAATCGTGAACACAAACAACTGCTGCAAAATAATGTGACTAACATACAAAATACAATAAAGGTGGAAAAATGAAGCACTAAGTGTCCAAGAAAACCTAAGAAGAAACCTAGGTTCTAGAATTATAAATCTAGAACCAATTAAAGTCCACATAGATGTGATGAGTGACTAATAATGTCCATAACACAAAATGTAAAACTGGGTTGGAAACCAAGTAGATCATTAAACAGCTCTTCAAAGGTATAGATGCCGGTGGACCCACTTGTCAGCGACAGTGGATCGTAAAGGCATAAGAATTCCACGGGGCGGACTCTGCAGCTTGTCTGGAGATTTTCCCCTCGGAGATCTCGGATCGAAATCCAAAGCCAAACAATATTAGTCACGGTCACCGTATCTTGAATCGTAGTAAGATTCTCGAAGGACCCACCATCCCGGTGGTCCTACCGATATTGGAGGAATGGCTCATGGAGAAAGGCTCGTTCGATCATAAAGAGCCAATGAAGGCCAAACCTCCCAGTGATGGATTCACCATGCCATAGGAAAAGAAGACAAAAAAGGAGGGAGGGACTCCAATCTTGTAAATCGATTTTGAGGGTTTATTGAATAAAACCGTCAATATAAAAGTGATCACATAAAAAAACTGATAAAATAAGGCAATAAATGGAGTGGTTTATACCAACCCTACGCATTTCGTATAATAATACTTCTACAGGCAATGTTCAACTCGAACAGCGAACAATTTGGGGTGTTCGCGGCAAATTCGAAAAGTCTATGGGAGAAATCTAAAGTGCTAATTTTAAAGGCTTATATGCAAGTTATTGTCATAAAAAGTGTTTGGGGACCTAGGTGACTTAGGTGTAAGGCTAAGCGGACCAGATGCGGAACGTGAGAAGGGGCGGGTCTATTCATTTATTACACTGCGGAGAAAGTTCCCCATCAGATCCGCTCAGCCAATGACGTAGGCGGGGTCTGACATATGAGGGGGCGGACCTGATGGGGAACTTCCTCCGCAGTGTAATAAATCAATAGACTCGCCCCTTCTCACGTTCCGCATCTGGTTCACTTAGCCTTACACCTACGTCATTGGCTGAGCAGACCTGATGGGGAACTTTAGAAGGGGCGGGTCTATTCATTTATTACACTGCAGAGGAAGTTCCCCATCAGGTCCGCTCAGGCTCAGCCAATGACGTTTCGTGTTGACAGCGCTGGACATCGGATCACCGCGGGACACTGGATTTCATCGCTGGAATGTTTTTTTTTTATTTCATTTTTTTGATTTTTAATAAAGGACTTTCCGAATGGTGTCTGTGTTTTTTTTTACAATTTGTTACACTTTCTTTGTGAAATGGTAGGGGTACAATGTACCCCATTACCAATTCACATAGGGGGGGCAGGGATCTGGGGGTCCCCTTTGTTAAAGGGGTCTTCCAGATTCCGACAAGGCCCCCGCCCGCAGACCCCCACAACCACCGGGCAAGGGTTGTGGGGATGAAGCCCTTGTCCCCATCAACATGGGGACATGGTGCTTTGAGGGGTCACAGACCCCCAAAGCATCCTCCCAATGTTGAGGGCATGTGGCCTGGTATGGTTAAGGAGGGGCGCTCTCTCGTCCCCCCTCTTTTCCTGCGGCCTGCCAGGTTGCGTGATCGGATAAAGGGTCTGGTATGGATTTTTGGGGGAACTCCACGCCATGTTTTTTAAAAATTTGGGGTGGAGTTCCCCTTAAAATCCATACCAGACCTGAAGGGCCTGGTATGGATATTTGGGGGGAATCCCACGCATTTTTATTTTTATTTTTGGCAGGGTTCCCCTTAATATCCATACCAGACCTGAAGGGCCTGGTAATTAAATTTGGGGGGATCCCCACGCATCTTTTTATTTTTTATCAATGACTTTTCTATGTATTGCCGGGAGCCGACAATTCATTATAGCCGCGAGTGAGTTTTAAATCACTTTTTTTCCTTCAGAAATTACACTTTGTGGACGCGATGAGAGAAGGTCGCAACTAGCAGGAGCTCCGACAGAAGAGGAGACCAACCACCTCCCCACAGGGCTATACTACACTTGTTTCGTACTGAATATACCCAGCACCCCTGTGGGAACTTCAGGTGCATGCCTTCACGGAAAAAACCTCCGAGATCTAAGCCGCAGAGGTCCCTTACAACTTACCTTCTCCGCACCGCTGTAAAAGCAGTCATGTCCAAAGATGGCGCCCAGGCACAACGTGGTTCCCCGCCGCCGGCGGTATCCCCAGAGGCTTCGGTTTCAACCCTCACAGAAGGTGAGTGTCCCTATCAGCTAACTAAGGCTGACCTTGAAGACAGCCTTGCCTCCATGTATGAGAAAATAGCTGGAAAGTTCCAGAGTGAACTCCACAAAGCCACTAGTATTCTCTCACTGGAGATCACCACGCTGGGAGGCCGCACGGACATGTTAGAAGCTAAACATGATGAATTGGCTGTAGCGCACGCGGATCTCCGCAAAGACTATGAGGCACTGGCTGAAAATTTCCAACTGGTGCAATCACAGGTCGAGGATCTCGATAATCGAAACAGGAGGAACAATCTCAGACTACGGGGTATACCCGAATCCGTCATAGACCTCCCCGCCGCTGCCACTAAGCTGTTCCTCAGCCTCCTTCCCTCTACACCCGCCTCAGCATTTGTGTATGACAGGATTCACAGGGCATTGCGCCCCAAGCCCCCAGCTGAGAAACCGCCGCGAGACATAGTTTTATGTCTCAAGGACTTCTTGATTAAAGAGGAGATTCTCCGTGCAGCAAGAAATTCGGCAACAATCAATCTGGATGGGGTAAAGATCCAAATTTTCCCTGATATCTCTCAGGCTACCCTTGACCGCAGACGTCGCATGAAGGAAGTCACTTCAGTCCTGCAGTCAGCCCACATTCGCTACAGATGGGGCTTCCCATTTAAACTCACAGTCCCACACAATGGAACCACCTACACAGCTTATAATGTGGCGGAGGGGAAGGAGATCTTACTTAAACTAGGCCTCTTGGAGCCAGAGGCAGTTAACCGCAGACCCTCTACTCCGGGACCCAACCCAATTTGGAACACCCCTTCATCTCGTAGGAACCAGGGCAGATGGCGCCAACCCTTCCGAGACCAACCGGCTTAAAGATCCACACTTAGAATTTGTACAGGCTGCGGTATTTGGATGGGCAGGATTTCCCCTATCAGGGTCCTGTCCATGCTTGAGACTGGAGTCATCACTAGCATGTTTGCAGAGCCCCCTGGCTCATGTCTCATACTCCAGCCCCCCTCAGTGGTATTGACATCCTATCTACATAACAGTTAACTTTCTTGCCCACGCTCGGGACTTCTGTGCTGGCTCTCAGACCACGGACCTTCATAGCTGAACCACGATGTGACCTACACCGGTAGCACTTGACTACTCCTTATGTTAGGTTGTATCAACTTCTCCCCTCTCGGGGATGGTTCTACCATAGTGGTGCGGGAGCACTGCTCTGCTCGTGCACGATGGCATGCATCAGTTTACTTTTTTCTGGCACGTTATTTTTCACTGTGTTTTTTTTTTTTTTTTAATCTTTTTGATATAGTGCTAATATGATCTGAGGCGACGGGTCTCCTCTCGTCCACTGCTTCCCCCCTGCTGACTTTAGGACCCGGGCCGCGGTGGGGTTCAGGGCGATGTGCGTTGTATGGTCGCCCTGTTCGTCGCTGCGATCCTATCGGGATCCGTCGGTTGGTATAGGACTACATAGTCCATTGGAAAAGTTTTTTTGGTCATTTGGACTGTTTTCCTTTGACCCCCATGCTCATAATGGTTTTGTTAACACCCTTGAGGTAAAGTTTACTGGTTATGCTCTTATTTTTGCATTCTACCTTGAAAAGTCATTTATGTTGTTTCTCTCCTTGTTAAAGTATCGCTCAGACGCTCATTCTCTCTACTCAAAGACAGACATGCTATGTTTCTTGTTTGATGGAAGCGCACATGGCAATTCTACGTGGTCTTCTCCTTATACATGCACCTCCCATTCATATGCCCTATCCCTGTTAGTTCATGATGGCCCTTAAGATCTTGTCCCATAATGTACAGGGCTTTAACCTGCCCCAGAAGCGTAGAAAGGCCTTTAGACACTATAAAAACCTGGGAGCAGACATTCTCCTACTACAGGAGACCCATTTTTCTAGCTCAAATCACCCACAATATTTTGATCATGCATTTAAACAATTTCACTGTACCTCCCACTCTAACAAGACACGTGGAGTTGCCATTTTTATTAGTAATGCAGTCCTCTTCGAGGCGACACATATATATAAAGACCCGGATAGCAGGTTTATAATCCTGCAGGGTAAAATACAGGGCCGAGCAGTTACCATGGTTTCTTTATACGCCCCCAACGAGGCACAGGCTTCTTTCTTTAACCACTTAAGCCCCGGACCATTTGGTAGCTAGAGGACCAGAGGTGAATTCAGAATTTTGCACTGCGCTGCTTTAACTGTAAATTGTGCGGACATGCAATGTTGTACCCAAACGAAATTTGCGTCCTTTTCTTCCCACAAATAGAGCTTTCTTTTAATGGTATTTGATTGCCTCTGCGATTTTTATTTTTTGCGATATAAACGGAAAAAGACCGAAAATTTGGAAAAAAAATGATATTTTCTACTTTTTGTTATAAGAAAAATCGAATAAACTCAATTTTAGTCATACATTTAGGCCAAAATGTATTCAGCCACATGTCTTTAGTAAAAAAAATGTCAATAAGCGTATATTTATCGGTTTGCGCAAAAGTTATAGCGTTTACAAACTAGGGTACATTTTCTGGAATTTACACAGCTTTTAATTGATGACTGCCTATCTCATTTCTTGAGGTGCTAAAATGACAGGGCAGTACAAAACCCCCCCAAATGACCCCATTTTAGAAAGTAGACACCCCAAGGAAATTGCTGAGAGGCATGTTGAGCCCATTGAATATTTTTTTTTTGTCCCAAGTGATTGCATAATGACAAAAAAAAAAAAAAATACAAAAAGTTGTCACTAAATGATATATTGCTCACACATGCCATGGTTATATGTAGAATTGCACCCCAAAATACATTCTGCTGCTTCTCCTGAGTACGGGGATACCACATGTGTGGGACTTTTTAGGAGCCTAGCCACGTACGGGACCCCGGAAACCAAGCACCGCCTCCAGGATTTCTAAGGGCGCAAATTTTTGATTTCACTCCTCACTACCTATCACAGTTTTGAAGGCCATAAAATGCCAAAATAGCACAAAACCCCCCCAAATGACCCCATTTTGGAAAGTAGACACCCCAAGCTGTTTGCTGAGAGGCATGGTGAGTATTTTACAGCTCTCATTTGTTTTTGAAAATGAAGAAAGAACATTTTTTTTTTTCAATTTTCAAAACTTTGTGACAAAAAGCGAGATCTGCAAAATACTCACAATACCTCTCAGCAAATAGCTTGGGGTGTCTACTTTCCAAAATGGGGTCATTTGGGGGGGTTTGTGCCATCTGGGCATTCCATGGCCTCCGAAACTGTGATAGGCAGTGAGAAGTGAAATCAAAAATTGACACCCTTAGAAAGCCTGAAGGCGGTGCTTGGTTTTCGGGTCCCGTACGCGGCTAGGCTCCCAAAAAGTCTCACACATGTGGTATCCCCGTACTCAGGAGAAGCAACAGAATGTATTTTGGGGTGTAATTCCACATATGCCCATGGCATGTTTGAGCAATCTATCATTTAGTGACAACTTTGTGCAAAAAAAAAAAAATAATTTTTCCGCAACTTATGTCAACATATAAAATATTCCATGGACTCGACATGCCTCTCAGTATATAGCTTGGGGTGTCTACTTTCCAAAATGGGGTCATTTGGGGGGGTTTTGAACTGTTCTGGCATTTTATACACAACATTAGGAAGCTTACATCCACTCTTCTAACCACTTGAAGACAAAGCCCTTTTTGACACTTTTTGTTTACATGAAAACATATTTGTTTTTGCAAGAAAATTATGTTGAACCCCCAAACATTATATATATTTTTAAAGCAAAGGCCCTACAGAATAAAATGGTGGGTGTTGCATTTTTTTTTTCTACACAGTATTTGCGCAGCGATTTTTCAAACGCATTTTTTGGGGAAAAAATACACTTTTTTTAATTTTAATGCACTAAAACACACTATATTGCCCAAATGTTTGATGAAATAAAAAAGATGATCTTAGGCCGAGTACATAGATACCAAACACGACATGCTTTAAAATTTCGCACAAACGCGCATTGGCGACAAACTACATACATTTTTAAAAGCCTTTAAAAGCATTTACAGGTTACCCCGTTAGATTTACAGAGGAGGTCTACTGCTAAAATTACTGCCCTCGATCTGACCTTCGCGGTGATACCTCACATGCATGGTGCAATTGCTGTTTACATATGACGCCAGACCGACGCTTGCGTTCGCCATTGGGCAAGAGCAGGGCAGGACAGGGGTGCTTTTTTTTTTTTTTTTTATTATTAATTTTTCTTTTTTCTTTTATTTTTAAACTGTTGCTTCCATATTTATTTATTTTTATCACTTTTATTGTTATCTCAGGGAATGTAAATATCCCCTATGATAGCAATAGGTAATGACAGGTACTCTTTTTTGAAAAAACTGGGGTCTATTGGACCCTAGATCTTTCCTCTGCCCTCAAAGCATCTGACCACACCAAGATCGGTGTGATAAAATGCTTTTTCCAATTTCCCAATGGCGCTTTTTATATCCGGGGGGGGACATTCCCTCCCACTGCTTGTAAAAGCAGTCCAGAGGCTAATTAGCCACTAGGATTGCTTTTACATGAAAGCCGGCCGCTGGCTGAAAATAATGATACCAAGATGATACCTAAACCCGCAGGCATCATTCTGGTATAAACATTCAAAGTCCAGCAACATACCAGTACGTTGCTGGTCCTTGTTGGACATGTATTGTAATCTTTTTTTTCATGCAGCCTGTTGGCTGAACGAAAAAAAAAGATTGATCGGTGGGTATGCCCACCATTAGAATACCGCCCTTCATCCACCCACTTCTAATGATGGGCATACATGCACCATTTATATATGCCGAAGCATGGGGGCATCTTCTCGCAAAAGTTATGCCGCGTACACATGGTCAGACTTTTCCACGGGCAAGCCTCCGTCGGAATTTCGCCCGTATGTACGCGGCATTAGGAGCAAAATCGCCCCTCCGCTCCTGCTGCCCCAATGCTTCGGCATATATGCTTTTTTTTTTTTAACTGTGGTGGTGAAATTACCTCCTACAGCACTGGAGTCGCAGGGATCAGGCCTGTTTCTGCGAACGCTGCAGTTATGTGTGTTGTGTTTTGTAAGTGACAGTGATCGATCGATACTGCACTTCGGTGGCCTGGGCTGGACGGAGGGGCAAAACGCAGGTGCTAGCAGGTATCTGGGCTGATCCCGCTAACACTGCGTTTTTGGGAACCCTAAACTGCTGGGGACACTAGTATAGATCTGATCAGGTCAGATATTGAGCTGATCAGATACTATACCACTAAGGGGGGTGTATGCTTCACGCGTGGGTGTTAGCGCTACTGGCACTAACCTGACGCTGCCTGGGGTGTGACGCAGACCCTCTCTGACGCTAAAACCTAACTGATATCACCCGCCGGGCGATCAGGGGGTTAAACCTTTATTGGGTTATATACGGCGGGTGCCCTGACACTATAAAAAGCAAACTAACTAACCAGCGTCACCCGTAACACTTATATGATGATCACTGGTGAAAGGGTTAACTAGGGGCAATTAGGGGGTTAAAACCTTTATTAGGGTAATATATGGGGGTACCTGACGCTATATAAAAACCTGACGGCGAACCTAAAAAAAATTACTGGCTACCTATCGGCATCACCGACACTAAGACAACGATCATAAAAACGATTGCTTAGCGACAGTGGTGATAGGGGGTGAAAGGGTTACCTGGGGGGCGATCAGGGGGTTAAACCTTTATTAGATAATATATGGGGGTACCTGACGCTATAAAAACCTGCGGCGAAGCTAAAAAAAATTACTGGCTACCGATCAGCATCACCGACGCTAAGACATCGATCAGAAAAATGATCGCATAGTGACGGCGGTGCTAGGGGGTGAAAGGGTTACCTGGGGGTGATCAAGGGGGTTACACCTTTATTAGGTAATATATGGGGGTACCCGACGCTATAAAAACCTGCGGCGAACCTAAAAAAAATTACTGGCTACCGATCAGCATCGCCGACGCTAAGACATCGATCAGAAAAATTATCGCTTAGTGACAGTGGTGATAGGGGATGAAAGGGTTACCTGGGGGGGCGATCAAGGGGGTTAAACCTTTATTAGGTAATATATGGGGGTACCCGACGCTATAAAAACCTGCGGCGAACCTAAAAAAAATTACTGGCTACCGATCAGCATCACCGACGCTAAGACATCGATCAGAAAAATGATCGCATAGCCACGGCGGTGCTAGGGGGTGAAAGGGTTACCTGGGGGGTGTTCAAGGGGGTTAAACCTTTATTAGGTAATATATGGGGGTACCCGACGCTATAAAAACCTGCAGTGAACCTAAAAAAAATTACTGCCTACCGATCAGCATCGCCGACGCTAAGACATCGATCAGAAAAATTATAACTTAGTGACAGTGGTGATAGGGGGTGAAAGGGTTACCTGGGGGGCGATCAAGGGGGTTAAACCTTTATTAGGTAATATATGGGGGTACCCGACGCTATAAAAACCTGCGGCGAACCTAAAAAAATTTACTGGCTACCGATCAGCATCACCGACGCTAAGACATCGATCAGAAAAATGATTGCTTAGTGACAGTGGTGATAGGGGGTGAAAGGGTTATCTGGGGGGTGATCAGGGGGTTAAACCTTTATTAGGGGGGGTTAGGGGGCTACACTGGACCTAAGACTAAACTTTGGTGACACTTTTACAGTCACAAATGTCACTGATTGCAGTGATCACTAAATAAATGGTCACTGCAATCAGTGACACTGTGACTGGGGGCTGGGGGGGGCTGGGGGGTGATCTGGGGGTGTCTGGGGGGGCCTGGGGGGGCGATTTATGTGCCTATGTGTCCTGGTGTCAGTGTAGTGTTGTGTGTACTAACCTGGCATCTTCTCCTGTACGGCGCTCGGTATATGTGAGCGCCCCAGGAGAGATGACATCACTTCCTCCTTCCTGGCAGGCAGGGGAAGCTCTCTCATTCGCCGGGAGCGATCGAGAGGGGGTGGCCGGAATCGAACGGCCGTCCCCTCATGCCGGATCGCTCCCGAAGGTAAAACGACCGCTCACTGTAAAGAAGGGGGGTCCGATCGGACCCCCCAACTATACAAAGGCAATCACGTATATATACGTGATTGTGCCTGTCGGTGCCATTCTGCTGACGTATATTTACAGTGGGCGGTCGTTAAGTGGTTAAACGTTTTTTTTCAATCCTTGAACGATACCTTTCACCGCATTTAATGATAGGGGGGGATTTTAATCTCGCAGCGAACCCGAGCCTAGATCGGAGCAGGAGCACCCCCGCCTCTAAGGCATTTCCTAAAACCCTGTCCAATAGTCTACATGCCCTGCAACTTATTGACACGTGGCGGGCACATAATATTGGGTGCAGGTCTTATACATTCTACTCGAACCCCCATGATAGCTTTGCGCGATTAGATTATATTTTCAGCACCCCCACTATCCTGGCTAACTCTTCGAGGGCAGACATTCACGTTTGCCCTTGGTTCGATCACAATATAGTTGAGTTCACAATTCGGGGGATGGGCCTCAAACCCACGACCTACTCCTGGAGATTGAACGAATCACTACTTACTGATTCCCCAACGGTTGAGGCACTCAACACCAAACTGCAGGAGTACTTCACTAATAACCACCTACCTGACACATCTCCTAGTACTTTATGGACTGCCCATAAGGCAGTCATGAGAGGCAACCTCATTGACTTAGCCTCCAAAAGAAACAAAGCTAAAATATCTGATCTCCGTTTGCTCACAAAGGCCCTTAATACCCTATACAACAAATATAGTCAGGATCCCTCCCCTGCCCTTCTTGGGCAAATCCACATTAAAAGACACGCATTAGATCTCCTGCTTTCGGAGGATGCGGAAAAGGCCTTGAGGTGGGCCAAAGCTAAGTTTTTGCTACATAACAATACGTCTTCGACCATGTTCGCCCGGAAACTGAACCAGGCCACAAGGCCCTCTCATACCTACAGACTTCGCAACTCTGCGGGCATTTTGGTCTCTCATAGGGTTGTCCCGATACCACTTTTTTAAGACCGAGTACAAGTACCGATACTTTTTTTCAAGTACTCACCGATACCGATTACCGATACTTTTTTTAATGTCATGTGACGCACTGATAGATGGCACTGGCTGATGGGCACTAAAAAGGTGGCACTGACTGATGGCTGGGACATATGGCTGGCAGTGGCACTGATGGATGGGCACTGATAGGTGGCACGCACTGATAGCTGGCATTGAAAGATGGCACTGATAGGTGGCACGCATGGATGGCTGGCACTGAAAGATGGCACTGATAGGTGGCATGCACTGAAAGATGGCACTGATAGGTGGCATGCACTGATACCTGGCACTGATAGGTGGCACACACTGAAAGATGGCACTAATAGGTGGCACACACTGAAGGGTGGTACTGGTAGGTGGCACGCACTGATGGCTGGCACTGAAAGATGGCACAAATATGTGGCAATGATGGGCACAGATGAAGTGGCACTTAAAGGGCTGCACTGATGTGTGACACAGATAGGCGGCAATGATGGGCACAGATGAAGTGGCACTTATAAGGCTACACTGATGTGTGACACTGATAGGCGACAATGATGGACACAGATAGGCGGCACTGATGAGGGGGGGGGCATTGATATAAGGGGGGCTGTGAGCTAATGGTTGGATACCACACATTAAATCAGCAGTCAGTACCCCCTCTTAGAGACCCTTATTAGCTCAAATCCCCCCCTTCCTTTGAGACTTCCAGAGATCAGAGAGCCCCCCCTCCCTTATAACAGCGGGCCCTGCCCTCTTTAAGACATCATTTTTGTCTTACCAGCAGGACTCGGGAGCCACTGCAAGGAGGGAAGTGTAAAAGTCGAGCTGGGGGGAGGGGGGCAGAGCTGCTCTTGGGCTCCTCACACTATGCACAGTGTGTATGTGAACAGATCTGGCAGGTTATTACTCACATGCACACTGTCCCCCCCGCAGCGCCGACAGCACTTTCTTCTCCTCTCCTATCCCGCCTCCCGAACGTCTGAATGATGTCACGGCGGGGCCAGCACTAGAAGGCATCTGTCGGCGGAGCTCATTCCGCCTTACAGGGAAGAGAATATGCCGGGTGCAGGAGGAGTGCACTCAGCATACCGCAGCCATCTCTATACGGTCAGTGATTTTACCTGCGCACCCGCTGACTTCATGTTGTACGCCGCCTCTCTCCCATCCCAGGTATCGGATCAGGCATCGGGAGCATTTGCGCGAGTACAAGTACTCGCGCAAATGCTCGGTATCGGTCCCGATACCGATACTAGTATCGGTATCGGGACAACCCTAGTCTCTCACCCTAAGGATGTCCTGGAGATTTTTGTAAAATATTATAAAGATTTGTTCAGACTTTCGAGTCCCACCTCAGACCCTTCCGCACATTCCTGGTTCTCGGACCTGGCCCTACCTACTCTAACAGACCAACAATTAGAGTCCCTGAATGCCCCCTATTCTGAACGGGAAATATTATCCATTATCAAATCCCTCAAATCCTCAACAGCCCCTGGCCCGGATGGCTACTCCACTTCCTATTATAAGAAATTCGCACACATTTTGTCCCCTCATTTGACCTCTCTGTTTAACTACATCTTGAAAGGTAATGACTTTCCAGCAGAGATGCTTCTGGCGAATATGTCCCTCATCCCCAAACCACACAAAGATCATTCCCTGCCCCAAAACTTTCGTCCAATATCAGTGATCAATAATGACCTGAAAATCTTCGGTAGACTGCTAGCAGACAGACTTGCCTCTGTTATAACCAGCCTGATCTCCCCCGACCAGACTGGATTTATTCCCGGTAGGCAGATCACAGATAATATCCGCCTAGTTTCTAACATAATACAGGATGCCAACCTTCATTCTAAGCAAACTCTCCTACTCAGTCTTGATATTCACAAGGCGTTCGATAGCGTCAGCTGGTCCTACCTTGATCACCTCCTACCCAAATTCGGTATCTCGGGAAACTTTATACACGGTTTCCACTCCTTATACAGAGACCCACAAACACGCATTAAACTCCCAGGCAATAATTCCCCATTTTTTCCCCTCCAGAAGGGCACGAGGCAGGGATGTCCGTTATCCCCTCTCCTTTTTGCCCTGGCCATAGAGCCCCTTTCCCGTGCTATAACCAACAATGTTAACATTAAAGGATACTGCAAAGGCACTAACGAATTTAAACTTAGCCTCTATGCCGATGATGTGCTCCTATTCTTGTCCAATCCACTTATAGCATTACCCAACCTCACATCTTTACTTGATTCTTTCCACACAATCTCTGGGCTGGGGGTTAATCTGGCCAAATGTTCGGCCATGCCAATAAATATACCTCCTGATCTTGAGGCCTCCCTGAGACATCACTTTGCATTCACTTGGTGCACGACCACCCTCCGCTACTTAGGAATTCAGCTTACCCCTGCTTTTCATTCCCTGTTCCATGTGAATTTTCACCCCATAGTCTCCCATGTTAAAACCTTACTTAAAACCTGGGATACATATCATGTCTCCCTGCTGGGTAGGGTCACAGCCATTAAAATGGCCATTTTGCCCAAGCTATTATTTTTTTTCAGGGCCCTCCCTATATACGTCCCTAAGACTTATATTGATTCAATCCAAAAAGAGGTTAATAGATTTGTGTGGCATAATAAAAAAACAAGATTTCATAAAACCTTACTATATACACCCCAACCCTTAGGAGGTCTAGGCCTTCCCGACCTTTGGCGCTACTACTTAGCGTCGAGATTTGCACAAACTGCACAATGGCACGCAACCCCGTCTGGTATTCCCTGGCTGGCCTTCGAGACTCAGTCAATACTCCCTTTCCACCTGTCGGGACTCTTGTGGGCCGGATCTATAAAGCCGTGCCTACTCACCCCACTAAACTCTATTGTTGGTCAGGCACTCCACCTCTGGCGGTTGTATGGCCATAAGTTTGATTTATCCTCCTCTCTCTCCCCATTATACGCCTTTTATAGGAGATCCAGATTTCCCTCCGGCCTTTGAGGATAGGACGGGATTCTCCAGATGGTTGACCTCGGAGGTTATTACGTTACAATCCTTAAAAGAAGGCAGACATTTTAAATCCTTCCAGCACCTACAGACAGATCATGAGTTCCCATCCTCCGAAATATATAAGTACATGCAGGTTAGACATTTCTTCCAACACAGGGGCTCTCTAGATTCCCACATCCACTGTACCCCATATGAACGCTTATGCTCTCAATCATCTAGAGACAGAGGGATTATATCCAAGATATACACCATGCTGAACAACTATGCCCTGCCAGCCAAGACAAAACCAATGCTCAGGTGGGAGGAGGAATTGGGCCTGACTTTTGAACCCCTAGAATGGGAGGAGATGTTGACAAATATGTATAAACACACCAGAGCCTACTCCATTCGTGAAACGGCTGTTAAACTACATCTCAGATGGTACCTAACCCCAGCACACCTCCACACACTCTTCCCTGCAGTTTCCCCGCTCTGTTTTCGGGGTTGCCCTATGTCGGGCACACTAATTCACACCTTTTGGAGCTGTACACATCTTCAACCCACTTGGCAGGCGGCAGCCATCAAAGCTTCAACCATAGCTGGCAGGACCATTACCCTTACAGCCCAAATGTGCTTATGCTTTACACCCATCCCTGATATCCCTACACCTTGCGCTAAACTAATATACTCCCTCTTTTTGGCCATCCTTTGGGTTATTGCACGCAACTGGCGCTCCCCGTCTCTTGCCTGGTCCCAGGTGCTGACACGAATGGAAGCAATTAAGCTGGCAGATCGTATCCACCACACGCTTTATGACACTATGCAAATTTATGATGATAAATGGAAACACTGGTTCGATGTACCGTAATCCCACTTTAGAATTTTTTCTATTGGCACCTTTCATAACCACCACATGTAATCACAATTGATTTATCAGTCTTGTGCAATTCTATGTAATATCAACTCTATTATGTACCCCTATCTCTCTCCCATGTCATGCGACGTTTATTTTTCCTCTGAAATGATTTTGCTGTCTGACATTTTCTTTGTATGATGCTGATACTTAAATAAAAACGTTTGTAAACAAAAAAAGAAATTACACTTTGTGCAGGGACAGTTCTAAGCACGGGAAACAAGCGCAACTTTACAGGCATACTATACACCCCCCCAGGTACGAAATTTTAAGGAATATTTCACTTTTATTGTTTCACTTTAAGCATTATTAAAATCACTGCTCCCGAAAAAACTGACATTTTAAAACTTTTTTTTTGCATTGATAGATGTCCCCTGGGGCAGGACCCGGGCCCCCAAACCCTTTTTAGGACAATAACTTGCATATTAGCCTTTATAATTAGCACTTTTGATTTCGAACGATCGAGTCCATCGTATTTAATAGGGTTATAAATTTTGCGCAAACTTTCTGTCTGTTCGCAGGTTCTGGTGCGAACCGAACAGGGGGGTGTTCGGCTCATCCCTAATCTCCATCTGTCAGAGTCCTAAACGGCAAAAACGTAAAAAGTGTCTATGGTAAAGGTCTTCATTCCTAACTGCCTAAATGTGGACAGTTCCATGGTTTCCATAACAGATGTGTGCAGTTGAAGTTTCAGCAGTGACATGCTAAGCATCCTGTAAATGTGCTGTATCACATGATATGCTTGCAGTTGTCTAAGGCCCCATTCACACTTGCAAATTGGGCTATTAGGAATTCTATGTAAGACCCAGCGGGCTTAGAGGAGAACGAACATTACTTTGGTGGATTCAGGGAGGTAGTGCTAAACGTAGGCTGCAGAGTGCTCTTGCACAGGCAAAATTAATCAATTCTGATCACTGTTGCCCTGCTTATGTGCTTATCTATTTTAGTAACTGCTCTTCCTTGGAAGGTTGCCGCATGGTATATCGCTTCCTTTCTGCATGCACTCACTCTAATGTCATGTCCTGAATCGGCTTCCTATCTTATCCTAACAGTAGGACATGCCTGGGCAATCTGTGTTACTATGGCCACTTGCAGTCTCAAGCACAGGCTCATAAAACAGGGTCACAATGCAGAAGCACAATTCAGAGACAGTCAACCCATAAGAGAAAGTGTCTAAACTAGAACCCCAATTCAAAAAAAGTTGGGATGCTGTGTAAAATCTGCATAAAAACATAATTAAATGATTTACAAATCTCGTAAACCCATATTTTAGTCACAATAGAAAACAGAAAACATATCAAATGTACCATTTTAACCTCCCTGGCGGTATGATTCTGGAAGATTTTAGGTGCTGAAAGCGGTACCATTATTTTGCATGGAAATTTGGCGTTTTACATTGTAGGCCTGTAATTCTTAGTAATAACTCACCTAAATCTGTCCAAACCAGAGTCTAGTAGACATCTCGGGTATGATAAAGTTTGAAACACAAAATCATAAATTATAATATAATAAATAATAACAAATAATAATTTAATAATAATAATAATACTTTTTATTCAATAAATTTTAGTAAATAATATAATCAAAAACACTGAATTTTTTTGGGCTCAAACAAGGGTGCAATATTAGAAGTCATATTGATTCAGTATACGTCTCAGGTATGAAAATTTTTAAAACAAGGAACAGCACAAAGTCCTACATCGCAATCGGGACAATAGAACCGCGTTTCTTTACGGATTTTCCTTCCGGTGTCGTCACGCTTGGAGCAGCAAACAACACACATCCTTGTGGGTGCTGACTTTCTTTCAGTAGGTGGAATGTGGTCCAAAAAGTGACGACCAGTCAGGCGTTCCGGGTTCACAACGCCAGCAGCCCGACGTCCAGATCTGCTTACAGTCGTTGGCGTCTGGTGCTTTAGAAAAATTAGTTCGGCAACCTTCCACACAAAGTCCGCATGGATCATAGGCCTGTCACTATTTTTTTTCAGAAGAATGAAAGTATTCCACAGGCACTGTTCCAGAAGATGTCTGAATATTTTTTTATAATATTTCTTCTGTTGCTTTCTCATCGCAGGATAAAAGGTCATGGCCTGGTCAGCCCTGTCCACACCTCCCATGGTGTTGTTGTAGTCCAACACGACCTGTGGCTTCATGACCTCTTTTCCACCTTTGGTATGTACCATTGCAGTAGAAGTGTTGTGGATGGTACTCAGAAGGCACACGTTTTTTTTGTCCTGCCATTTCAGTGCCATCATTTTGCCTTTCTGCCAGGCAACTATTTCTCCTGCCCCAAGCTTTTTTTGGGCAAAGGTTGGCGGCATGTCACGCCGGTTAGGCCTAACGGTCCCATAGGCGTCCGTTTTGTTCAAGATAAGGAACTCAAAGAGTTCTGGGGACGTGTAAAAATTGTCTGTGGTGACATAGTAGCCCTGATTCAGCAATGGCTCAATCAAGGAGAGAACCGAAGCGGTTGCCATTCCAAAAAATCTGAATCGATCGCAGAATTTGGTCCCTTTCCCGGTGTACAGGACCGAATTCCAGATGTAGCCAGAGCTGGATTCACACAGCATGAATGACTTCATGCCAAAACGAGCTTGTTTTGATGCTATGAACTGTATCCAGCTAAGTCTACCTTTGTACGCCATCAGACTTTCGTCGATACTTATATCTCTCTCCGGTACATAGGCCTGCTGGAAATTCGTGAGAATAAGTTGGTAAATTTCCCAAATTTTTTTCAGCTTAGGAGCTGGATGAGAACTCTCATCAAAGTCATCATTATTTGCAAAATGCAAATACTTCATGATAAGAGAAAATTTATATTCGGACATAACTGTGCCAAAAAAAGGCGTGGCCAGCAATTTGTTGGTGGTCCAATACCACTTCTGCAGGGGTTTCCTTTCCCCACCACTCCCTGTAGAATTATGAGGCCCAAAAAGTTCCAGATGTCCTCTCTGGTTACTGGATCCCATTTTCTGGTCCTTGAAAAGCGATGATGGGTAGCAGCTTGTTGCTCCTGATAGCGATTTGTCTCCAAAACAATTTTGGAAATAACTTCACCCGTCAGAAAGAGCTCGAGGTATGCCAAGGGGTTATTGTCCTCAACTTCCACTTTAATCCCAGGTGCTCCTGTAAATGGAAATCTTGGGGGCGCTGCGTGCTCCGTACTGCAGTCAATTGAGCACCAGGTCTGCACGTCGCTGGGCACAGTTGCAGGATCGTCGCTAAAATCACTTTCTGCGTCCGATGAAGAGCTTCCCCACGAATCGCTGTCGCTCAACTCCTCTGCAACCCATTCTGAGTCGCTGTCGCTGACTTCCAGCATGTCATATAGCGACTTTGAGGTGGAGGCGCATTTTTTGGATGCCATGGTCGCTGTGCAGTTTCCAGGTACTAAGTGCAGGCAAGGGCACTGGAGAAAGCACTGGGGGGGCAATCAAAGGTCAATTTATTTTATTTTTTATTGTAATCCAATAGGATTACATTGTATCAGTGTGTTTGTGCTTTCATACATTTGAATTTGCCGCCGGTTCCGCCCCCCTGCGTCGCGACGCTCACAGGGAAGGGAATCAGGGGAACACAGTGCATCGGGCGGAAGATCCGGCCGCCGTACACTGCGGGAATACATCGCGGGATCCCAGAGACAAGGTAAATCACCTCTTCCAGGATCCAGCGAGGCAAGCCCGAGTGTGGCTCGGGGTTACCGCTTTAGGTACTGAAATCTCACCCCGAGCCACACTCGGGAATACCGCCAGGGAGGTTAATAAAAAAAAAGCTGGGGCAGGGCAACAAAAAGCTGGCAAAGTAAGTGGTACTAACAAAGAAGATCCTGAAGAACATTTTGAAACTAATTAGGTTCATTGGCAACAGGTCAGAAACATGATTGGGTAAAATAAATTCACCTTGGAGAGTCAGAGTATCTCAGAAGCAGGGATGAGCCGAACACCCCCCTGTTCGGTTCGCACCAGAACCTGCGAACAGACAAAATGTTTGTGTGAACTTTAGAACCCTATTAAATACAATGGACTCGAACGTTCGAAATCTAAAGTGTTAATTATAAAGGCTATTATGCAAGTTATTGTCCTAAAAAGTGTTTGGGGACCCGGGTCCTGCCCCAGGGGACATGTATCAATGCAAAAAAAAGTTTTAAAAACGGGCGTTTTTTCGGTAGCAGTGATTTTAATAATGCTTAAAATGAAAAAATAAAAGTGAAATATTCCTTTAAATTTTGTACCTGGGGGGTGTGTATGATATGCATGTAAAGTGGTGCATGTTTCCCGTGCTTAGAACTGTCCCTGCAAAAAATGTCATTTTTGAAAGGAAAAAAGTCATTTAAAACTCACTCGCGGCTATTAATGAATTGTCGGCTCCCGGCAATACATTCAAAAGTCATTGATAAAAAAAAAAAAAAAAGCGTGGGGGTTCCCCAGAATTCAATTACCAGGCCCTTCAGGTCTGGAATGGATATTAAGGGGAACCCCGCCGCAAATTTAAAAAAAAAATTGACATGGGGTTCCCCCAAATATCCATTCCAGGCCCTTCAGATCTGGCATGGATTTTAAGGGGAACTCCACCCCAAATTAAAAAAAAAATGGCGTGGAGTCCCCCTAAAAATCCATACCAGACCCCTTATCCGAGCACGCAACCTGGCCGGCCACAGGGGAAAAGGGGGGGACGAGAGAGCGGCCCCCCTCCCTCCTGAACCGTACCAGGCCACATGCCCTCAACATGGGGAGGATGTCCACATGTTGATGGGGACAAGGGCCTCATCCCCACAACCCTTGCCCGGTGGTTGTGGGGGTCTGCGGGCGGGGGGCTTATCGGAATCTGGAAGCCCCCTTTAACAGAGGGGACCCCCAGATCCCGGCCCCCCCCTATGTGAATTGGTAAGGGGTACATTGTACCCCTACCATTTCACGAAGAAAGCGTAAAAAAATGTTTAAAAAAAACACACAAACACCTTGAAAAAGTCCTTTATTTAAAAAAACATTCCAGCGGTGAAATCCAGTGTCCCGCGGCGATCCCGATGTCCAGCGCTGTCCTTCATTGGTTGTGCCTGAGCGGACCTGATGGGGAACTCCCTCTCAGTATTTTAAATGTATAGACCCGCCCCTTCTAAAGTTCCCCATCAGGTCCGTTCAGCGGACCAGATGCGGAACATGAGAAGGGGCGGGTCTATACATGTATTACCAAAGTGAGAGCAGTTCCCCATCAGGTCCGCCCCCTCGGTATGTCGGACCCGCCTACGTCATTGGCTTGAGCGGGGAACTTCCTTCACTGTGTAATTTAAATTCATCCTCTAGACTAAAGAGCAGAGGGGCCTTCCAGCTTGTTTCCAGTGTTCAGTTCTAAAGCCTGCATCTCTGATGTTATGGGGGTGTATTCGGGTATATGGCATGGGCAGCTTGCACATCTGGAGAAGCTCCATTAATGCTGAAAAACAGATCCAGGTTTTTACATTTTATGCTCCCATCCAACTGACATCTTTTTCAGCGAAGGTCTTGCATATTTCAACAGGACAATGCTAAACCACATACTGCATCTATGACTACAGCATGACTTTGTAGTAGAAGATTCCAGGTGTTTAACTGGCCTGCCTGAAGTCCAGAACATTCACCAATTAAAAATATTTGGTGCATCTTGAAATAAAAAATACAGAAGAGAAGACCCAGGACTGTTGAGTCCTCCCAAAACTCCAGTAACTAGTCTCCCAGACATTTAAAGAATGTTGTTAAAACAAGAGGGAATGCTACACCATGTTAAAGTGGTTGTATACCCTATTTTTTAACTTTTACCTACAGGTAAGCCTATAATAAGGCTTACCTGTAGGTAAAAAGAATATCTCCTAAACCTGTACGGTTTAGGAGATATTCCCCCCGCAACGAGCCGCTGACTGCAGCGGGGATTCTCGGCTGAAGCCCGGCAGCCGCCGGACCTTGCCGACTCGCGGGAATGACGACATCGCCGCTCCAGCCACTCACAGCGCTGGAGCGGCGATACCCGGAAGACACGCCGAGGCAAGATGACATCTCCCTCGGCGTGGACCAGGTAAGTTCCCGACGCCTCGTTCTAAGGTAAGTTTTTAATAATGAGCTAGTATGCGGTGCATACTAGCTCATTATGCCTTTTGCCTTTCAGGTATGAAAAAAAAAGTAGGAGCGGGTATACAACCGCTTTAAACAAATCATTGCATTTTCAAATCATTGCATTTTGTTTTTATGTAAAATTTACACAGTGTCCCAGCTTTTTTGGAATTGAGGTTGTAGGAACTTCATGCCAGTATCACTTAGTTTAATTTAATAAGGTTGAAAACAACCTTTGAAATTACAGTAATATGTTAAAATGTATATATAATTGTGGGTTTACAGCAGATAGTCAAGCTGATTGCAGGGCTGCTGGTCTGCAAGGACAAAAACAGTGCTGGTGTGCCCATTCTGCAGCACCACATTATTTCTCTTTTATCCAAACTTTTTTGAAATGTCACAGTGGGGGAGATTTAGTAAAACGGGTGCACACAGAATCTGGTGCAGCTGTGCATAGTAACCAATCAGCTTCTAGGTTTTAGCCCTGGTTCACACTGGTGCGATTTGACATGCGATTTGACATGTCAAATCACATGTCAAATCGGCGATATTTGCCGCAAATTGCGGGCAATGGCACCGGCCTAATCGGTGCGACGCCGCATCTGCGGCGCTGCACCAATTTCAAAAAGTAGTTTCTGTACTACTTTTTGCGATTTCGGCCGCGATTTACATTGACATCTGTGTCAGATGTCTTTGCAATCGCGGCTGAAATCGGGACTGCCAGTGAGAGTGAAATCGTGCGAGTTCAGCTGAACTCGCACGGCTTCACTCCCGCAGCCCAGTGTGAACCTGGGCTTATTGTCAAAGGTTAATTAAACAAGTAAGTCCTAGGACGGTGCCATTGCCGGCAATTTGCCATTTCCGGCAATATCGCAAATATCGCTATTTTGACATGTGATTTGACATGCCAAATCGCATGTCAAAATGCACCAGTGTGAACCAGGGCTTAAAGTTAGAAGCGTTTTGGTTACTATGCACAGCTGCACCAGATTCTGTGTGCATTGATTTTTATTAAATCTCCCCCTAGTAACATTTCAGAACGTTCTATTCACACAGCAGTATTGCCGGGTGGTGGTCTGCATTGTAACCCGCTGCACTGAACAAAATACTGCATGCCAAACATTTTTCAGTGCACACCACTGCAATGGTAGCACTCTTTTATTTGCCAGTTATATGACTAGTTACTTTACAGAGTCATGGCTACATATGCATACTGTATGGATCCTTATCCTTTAAAAAAAGGAGTTAAAAGAAAACATTAAAGGGGTTGTATGGCTTTGTTTAAAAAAAATAAAAAAATAACAAACATATCATACTTACCTCCACTGTGCGGTTTGTTTTGCACAGAGTGGCCCCAATCCTGGTCTTCTGGTGTCCCTCGGCGGCTGTCTCGGCTCCTCCCTGCAAGCGCTAACCCCCTTCATGGTAAGCTCTCTCCCAAGCGGGTTAGCTTGCGGGCGCACTCCCGTGATACAGCCGGCGGCCATAGCCACCGACTGTATCACTCGGCCCCGCCCCCTGGCGTGGCGCATCATTGGATGTGATTGACAGCAGAACGAGCCAAAGGCTGCGCTGATGTCAATCTCCAATGACGAGCCACCTCAAGCAGGGGGAAACCATTTCGGGAACGAGCCCAGGAGTTTTGTGGCTTAGGTGAGTAAAACGGGGGGGGGCTGGGGGGCCCGAGAGTGTAAAGTGTTTTTTCACCTTAATGCATAGGATGCATTAAGGTGAAAAAACACAAAACTTTACAACCCGTTTAATTGTAATTATATTTTCTTAAAACAAAACCAGACTTTGCTGGAACTTTTCCCTGAAAGAATGGAAGAACCAACTTGGACACCAGTCTTGGATATATTTTAAAACTCAGGGAAAACTCAAGAGAAAGATTGATGGATTAGTCAGAAAAGGCTATACGTTGAGCTGCATTGCAGTCGTTGTGTGTTCGCACAGCCTTTGATACATATACAGTATATAGCAGCACTTTGAACTAGCAAACCCCAGGCATGTTAAACATTTCCTCATCCCGTACTGAGGGATGCCTATGCTCAGATTAGTGCCCCTGTTGGTCATCCAGTAACAGGTCCGTCAAGAAAATTAGCAACATGGCAAGATCCTCAATACATATTAAGATCCAGTAAAACAGACATGCTAACGAATGTTTGCCATATGCGCGGCAATGGTAAGTGTATACATTTAGTTTTTTTGTAGTTACAAACAGCTATGACTAAGGCCAATCAGGCTGAAACACATTAGCGTTTTTTTGAATCTTAATCAGATGTGCCAATAAATTGCCTTATGTTTTTTTTTTTTTATAAATTCTTAATTTAAGAGAAAAGGACATGCGGATATACAGAGAGCATACTGATGCGTATCAAAAAACAGCAAACATTCCCCACCACCTCATGAATAGATCTTACAGTAAAGATATGAAGCCCGTTGTCAGAGGGGGGATCACAACAAGTGTCAGGCTTACAGGAGCTCTCCGCCCCCCGCATGGCCGTATTTTTGCGGCAAAAGCCGATTTAGATAAAGATAGAAACGTCAAGCTCGTTGGAAACAGGCTTGAACAGGCCAACACTCTAGTGTTGGTAATACAGAAAAAGCAGAGAAGGTAAGAGAAAAGTAAGCAAGGAGTGCAAGAGTACAAGAGGGGGAGGGGAGAGATAAAAAAAAGGGGGAGGGGGAGAAGGGGTGTTTCCATCCTCCAGTCACAGCTACCCTACCTGGGGAGCAGTCAAATTTGATCCTCTCAGGTGGACCGAGCCACTAGGAGCCCGTATTCCTCAGAGAAGTAAAATTCGTGCCAAAAGTACCATGTTTTGGAAAATTTCTCACTTAGGCCCCTTTCCGTTGCTATCAAGTCCTCCATGTCATGGATATCCTTCACTTTGTTCAACCAACCTGCCACCGACGGGGGCTGAGTCTGCTTCCAATTCAGAGGGATGCATCCCTTTGCCGCATTGATCAGGAGCGGCAATATGGACTTTCTATAGCCCTTAGTTGGGATTTTGTGGTGGTGCAGAAGGAAGAGCTCAGGAGACAACGGCAACTCCCTGTCCGTAAACTTTTGGACGATGCGGTGTACCTCAGACCAAAATGATTGTAAGATGCGGCATGACCAAAAGACGTGGAGGAGCGTAGCAACCTCCTCCCCGCACCTCCAGCACATATCCGTGCTCTGTGGGCACATCTTGTGTATCTTTTCCAGAGTGTAGTACCAACGGGACAGAAGTTTATAATCCATCTCCTGGTGCCTTGTACTGATAGAAGTTTTTTGAGCGAAGAGAATGATTCGGTCCACTTGTTTCCCCATAAGTTGTAGGCCCAGCTCCCGCTCCCACTTGGTAACATAAGACGGCCTAAAGTCCGGAGGTGGAGAAACTAGGATTTGGTATATCAGGGATATTGCATGTCTCAACGGGGACAAGTCCAGGCATAGCAACTCAAAAGATGTCAGCTGCCGCCCATAGGTATTCGGAGAAGGCAAAGTGTGGATGTAGTGGGACAGCTAGACTTTTTGCCAAAATGAGAGCCCAGTCAGGGCAGGGTCCTCTAGGATTTGTCGTTGGGTACGCCATTGGTCGTTTGTGAGGAAGTGTCGCACTTGAGACCTTTCAACCAGTTTCAACGCCAGGAAGCTAGGGTCGTTAAGACCTGGACTGAAAGCCGGGTTGCCTACTATTGGGTCGAGTGGGGACGGGAGCGGCGCGATCGAGTGATCGCGGAAAGCCTTCCAAGCTGTCCTTATTGTCACCCCTACCGTGGGGTGGTCAGAAATCTCCTTTGGCAAGGGAGGCTTGCACCAGGGCAACAAGTCCAAGTGGGCCCCAGTCAAGGATCGTTCAATCTGCACCCACTGTTTCAGAGGGCCATGACGGCACCAATCCAAAATACGCATTGAATGGCATGCCGTGTGATAGAGAGAAACGCCCGGTAGGGCTACCCCACCCCTCAACTTTGGCAGCCTGAGAATTTTCTGCACCAACCGCGGGGGCTTCTGAGCCCACACAAAGCGAATTAGCGTTCTGTTTACTGCTCTCTGGAAGGACGCCGGCACCTGTATGGGTAGTGCCTGAAAGTGGTATAACAGTCTAGGTAAGATATTCATCTTCACAATGCTGCAGCGGCCAAACCAGGAAAACAGGCCATGCTGCCACTCTTGCAGGTCTTTTTTTACAGCTACCAAAAGGGGAGGAAAGTTGAGGGGTAAAATCTCTTCCACCTTGCTGGGTAACAAGATACCCAGATATTTGATATGGGACATGGCCGAATTAAAAGGAAAATCAACCCGAAGCAAATCTGTTAAGGGAGGAGGTAAGGCGACCCCAAGTGCCTCCGATTTCTGGTAGTTAATGCGAAACATTGACAACTCCTCGTACAGCTTCAGTTCCTTGAGCAAGTTCGGAGTGGACACAAGGGGGTTGGTCAGAAAGAATAGAAGATCGTCTGCGAAAGCTAAATTGCCTTATGTTTTGAAGATCTTCCTGTGTTGCTGGGCTTAAAAATTGAATGGGCTACCTTGAGGTTTTCAGTACCGGCCAAAAGTTTTAAGAAAGACACAAATATACATTTTCAGAAAGTCTGCTGCTTCAGTGTTTTTAGATCTTTTTGTCAGGTGTTACTATGGTATACTGAAGTATAATTACAAGCATTCCGTAAGTGTCAAAGGCTTTTATTGACAATTTCATTAAGTTTATGCAAAGAGTCAATATTTGCAGTGTTGACCCTTCTCTTTCAGTACCTCTGCAATTCTTCCTGGCATGCTGTCAATCAGCTTCTGGGCCACATCCTGACTGATAACAGCCCATTCTTGCATAACCAATGCTTGAAGTTTGTCACAATTTGTGTGTGGGGGGGGGGTTGGTTTAGTCACCCGCCTCTTGAGGATTGACCACAAGTTCTCAATGAGATTAAGGTCTGGGGAGTTTCCTGGCAATGGACCCAACATTTCAACGTTTTGTTCCCCAAGCCACTTAGTTTTATTTTTTGCCTCATTCAAGGTGCTCCATCATGCTGGAAAAGGCATTGTTCATCACCAGGATGTTTTTGTACCATTCTTTATTCATGGCTGTGTTCTTAGGCAAAACTGTGAGTGAGCCCACTCCCTTGGCTGAGAAACAACCCCACACATGACTGGTCTCAGTATGCTTTTCTGTTGGCATGACACAGGGCTAATGGTAGCGCTCACCTTTTCTTCTCTGGACAAGGTTTTTTCCGGATGCCCCAAACAATTGGGGATTCAACAGAGAAATAACTTTACCCCAGTCCTCAGCAGTCCAATCCCTGTACCTTCTGCAGGATATCAGTCTGTCCCTGATGTTTTTCCTGGAGAGAAGTGGCTTCTTTGCTGCCCTTCTTGACACCAGGCCATCCTCCAAAAGTCTTCGCCTCACTGTGCGTGCAGATGCACTCATACCTGCCTGCTGCCATTCCTGAGCAAGCTCTGCACTGGTGGTGCCCCAATTCCGCAGCTGAATCTACTGTAGGAGACAGTCCTAGCTCTTGCTGGACTTTCTTGGGCGCCCTGAAGCCTTCCTAACAACAATTGAACCTCTCTCCTTAAAGTTGTTGATGATCCAATAAATGGTTGATTTAGGCTCTGTTTCCACTAGTGCGACCCCAAAGTCGCGCGATTTACAGTGCGACTTTGCAATGCGATTTTTGATGCAATGTCATGCGACTGGTGAGAACCATGGGAGAACACGTTTCACCGAATTCGGAACAAAATAGTGCAAAAAACTTTTTTGGAGTCGCTGCAACTTGAGTCGCACCAATTAGAACGGGGACCATTGAAATACATAGATTTTGACTTGTCATGCGACTTGACATGTGTCAAGTCGCACAACAACTCGCAGTAGTGGAAACAGAGGCTTAGGAGCAATCTTAGTAGCAGCAAGATCCTTGACCTGTGAATCCCTTTTTCTGCAAAGCAATGATGACTGCACATGTTCCCTTGCAGGTAACCATGGTTAACCGATTCCCGATCGGCTCATGCAGATATACTGCGGCAGAATGGCTCCCCGAGGGCTTTCACACTGAGGCGATGCGCTGGCGGGAGGAAAAAAATCTCCTGCAAGCCGCATCTTTGGAGCGGTGTGTATACCGCTCCTTTACAGCTCCTTCCCATTGAAATCAATGGGACACCGCGGTATTAACCCTTTTTCGGCCGCTAGCGGGGGTTAAAACTGCACTGCTAGCGTCCGAATATCGCGGTAAATACGACGGTATAGCGGCGCTAAAAATAGCGCTGCTATACCGCCAGCGCACCTGCCCGCCCCAGTGTGAAAGGCACCTTATTCTAACTCGATCAGCATTACAGAGTTACTTCCAGCCTTGTCCTCGTCAACACGGACACCTGTGTTAATGAGAGAATCACTGACATGATGTCAGCTGGTCCTTTTGTGGCAGGGCTGAAATGCAGTGGAAATGTTTTTTGAGATTAAACAAATTTTTATGGCAAAGAGGGACTTTCCAATTAATTGCAATTCATCTGATCACTCTTCATATTATTCTGGAGTATATGCAAATTGCCATCATAAAAACCGAGGCAGCTAATTTTGTGAAAATGTATATTTGTGTCATTCTCAAAACTTTTGTGCATGGCTGTATGTTTTGTTTTAGGATTCAGTGGGGAAAAATTATGCTCTCTGGGGTTGATTTACCAAAACCAGAGAGTGCAAAATCTGTTGCAGCTCTGCACAGAAACCAATAAGCTTCCAGATTTTTAATTTTTTTTGTCAAAGCTCTATTTAACAAGCTGAATTTAGAAGCTGATTGACTACCATGCACAGCTTCACCAAATTTTTCACTCCCCACTTTTAGTAAATCAACCCCAATGTTGATTCTCTGGGGAGGTAAACACCTCTATTTGTAAGGAGGAGGAATCCAGCATTTTGACAACAGAGAGTTGTCACCAGAGCTAAGAATAGGGTAAATCTTCCAAGGAGGACCTATGTTACAGTGGCAACTGTCTATAACGGGAAATCCCCTCACCTTGGGAGGATTTCTTTTCACTTCCAGTTTGTCTTCATGGTAGTAGATAAAGGAAAATCACCCGACAGGATATAAATAGCAACAAAAAAATAAAAAATAAAAATAATAATAGTAATAATAATAATAACTTGATTGGGACTTTACCCCTTCCCTACTCTATCCAAAACTGAAAGAAAAAAAAAGGCAATGCATACTCTAATGCAATGTATGTCAAAGCATTAAAAAAGAGCACATTAACGTGCATGGAGAGGTAAAAATCTTCCCCTATTTGACACAAAGGCTGCACACATGTTTTAAGTGGTTTTAAAGGCTCATGTTTTTTCACCTTAATGCATCCTATGCATTAAGGTAAAAAAACATTTGTCGATTACCGGCCCCCCAGCCCCCCGTTTTACTTACCTGAGCCCTGGAAAGTCCTGCGTCGCGAACGCGCTCGATCTTTGCCCGGGCTTCTCGGCTCTTCATTTGATAGATTAATAGCAGCGCAGCCATTGGCTCGCGCTGCTGTCAATCAAATCCAATGACGCGGGCGCCGGAGGGTGGGACCGAGTCATACACTCGGCGGCTATGTACGCAGAGTGTATAACACGGGAGCGCGCCCGCAAGGTAACCCCCTCGGGAGAGAGCTTCCCATAGGGGGTTAGCTATTGCGGGGAGGAGCTGAGAGAGCCGCCGAGGGACCCCAGAAGAGGACGATCGGGGGCCACTCTGTGCAAAACGAACTGCACAGTGGAGGTAAGTATGACATGTTTGTTATTTGAAAAAAAAAAAACTGAACCATAGTGCCGGTACACACAGGGGCGACTTGTCAGGCGACTTAGCCGCCTGACAAGTCGCGCTCCGTTCTGTACTATGGAACCATTCTAATAGGAGCGACTCAAGTTGCTCTGACTTAGAAAAAGGTTCCTGTGCGACTTTGGGATGACTTCAGGGCGACTTCCATTGACTTCAATACAGAAGTAATTTTGCAAGTCGCCTCTGAAGTCGTGTGCAGATCGCCTTGCAGAGTCGCGCGGCAAGTCGTGCTGCCCCAGTGTGAACCGGCACTTACAATCACTTTAACTGGCAAAATGGAACTCAGCTGTGACAACAAAATTTGGAGTCACAGTCCATAGTCCATATTCAGTATGGTTGTAGGTTACAAGTGTGCATATGTATGTGTGTTCTGGGAGAGCAAAAAAAAAAGTTTGCAGATTAGCATATTCCCCAGAGTATGAGTATAATTAAATGTGATTTAACATCCAGTAAGAGCTCATTAGCTATTATGATACAGTGTAATTGTGCCACAAAATAGAAACACACCCCTAGTGATGACAACCATGGCTTACAATTTGAATGTGATTGGGTGGGTACAGTCTTAAAGTCTTACTTTACCAGTAAGTTAGGATGCTGTGCAGCTATCATATTTCTCATTCCAAAATCAGTTTACTTTGAAAGCACGCAATATAGCAATGCTAGCAGGCAATCAGGGCTGTAAGGTGACAAAAGCAGTTCATTCTCAATGTGGTAGAGAAGAAAATGTTAAATGTATAACTGCACGGAACTCAACATAAACATTACAAGTCAGCATTTCCTATTATACAGCAGCCAGCGCCTATGAGACAATCTCAGGCAGTTATCAAAGCAAATTATCCATAATTATATAGCACGCTGAACATTCTTTCGGTTCCATGTAGGATCTCTCAGTCCTTGCTTGTTAAAGGGGGAAATGGCATGTGACAAATAAAGAATATTCTTCTGTGTTTCCATATAAATAGGCCATACACAAAGCTTTACTCATCTTTGAAGAATTGTAGGTCATCCAGCTAAACAGAAATGAATATCACCTTTGTGCAGCACTAGGGGGTTCATTCCTGTGTTTACCTGCACACATAACAATGGCTTCAGATTTTTCTATACAAGGAATGAAAAAGAAAAAAAATTCAGCGATGGTGCACTCAAATCCTGAAAGAGAAGGGCTACAGTAAACAACACAATGGTAAGTGCTAGGTTTCATCATAATTGATCAAATATAAAGACGATTGCAGAGCGCTGGGCAAGGGAGGTACCTGCGAGTTCAGACAGTTTAAGTCATTGTCTTGTAGACAGTAATTAGGGAGAGCAGAACCTGAAATCTTTGCATAAAGGAGTAACTCTAGTTTTGTTGAAGACAAAACAATCTTCTCTAAATGAGCCATGCAAGAATTGTACAAAACTTTTCTGCAATTTCCTTTTTTTTATATTATGAATACATTTCTGTTTCTTTCTTCTCGTCCTTTTTCAAACAATTTTTTAATGGGAAGTCTGCCGTCGTTTTAGCCACCTAGTGCAATCTCAGAGCTGTAATGAGAAAGTAAAACCAGGCAAGCTTTGCTTAGGTGGACTTAAAGTGGTTATTAACCCACTTTCACAAATTTACATAACCTGTTCTGTATCTTAATGCAGTGCCCCCCTGTCTCTGTGTTTTATTAAAAAAAATCCTCCTTTACCGTATTTCACAGCGGCTCTCATCGCTCATGTGACCAGCCGTGTCTCCTCTCTGCCCATCTGACAAAAGCAGCGGGAGGGGCCAATATTCCCCGCTGATATCAGCGGGATGCAAGGAGGAGAGCAGAGAGGAGACATGGCCGGCCACATGATCGCTGGGAGCCGCCGTGAGATACGGTAAAGGAGGCCATTTTTAATAAAACACAGAGACGGGGAGCACTGCATTAAGAGACAGAACAGATAGTACAGGCATACCCCACTTTTTTTATTACAACATTATTTACTAAAGCTGGAAAGTGCAAAATCTAACTCACTTCTGCATAAAAACTAGGGCTGTTACTGATTAAAATTTTCGTGTTCGATTAATCAATTTTTTTTAAATCGATTAATCGACTAATTTCGATTAATTATAATGCACATACAGATCCAACTACTTTTAGCTGATCTCCTTGCGGGCCGATTCCCAGTGCAGCTACCAACCACTGGAAAAATGGATCGCAGGATACAAAAAACACACAAAGGCAGCGCTCGATGGGAATAGCATTAAAACTTTTATAGTCTTCAAGTAGGTAACAAAATAAATATTGCACTGGAGATAAAATCAATGTAGCTACATAAACTGTAAAAATGGTGCGAGTAATACCAAACGGTAGCAAAAGCAGTCATAAAAACATGTAGCCAAGTATGATATTGGTATAAAAATGTGTACAACGATACCACTGCTGAATCCAGATGAGGAGGGGTTAACATCAGTCCGTCGGCATGTAGATGTCCCGTGAAGGGAACTATCACAACTCCCAGTGGATGGCTGTAGAATCCCAGGTTGATAGAGGGAAGTGTAACAGCCCTTGCGTGTGGCAGATAGTAAGGTCCCGCCAGCATGCAGATATGAAGGCACAGCAAAGGAGCCCTTCAGATGGACACGGCAAGCCCCGCCGGTGTCCGTGACATCACCGGATTTCCGACAGAACTCCTTGAAGACCCAGAAGCCGGCGGAGAGGTGAGTACCGATCAAAAGAATTTTGATCGATCAAAACAAATAATCGATTAATCGAGGAATTAATAGTTAATTTCCACAGCCCTAATAAAAACCAATGAGCTTCTAACCCCAACTTGTTCAATTTAGCTTTGGTAATAAAACCTGGAAGCTCATTGGTTTCTATGCAGAAGTGAGCCTGATTTTGCACTTTCCAGCTTTAGTAAATAAACCCCATTGTGCACTTAAAAGTGGGGTATGCCTGTATACAGCTAAATTTGTTATTCCTGCAGCAGGATGGGGATGGGGGGGTGAGCACAGAGGGGTCAGAGGGGACACAGACACAGAAGAGTAGGCTGCAGATGATGGAGGCACGTAAACTGACCACGATGTCAGGCTCAGCAGCCATGATACACTGTGGTCAGTTTACATAGGAGAGTGTAGAAACTGGCAGGATCAGCCAGGTTTTTTAGGTGGTACAGGCGACCAAATGACAGAGGACAAGCGCTGTGTCATATAACATGCTTTAACCACTTCCCATCCGGGCCAATTCTGGCACTTTGCTCCTTCCTACATGTAAAAATCATAATTTTTTTGCTAGAAAATTACAACTTCCCAACCCCCAAACATTATGCATGTTTTTTTTTAGCAGAGACTCTAGAGAATACAATGGCAGTTGTTGCAACTTTTTATCTCACACGGTATTTGCGCAACAATTTTTCGAACGTTTCATGCTTTAAAAACAAAAAAAACCCATTAAAGTTAGCCCAATTTTTTTGCATAATGTGAAAGATGATATTATGCTGAGTAAATAGATATCTAACATGTCACCCTTCAAAATTCCACACGCTCTTGGAATGGCGCCAAACTTTGGTACTTAAAAATCCTCATGGGTGACACTTTAATTTTTTTTACTGGTTACATGTTTTGAGTTACAGAGGATGTCTAGGGCTAGAATTATTGCTCTCGCTCTAACGTTCGCGGCGATACCTCACATGTGTGGTCTAAACACCGTTTTCATATGTGGGCGAGACTTACATATGCGCTTGTTTCTGCGTGCGAGCACAAGGGGACACGGGCACTTTAAAAAAAAAATAATAATTCTTGTTAATTCTACTTTTAACTTTTTAATTTGACACTTTAAAAAAAAAAAAAAAATTGATCACTTTTATTCCTATTGCAAGGAATGTAAATATCCCTTGTAATAGGACTAAGCATGACAGGTCCTCTTTACAGTCAGATATGGGGTCAATAAGACCCCACATATCACCTCTAGGCTGGAAAGCCTGAATTAAAAAAAAAGAAAAAGATCACGGCTTCCCAACCGAGGCGGCGACGTTTTTTTGAATGCAGAGGCGCATAGAGACTCCGACGATCATAGAGACTCCGGCGACCATCTGGTCTGCCGGAAAGCTCTGTGGTAAGCATCCGGGGCTGGCGGATCCGTTCTCCGACTCACCGATCGCAGCGGTGAGTCGGTAGAAGCACTGGAGGACGGCGGGAGGGGGGGACGTTCCCTCTCGCCGCCTGTAAGAACGATCAAGCAGCCGATATGATCATTCTTATGGTGCAGAAAATCGCCGGCTCTAAAAAGACGATATCTGATTCTAAATGATGCCTGTAGCTGCAGGCATCATTCAGATATCCCCGCTCAAAGTCAAGGACGTCCATATACGTACCTTGTGCGGGAAGCAGGATCCATATTTTTTTTTTTGGGTTAACAAACGCTTTAAACTAACCAAAAATCACTTCATGAAACTAGTGTAAAGTATAATAGAAACTTTACAAAATAAAAAATGGTTGATTTACTAAAGGCAAATAGACTGTGCACTTTGCAAAGTGCAGCTGCTCCAGAGCTTAGTAAATGAGCAGAACCTCTGTTGACTTCCATCATCCAATCACGTGCAAGGAAAAATTATATATATATATATTTTTTTAGGGCTGTGGAAATTAACTATTAATTCCTCGATTAATCGATTAATTGTTTTGATCGATCAAAATTCTTTTGATCGATCAAAATTCTTTTGATTGGTACTCACCTCTCCGACCAGCTTCCGGGAGATCCGGTGACATCCCGGACACCGGCGGGGCTTGCTGTGTCCATCTGAAGGGCTCCTTTGCTGTGCCTTCATATCTGCATGCCGGCGGGACCTTACTATCTGCCACACGCAAGGGCTGTTACACTTCCCTCTATCACTTCCCTCTATCAACCTGGGATTCTACAGCCATCCACTGGGAGTTGTGATCATTCCCTTCACGGGACATCTACATGCCGACGGACTGATGTTAACCCCTTCTCATCTGGATACAGCAGTGGTATCGTTGTACACATTTTTATACCAGTATCATACTTAGCTACATGTTTTTATGACTGCTTTTGCTATCGTTTGGTATTACTCACACCATTTTTACAGTTTATGTAGCTACATCGATTTTATCTCCAGTGCAATATTTATTTTGTTACCTACTTTAGGACTATAAAAGTTTTAATGCTATTCCCATTGAGCGCTGCCTTTGTGTGTTTTTTGTATCCTGCCATCCATTTTTCCAGTGGTTGGTAGCTGCACTGGGAATCGGCCTGCAAGGAGATCAGCTAAAAGCAGTTGGATCTATGTGCGTTATAATTAATCGAAATTAGTCGATTAATCGATTAAAAAAAAATCGATTAATCGAACACAAAAAATTTAATCAGTAACAGCCCTAATTTTTTTCCTTGCATGTGATTGGGTTTTCTTTTCAAAGTGAAGCTTTACCTCTTTTACTAAGCTCTGTAGCAACTGCACTTAAGGAGTGCACAGTCTACTTGCCTTTAGCAAATCAACCCCAAAGTCTCTGCATGTCATTTTAAGATAGTGGGCGGAGTCGTGCAAACTCAATGTTGTAGAGTCACGCAGCGCTGCATTCAGCTTCAGGCTAATTGGCCAATATCAGTGTAATGTACTGAAAACATGTTTCCTATGAAATAGGAGAAAGAAAAGTATAACCAGGCAGATTATGGTGAGGATGAATAACGGAAGCCAAAAAGCTATCGACTAAAACAGTAGAGCCTCCTTGAATTAAGAAAATATTTTACTTTATCACTGTTATAAATATATGGGTTATATTGCTAAAAGCTGCAGTGTCTATAGCTCACAATAAATTACAACGCCTATTGCAGGAGGTGCTTTATGACACATTCTAACGACGGACATCAAGAGGCAGCTAAATATTTACAGGAAGATACTTGAAATGGGTTTCAATTCTAGTGCTGCTATGATAATATGCCTTTTTTAGATTTCAAGTCATGGATTGCATTTTGTGCTTGTTGACCCTTAGAAACATATAATTTACAGAACGATAATTGACTAGAACACATCAGATAGCCTATTGATCTCATTTTTTGAACAAAGGATCTTCAGTGAAGAAAATATATTTTCTTCTTTCTTTCCCTTTTTTTTTGTGGAGGGAGGGGGCTCATTTTTGCCCACCACATTTGCACCTGTAACTCCTTTCCTTTATCTCTTTCTGTCAATAGATTTGTATATCATTCCAATGCAGACCAGTGTTGCAAAAGACTGTTGTAATAGTACACTCTAGCCAAAAACTGAAAATGAAGCCTTGATATATCTACAAGAAGCATGTCCTTTATTCCCCATTTTAGGATTGTGGGTGGATTCGTGCAATCTTTATGTTATATAGCCACACTGCATACAGCTTCAGGCTAATTGACCAACTTTGGTGTATTGTATTAAAAACATAGTTTGCAGGGGGTGCAATATGACACATACTACAGTGCACAAGTCCTGTATGAGAAAAGTAGTGAGCTAATTACACAAACAGGAAATTATGTTTTCTGGAAGTATTCTCTACTCTAGGCTGCCATATTTCAAAGTATTTGTTCACATTTTTAAGAGAAAATCTGTTTATGCAAATTAAAATAAAAGACTTTGATGTATGGCAAACATGAATATATACTGTATATATATTTTAATCAAAATTTATTGTGTAGGGAATGTGTATATTATGTGTATATATATATATATATATATATATATATATTTTTTTTTTGGGGGGGGGAAGAAAAGGAGTTTGCCGTTTTGTGTAAAATCTATTGCATTTTGTAGCCCTCTCTGCGGTAAAATAGCTAAATAGCTACCGAGCTTGCGCGGCTGCTGAGGGGCCTTTCTTCGCCTGGTCATCCTCGGTCTGTTCCTCGGGTCTTCGGCTAATGGATGGTGCTATTTGTAGCTGCAGATTTCTCCAGTGGACTCGGATGGCGGCGGACGAACAGAGCTCTCAGACTAAGCGTCCATCTTGGAGCTCGGTCGCCACGCCCCCTAAATCTATTGCATTTGGAGTTGCCATTGAAATGCTATTTTTGCTGACATAATTCAGTTCCTGAGTGCATACACTCAGGGTGTTGGATCCAGGGGAGCTCCAATCACAGATTTATGGAAGGGCACCTTGTAGTGACACCACCCAACACATAGTTAGGACAGTTTCTGCTTGAAACTTCAGTTTTCCCTTTAAGAACAAGGCTAGGACCCAGGCTCTTGAACAGGGACCTCCCCCAGAGGTCAAAGGTCAGAGGGCGGGTCCCCAGAGGTCAAAGGTCACTGGGCGTGGCTGACCCCCACCAAAGTGTACCGCCTACCCCAACTAAGTCGGGGAATGAACAAGTCGGGGAAAGCGTAGGCGCGCGCTTCGCGCAAAAGGCTTTTTAAACAGGCTGCCGAGCGAAGCGAGGCAGGTAACGCGTCTTACGAGTTTCCACTTGGGGTAGCCTTATATGGCGAGCGGAACATGAGAAGGGGCGGGTCTATACATGTATTACCAAAGTGAGAGCAGTTCCCCATCAGGTCCGCCCCCTTGGTATGTCGGACCCGCCTACGTCATTGGCTTGAGCGGGGAACTTCCGTCCCGGCGGGCGCGGTCCCGCTGCTCTCTAGGGCACGCGCGCGCCGGTCTTCTTAAATTTAACCACTTAACGACCGCCCACTGTAAATATACGTCGGCAGAATGGCACCGACAGGCAGAATCACGTATATGTACGTGATTGCCTTTGTATAGTTGGGGGGTCCGATCGGACCCCCCTTCTTTACAGTGAGCGGTCGTTTTACCTTCGGGAGCGATCCGGCATGAGGGGACGGCCGTTCGATTCCGGCCACCCCCTCTCGATCGCTCCCGGCGAATGAGAGCTTCCCCTGCCTGTGTACTTGTTTACACAGGCTGGAGGAAGTGATGTCATCTCTCCTGCGGCGCTCACATATACCGAGCGCCGTACAGGAGAAGATGCAGGTTAGTGCACACAACACTACACTGACACCAGGACACATAGGTACATAAATCGCCCCCCCAGGCCCCCCCAGACACCCCCAGATCACCCCCCAGATCACCCCCCAGCCCCCAGTCACAGTGTCACTGATTGCAGTGACCATTTATTTAGTGATCACTGCAATCAGTGACATTTGTGACTGTAAAAGTGTCAGTACATTTAGTTTTAGGTCCAGTGTAGCCCCCTAACCCCCCTAATAAAGGTTTAACCCCCTGATCACCCCCCAGATAACCCTTTCACCCCCTAGTACCGCCGTCGCTAAGCGATCATTTTTCTGATCGATGTCTTAGCGTCGGTGATGCTGATCAGTAGCCAGTAATTTTTTTTAGGTTCGCCGCAGGTTTTTATAGCGTCGGGTACCCCCATATATTACCTAATATAGGTTTAACCCCCTTGATCACCCCCCAGGTAACCCTTTCACCCCCTAGCACCGCTGTCACTAAGCGATCATTTTTCTGATCGATGTCTTAGCGTCGGTGATGCTGATCGGTAGCCAGTAATTTTTTTTAGGTTTGCTGCAGGTTTTTATAGCGTCGGGTACCCCCATATATTACCTAATAAAGGTTTAACCCCCTTGTTTGCCCCCCAGGTAACCCTTTCACCCCCTATCACCACTGTGACTAAGCGATAATTTTTCTGATCGCTGTCTTAGCGTCGGTGATGCAGATCGGTAGCCAGTAATTTTTTTTAGGTTCGCCGCAGGTTTTTATAGCGTCAGGTACCCCAATATATTACCTAATAAAGGTTTAACCCCCTTGATCGCCCCCCAGGTAACCCTTTCACCCCCTATCACCACTGTCGCTAAGCGATCATTTTTCTGATCGCTGTCTTAGCGTCGGTGATGCAGATCGGTAGCCAGTAATTTTTTTTAGGTTCGCCGCAGGTTTTTATAGCATCAGGTACCCCCATATACTATCTAATAAAGGTTTAACCCCCTGATCGCCCCCCAGGTAACCCTTTCACCCCCTATCACCACTGTCGCTAAGCGATCGTTTTTATGATCGTTGTCTTAGTGTCGGTGATGCAGATCGGTAGCCAGTAATTTTTTTTTAGGTTCGCCGTCAGGTTTTTATATAGCGTCAGGTACCCCCATATATTACCTAATAAAGGTTTTAACCCCCTAATTGCCCCTAGTTAACCCTTTCACCAGTAATCACCATATAAGTGTTATGGGTGACGCTGGTTAGTTAGTTTGCTTTTTATAGTGTCAGGGCACCCGCCGTATATAACCCAATAAAGGTTTAACCCCCTGATCGCCCGGCGGGTGATATCAATTAGGTTTTAGCGTCAGAGAGGGTCTGCGTCACACCCCAGGCAGCGTCAGGTTAGTGCCAGTAACGCTAACACCCACGCGTGAAGCATACACCCCCCTTAGTGGTATAGTATCTGAACAGATCAATATCTGATCTGATCAGATCTATACTAGCGTCCCCAGCAGTTTAGGGTTCCCAAAAACGCAGTGTTAGCGGAATCAGCCCAGATACCTGCTAGCACCTGCGTTTTGCCCCTCCGTCCAGCCCAGGCCACCCAAGTGCAGTACCGATCGATCACTGTCACTTGCAAAACACAACACACATAACTGCAGCGTTCGCAGAGACAGGCCTGATCCCTGCGACTCCAGTGCTGTAGGAGGTGATTTCGCCACCACAGTTAAAAAAAAAAAAGCATATATGCCGAAGCATTGGGGCAGCAGGGGCGGAGGAGTGATTTTGCTCCTAATGCCGCGTACATACAGTCGAAATTCCGACGGAGGCTTGCCTGTGGAAAAGTCTGACCATGTGTACGCGGCATAACTTTTGCGGGAAGATGCCCCCATGCTTCGGCATATATAAATGGTGCATGTATGCCCATCATTAGAAGTGGGTGGATGAAGGGCGGTATTCTAATGGTGGGCATACCCACCGATCAATCTTTTTTTTTCGTTCAGCCAACAGGCTGCATGAAAAAAAAGATTACAATACATGTCCAACAAGGACCAGCAACGTACTGGTATGTTGCTGGACTTTGAATGTTTATACCAGAATGATGCCTGCGGGTTTAGGTATCATCTTGGTATCATTCTTTTCAGCCAGCGGCCGGCTTTCATGTAAAAGCAATCCTAGTGGCTAATTAGCCTCTGGACTGCTTTTACAAGCAGTGGGAGGGAATGACCCCCCCCGGATATAAAAAGCGCCATTGGGAAATTGGGAAAGCATTTTATCACACCGATCTTGGTGTGGTCAGATGCTTTGAGGGCAGAGGAAAGATCTAGGGTCCAATAGACCCCAGTTTTTTTCAAAAAAGAGTACCTGTCATTACCTATAGCTATCATAGGGGATATTTACATTCCCTGAGATAACAATAAAAATGATAAAAAAAAAAAAATATGGAAGCAACAGTTTAAAAATAAAATAAAAAAGCAAAATTAATAATAAAAAAATAAATAAAAATAAAAAAGCACCCCTGTCCTGCCCTGCTCTTGCCCAATGGCGAACGCAAGCGTCGGTCTGGCGTCATATGTAAACAGCAATTGCACCATGCATGTGAGGTATCACCGCGAAGGTCATATCGAGTGCAGTAATTTTAGCAGTAGACCTCCTCTGTAAATCTAACGGGGTAACCTGTAAAGGCTTTTAAAGGCTTTTAAAAATGTATGTAGTTTGTCACCAATGCGCGTTTGTGCGAAATTTTAAAGCATGTCGTGTTTGGTATCTATGTACTCGGCCTAAGATCATCTTTTTTATTTCATCAAACATTTGGGCAATATAGTGTGTTTTAGTGCATTAAAATTAAAAAAAGTGTATTTTTTCCCCAAAAAATGCGTTTGAAAAATCGCTGCGCAAATACTGTGTAGAAAAAAAAATGCAACACCCACCATTTTATTCTGTAGGGCCTTTGCTTTAAAAATATATATAATGTTTGGGGGTTCAACATAATTTTCTTGCAAAAAAAAATATGTTTTCATGTAAACAAAAAGTGTCAAAAAGGGCTTTGTCTTCAAGTTGTTAGAAGAGTGGATGTAAGCTTCCTAATGTTGTGCATAAAATGCCAGAACAGTTCAAAACCCCCCCAAATTACCCCATTTTGGAAAGTAGACACCCCAAGCTATATACTGAGAGGCATGTTAAGTCCATGAATATTTTATTTGACACAAGTTGCGGAAAAAAGACAATTTTTTTTTTTTTGCACAAAGTTGTCACTATTGCTCAAACATGCCATGGGCATATGTGGAATTACACCCCAAAATACATTCTGTTGCTTCTCCTGAGTACGGGGATACCACATGTGTGAGACTTTTTGGGAGCCTAGCCGCGTACGGGACCCCAAAAACCAATCACCGCCTTCAGGCTTTCTAAGGGTGTAAATTTTTGATTTCACTTCTCACTGCCTATCACAGTTTCGGAGGCCATGGAATGCCCAGATGGCACAAACCCCCCCCCAAATGACCCCATTTTGGAAAGTAGACACCCCAAGCTATTTGCTGAGAGGTATTGTGAGTATTTTGCAGATCTCGCTTTTTGTCACAAAGTTTTGAAAATTGAAAAAAAAAAGAAAAAAAAATGTTCTTTCTTCATTTTCAAAAACAAATGAGAGCTGTAAAATACTCACCATGCCTCTCAGCAAACAGCTTGGGTTGTCTACTTTCCAAAATGGGGTCATTTGGGGGGGTTTTGTGCTATTTTGGCATTTTATGGCCTTCGAAACTGTGATAGGTAGTGAGGAGTCAAATCAAAAATTTGTGCCTAGAAATCCTGAAGGCAGTGATTGGTTTTCGGGGTCCCGTACGCGGCTAGGCTCCTAAAAAGTCCCACACATGTGGTATCCTCGTACTCAGGAGAAGTCATTTGGGGGGGTTTTGTACTGCCCTGCCATTTTAGCACCTCAAGAAATGAGATAGGCAGTCATAAATTTAAAGCTGTGTAAATTCCAGAAAATGTACCCTAGTTTGTAAACGCTATAATTTTTGCGCAAACCGATAAATATACGCTTATTTACATTTTTTTTACTAAAGACATGTGGCTGAATACATTTTGGCCTAAATGTATGACTAAAATTGAGTTTATTCGTTTTTTCTTATAACAAAAAGTAGAAAATATCATTTTTTTTCAAAATTTTCGGTCTTTTTCCGTTTATATCGCAAAAAATAAAAATCGCAGAGGCAATCAAATACCATTAAAAGAAAGCTCTATTTGTGGGAAGAAAAGGACGCAAATTTCGTTTGGGTACAACATTGCATGTCCGCACAATTTACAGTTAAAGCAGCGCAGTGCAAAATTCTGAATTCACCTCTGGTCCTTTAGCTACCAAATGGTCCGGGGCTTAAGTGGTTAAAGGGCCAGTGCACCATTGATTGGTGCCTGGTCCAATTACTGTGTCACACTCCAAAACACTTAAAAACCCACTCCCCCTTCCTGTCCTTGCCGGATCTTGTTGCCTTAGTGCCCTGAGAAAGCGTTTTGTACTTGCCTTTCCAGTGTATCTGACCTTCTGCCGTTGCCCCTGACTACGTACCATTGCCGCCTGCCCTGACCTTCCGCTACGTCTGACCTTGCCTCTGCCTAGTCCCAGTGTACCGTGCCTATCTCAGCTGCCAGAGAAGTCGAGCCGCTACTGGGGGACACGACCTGGTTGCTACCGCCGCAGCAAGTCCATCCCGCCTTGCGGCGGGCTCTGGTGAAAACCGGTAGCTACTTAGAACCGGTCCTCCAGTGCGACCCGTGCCTTCGCCTCTCTGGCACAGAGGATCCACCTCCTGTGTCCTCACTAGCCGCCAGTCCGGGCCCTGACAGTAGATCCGGCCATGGATCCCGCTGAGGTACCGCTGTCAAATCTCGCTGACCTCACTACCGTGGTTGCCCAGCAGTCGCAACAGATCGCACAACAAGGACAGCAGCTGTCGCAGTTGACCGCCATGGTCCAGCAGCTTCTGCCGCCGCAGCCTCCAGCATCTTCCCCTCTCCGAGCTGCCGCTACTACCTCGAGAATTCGCCTGTCTCTTCCGGAGAAATTTGATGGGGATTCTAGGATGTGTCGGGGATTCTTGTCCCAATGTTCCCTGCATCTTGAGATGATGTCTGACCAGTTTTCCACATAACGGTCTAAAGTGGCATTCGTGGTCTCTCTGTTGTCTGGAAAGGCCTTGGCCTGGGCCACGCCACTCTGGGACCGCAACGACCCTGCTACAGCCACGGTTCAGTCCTTCTTTGCTGAGGTTCGCAGCGTTTTTTAGGAACCAGCCCGAGCCTCATCCGCTGAAACCGCCCTGCTTAACCTTGTCCAAGGAAACTCTTCTGTGGGCGAATATGCCATACAGTTCCGCACACTGGCCTCAGAGTTAGCTTGGAATAATGAGGCTCTCTGCGCGACCTTCAAGAAGGGTTTATCCGGCCACATCAAGGATTGTCTGGCCGCACGAGAGATACCCTCTTCCTTGACGGAACTCATCCATTTAGCTACCCGCATCGATATGCGTTACGTCGAAAGACGCCAAGAGCTTCGCCAGGAGAAAGATCTTGTTCGCACCAGGCGTTATCCGCGCCTGGCTCCTCTCTTTCTGAATCCAATGCATCCTGTTACCGTGCCTCCCGCCGAGGAGGCCATGCAAGTGGACCGGTCTCGCCTGACCCTACAAGAGAGGTCTCGCCGTAGGAACGAGAACTTATGCCTTTATTGTGCGAGCTCTGATCACTTCCTAAAAGACTGCCCTATTCGTCCTCCGCGTCAGGGAAACGCCCGCACCTAGTGAACGTGGGAGAGGCGTTACTGGGTGTGAATTCTTCCTCTCCACGTCTGACTATTCCTGTGCGGATTTCTCCTTCTGCTGGCTCCCTCTTCCCTGCGGTGGCCTTCCTGGACTCTGGTTCTGCAGGAAACTTTATTGAAGCCTCTTTCATCAACAGGTTCAACATTCCTGTTACCCGTCTCATCAAACCCTTCTTCATTTCCTCTGTAAATGGAGAGAATTTGGATTGTACCGTGCGTTACCGCACCGAACCCCTGCTCATGTCCGTTGGTGTTCTTCACCAAGAAAAGATTGAATTCTTTGTTTTGCCGAACTGTACTTCTGACATCCTTCTTGGCCTACCCTGGCTCCAGCGTCACACTCCTACCCTCGACTGGACCACTGGGGACATCAAATCCTGGGGTGACTCCTGTCACAAGCATTGCCTTAAGTCTGTACCGACCTGTCAAGTCCCCATCTCTACTCCTTTGCCTGGCCTTCCAAAGGCCTATCAGGACTTTTCTGATGTCTTTTGCAAAAAACAGGCGGAGGTCTTACCACCACATAGACCCTACGACTGCCCCATTGACTTGCTCCCAGGTACTACACCACCCCGTGGCAGAATTTACCCTCTCTCCTCTCCTGAAACCAAGGCTATGACTGAATACATATAGGAGAACCTCAAGAGAGGTTTTATTAGGAAATCATCTTCTCCAGCCGGAGCGGGCTTCTTCTTCGTGGCCAAGAAGGACGGCTCTCTACGCCCTTGCATAGACTATCGTGGTCTCAATAAAATCACTATTAAAAACCGCTACCCTCTGCCTCTCATCTCGGAGCTCTTTGACCGTCTGCGCGGAGCAAAAGTTTTTTCTAAATTGGACCTCAGGAGCGCTTATAACCTCATCAGAATCCGTAAGGGAGATGAATGGAAAACCGCATTTAACACCAGAGACGGTCACTTTGAATATCTCGTCATGCCGTTCGGACTTTGCAACGCCCCTGCAGTCTTTCAAGATTTTGTCAACGAAATCTTCCGGGACCTACTGTATACCTGTGTGGTTGTCTATCTTGGCGACATCCTAATCTTCTCTGCCAACCTTAAGGAACATCGGCTCCATGTCCGTCAAGTGCTCCAGCGCCTCCGCGTAAATCATCTTTACGCTAAATTTGAAAAATGCCTTTTTGAGCGCAGCAGTCTTCCTTTCCTAGGATATCTGGTCTCTGGACAAGGTCTACAAATGGACCCTGAAAAACTCTCCGCAGTCTTGGGTTGGCCACGCCCCTCTGGACTTCGTGCTATCCAACGCTTCCTTGGTTTCGCCAACTACTATCGTCAGTTCATACCCCACTTCTCCACCATCGTTGCTCCTATAGGGGCACTGACCAAAAAAGACGCGAATCCTAGGTCCTGGCCGCCTCAAGCGGAGGAAGCTTTTACTCACCTTAAGACCGCCTTCTCCGCTGCACCTGTCCTGTCTCGGCCAGATCCTCTAAAGCCGTTCTTCCTTGAAGTCGACGCCTCCTCGGTAGGAGCCGGAGCTGTGCTTCTTCAAAAAAACGCTAAAGGGAAAAACGTCACTTGTGGTTTTTTCTCTAAAACTTTCTCCCCTCCGGAAAAAAACTATTCCATAGGTGACCGTGAACTGTTGGCCATCAAGTTGGCATTAGAAGAGTGGAGACATCTCCTGGAAGGATCCCTTCACCCTATCTCCATCTACACTGACCATAAAAATTTGTCCTACCTTCAGTCCGCTCAGCGCCTAAATCCTCGCCAGGCCAGGTGGTCATTGTTCTTTGCCCGCTTCAACTTCCAGATCCATTTTCGGCCCGCAGACAAAAATGTCAGGGCTGATGCTTTGTCCCGTCTCTCCGATACCTCTGAAACCGAGACTCCTCCTCAACACATCATACCCCCTGAGTGTCTGATTTCCTCTGCTCCCGCTTCTCTCGTGCCAATTCCTCCAGGAAAGACTTTCGTTCCTCCACGCCTTCGGCTTAAGATACTCAAGTGGGGCCATTCCTCCCATCTAGCCGGTCACGCTGGGATCAAAAAATCCATACAATTGATTGCCAGACACTATTGGTGGCCTACCCAGGAGGAAGATGTGACTGACTTTGTACGGGCCTGCACTATCTGTGCACGTGACCAGACGCCTCGCCAGAAGCCTGCAGGTCTTCTCCTTCCCCTACCTGTGCCTGAACAACCATGGTCCCACATCGCCATGGATTTCATCACGGACCTCCCTTTGTCTCGTAGTAACACTGTCATCTGGGTGGTCGTTGACCGCTTTTCTAAAATGTCTCATTTTGTCCCGCTCCCTGGTCTGCCTACTGCACCTCAGTTGGCGAAGCATTTTTTTCTTCAAATTTTCCGCCTCCATGGGCTGCCCTCACATATCGTCACGGATAGAGGTGTTCAATTCATCTCAAAATTTTGGAGAGCTCTCTGTACTCAACTAAAAATTAAGTTGAATTTTTCTTCCGCTTATTACCCGCAGTCCAATGGACAGGTGGAGAGAGTTAACCAGGTCCTTGGCGACTACCTACGACATTTTGTCTCCGCCCGTCAAGACGATTGGGTCGACCTATTGCCCTGGGCAGAATTCTCATACAATTTCAAGAACTCTGAATCTTCCTCCAAGTCACCTTTCTTTGTGGTCTACGGCCGTCACCCATTGCCCCCCTCCCCATTCCCACGTCTTCTGGAGTTCCGGCCGTGGATGAATTTACTCAGGACTTTGCCTCTATCTGGAAAGAGACTCAAAAGTCGCTCTCACTGGCCTCTGCCCGCATGAAGAGACATGCAGATAAAAAAAGAAGAATCCCTCCTGTCTATACCCCTGGTGACAAAGTGTGGCTATCCTCCAAATATATTCGGTTTCGGGTACCTAGCTACAAGCTGGGCCCTCGTTACCTCGGGCCATTTAAAATCAAAAACCAAATCAATTCTGTTTCTTACAAGCTCCACCTTCCTCCTTCTCTTCGTATTCCCAACTCTTTTCATGTGTCTCTTCTTAAACCCCTCATTCTTAACCGATTTTCCCCTAAGGTCACTGCTCCTGCTCCTGTCTCTGGTTCTTCTGATGTCTTCTCGGTGAAAGAGATCCTCGCCTCCAAGGTCATCCGAGGTAAAAGATGTTTTTTAGTGGATTGGGAGAACTGTGGTCCTGAGGAAAGGTCCTGGGAACCTGAGGCCAACATTTTAGATAAAGAGCTCATCCGAAGATTCTTGGGTTCCAAGAAGAGGGGAAGACCTAAGGGGGGGTACTGTAACGCCGAACGCTCCGGGTGTCCCATCCATCCCGGAGCACCCGCGGCGTCTGTCTCCCTGCAGCGCTCCGGTCGGCTCCTCTGACTGTGAGCGCTGCTCTGATGCTGGCGGGGATGCGATCCTTGCGGCGGCACCTGTCCGCCCGCGGATCGCATCCCATTCTGCTCACCGGCCTCCTCCTCCTGCTCCGTCCCGGCGCGCGCGGTCCCGCTGCTCTCTAGGGCGCGCGCGCGCCGGTCTTCTTAAATTTAAAGGGCCAGTGCACCATTGATTGGTGCCTGGTCCAATTACTGTGTCACACTCCAAAACACTTAAAAACCAACTCCCCCTTCCTGTCCTTGCCGGATCTTGTTGCCTTAGTGCCCTGAGAAAGCGTTTTGTACTTGCCTTTCCAGTGTATCTGACCTTCTGCCGTTGCCCCTGACTACGTACCATTGCCGCCTGCCCTGACCTTCCGCTATGTCTGACCTTGCCTCTGCCTAGTCCCAGTGTACCGTGCCTATCTCAGCTGCCAGAGAAGTCGAGCCGCTACTGGGGGACACGACCTGGTTGCTACCGCCGCAGCAAGTCCATCCCGCCTTGCGGCGGGCTCTGGTGAAAACCGGTAGCTACTTAGAACCGGTCCTCCAGTGCGACCCGTGCCTTCGCCTCTCTGGCACAGAGGATCCACCTCCTGTGTCCTCACTAGCCGCCAGTCCGGGCCCTGACAGTGACATGGGTTTGTAGAGAAATCTCAGACAACAATGACACAAATCAGCAAGCTATCATTACATGCCAGCATACTTCTGTTTGGCTAAAATAAGATTGTTTACTCCATTAACCCAAAGGTATAACTGAAGCCAATACTGTTTTATTTTTATTAAAATTACGGTAGTAGGAACTGCGTGAAACCCCAGTTGATTTTTTTGGACATCTCTAACCAATTCTAAAGATTTATCTTTACTTCCTAACTGGTACACCCAAGAGTGAGTAAAATCTTGTCATGGACAAATGTAACCTGAAACTTTTTGAAGATTTTTTTATTCTATCCATGTTCTGGTGCCAATTCACCAGGACAAATAGAAAGAATGAATCTCATCAATGAGGACACAAAGAGTAGTTAAACATTACAATGGATCTAGGCCTTCATTACTCTATCTGTAACTAAAAGTTTGGCTTCAGAAATGAAGTACTGAGCAGGTAGGCTGTGCCCCCTGTAGGTTTATCAAGGCTTCATTTTGAATATTGGCTAGAGTGTACCTTTACAACAGCCTCCTTCAGCACTGTTTCTGTAATGGAGTGGGATACCCATCTCATGACCCAAAGAAGAGAAAGGAAAGGATTTACAGGTTCATACCATAAACTTGGAGGGCAAAAAAAAAAAAACATCCAAAAAAAGGAGAGAATAAAATAAAAAATATATCTTCCTGGCTGAAGATCCTTTGTACAGAAATTTAGATCAATGATCAATAGGCTATTTGTTGTATCCTGGTCAATTATCATTCTGTAATTTATACGTTTCTAAGGGTCAGCAAGCACTAAATGCAGCCCACGACTTGCAATCTCAATAAAGTCATATTATTAAATCTGCACTATAATTAAAACCCTTTTCAAGTGTCTTCCAAATACGTAGGCTGTATCTGACACAAGGATGGTTCATGTAACAGCAGCCATCAAGAGGCAGCTGATTGCTTTGGCATAAAGCAGTATTTCAAGGAATACGAGGTCATGCCCATATCAAGGCTCTGTAAACCTGTCTGTGTAAATCTCAGTAGTTTAGGGTAGATTGTAAGCCTCAAGGTCAAACAGTCAAAGCATGGTGTGGATGTTTGCACAATGAGAGTACTGTCCCTGTGCTGTGTAAGTGAAGACATTGATAAGGACATCTTATAGACTTCAGAATGATCTAGTACAATTTACCCACATGCAGCTCTGACATGATGTACAAAAATACCATACAGAAAAGAACTGTATTATTGTTGGTTGGGCAGAGAAACGAAGGATTACAATTCCAACAACTTATTCCTGTTATCACCAGTCTCTGGAATGAGTTCTGTGTGGGGCTACACTATACTGCATAATTCATCACAAGATAGTGCTAATCCCTTTCCTTCTGCATTCCACTAGAAAAATAATGCCCCCTCTATGAATCATTATATAACACCATATTAAACCTTATCGGGTAACATAAGAAATTCTATTATTATTGCTACCCTGCTGCTATTAAGCATTTGATTTATCAGAGCAAACAGGACTGTGTTTACCAGCATGCCAAGAGATAGTCGTAGTTACAGCAGCTACAGTCCAACTAACAGATTATTTTATACAGTCTATAAAATCAAGATTAACTATGTGTTATACTGTATTACAAACATACTAAAAGGAATAAGCACAGAAGTGTATTTGTGTATTTCTTATCAGTTCTTGTGAATTTTTGTGTTTAAAATCTTTAGTTGCAATATATCAATTGAGCTGAAGTCCTTAACTCTTATGTATCCATCCAGTGCCTATGGGCTCGTTATAAGAGAAGGGGTCTATAGAAAAAAGATGAGCATATTCAGAGCACTGGGTGAAGAAGGGATGTGATCCTTTGTTGTGGCTACAATGAACACTGTGATTTCTTCATTATTTGTTCTGAGTTACACTTATGAAATAGAGCTGTTGCCATCTTGTTAAAGTGGTTGTAAACCTCAGTCATGGAATCTAAGCAAAGCACATATACCTGTAATGTTTAATTATCTCTCTCCAAAGCTCTAAGTGTCCATTCTCTCTGGTACTTCATTCCTCTGTTATCAGCATGAGTCACTTCTGAGAAGTTTACCCGACACATGAGATAACAGTGGGGGTTATTTACGAAAGGAAAATCCCTTTTGCACTACAAGTGCAAAGTGCACTTGAAATTGCACTGAAAGTGCACTTGGAAGTGCAGTCGCTGTAGATCCGAGGGGGACATGCAAGGAAAATAAAAAACAGCATTTTTTGGCTTGCACATGATTGGATAGTAAAATCAGCAGAGCTTTCCCTCATTTCAGACCTACCCCTCAGATTTACAGCGACTGCACTTCCAAGTGCACTTTTAGTGCAATTTCAAGTGCACTTTGCACTTGTAGTTCGCACTTGTAGTGCAAAGTGGATTTGCCTTTCATAAATAACCCCCATTGTGTCTGAAGGGAGGGGGAGCTCAGAATGGAGCTTGTCTATTCACAACACAGTTCTTCTGCTGTGTGGAAGGGGGTGTGTTCCTTTCCTCCAATCAGCTCTCATCAGGGCCAGATTAAGAACATCATGGGCCTGGTGCTGAGGATTTTGGTGGGGCCTTTTATAAATAATAAATAAATAAATAACAATGCAAACATTTTTTGTTATAACAAATTAAATTAAAGAGAGAGGGAGGATGAGAGAGAAAGGGGAAGAGAGAGGGGTAAGGGAGGGAGGATGAGAGAGAGAGGATGCGCATGAGCATGCGTGGGAAAAACATCAACGCAGCCCGGCCAAGGCAAGTTACCGAAGGCACAGAACCCAGAAGGAAGACCGGGTGAAGATGGAAGTGCCCGGGCCCCACCGGATTGGTCACAGCGCAGCACTGGAGGGCTCAGTCTGACAATTTAAGTGTACTCTAATGTGCCAATATGCTGTGCATTCTTGTACGCTGTGGCATAACCTACCTCAGGGCCTCTAAAAAGTAGTAATGTTAGCGAAGTTTACTACCGCTTTAATATCACAGGATCCCAGGAGCCTCTCATAGGGCCCCCTACTGACCCGGTGGCCCTTGGGCAGTGCCTAAGTGCATAGTTGCCAACATTTCAAAAATATTTTCAGGGACACTTTTTTTACCAGTGGTATATTTAGAGTAGCTGAGATCCCCTATGTTCCTCCATACATCACAAAAGTAATCACACAATTAAATGAGTACTAATAATGGGCAGAACAAATATGAGGACTGAGATTTCCTTTCGTTGAACTAACAAAAGTGTGCCCATTCTAGAGCTGGTAACATTGAGGATATTCAGTTTAATTTTAAATAACTGTTTTTGTGGGTAAGAGGCATATGGGAGGAGTATGGATGGTATAAAAGTGGGAAGTATGTGCAGGTGAGGGAGAGGAATATTGAGGGTCTAACAGTGGGCACTATGTACAGGAGAGGAGTGTGGAGGGTATGACAGAATGCACTATGTACAGGAGACGAGTGTGAAGGGTATGACAGTGGGCAGTATGCACAGCAGAGGAGTGTGGAGGGTATGCCAGTGGGCAGTATGTACAGGAGAGGAGTGTGGGGGGTATGACAGAGGGTAGTATGTACTGGAGAGGAGTGTGGAGAATATGACATTGGTTAGTATGTACAGGAAAGGACTGTGGAGGGTATGAAAGTGGGCAGTATGTACAGGAGAGGAGTGTGGAGGGTATGATGGGGGCAGTATGTACAGGAGAGGAATCTGGATAGAAAGATAGTTGGCAGTATGTACAGGAGAGGAGTGTGGAGGGTAAGGTTGGGTTACAGTATGTACCGGAGAGGAGTGTGGAGGGTAAGGTTGGGTTACAATATGTATAGGAGAGGAGTGTGGAGGGTATGACAGTGGGCGGTATGTACAGGAGAGGAGTGTGGAGGGTATGATAGGGGCAGTATGTACAGGAGAGGAATGTGGAGAGAAATATAGTTGGCAGTATGTACAGGAGAGGAGTGTGGAGGGTAAGGTTGGGTTACAGTATGTACAGGAGAGGAGTGTGGAGGGTATGACTGTGGGCAGTATGTACAGGAGAGGAGTGTGGATGGTATGATAGTGGGCAGTATGCACAGTAGAGGAATGTGGAGGGTATGACAGTGAGCAGTATGTACAGGAGAGGAGTGTGGAGGGTATGACGATGGGCACTATGTATAGGAGAGACGGAGGGTATGACAGTGGGCACTATGTATAGGAGAGGAGTGTGGAGGGTATGACAGTGAGCAGTATGTACAGGAGAGGAGTGTGGAGGGTATGATGGTGGGCACTCTGAATAGGAGAGAAGTGTGGAGGGTATGACAGTTGGCAGTATGTACAGGAGAGGAGTGTGGATGGTATGACAGTGAGCAGTATGTACAGGAGAGGAGTGTGGAGGGTATGACAGTGGGCACTATGTATAGGAGAGAGGTGTGGAGGGTATGAGAGTGGGTAATATGTATAGGAGAGGAGTGTGGAGGATATGACGGTGGGCACTATGTATAGGAGAGAAGTGTGGAGGGAATGACAGTGAGCACTATGTACAGGAGAGGAGTGTGGAGGGTATGACAGTGAGCAGTATGTACAGGATAGGAGTGTGGAGGGTATGACGGTGGGCACTATGTAGAGGAGAGAATTGTGAGGGGTATGACAGTGGGCACTATGTATAGGAGAGGAGTGTCGAGGGTATGACAGTGAGCAGTATGTACAGGAGAGGAGTGTATGACAGCGGGCACTATGTACAGGAGAGGAGGATGAAGGCTGGGGAGAGATACTAGTCAGTCCCTGGGAAGGCACTGGCTAGTATCAGAGCCAGATACACACAGCTTACATATGCCACGATCGAGAGCTATAATTCTAGCACTAGACCTCTGTAACTCTAAACATGTAAACTGTAACAAAAATGTAAAACATCGTTTAGCATACAAAAAAAATCGTGCTAACTTTAGTGGTTTTTTTTTATGAATGAAACAGTTTCTTTCCAAAAAAAACAAGTTTGAAAAATTGCTAAGCAAATACCGTGTAACATAAAAAGTTGCAAAGACCACTATTTTATTCCATAGGATGTCTAAAACAATATATATAATGTTTGGGGTTCTGAGTAATTTTCTAGCAAAAAAAAATTGATGATTTTTACATGTAGGAGAGAAGTGTCAGAATTGGTCTGGGTGGTAAGGGGTTAATTACCATAAGTAATATACAAATAATTAGTATAAGCACTTTGAGCTCATCCTCTCAGTCTGCTGCAGTGTGTCAGCTTGTATTTAAATTGGCCGCTCTGTATGTGGCTTCTGACCGGCTGCGCAAGTAGCCCAGTATCTCCGAAACCATAAATGATAGCAGCCCCACATTTTAACCTGTGATGGGGTAGGTCTTCAGCTATGTGGCATCTCTGTGACAACTGGTGACACCTGGTTGCCGAGCTACAACCCTCGAAGTCGATCTTTTTTTTTTTTTTCTTTGGGGCAAATGGGCTTATCTTGAGAAAGGGGCCTGGAGCTGCAGCTCCAATAGCCCCCATGTTAATCCGGCCCTGGCTCTCATACAGTGTAACTGCAGTCTCTCTGCCCCCTCCTCTGTGCTCTTGACAGATGAAGAAAGATTTTTAACACAATCTGCTCTTTTGAAGGGGTGTAGAGAGGGGAAGACTGCAGATAAACAAGTAAAGCCTATATAGGAGGATTTGTTTTATCTCTGTGTATCATCTGAGGCTATTCACTTCACTGGGTGAGGGTTTACAACCACTTTAAGTGATGAGTTTCTTTAGTGTAATAGGTAATTTGTTAGGGTGAGCAAGATTGGAGCACAGAGTGCACCTTGGCAATAAATGCGTATGAGCACGGTGAAGAGGATTTGTGAAAATATCAAAGTGGAAGATTGTAATATCGAAAGTGGTTTTTAATTTTTTACCATGGATTATATAACTTGTGTGTGGTCCCGTTTTTCTTCTTATACTTTCTTTTTAAAGTTTTATGGATATTTTGGGACTGTTCACAGACACTGAATGTCGTTTATATCATTAGCTTTATATTTATGTTACCTTTATTATCATATCACTGTTTATGTGTGATATAATTATATTTTGTGAGTATTAGTGGTTACACATAAATATTTATTTATAATTCTTGGATTTTGACTAGCACTGGACTTTTTTGTTAGTTTTTACCTCTTCCCGTGCTCACCTTCAGAACTTCTCCAGAACCTATCCCCTCCTCTGCAACTCCCTACCCCAATCCATCTGGCTAGCTTCAATTCTATCCACCTTTTAATTGATGCTTGAAAACTAAATTATTTCGGGAAGCCTATCTCACTTCTACCTAAAAACTGTACTTCTACTTAGACATGTGCAGACTGAAATATTTTGTTTCGGAATTTCGTTTTTGTCCAAAAAATTTATTTATTTAGTTACTTTCGAAATTCGTTTTTATTTATTTTGTTTTGTTAAAAAATGCATTTGTCCGAAAATCCGAATTAATTAAGGTTGAATCTGTCAATTGAAGGCTTATGGTGTCTGTCGAATGTTCTAAGAAGATTCGAAGAAGCAGCTAAACTGTATGACGCTGCAATCCTATATTTCCGGTCGAATGCTCCTTCCACAAGCTATAGTAGAATTCTAATGTTGTATGACTAGTAATAATTATATTTATTAATTATTATTACTAGTCAACCAACATTAGAATTCTTCTATAGCCTATGGGCGGAGCATTTGACCATAAATGTCTGCTTGCGGCGTTCGTATGTTTTTAGCTGCTTTGTTGAATCTTCATGTCTCTATAATGTCGAATCTTTTCTCTCTGTGTCACGTCTTTTCTCTCTATGTCAAATCTTTTCTCTCTGTGTCGCGTCTTTTCTCTCTATGACGAATAATCTTGGACTAATAGAGTTAGGTTAGGCACATTCAACCGCAGATTCGATAGACACAGATTGCTATTGTCACTTACATAGTTACATAGTTAGTCAGGTTGAAAAAAGACTATCCAGTTCAACCATAAAAAAAATAAAAAAAATTATAATAAATAAAATAAAAAACATCGTACAATCCCATATACCCAATTCTATACCCACAGTTGATCCAGAGGAAGGCAAAAAACTCCAGCAGAGCATGATCCAATTTACTACAGCAGGGGAGAAAATTCCTTCCTGATCCCCCGAGAGGCAATGTCGAATGTCGAATCTACTATGTATATCGAACTGTTGTCGCAACGAAACGAAAATAAAGCATTTTTTATGTCGGATCTTTCGGATTTCGGATTCTGCTCGTTTGTTATTGTTTGTTAAAACGAACGCGAAAATCCCCAAAATTCGGGCAAAAATGCATTCGGACGAAAACGAATGCAAATGTCTACTTCTGCCTCCTTGACATTTATTACCTTTTGCATCACTACCCTTGTAAGCCCTCGCTAGCAGGTTCTCCCTAACCCTCTCGTATTGGATTGGATTATAACTGTACTGAACTGTCTCCCTTTATGTTGTAACTGAACCTTCCTTTATTTTATAAAGCACCGTGCATACTGTTGATGTAAATCCCATATAATAATATTCAGAATTGTCAAAAAACATTCTCTGCATCCTTGATCTGGGTCAGTGTGGCAGGCGCAGCACTATGAAGTGCCTTTATGCGCTGTGGCATTAGAAGAATTTGATTTCTCTGATCTTTTAGTCCACACAAGACTATCTGTGACTCTAATTCCTCTAGCGCCGTTCTATGGAAGCAGTAGGTTTAAAGAGCACACCAAACCTTTAAGATAACTTCTTTATTCACTTCAGCTTTTCTTCTTATATAACACTGACAATTTAGCAGCAGGAAGTCCATGTACAAACACGTGTTGAATAAAGTATAACAAATGTCGGTTCAACTGTTCAATCTCGTAATTCTACATAAAATGGTAGATATATTTCTCTCTTCAGTATCTGTACTTTCACTTTAAAATACTTTAGACACTTTATGATCTATCTGGGACTTGCTCTATAATGCTGTTTGCTCTGATGTTTGCTCTGAAACTTGGTTTGAATCTGGTTTGATTCCTGGTTTGATTGCTGGTTTGATTGTTTGTTTTATTGTTTGCAAACCTGGTTTGGTGGAACTACAAGTGAACACATAACTAGTTTCAGTATACAGTTCTAATTACATTATTAACAATAGGAACTTATATAACTGTATTAAATACCTATTTTGGCCACTTGCTTCCATAAAGCTGGACTCTGGATGGATCTGAACTGTTCAGCTCCACACTCTGATATAAAATGCAATTCTAGACATGTGATATGAGATTTCCTAGACAGAACATGAGTGAAATGCTGGCTATGATTGGCCAGAGACATTTGCTCAGTGAGATCGGTTGTGATTGGCTAAAACTTCTGATGAGTCACAAAAGCTTAACTCTATGCTTTCTGGTTGCAATTCTGCTGTGTTATTAAGCTTACTTTTTTTTCTTTTCTTCTGTGAATACAATATACAACTGTTATATGACATCCACATATAAAGTCACAGTAAATAACTCTGCTTTTATCTCTCACAAATGAGCATATGCACTGTTTTAACATTATTAGCAGGTCTAGCTGTATATATGCATGTAAGCCACATTAGCAACCTAGGACAGGTCTTAGCTGGCCAGCTACACTCCCACCAAATTACCTATAATTCTATGTTCTCTATAGTAGGATTTGAACATGAATTTGGGGAATTTTCCATCAGGTTCTCAACTTCCAAGTGTCTTTTATCACTCTCAAGTATGTCATCTTGACACCTGGCAGCAGTGCTAAATGTTTGTACAACTTTTACTTCTGGATCACCCATAGACAATTCTGTGTAACCTTCACTGGGTATGATTTCCTTTTCCCAAAGGAACTCTGGACCGGTGAACCAGTTTGAATTTTTCAATTCTGTTACATTCAGGCCTCTTGAAGCATGATCTGCTGGGTTATGCTTTGTATCAATGTATCAATGTGATGCCAATGTTCCGGATTTGTTATTTCCCGAATTTTCTGAACTCTGTTGGCGACAAAGACATGGAATCTTCGAGCTTCGTTGTTTATGTATCCTAGGACAACTCGCAAGTCTGTCCAAAAGTATTCTTCATCTATTTTTAACTCTAATTCTTCTCTCAGAAACTTGCTTACTGATGCTGAAACAACAGCTGCTGTCAGTTCAAGTCTTGGTATTGTCTGAATACTGGTAGGTGCAACTCTGGTCTTTCCCATAACCAGGGCACAGTGTATTTTTCCTTCTCCTATCACTCTGATGTAGGAGCACTGTCCATAACCATAACTACTGGCATCTGAAAAGTGATGAAGTTCTATTTTCTTGTACTCTCCGAAATCATGAGGTACAAAACATCTAGGTATCCGAACTTCTCTCAAATTTTTCAAGTCTTTTATCCAAGCCTCCCACCTTGGCCTCAAATCTTCAGGTATGGGTTCATCCCATCCCAACTTCCAGCTACATAATTCTTGTAGTATTTTTTTTGCTTTGAGGATTACTGGTGCCAAGAATCCCAATGGATCATATATAGAAGCCACTGCGGAAAGTATGGTATGTCTAGTTGCAACTTTTTCTTTCTAGGATGTTTCAAAGAAGAACTCGTCATTCTCTACATTCCATCCCAATCCAAGTACATTCTGAACTGGAAGATGATCATAATTGAGATCTACATTCTTCATTGTTGATGAACGTTCAGAGTCACTGATGGATTCCAGTACCTCTCTGTTGTTTGAGATGAATTTGTGAAGGCGCAGGTTTCCTCTTGCGCATAACTCTTGGCTTTCTTTCACTAGTTTGATTGCAGATTCTGAGGACTGTAAACTTATAAGACCATCATCTACGTAAAAGTTTTTCTTAAGAAAATTCGCTGCTGATGGACAATCCTTTTCATTTTTATTGGCCAGGTACTTCATACCATAATTGGCGCAACCTGGAGACGACGCTGCTCCAAACAAGTGTACTTTCATTCTGTATTCTGCTGGCTCTGTATCCGTATCTCCGTCCTCCCACCATAGGAATCTCAGGAAGTCTCTATCTTCATTCTTCACATGAAACTGGTGGAACATCTTTTCAACGTCACACATGACCGCTACGGGATACTTTCTGAATCTACAGAGTACTCCAGGCAGAGTGTTTGTAAGATCTGGTCCTTTTAGTAGATGATCGTTCAATGCAACACCATCATACTTTGCTGAGCAATCAAATACTACTCTAATCTTATCTGGTTTCTTTGGGTGGTAAACACCTTGATGTACCACACTTCTCCTTCTTTAGGTTGGTTATTAACTTTTTCTGCATGTCCTTCTTCAAGGATGCCTTCCATGAATTTCAAATAATCCTGCTTGAATTTGAGATCTCTTACCATCCTTTTCTTCAAACATTTCAATCTCGCTAGGGCAAGATTTTTGTTATTTGGCAGACGAGGTCGTTCTCTAAAAGGTAAGGGCATTTCAAGATAACCTCGTTGATTCTGTTGAATACTTTCTTCTAGAATGTGTACGAACTTTATGTCTTCTTGGGATACACTCTTTTCTTTAGAACTTATGTCTGCAAAGTCAGATTCAAGGATCTTGATTACTGCCGCTGAACTTACAGCTGGTAACTCTTGGACAGATATTCGATGACACAATCCTGTCACCTGTCTTGAGTTTGCAATCTGCTGTTTTCCTCCAACAACGCCCCATCCTAGATCAGTTTGAACAGCGTAGGGTTCACCCTTTCCTCCTGTGATTACCCTTCGTGGTACCAAAGCTTCGGGACAATCATAACCTATCAACAGTCCAACACCAAACTCCTTCAGCGGGGACATTTCATGAGATATGACAGATAGGTGCTCCCATTTATTGGCTGTTTCACAGGTAGGTATGCGATCTCGATCTAGAGGTATATCGTCTTTCGTATAAGCTGGAGGTAGATCCAATGTGAGGTTTGAATGAAGTCCTCTAACTCTCAATCCTTTGACCCTTTGACTGTTCACTAATGTATCTCTCCCCGTCATTGTGGTGAGTTTGAGCTTCACTGGTTCTGTAGCCACTTGTAATTTCTTGCAGATTTCTTGATCAATGAAGGTGACATCGCTTTGGGCATCCAGTAGTGCATAGGCATATACCTTCTTATTCTTCCTTTTAGGATTTGAAATGCACACTGGTACAACCATTGATGTGCCGTTGCTTTCCCTCACTCTGCAAGAGAATACCGATGCTTTCTTTTCTTCCTCAGCATCTTTAGCTATTGAGGATTTATCCTTTTTCGGACGTTCTTCATGTAGTGGTGTAGGATGGCGTCCTTTGCAAACGCTGCATGTGGCCCTTTTCTTACACTCCTTAGTAATATGGCCTTTCCTTAGGCACCCAAAACACAGTTGGTTAACAAGTACAAACTTTTTCTTTTCATTTGGGGATTTCTCCTTCAATTGTTGGCACTTGTGTATAGAGTGGTTCTCTCCACAGAACATACACTTCAAAGTAGTCTGAGGATTTGTCGGTTCTGTCTCTCTACTGATCCCAGTAGTAACTTTGAACTTGCTCTCGTAGGTATCTATACCTTTCTCTGTTGTGTCGGTTGCAAAGCTAGTTGCTCTTGCACGTCTTATATCCCTCGCAGGCCTTTCTTCTAAGGACTTTAAGGCGTAAGATCCTGTTACTGGATTACATACTATTCGTGCTTCCTTATTAACGAACTCAGAGAACTTTTCAAAACTTGGGAAGTCCTTACTTAGATCTAACTGTTCAGTCACATAGCGATTCCATCTAGAAGCCACTTCTTCAGGTAGCTTAGCTAGCATCCTGTGGTTTTCTAGATAGTCGTTCAGTACTTCTAGTCCTCGTACATGTGGGATGGCATTGCTGCATGCTTGCAGGAAGTCACCATACTCTTGGAGTTTGAAATGTTCTTTAGGACCTATTTTAGGCCAGTTATTCAATTTCTCCCTAAAGGCTCTTTGTACTAAGAAAGGATGACCATATCTTGCATTTAACTTTTCCCAAGCTTGCTTGTAGGCTTCTTCATCTGTTCTATAGAAGTTACCTTCAAGAGCTTTCTTCGCTTCTCCACCAACATATTTCTGAAGGTAGAATAACTTGTCAACTGGCCTGGAGCAATGATGCTCAATGATCATTTCAAAACTTGCCTTCCACTCTATGAACTTCAGTATGTCTCCTGAAAATACAGTAGGTTCTGGAACGGGAAGTCTTGCTGGGACAATAGTCGCAACATTCTCCTGATTATTGCAGTGACATCTAGGAACAGAATTATCCTGTTTTATTTTTTCACCTAGTTCTGAATTGGGTGAGTCTCTCTTTTCGTCTTTCTGAGCAGGGATGGAAGGGCAATGACTTTTTGCTTCATTACATACTGGAGATTTCCTTCCATTCTCCTGGGCGTATGAAAGGAAGTAGGAGTCTGCATCTTCACTTAGTTCAGATTTGGACTTATGATTACTATTCATGTCCTCTTCGTGTACTCTTATGCCGCGTACACACGGCCGGTTTTCTCGTCGAGAAAAACGACATTTTTCCCATTCGACGAGAAAAACGATCGTCTGTGGGCTTTCTGTCGTTTTTTTCGACGAGAAAAACGGCATTAAAAACGACGAGAAAAATTAGAACATGTTCTAATTTTTCTCGTCGTTTTTTCGACATGTTTTCTGCGGCAGTGTTTCCCATAGGGAAACACTGCCGCGGAGCCCACACACGGTCGTTTTTTTCGACCAAAAAAAAAATGACATTTAAAACGGCCGTGTGTGGGGGGAACAAGCTGTTCCTCGTTTTTAACGTCGATTTTCTCGACGGTGTTTTCACCGTCGAAAAAATCGATCGTGTGTACGCGGAATTAGTCTGGCTTCTATAATCTTGACTTCCTTCAGCCTTTCCATTTCTGCTACTCGTAGACGCTGCGCCTCGATTGCAGATTCCATCTCAATTTCTGCTCTCTTGACAGCAAGTTGTTCGACAAGTTCCTTTCTTTTGGCTATTAAAGTACTTGAGGACTCTGATATGTCACTGGCACTTCTGCTAGTGGAAGAAGTCCTACTTGTGATTGTGGTTCCTCCTAAGGACCTAGCATAGTCTCTCATAAAAAGCTCATTCATTCTCTTTCTTGCCTTAACTTCATCATAGTTAGCTTCAGATGATAGTTCTCTCATGAGCTTTATTAAACCTTTAGTGACTGCAGTACATGTGTCCATGTTCCTTACAATATCCTGGGGAAGTGTTGTAGATGACCGCAGGTTGACATATGCTGCCATAAGCTCTGCTTCAGATTCTTCTACCGTCTCTATCATATCACTCAAGTTTCCTTTTATACTTTCTTGCTTTAGCTTTCTACGAACATCTTTAATGTAAGATTTCCACTTATCATACATTCTGGTGAACTTTTTTCCTTTCAATACTGCTTCTTGCTCCAAATTTTCCAGCATCTTTAGGGTCGGTTTTCTGATACGTTCTGAACGTCTTAGTTCATCTGTTTGGGATATATTTGTTTGGGGCAAGACTAATGCTGCATCAGACTCTTCTACCTCAGACAGGTTCACTTGCTCTTCACCTTCTATCTTATCTATCTTTGTATCCTCAAACAGTGGCATAGAAATACTAGGCTTAGACATTTTACTTTAAGTGCTATAACAATCAATACGAATATTAAGAAGACTTTCACTTTAAATGCAATAGCAATAGGTGCAGGCAGTAAAAATGACTTTCTCTTTAAAATACATTAGAGTCCGTGTACTACAACTGACCCTTGTTCTTTACTTACAGTCCTTTTACTCCTGAACACGAAAATGTCTCTTTCTTGTCAAGCCTATGTGCAATGATAGTAATAAAGGAAAGTTCTGACCTTATTCTGAAGAGCAGGATACTGTGATCTGTAGGTTGCTGGAACAAATAGTCTTAAAGGAGACTTGTCTTTGTTGATCTGATGCTCTACTCTGACGTGCGATGCTTTGCGCTGACTTGCGATGCTTTTCGCTGACGTGCGATGCTTTGCGCTGACGTGCGATGCTCTGTGCTGTCTTGCGATGCTCTGTGCTGACTTGCGATGCTTTTCGCTGACGTGCGATGCTCTGTGCTGTCTTGCGATGCTCTGTGCTGACTTGCGATGCTCTGTGCTGTCTTGCGATGCTCTGTGCTGACTTGCGATGCTTTTCGCCGACGTGCGATGCTCTGTGCTGTCTTGCGATGCTTTGCTGTGACGTGCGATGCTTTGCGCTGACGTGCGATGCTTTGTGCTGTCTTGCGATGCTCTGCGCTGACTTGCGATGCTTTGCGCTGACGTGCGATGCTTTGTGCTGTCTTGCGATGCTCTGAGCTGACTTGCGATGCTTTTCGCTGACGTGCGATGCTCTGCGCTGACGTGCGATGCTCTGCGCTGACGTGCGATGCTTTGTGCTGCAGGCTTTGGGCCTAGTGGTGGGGAAATAGCTGGCTGCAGTATGTGGCCTCTTTGTGGGTAGCGGTGCAGGCACTCTAACTCTGGACTTTGGCCTCCCACCATGCGTCTTTTTCTCTCTCTAGGGATCGCAGGAGGGTTGGCGCTCTCTCTGTGACTATCTTGCCTTTGCCGTTCTGCCACTTTAAGAGTCGGCTGCAGTTTGACTAAAACACATGTCCTATGGCCTCTATGGTAGCTCCGCTGCTCAAATGCGCTCTTTACTGTGCAAGTTGAGGAGCACAATCGCTTCACCCTCAATGGGCTAATAGTTCCACTTTGGGCTAATAGTTCCACTTTGGGCAAATAGTTCCACTTTGGGCTAATAGTTCCACTGTGGCAGGCGCAGCACTATGAAGTGCCTTAATGCGCTGTGGCATTAGAAGAATTTGATTTCTCTGATCTTTTAGTCCACACAAGACTATCTGTGACTCTAATTCCTCTAGCACCGTTCTATGGAAGCAGTAGGTATAAAGAGCACACCAAACCTTTAAGATAACTTCTTTATTCACTTCAGCTTTTCTTCTTATATAACACTGACAATTTAGCAGCAGGAAGTCCATGTACAAACACGTGTTGAATAAAGTATAACAAATGTCGGTTCAACTGTTCAATCTTGTAATTCTACATAAAATGGTAGATATATTTCTCTCTTCAGTATCTGTACTTTCACTTTAAAATACTTTAGACACTTTATGATCTATCTGGGACTTGCTCTATAATGCTGTTTGCTCTGATGTTTGCTCTGAAACCTTGTTTGAATCTGGTTTGATTCCTGGTTTGATTGCTGGTTTGATTGTTTGTTTGATTGTTTGCAAACCTGGTTTGGTGGAACTACAAGTGAACACATAACTAGTTTCAGTATACAGTTCTAATTACATTATTAACAATAGGAACTTATATAACTGTATTAAATACCTATTTTGGCCACTTGCTTCCATAAAGCTGGACTCTGGATGGATCTGAACTGTTCAGCTCCACACTCTGATGTAAAATGCAATTCTAGACATGTGATATGAGATTTCCTAGACAGAACATGAGTGAAATGCTGGCTATGATTGGCCAGAGACATTTGCTCGGTGAGATCGGTTGTGATTGGCTAAAACTTCTGATGAGTCACAAAAGCTTAACTCTATGCTTTCTGGTTGCAATTCTGCTGTGTTATTAAGCTTACTTTTCTGCATATAGAAATGACTCTTAAAGGTATATTTTTCTTTTCTTCTGTGAACACAATATACAACTGTTATATGACATCCACATATAAAGTCACAGTAAATAACTCTGCTTTTATCTCTCACATATGAGCATATGCACTGTTTTAACATTATTAGCAGGTCTAGCTGTATATATGCATGTAAGCCACATTAGCAACCTAGGACAGGTCTTAGCTGGCCAGCTACAGTCAGTGATTTAAAGTATTGAAGTCAGAAGGACTTTACTCTATGACAGCCAGTATTTTTGAAGTGTTCATTACAATATAAACATTTTGTTAAAAAAAAAAAAAAAAATTTGTGAAAGATAAAATGGTTTTAATGTGGCAATGATCTGACTTGCAGCGATGTCAGACGTGTGCCCATTAAAAGCAGACAGCCATATTATCTGTGGGGAAATAATGTAATGTGATTTGGCTGGTGCTATGAGGCATTAATTATAACACTGGGTCCCTGCTGCGGCTGCTTGGCATATATGCAGCTCCTCTTTCCAAAGAGCAGATATTAAACTTCTATCTCTACATCCCCTCAGGTGCTGTGCGCCATCCCTTCTCTAGGTGCAGTGGTCAAAGGAAGCTCAGCTAAGCGTGCAGGGCTCTGAAACAGTCCATAGCATTTTAATTAATCAACCTTGTCCTCAGCAGGTTTGGCTCAAAGGTCTCTTTGTAACAGAGGCAATTATTGCTCTTATCAGAAAACAATGGGATGTCACTCTGTTATTACAGGTATCCCTTTCAACTGGCCTATATAGTGATAGAGAATCGCTGATCCCTGGTGCCACCGTGAAGCGATATGTAGAATAGAAAGTTCACCTGTTAAAGGGAACAGAAGGGGAGCTGATCAGGTTTACATCAGCCAGAAGCTGGGGGCTGGGGGGGGGGGGGGGCAATTTGCCTTTGTAAGGATGCCTTGTCTAAAGTCAGCCAATTAGAGCAGATTATGACGGAATGAAGTAAATTGCACTCTTAGATCTATGGAGGTTTTATTAAACAGGATAACTATGTATTAACCCATGCTATGAATATACTCTTTGCTTTGTTGGAAAACATGGAATACCGAGGTCCAATGAGATTAGTCATCTCATGTTTCTTTAACTGGCAGAGATCAACAGCATGGCTTAAAAACTCCATATACTTACAAGGTGAACTTTTTTAATCCCCTGCAGAGAGTAGTAAAGACACTGTTTACATAGGGTTACCCAGGCAGCTTTGTTCACCTAGGAGAAATAAATCAGGTGACTTGTCTTGAACCATATTGTAAAACTCTAGACATGGGCAAATGCCAGCTGGTATATTTAATGTGACACTAGGCCCAACTGAAAAAATTAGTGAAGCATATAGGAACTAAATGCAGTGCCATTGCTACTCAATGAGCATGTTTATGAATTCTTGACTTAAAGGAACACTAAAGGCAAAAGTTTTTTCACCTTTAATGCATTCTATGCATTAAGTTGAAAAAACATCCGGCGATTAGCGGCCCCCCCGAGCCCCTGTTTACTTACCTGACCCCTCGAAAGTCACGCGCTGGCTTCTCGGTCGGCTTCTCGGCTCATTCATTGGTTGATTGAAAGCAGCGCAGCCATTGGCTCGCGCTGCTGTCAATCACATCCAATGACGCGGCACGCCGGGGGGCGGGGCCGAGTGATACACTTAGCGGCTATGGCCGCCGGCTGTATCACGGGAGCGCGCCCACAAGAACTTGCCACCATGCGAGGGAGCTCGCATGATGGTGGATAGTTCTTGAGGGGAGGAGCTGATACAGCCACCGAGGGACCCCAGAAGACCAGGATCGGGGCCACTCTGTGCAAAACGAGCTGCACAGTGGAGGTAAGTATAACATGTTCGTTATTTAAAAAAAATAAAAAAATACCTTTTGTGTTCCTTTAATGTTTAAAAATGTTTTTTTAGTTCTTTTAATTCCTATCCTGTAGAAACATCAGGAAGAGGGAATTTGTCCAAAGTGAGGTAAATCTCCTCTTACAAGTCAATTGAATTATTTCTCATCTACTGTATATGTTCTGTATGTAGGGTTGCCACTTTTTATTCAAGCCAAACCTGAACACTCTAGCGGCGCACAGTAAAAAAGTTTTGTTTTAGTATACATTATAGGATTGTAACAGACCTGGGACACCTTTGGGCACTCCAAAGAGAATAGTAATGAGGTGCACATAGTGCCCCCTCACGCTCCTGTCAAGCCCTGTTCTGAGCCACATTCCTGTATGAATAATGTGTCAGGGTTTCAGGTGGACTGACACCCGGACACATGATTCGAAACCTGAACTGTCCCGGTGAATCCTGGACAGGTGGCAACCCTATCTGTACGCTGAGTTTATTTCTCAGTATGTATTTCTTATATACGGATACTGCACAGTAACAGTTCTCTTGCTTTCTATGCTGAGCCTATAAAGTCCATTGCATTAGGGTGTACACCCCAATGCTTAAACACATATGCCTTTCTCTGCAGCCTCAGCTGCAAGGGGCAGTGAATGAATGGGAAGTGCTCTGTGCTGAGTAGGGATGAGCTTCGAGTTCGAGTCGAACTCATGTTCGACTCGAACATTGCCTGTTCACCCGTTCGCCGAACAGCGAACAAATTGGGGTGTTCGCGGCAAATTCGAAAAATCTATGGGAGAAATCTAAAGTGCTAATTATAAAGGCTTATATGCAAGTTATTGTCCTAAAAAGTGTTTGGGGACCCGGGTCCTGCCCCAGGGGACATGTATCAATGCAAAAAGAAGTTTTAAAAACGGCCGTTTTTTCGGGAGCAGTGATTTTAATAATGCTTAAAATGAAAAAATAAAAGTGAAATATTCCTTTAAATTTCGTACCTGGGGGGTGTGTATGATATGCATGTAAAGTGGCGCATGTTTCCCGTGCTTAGAACTGTCCCTGCAAAAAATGTCATTTTTGAAAGAAAAAAAGTCATTTAAAACTCACTCGCGGCTATTAATGAATTGTCGGCTCCCGGCAATACATTCAAAAGTCATTGATAAAAAAAAAAAAAAAAGCGTGGGGGTTCCCCAGAATTCAATTACCAGGCCCTTCAGGTCTGGAATGGATAATAAGGGGAATCCCGCCGCAAATTTAAAAAAAAATTGACGTGGGGTTCCCCCAAATATCCATTCCAGGCCCTTCAGATCTGGCATGGATTTTAAGGGGAACTCCACACCAAATTTTAAAAAAAAATGGCGTGGAGTCCCCCTAAAAATCCATACCAGACCCCTTATCCGAGCACGCAACCTGGCTTGCCGCAGGGGAAAAGGGGGGGACGAGAGAGCGGTCCCCCCTCCCTCCTGAACCATACCAGGCCACATGCCCTCAACATGGGGAGGATGTCCCCATGTTGATGGGGACAAGGGCCTCATCCCCACAACCCTTGCCCGGTGGTTGTGGGGGTCTGCGGGCGGGGGGCTTATCGGAATCTGGAAGACCCCTTTAACAAAGGGGACCCCCAGATCCCGGCCCCCCCTATGTGAATTGGTAAGGGGTACATTGTACCCCTACCATTTCACGAAGAAAGCGTAAAAAAATGTTTAAAAAAACACACAAACACCTTGAAAAAGTCCTTTATTTAAAAAAAAAAAAAACATTCCAGCGGTGAAATCCAGTGTCCCGCGGCGATCCCGATGTCCAGCGCTGTCCGTCATTGGTTGTGCCTGAGCGGACCTGATGGGGAACTCCCTCTCAGTATTTTAAATGTATAGACCCGCCCCTTCTAAAGTTCCCCATCAGGTCCGCTCAGCGGACCAGATGCGGAACATGAGAAGGGGCGGGTCTATACATGTATTACCAAAGTGAGAGCAGTTCCCCATCAGGTCCGCCCCCTCGGTATGTCGGACCCGCCTACGTCATTGGCTTGAGCAGGGAACTTCCTTCACTGTGTGATTTAAATTTACATTTTTTTAAATAAAGGACTTTTTCAAGGTGTTTGCGTGTTTTTTTTAAACATTTTTTTATGCTTTCTTCGTGAAATGGTAGGGGTACAATGTACTCCTTACCAATTCACATAGGGGGGGCGGGATCTGGGGGTCCCCTTTGTTAAAGGGGTCTTCCAGATTCCGATAAGCCCCCCGCCCGCAGACCCCCACAACCACCGGGCAAGGGTTGTGGGGATGAGGCCCTTGTCCCCATCAACATGGGGACATCCACCCCATGTTGAGGGCATGTGGCCTGGTACGGTTCAGGAGGGAGGGGGGCCGCTCTCTAGTCCCCCCCTTTTCCCCTGCGGCCGGCCAGGTTGCGTGCTCGGATAAGGGGTCTGGTATGGATTTTTAGGGGGACTCCACGCCATTTTTTTTAAAATTCGGGGTGGAGTTCCCCTTAAAATCCATGCCAGATCTGAAGGGCCTGGAATGGATATTTGGGGGAACCCCACGTCAATTTTGTTTTACATTTGCGGCGGGGTTCCCCTTAATATCCATTCCAGACCTGAAGGGCCTGGTAATTGAATTCTGGGGAACCCCCACGCTTTTTTTTTTTTTTTAATCAATGACTTTTGAATGTATTGCCAGGAGCCGACAATTCATTAATAGCCGCGAGTGAGTTTTAAATGACTTTTTTTCTTTCAAAAATGACATTTTTTGCAGGGACAGTTCTAAGCACGGGAAACATGCGCCACTTCACATGCATATCATACACACCCCCCAGGTATGAAATTTAAAGGAATATTTCACTTTTATTTTTTCATTTTAAGCATTATTAAAATCACTGCTCCCGAAAAAACGGCCGTTTTTAAAACTTTTTTTTGCATTGATACATGTCCCCTGGGGCAGGACCCAGGTCCCCAAACACTTTTTAGGACAATAACTTGCATATTAGCCTTTATAATTAACACTTTAGATTTCGAACATTCGAGTCCATTGTATTTAATAGGGTTCTAAAGTTCACACGAACATTTTGTCTGTTCGCAGGTTCTGGAGCGAACCGAACAGGGGGGTGTTCGGCTTATCCCTGGTGCTGAGCGTATTCCTGTTCATTCACAAACTGGAGACTTAGTAAACACAGTTTACTGTGCTTCAATTATGAAGGAACACAGTGAGTGAGTGTGTTCACTGTGTTCATTTAGAAAAGAAATAGGGACGGTAAATTACATATTTACTAGCCCTCTCCCCCACTTTCCATTCTGAACCACCCCCCTGCAGGAGCCGGGGGAGAAGAGAGGCAGGAAGGCAGGAGCACTGCAAGGGGGTGCAACACGGGGGAAGCCCTGGCAGTTGGGGGGATCAGCATCACACGCAGTGTGATTAGGGTGTGCCCAGGAATGCCTGGCACACCCCCTGCACATGACTATGTATATGTGGCACTATCAGGGCCATGCTCAGCCACTGCAACTAGAGGGGAGGGAGAATGTACTGTACATGCACAGGTTTCGAATGAGGGAATGTGCTCACACTTCTGTGATGCTGGCTGTGAAAACTCAATGTATAGTGCTTCCTTCTTGATGGCAGGATGGGTCTGGTCATTTACAATAGGAGTTTTTCAGCCAGGCTTTGTAGTTGCCTCTCAAGGCCTAAAGGTATGACATTTATGCTAAGCAAACATTTTCTAAGCTGCACAGTGTTTTTTAACCTACTGGAGCCCGTTAACTGCATAGTCAGTTTTAATGAAATTAGCTTTTACAGGCTATGGACAACTGCAAAACACTAACCATGTTCTGTCCTGCCCATTCTGTATTAGCTGTCTAAATATACCCTATACTTTATACTATTTTGCCTGCCTATGGGATGAGGCTTAAGCCTCTGGGATTTTCAGTACAGCTTTGCAAAAGCTATATATATATATTGGGAGACATAGTAGAGTATAGCTTACCTTCCAAACATGTGAGTTCACCTGGAAGCATATGTAGCGGGTTGTTGCTTTAAGGACTCAGAGACTACCATACCCAGGGTACAGCGGGACACCCAGGGTGCATTGCCCCGCGCAAGGACTGCTGGGGTGGGCTATAAAAAAGGGGGCAGGCTGGCAATCGGTCTCTTTGGACATCGCCCGCCCAGCAAGTGGAACTCTGTACTGAGTCTGTTGTTCCTGATAGGGCCTGAAGTTTGGGCCCTGTGTTTCCAAAGAGCCTTCCGTTTTCCACTGAGGAGCCTGAGGGACGTCTCATCCTGCCGCCTGTCTACTACTTCCAGGAGGACCGAAGACCCCTATTGTCATGGGATCTGTGTACCGAGATAAAGCTACGGAAGATACTGACATTGACTGGTCCGGTTGGGTGAGAGAGCACCTGCTCAAAGATTATTACAGGATCTCTAGGCCTTGTGTCTGTTGTTCAGGACCCACCGTTTATAGTTTGCATTTGCACGCCGGAGGGACAGTGCATTGAGTAGCCTAGTCACTTGCTGTTATCCATGGAGTTACCAGTACCTATTCCTGTGGATTACAATTTATCTTCAAAAAGTGCACCACCATTTGCTAGCGAAGATCCTTCACTACGGAACTTGCATATAGGACAGTCAGGCCTGACAACTAAGTTTAGATATTTCTGGGCGCCATCTTGCCCACGAGGGAGGGGAGCTGCAAGAGGGGTCCTTTAGTTGAATGTGTACAGGATTGTATATTTGTTTACTTGCTAAATACCCTTTTATTGCAGGGCTCTGCATATATTAATGTGTACTGTTTATCTGCTTATCTATTTCACTCAAGTAAAAGTATCAGGATTAAGCAGACAAGTTGTTTGGTGTTATTACTGTGTAGAAGGGACGGTTAGTGTCAGTTACACATATTATTACTGTGTGCCCTTTGTTGCCGGATTGTGTTACCTAAAGCTATGGGTCTCACAATCCTATCATCCTCTACTAGCTGTACCAAGGGAGGGTAGAGCCAATTACTGGGGGTTGACAGTGGTGCGTTACAGGCCCGAAAATCATACCAGCGGCTCTCTTAACTGGGGGTATCGCTACACATAGTAGACTGTTGTAATCTATGGTGACTTCTGCTGCATATGTGGAATTGCAGAGCACCACTGCGAACAACTAAGGGCCAGAATCACTTTCTAGACTGTTGACAGGCCTAGTAGTGTAAACTCCAGGTTATCAGAATTTTAGATAGTTCCTTAAAGTTAAAAAGCTGATGCATATGGATAAATATATCTAGTTGTACCAATTTAAAATGCACCTATTCTTTAAGCCCCTAAGTGACACAAGGTAATCTGCCAGCTAAAATAGCCTAATGTTTTCACAAATATCAAAAGCACAAGGTCAGATGATCGTTCTATTTTCTGTGGAAAAAAGGATACAATTACCTATTATCACAGAAATTTTCAAAAATAGCTGGAAACTGTGTGTGTTATTGAGTCCTTCCTGTGCTTGCAGTGGTTCCAGAACCAGACTGGATCAGAGTATTGTATCAATATATACTTTACATAGGCTCGTTTAGACACTTTAGCCCTAAAACTGAAATCTTTCCATCACCAGTTTGACTACTATTACGTCTATATTGATATTTTTATACTGACGGCTCTGAATAGGACCATTATGTAAAGCTTTTGGCACTGGAATCAAATGTGAATTTTACTCCAAGAATTCATACTGCCCAAGCGTCACTTAATGTAGCCTAATAGTAGGTAATAGTTATGACACCGGGTAGTTTTTTTGTTTTTTTTAACTTTCTTTTTCCACCTGGAAATTACCAATTTTTCTTCATATACCACAGCAGGAGGTAAAAGGATAAATCTCCAAAAATTTGGAAATATTCCTTCTTAGACGGTTGTCAACAAAACAGGTATCCTGTGACATCTCAAAAATGTTGGGTTTACTATTGTTTTGTGAACCAGGGATAATGGTCACGTGCATCAATAAAGAGTATGGTCGCGACCCTGCCGCCATCCCCGTGAGTCGGACCGCGGGTCCCGCGGACTGGATTGCTGCAGGGATCCCCGTGATCGTCTCACGGAGGTATAAAGCAGGGAGTAGGGATGAGCTCGGTGTTCGAGTTCGATCGTTCGCCGAACAACGAACGATTTGGGCCGTTCGCGCCTAATTTGCGGCCCACAATGCACTACGCCATCACAGTGTCATCCAGGCGCTGTGATTGGCCAAGCATGCACTGTGACCCCGCATGCTTGGCCAATCACAGCGCCGGCAGCGAGGAGAGCAATGATTGGCCACAGGCAGGATGCCTGTGGCCAATTATTGCTGAGGGTGTTTAGTACACGCCCCACACTATAAAAGGCCGCCAGCACGGAGGCCTAGTGTAGTGTGTTCCGGAGCAGGGAAAGAGAAGCATAGGCAGGGACAGTGACATTTTTTTTTCTTGCTTAACCTGGATTCCTTTAGTTTAGGGAAAGAGAAGGATAGGTAGGGAGAGTGTCAGTCTGTTTTACTGTGCTAAACCTTGTTTGTAGGGACAGGGAAGGACAGTGAGGGAAATTCTCCTTGTGCTATACTGTGCTAAAGCATTCATCATCAACCATCTTTAAAAAAACATTTTTTATAGGGACAGAAAACTATAGGTAGGGAGAGTGTCAGTGTGTTTTACTGTGCTAATCCTTGTTTGTAGGGACAGGGAAGGACAGTGAGGGAAATTCTCCTTGTGCTATACTGTGCTAAAGCATTCATCATCAACCATCTTTAAAAAAACATTTTTTATAGGGACAGAAAACTATAGGTAGGGAGAGTGTCAGTGTGTTTTACTGTGCTAATCCTTGTTTGTAGGGACAGGGAAGGACAGTGAGGGAAATTCTCCTTGTGCTATACTGTGCTAAAGCATTCATCATCAACCATCTTTAAAAAAACATTTTTTATAGGGACAGAAAACTATAGGTAGGGAGAGTGTCAGTGTGTTTTACTGTGCTAATCCTTGTTTGTAGGGACAGGGAAGGACAGTGAGGGAAATTCTCCTTGTGCTATACTGTGCTAAAGCATTCATCATCAACCATCTTTAAAAAAACATTTTTTATAGGGACAGAAAACTATAGGTAGGGAGAGTGTCAGTGTGTTTTACTGTGCTAATCCTTGTTTGTAGGGACAGGGAAGGACAGTGAGGGAAATTCTCCTTGTGCTATACTGTGCTAAAGCATTCATCATCAACCATCTTTAAAAAAACATTTTTTATAGGGACAGAAAACTATAGGTAGGGAGAGTGTCAGTGTGTTTTACTGTGCCAATCCTTGTTTGTGGGGACAGGGAAGGACAGTGAGGGAAATTCTCCTTGTGCTATACTGTGCTAAAGCATTCATCATCAACCATCTTTAAAAAAACATTTTTTATAGGGACAGAAAACTATAGGTAGGGAGAGTGTCAGTGTGTTTTACTGTGCTAATCCTTGTTTGTAGGGACAGGGAAGGACAGTGAGGGAAATTCTCCTTGTGCTATACTGTGCTAAAGCATTCATCATCAACCATCTTTAAAAAACATTTTTTATAGGGACAGAAAACTATAGGTAGGGAGAGTGTCAGTGTGTTTTACTGTGCTAATCCTTGTTTGTAGGGACAGGGAAGGACAGTGAGGGAAATTCTCCTTGTGCTATACTGTGCTAAAGCATTCATCATCAACCATCTTTAAAAAAACATTTTTTATAGGGACAGAAAACTATAGGTAGGGAGAGTGTCAGTGTGTTTTACTGTGCTAATCCTTGTTTGTAGGGACAGGGAAGGACAGTGAGGGAAATTCTCCTTGTGCTATACTGTGCTAAAGCATTCATCATCAACCATCTTTAAAAAAACATTTTTTATAGGGACAGAAAACTATAGGTAGGGAGAGTGTCAGTGTGTTTTACTGTGCTAATCCTTGTTTGTAGGGACAGGGAAGGACAGTGAGGGAAATTCTCCTTGTGCTATACTGTGCTAAAGCATTCATCATCAACCATCTTTAAAAAAACATTTTTTATAGGGACAGAAAACTATAGGTAGGGAGAGTGTCAGTGTGTTTTACTGTGATAATCCTTGTTTGTAGGGACAGGGAAGGACAGTGAGGGAAATTCTCCTTGTGCTATACTGTGCTAAAGCATTCATCATCAACCATCTTTAAAAAAAATTTTTTATAGGGACAGAAAACTATAGGTAGGGAGAGTGTCAGTGTGTTTTACTGTGCTAATCCTTGTTTGTAGGGACAGGGAAGGACAGTGAGGGAAATTCTCCTTGTGCTATACTGTGCTAAAGCATTCATCATCAACCATCTTTAAAAAACATTTTTTATAGGGACAGAAAACTATAGGTAGGGAGAGTGTCAGTGTGTTTTACTGTGCTAATCCTTGTTTGTAGGGACAGGGAAGGACAGTGAGGGAAATTCTCCTTGTGCTATACTGTGCTAAAGCATTCATCATCAACCATCTTTAAAAAAACATTTTTTATAGGGACAGAAAACTATAGGTAGGGAGAGTGTCAGTGTGTTTTACTGTGCTAATCCTTGTTTGTAGGGACAGGGAAGGACAGTGAGGGAAATTCTCCTTGTGCTATACTGTGCTAAAGCATTCATCATCAACCATCTTTAAAAAAACATTTTTTATAGGGACAGAAAACTATAGGTAGGGAGAGTGTCAGTGTGTTTTACTGTGCTAATCCTTGTTTGTAGGGACAGGGAAGGACAGTGAGGGAAATTCTCCTTGTGCTATACTGTGCTAAAGCATTCATCATCAACCATCTTTAAAAAAACATTTTTTATAGGGACAGAAAACTATAGGTAGGGAGAGTGTCAGTGTGTTTTACTGTGCTAATCCTTGTTTGTAGGGACAGGGAAGGACAGTGAGGGAAATTCTCCTTGTGCTATACTGTGCTAAAGCATTCATCATCAACCATCTTTAAAAAAACATTTTTTATAGGGACAGAAAACTATAGGTAGGGAGAGTGTCAGTGTGTTTTACTGTGCTAATCCTTGTTTGTAGGGACAGGGAAGGACAGTGAGGGAAATTCTCCTTGTGCTATACTGTGCTAAAGCATTCATCATCAACCATCTTTAAAAAAACATTTTTTATAGGGACAGAAAACTATAGGTAGGGAGAGTGTCAGTGTGTTTTACTGTGCTAATCCTTGTTTGTAGGGACAGGGAAGGACAGTGAGGGAAATTCTCCTTGTGCTATACTGTGCTAAAGCATTCATCATCAACCATCTTTAAAAAAACATTTTTTATAGGGACAGAAAACTATAGGTAGGGAGAGTGTCAGTGTGTTTTACTGTGCTAATCCTTGTTTGTAGGGACAGGGAAGGACAGTGAGGGAAATTCTCCTTGTGCTATACTGTGCTAAAGCATTCATCATCAACCATCTTTAAAAAAACATTTTTTATAGGGACAGAAAACTATAGGTAGGGAGAGTGTCAGTGTGTTTTACTGTGCTAATCCTTGTTTGTAGGGACAGGGAAGGACAGTGAGGGAAATTCTCCTTGTGCTATACTGTGCTAAAGCATTCCTCATCAACCATCTTTGAAATCCTTGTTTTTTGGACAGTCAGGGAAATTGTCATTGTGCTATTCTGTGCAAAAGCAATCATCCTCAACCATATTTAGAAATCCTTAAGTAAAGGGACAGAGAAGGACACCTGAAGGTAGCCCTGATTGCTTTTTTCCCATCTCCCTGCAGGCCATCCATTAGAATGTCTGGAAGGCAAACAAGGAGAGGCAGACAGTCAGGAGGCAATAAAAGAGGGCAAGCAGGCTCTGTGTCTGGGGGCAACAGTGCTGGTCGTGGACGCGGTGCATTGTCATCAGCACATGGCCATGGGACACGCTTGTCCTTCTTTTCGGCAGCTGGACATGTTGAGCCACATCATGCCGAAGACTTGGTAGAGTGGATGACCAAGCCCTCCTCCTCCTCCTCATCCTCTCTCACCCAGGCTCAGGGTACTGGCAAAGCAGCTGCCAAAGCGTCCTCTTCCCTGGTATCAATGTCAGACTCATCATCAGTCACTCCTTCCCTAGACCCACCATGTCCTCCTCCTGAGGAGTCCCCCGAACTGTTTGAGCACAGTGTTGGGTACATGCTCCAGGAGGATGCCCAGCGTTTCGAAGGGTCTGATGATGAAACCCAGCTAGAGGAAGGCAGTAGCGTGAGAGCAGACAGAGGGGATGCTCAAGAAGGACACCAATCTGGCAGTCATGTTCCAGCAGCTGCAGCATACTGCCAGATTGGCTCCAGTGATGAGGAGGGAGGGGATGATGAGGTCACTGACTCCACGTGGGTGCCTAATAGGAGAGAGGAGGAGGAGGAGGATGAGGAGGAGGCACATCTCCAACGAGGCAGGATGCCCTTTGGTGGCCAGCGTAAGGGCAGTACACCGACGGAATCACACCGCAGAGCTCCGCCTGTGCAGGGCGCTGCCTCTGCCCGTCATTCAAAAAGTTCTTTGGTGTGGGCCTTTTTTGAGGCTAGTGCATCAGATCGCACAGCTGCTGTTTGCAACATATGTCTCAAGCGTATATCGCGTGGCCAAAACATCAGCCGCTTGGGTACCACATGCCTGACCAGACATATGTTGACCTGCCATGCAGCTCGTTGGCAAGCCTACCTCAAAGACCCACACCAAAGAACAAAGCGGACCTCTCCTTGCACCGCATCAGCTGGGATCTCCAACCCCACTATAACTTCAGTCCTCTCTGAAACATGCACTGAGAGGAATGAAGGTGTAGAATTAGGTGTGTCACAGCCAAGTACTTGCGGCCACTCTGCTAGCAGTACACCGACGTCCGATTCTAGCAGGCAAATTTCCCTGCCCCAGCTGCTGGACCGTCGAAAGAAGTTCACTCCCAGCCATCCACATGCCCAGCGGTTGAATGCTAGCTTGGCTAAATTGCTAGCGCTTCAACTGCTGCCTTTTCAGTTGGTAGACTCGGCCCCCTTCCGTGAGTTTGTGCAATGTGCGGTTCCTCAGTGGCAGGTTCCCAAACGCCACTTTTTCTCACGGAAGGCTATTCCGGCTCTCTACCGGCATGTGGAAGGCAATGTCTTGGCCTCGCTGGACAGGGCGGTCAGCGGTAAGGTGCATATTACCGCTGACTCATGGTCAAGCAGGCATGGACAGGGACGTTACCTTTCTTTCACGGCCCATTGGGTCACTCTTTTGGCAGCTGGGAAGGATGCAGGACAAGGTGCAGTAGTGTTGGAGGTTGTTCCACCGCCACGCCTCCAAAATGCTACTACTGGTTGTGACACACCTCTCTCCTCCACCCCCTCCTCTTCTTCTTCCTCCATGGCCTCTTCCTGTGCTTTGTCCTCTGAACCAGCGGTGCTCCGTAGCCGTTCAAGGGGCTACGCAAGTACGCAGGCAAAAAGATGCCATGCCGTGCTTGCGCTGGTGTGTTTGGGGGACAGAAGCCACACTGGGGCAGAGGTCCTGTCTGCTCTGCAGGGCCAGGCCGAGAGGTGGTTGATGCCACGCCAGCTTAAGCCAGGAATGGTGGTTTGCGACAATGGCACCAACCTCCTCTCCGCCCTCCGACAGGGACAACTGACCCATGTGCCCTGTGTGGCTCACGTCCTTAACCTGGTGGTGCAGCGGTTCTTGGGCAGGTACCCGGGCTTACAGGATGTCCTGAGGCAGGCCAGGAAAGTCTGTGTGCATTTCCGCAGATCTTATAATGCCAGTGCTCACCTGGCTGAGCTGCAAAAGGAGTTGAACCTGCCCAAGAACCGCCTTATATGTGACATGCCCACCAGGTGGAACTCAACGTTGGCCATGCTGCAGCGGCTGCACACGCAGCAGAGGGCCATCAATGAGTACCTGTGCGACTACGGCACCAGGACAGGGTCAGGGGAGCTTGTTTTTTTTTCTCCACGCCAGTGGGGCATGATCAGGGATGCATGCACTGTCCTGGCACCATTTGAGGAGGCCACGAGGATGGTGAGCAGTGACAGTGCATGCATCAGTGACACTGTACCTCTTGTCCACCTGTTGGAGCACACGCTGCGTGGAATAATGGACAGGGCACTTGAGGCAGAACAGAGGCAGGAAGAGGAGGACTTCCTTGCCTCTCAAGGCCCCCTTTACCCAGACAGTGTTCCTTCTGTCCCACCCATCGCACAGGAAGAGGAGGAGGAGGAGGAGGAGGAGGATTGTGTCAGCATGGAGGTGGAGGCTGGCACTCAGCATCATCAGCAGCAGTCTTTTAGGGATGATTTACAGTCCCAAGAAACCAGTGGACTTGTACGTGGCTGGGAGGAGGTGGCTGCGGATCATGTCGTTCTTAGTGACCCAGAGGACTCCGGACCGAATGCCTCAGCTAACCTACGCTGCATGGCCTCCCTGATCCTGCAAAGTCTGCGGAAGGATCCTCGTATTCTTCGGATCAAGGAGAGGGACCATTACTGGCTGGCCACTCTCCTTGATCCACGGTACAAGGGTAAGGTTGCGGACCTTATGTTACCGTCGCAGAGGGAGCAGAGGATGAGACAACTCCGGGAGGCCTTGCAGAAAGGTCTGTGCAACGTGTTCCCAGAGACTGGGAGGTTACAAACTCCTGGTCCTGGACAACGAGTTGCTGAGGCTTCGGCCAGTCAAAGAAGGAGCGGTGGGGAAGGTGGCCGTCTGACCGATGCGTTCAGACAATTCTTTAGTCCGCAGCCCCAAAGTATGATCGGTTCCAGCAACCATCGCCAGCGTCTGATAAACATGGTGCAGGAATATCTAGGGGCAAGGTCAGACTTGGACACCTTCCCCACCGAAAATCCTCTGGCTTACTGGGTCTTGAGGATGGATCACTGGCCAGAGCTTGCACAGTATGCAATTGAGCTACTGGCCTGTCCTGCATCCAGCGTTCTTTCGGAACGCACATTCAGTGCTGCTGGAGGATTTGTCACGGATCACAGGGTGCGCCTGTCCACCGACTCGGTTGATCGACTGACTTTCATCAAGATGAACCAGTCTTGGATCACCACCAGCTACCACACACCTGATGCTGATATAACAGACTAATTGATTTTAACATGTCACATCCCTTCAAGACTGATGCTGATGCTGAGTGCCTGTGCTGTTATGTTGACTGGCTATCCTCCTCCTCCGAGTCCTCAATGATACGATTGATGATGATAGCTTGGAAGATCATTTTTATTTATAGGTGCCGCCACCAGTGGCTAAGGCCCAATTTTTCAGCCCCTGTTTAACAGGGGCGTGTAATTACAATTTTTGAAGCAATACTTTGCAACAGGGCTCATTGCTGTGCTCCAAGTACAGTATCTGTGAGGGGTTGGAGTGTTGTGCCACCAGTGCCTAAGGCCCAATTTTTCAGCCCCTGTTTAACAGGGGCGTGTCATTACAATTTTTGAAGCAATACTTTGCAACAGGGCTCATTGCTGTGCTCCAAGTACAGTATCTGTGAGGGGTTGTAGTGTTGTGCCACCAGTGCCTAAGGCCCAATTTTTCAGCCCCTGTTCAACAGGGGCATGTAATTACAATTCTTGATCTAATAATTCACAGCAGGGCCCATTGCTGCACCCACCAAGAGTAACTCTGAGGGCTTACAGTGTTGTGGCAACGCCACCACCACCACCACCACGAAAGGCCCAATTTTTCAGCCCCTGTTCAAAAGGGGCATGTAATTACAATTCTTGATCTAATAATTCACAGCAGGGCCCATTCCTGCACCCACCAAGAGTAACTCTGAGGGCTTACAGTGTTGTGGCAACACCACCACCACCACCACCACCACGAAAGGCCCAATTTTTCAGCCCCTGTTCAACAGGGGCATGCAATTACAATTCTTGATCTAATAATTCACAGCAGGGCCCATTGCTGCACCCACCAAGAGTAACTGTCAGGGCTTACAGTGTTGTGGCACCAGCACCACCATCAAAGGCCCAATTTTTACTACCACTGTTCAACAATTATATGTAATTACAATTCCTGATATAATAGTTTACAGCAGGGCGTTCCAGCACCAACCAAGAGTAACTGTGAGTGCTTACAGTGTTGTGCCAACACCAACAACTAAGGGGCCTATTTCTGCAGAGTATATACGGCAGGTCCCTACTTTCAAACATCCAACTTACAAACGACTCCTACTTGCAAACGCAAGAAGACAACAGGAAGTGAGAGGAAATCTACCCCTAGGAAGGAAAATTCTCTCCTGTAAGAATTAATATGGGAGAAAGGTGTCTCCTCTGTACTGATGCTTTATCACCAATCCTTGTTTCAAGAAAAACACCACATTTCAAAAACAGTTGTCATTGGGACGGAAAGTGAGGTGAAATGTTCTGAACAGGGGCACAGACAGCAAAACAAATGTTACAGGGGTGATAACCCTTACCTATGTTTTCCAAAAAGTTTAAAAATAGATTTTTGGGCTGGAGCTACACTTAAACAATGTACCTGTTCAAAATTACAAACACATTCTACATAAGAACAAACCTACAGTCCCTGTCTTGTATGCACCGCCTGTATACGGCTGTTCAGAGTATATAGGGCCTTTTTTATTTTGTGTGCGGTGTTCCCCTTAATATCCATACAAGACCCAAAGGGGCTGGTAATGGGCTGGGGTAGGGGGGGGGGGGGGTCATGGGGTAGCTATGCCATTTTTCTTAAAGATTTTCATCCATATTACCGGGACCAGACATTACATTAAAGCCGCAAGCAGTTTTAAATGGCTTTTTTTTCCTTTAGAAGTGTCATTTTGTGCAGGGACAGTTCTAAACACGGGAAACACGTGGCACTTTACAGGCATACTTTAGACACCCCCCAGGTACGATATTTAAAGGAATATTTGACTTTTTTTTTTTCACTTTATGCATCATTAAAATGACTGCTCCCGAAAAACGACCGTTTTTAAAACTTCTTTTTGCATTGATACATGTCCCCTGGTGCAGAACCCGGGTTCCCAAACCCTTTTTAGGACAATAACATGCATAATAGTCGTTATAATTAGCACTTTAGAATTCGAACGTTCGCATCCATTGTATTTAATAGGGTTCTAATGTTCGTACGAACTTTCGGTCCGTTCGCGGGTTCTGGTGCGAACCGAACCCGGGGGTGTTCGGCTCATCACTAGCAGGGAGATGCTTGTGTAAATCTCCCTGCTCTGCCTAGTGACAATGACACGGATCTGGGCTCCGTGTACTCGGAAAGGAGATCGGTGTCATGTGACACAGAGCCCAACCCCCCCAGTTAGAAACACAATACAGGGAACACTTAACCCCTACAGCGCCACCTAGTGGTTAACCCCTTCACTGCCAGTGTCATTTTCACAGTAACCAGTGCATTTTTATAGCACTGATCGCTGTGAAAATGACAATGGTCCCAAAAATGTGTCAAAAGTGTCCGATGTGTCTGCCATAATGTCGCAGTCAAAAAAAAAATCACTGATCGCCACCATTACTAGTAAAAAAAATTTTTTTTTTATAAAAATGTCATAAAACTATCCCCTATTTTGTAATCGCTATAACTTTTGCGCAAACCAATCAAAAAACACAGATTGCAATTATTTTTACCAAAAATATGTAGAACAATACGTATCGTGCCTAAACTGAGGAAAAAAACAGTTTTTTTATATATTTTTTGGGGATATTTATTATAGCAAAAAGTAAAAAATATTTAATTTTTTTTAAAAATGTCGCTCTATTTTTGTTTATAGCGCAAAAAAAACAAAAACGCAGAGGTGACCAAATACCACCAAAAGAAAGCTCTATTTGTGGGAAAAAAAGGACGTCAATTTTGTTTGGGAGCCACGTCGCACGACCGCGCAATTGTCAGTTAAAGCGATGCAGTACCGAATCGCAAAAAGGGGCCTGGTCTTTAACCAGCCAAAATGGTCCGGGGCTTAAGTGGTTAAGGACCAGCGCACGACTATATACGTCCTCTTTTTGAAGAGGGATATCTCGGTAACGGAAGCAGCTGCTGCCACAACCGAGGTATCCATCTCTTTAGGTGCCGGTCCTGTAAATGATAATGGTGGTCTCTGAGGCGGATTCGTTGCGAGATCACCGTTTTCCGCAGCGGGAGAGGCCCCCCTCCCGCCGCTCTCCCGCGCCCTCCGCCGCTTACCGGAGCCGTTGATAGTGGCAGAGGCGATCGGGTCCTTCTCCCTCTGTGGTATGGATATGAGTGAGGGGAAGATGGCCCCCACCCAACTCCATACCATAGCAGGGCGGAAGCGACGTCAAAACGTCAGCTCCGCCCATACATCTTAAAGGGAAATTTTTTTGTTGTCATTTTTACAAATGCCAATTTTTTTGTATTGCATTTTAGTTTAAATATGAGATCCGAGGTCTTTTTGACCCCAGATCTCAAATTTAAGAGGACCTGTCATTCTTTTTTCTATTACAAGGGATGTTTACATTCCTTGTAATAGGAATAAAAGTGACCCATTTTTTTTTTTAAAACAGTATAAAAATAAGTAAAATTAAGTTAAATAAATAAGAAAAAAATAATAATTTTTAAGGCGCCCCGTCCCGACGAGCTCGCGTGCAGAAGCAAAACGCATATGTGAGTAGCGCCCGCATATGAAAACGGTGTTCAAAACAAACAAGTGTGGTATCGCCACAATCGTTAGAGCGAGAGCAATAATTCTAGTCCTAGACCTCCTCTGTAACTCAAAAGATGCAACCTATAGAATTTTTTAAACGTCGCCTATGGAAGTTTTTAAGAGTAAAAGTTTGACGCCATTCCACGAGCGGGTGCAATTTTTAAGCATGACATGTTGGGTATCAATTTACTCGGCATAACACTATCTTTCACAAAATAAAAAAGAATTGGGATAACTTTACTGTTGTCTTATTTTTTAATTCAAAAAAGTGATTTTTTTCCCCAAAAAAGTGCGCTTGTAAGACCGTTGCGCAAATACGGTGTGACAAAAAGTATTGAAATGACCCGCCATTTTATTCTCTAGGGTGTCAGAAAAAAACCTATATATAATGTTTGGGGGTTTTAAGTAATTTTCTAGCAAAAAAAAAATGTTTTTAACGTTTAAACACCGAGTCTGAAAAACAGGCAAGGTCTTTAAGTGGTTAGTGTACACACAGCACCCCATATTGACAGAAAAACACAGAATTGTTGACATTTTTGCAGATTTATTGAAAAATATAAACTGAAATATCACATGGTCCTAAGTATTCAGACCCTTTGCTGTGACACTCATATATTTAACTCAGGTGCTGTCCATTTCTTCTGATCATCCTTGAGATGGTTCTACACCTTCATTTGGGTCCAGCTGTGTTTGATTATACTGATTGGACTTGATTAGGAAAGCCACACACCTGTCTATATAAGACCTTACAGCTCACAGTGCATGTCAGAGCAAATGAGAATCATGAGGTCAAAGAAACTACTTGAAGAACTCAGAAACAGAATTGTGGCAAGGCACAGATCTGGCCAAGGTTACAGAAAAAATTCTGCTGCACTTAAGGTTCCTAAGAGCACAGTGGCCTCCATAATCCTTAAATGGAAGACGTTTGGGATGACCAGAACCCTTCCTAGAGCTGGCCGTCCAGCCAATCGGGGGAGAAGAGCCTTGGTGAGAGAGGTAAAGAAGAACCCAAAGATCACTGCGGCTGAGCTCCTGAGATGCAGTTCTGGAGATGGGAGAAAGTTGTAGGAAGTCAACCATCACTGCAGCCCTCCACCAGTTGGGGCTTTATGGCAGAGCGGCCCGACGGAAGCCTCTCCTCAGTGCAAGACACATGAAAGCCTGCAAAAAAAACCTGAAGGACTCCAAGATGGTGAGAAATAAGATTCTCTGGTCTGATGAGACCAAGACAGAACTTTTTGGCCTTAATTCTAAGCGGTATGTGTGGAGAAAACCAGGCACTGCTCATCACCTGTCCAATACAATCCCAACAGTGAAGCATGGTGGTGGCAGCATCATGCTGTGGGGGTGTTTTTCAGCTGCAGGGACAGGACGACTGGTTGCAATCAAGGGAAAGATGAATGCGGCCATGTACAGGGATATCCTGGACGAAAACCTTGTCCAGAGTGCTCAGGACCTCAGACTGGGCCGAAGGTTTACCTTCCAACAAGACAATGACCCTAAGCACACAACTAAAATAACGAAGGAGTGGCTTCACAACAACTCCGTGACTGTTCTTGAATGGCCCAACCAGAGCCCTGACTTAAACCCAATTGAGCATCTCTGGAGAGGCCTAAAAATGGCTGTCCACTAACGTTTACCATCCAACCTGACTAGGGATGAGCTTCGAGTTCGAGTCGAACTCATGTTCGACTCGAACATTGCCTGTTCGCTCGTTCGCCGAACAGCGAACAAATTGGGGTGTTCGCGGCAAATTCGAAAAATCTATGAGAGAAATCTAAAGTGCTAATTATAAAGGCTAATATGCAAGTTATTGTCCTAAAAAGTGTTTGGGGACCTGGGTCCTGCCCCAGGGGACATGTATCAATGCAAAAATAAGTTTTAAAAACGGCCGTTTTTTCGGGAGCAGTGATTTTAATAATGCTTAAAATGAAAAAATAAAAGTGAAATATTCCTTTAAATTTCGTACCTGGGGGGTGTGTATGATATGCATGTAAAGTGGCGCATGTTTCCCATGCTTAGAACTGTCCCTGCAAAAAATGTCATTTTTGAAAGAAAAAAAGTCATTTAAAGCTGATTTGCGGCTATTAATAAATTGTCGGCTCCCGGCAATACATACAAAAGTCATTGATAAAAAAAAAAAAAAAAAAGCGTGGGGGTTCCCCAGAATTCAATTACCAGGCCCTTCAGGTCTGGAATGGATATTAAGGGGAACCCCGCCGCAAATTTTAAAAAAAAATGACGTGGGGTTCCCCCAAATATCCATTCCAGGCCCTTCAGATCTGGCATGGATTTTAAGGGGAACTCCACCCCAAATTAAAAAAAAAATGGCGTGGAGTCCCCCTAAAAATCCATACCAGACCCCTTATCCGAGCACGCAACCTGGCCAGCCGCAGGGGAAAAGGGGGGGGGGACGAGAGAGCGGCCCCCCCTCCCTCCTGAACCGTACCAAGCCACATGCCCTCAACATGGGGAGGATGTCCCCATGTTGATGGGGACAAGGGCCTCATCCCCACAACCCTTGCCCGGTGGTTGTGGGGGTCTGCGGGTGGGGGGCTTATCGGAATCTGGAAGACCCCATTAACAAAGGGGACCCCCAGATCCCGGCCCCCCCTATGTGAGTTGGTAAGGGGTACATTGTACATTGTACCCCTACCATTTCACGAAGAAAGCGTAAAAAAATGTTTAAAAAAACACACAAACACCTTGAAAAAGTCCTTTATTAAAAAAATCAATAAAAACATTCCAGCGGTGAAATCCAGTGTCCAGCGCTGTCCTTCATTGGTTGTGCCTGAGCGGACCTGATGGGGAACTCCCTCTCAGTATTTTAAATATATAGACCCGCCCCTTCTAAAGTTCCCCATCAGGTCCGCTAAGCGGACCAGATGCGGAACATGAGAAGGGGCGGGTCTATACATGTATTACCAAAGTGAGAGCAGTTCCCCATCAGGTCCGCCCCCTCGGTATGTCGGACCCGCCTACGTCATTGGCTTGAGCGGGGAACTTCCTTCACTGTGTAATTTAAATTTACATAGTGAAGGAAGTTCCCCGCTCAAGACAATGACGTAGGCGGGTCCGACATACCGAGGGGGCGGACCTGATGGGGAACTGCTCTCACTTTGGTAATACATGTATAGACCCGCCCCTTCTCATGTTCCGCATCTGGTCCGCTGAGCGGACCTGATGGGGAACTTCAGAAGGGGCGGGTCTATACATTTAAAATACTGAGAGGGAGTTCCCCATCAGGTCCGCTCAGGCACAACCAATGAAGGACAGCGCTGGACATCGGGATCGCCGCGGGACACTTTATTTCACCGCTGGAATGTTTTTTTTTTTTTTAAATAAAGGACTTTTTCAAGGTGTTTGTGTGTTTTTTTTAAACATTTTTTTACGCTTTCTTCGTGAAATGGTAGGGGTACAATGTACCCCTTACCAATTCACATAGGGGGGGGCCGGGATCTGGGGGTCCCCTTTGTTAAAGGGGTCTTCCAGATTCCGATAAGCCCCCCGCCCGCAGACCCCCACAACCACCGGGCAAGGGTTGTGGGGATGAGGCCCTTGTCCCCATCAACATGGGGACATCCTCCCCATGTTGAGGGCATGTGGCCTGGTACGGTTCAGGAGGGAGGGGGGGCCGCTCTCTCGTCCCCCCCTTTTCCCCTGCGGCCGGCCAGGTTGCGTGCTCGGATAAGGGGTCTGGTATGGATTTTTAGGGGGACTCCACGCCATTTTTTTTAAATTTGGGGTGGAGTTCCCCTTAAAATCCATGCCAGATCTGAAGGGCCTGGAATGGATATTTGGGGGAACCCCACGTCAATTTTTTTAAAATTTGCGGCAGGGTTCCCCTTAATATCCATTCCAGACCTGAAGGGCCTGGTAATTGAATTCTGGGGAACCTCCACGCTTTTTTTTTTTTTTTTTATCAATGACTTTTGAATGTATTGCTGGGAGCCGACAATTCATTAATAGCCGCGAGTCAGTTTTAAATGAATTTTTTTCTTTCAAAAATGACATTTTTTGCAGGGACAGTTCTAAGCACGGGAAACATGCGCCACTTCACATGCATATCATACACACCCCCCAGGTACGAAATTTAAAGGAATATTTCACTTTTATTTTTTCATTTTAAGCATTATTTAAATCACTGCTCCCGAAAAAACGGCCGTTTTTAAAACTTCTTTTTGCATTGATACATGTCCCCTGGGGCAGGACCCGGGTCCCCAAACACTTTTTAGGACAATAACTTGCATATTAGCCTTTATAATTAACACTTTAGATTTCGAACGTTCGAGTCCATTGTATTTAATAGGGTTCTAAAGTTTACACAAACATTTTGTCTGTTCGCAGGTTCTGGTGCGAACCGAACAAGGGGGGGTGTTCGGCTCATCCCTGAACCTGACAGAACTGGAGAGGATCTGCAAGGAGGAATGGCAGAGGATCCCCAAATCCAGGTGTGAAAAACTTGTTGCATCTTTCCCAAAAAGACTCATGGCTTTATTAGATCAAAAGGGTTCTTCTACTAAATACTAAGCAAAGGGTCTGAATACTTAGGACCATGTGATATTTTATTTTTTATTTTTTAATAAATCTGCAAAAATGTCAACAATTCTGTGTTTTTCTGTCAATATGGAGTGCTGTGTGTACATTAATGAGGAAAAAAAAAAACTTAAATGATTTTAGAAAATGGCTGCAATATAACAAAGAGTGAAAAATATAAGGGGGTCTGAATATTTTCTGTAACCACTGTGTATATATATATATATATATATATATATATATATATATATATATATATATATATATTCTATATAATTAATATAGCTGTACAGCAGCAAAAACCAACGTCTCATCATCAAGCCGCAAGCATCCCCCCCCCACACACACTAACAAACCAGAAAAGGGCACCAGAGTTGGACACAAACACTCCTCTTATCCCACCAACTCTGAGTCGCTCAATTCACCCATCAGAACACCTCGGCTCAGGCGGTGGAGGACAGGACCGGACACCCCACCCATCGCAAGACGACCGACCCCACACGTTATCGCACCAGCTCGGGGCTCAGGTACACAGAACGCCCAGGCGGCAGCTGGAGAGGAGACACAGTGTGCAGCCGCGCTGCGGGCAGGGAACAGATAGTGGCACGGGTTCAGACATCAGCGCAGGAGTGAAGAGAGGAGGACCAGCCTGTCTAGCACCAACGACCATGCCACGTTCAAAGTCACTTAAATCGCCTTTCTTCCCCATTCTGATGCTCGGTTTGAACTTCAGCAAGTCGTCTTCACAGCGTCCAGATACCTAATAGCATTAAGATGCTGCCATGTGATTGGCTGATTAGCAATTTGTGCTACCAAGAAATTGAACAGGTGTATCTAATAAAGTGGCCGGTGAGTGTATATATATTGCATATTCATCTTATTTATTTTAATTAAATAGGAATACCCCATCATGAGCCCTAGTACTTCTTTGTATTTTAAACTCAGCTCTCCATAATCCATTTGTCATCCAGTAAAATAACACTGTACATCTTCTACAACCTGGCTTAAAAGGAACACATCGCGTTTATAATTGGTTTGTCTTGCAGCGGAGTGAAGATAAGGAATGCCCATGAAAGCTGCCCTTGCATGGAATTAATTCTTTACACTCCATTCATATTAGTGTATTCCAGTGTCTATATCAAACAACCGTAATAAGTTTGTGAGGAAAAGCCTGATAGAGGACTGAATTATAGCACTTAATCCAAGAAAAAAAACCTCACACATTAATAACATACAGCATTAGTAGTTGGCAGGTCGGGATGATTAAGTTATTTAAAGCTAAATAATTAGATTGTTAAGTTGCTCTTATCATTATCTTGCCAGAATTATTGCTGCTTATTATACAAAGCGCATTACATATTTAATCTTATAGTAAAAGCCTTATATCATAATGGAATAAAAAAAGGAAAAAGTGAAATGCAATAGCATTTAGTGAGGAGGAGGCTCAATAACATAACATAAAGAGCAACGAAGATGTCCAATAGGCTTGACCTTAGATAGGTACAATGACTTGCAGTGGTGACATCCTTTCCTTTCTTTGTAGAAAAGGGTACAATCACTACCTGCTCACTCAGATATTTTAGGCCTAAATCATATTAGTGTATGCTGTGGCATCAGTGCATTCATGGAGCAGGTGGCACAGCTCAGTTGTTTTCTCACAGTATTTATTGTGGACACACATTGCATGTGCAAACCTGTTATAATGTACATAGGGCAAATTCACAACCATGTGTAGCATCCTCTAGTGCAGGGGTCTCCATACTTTTCAAGCAAAGGGCCAGATTACGGTCTTTCAGACTTCAGGGGGGCCAGATTCTGACCAGTCGGGGTAGAAAATGCCCTAGGGCCGAGCATCAGTGAGAATAAACATGGCCCCAGTGTTGGTGGGCAGTAAAAGGAGGAATAGTGTTCCATCATTGCTATTAGTCTAAGAAATAGTGCCCCATTGTTGGTGCCATTGGGAGGAATAGTACCTCATATCGTTGGGAGCAATACTGCCCCAAGGGCCGGATGAAGGCTAGCAAAGGGCCACATCCGGCCCTCGGGCCGCAGTTTGGAGACCCCTGCTCTAGTGTGTGCTACTGGAAATGTCATGCTGTGCCATGCTGTACACTTGTGAGTCTAAATTGGGTCAGGGTTACTAGAGGACTTCTAGAACAGGAGGGTTGGGGTTAGAAGTAGTTGCCATGAATATTTTTGGGGCTCCAGCCAATCCCCAGCTGTGGGCTGGCAGGGGACTGGGACAACACCATAAATAGACATGGGCCATGCCAGCAATAGGAGTCAGGTGGAAGATGGAGTGCCAAGGAGAGGCTGTCGGTGGCCCCGGAGGAAATCCCCACCGGGGAGGGGTGGTACCTCGGTTGGGTGCTCAGGAAGGCTGGCCTGAAAGGATCCTGACACAGGATGTAGTGGAGGATCCATGCTGGAGAGGCAGCGTGAAGGAGCAAGGAGAGACAGCAAGAGTAGCTCAGCACAGAGCAGGGACAAACAAGGGGAGAGGCTGCCATCTGGAGCAGGCCTTGATTGAAGACCACATAGTGCCAAGTCATCATCTAACCTTGCCCTGGGAGGTCTCCATGTGTGTGTGTCAGATGGGCAGGACTGGGGAAGAAAGTCAGTCAGGAGGACTGGGAGAAAGAGCAGTCAGGCATGGCTGGTGGCAGCCAGGTGGGCTAGCTTTTTTTTGGAGCTGGGATCAGTGGCCACAGAGAAGCAGAAAGAGGAATGTCATGCTGTTTGCTTACTGCACTTCTTTGTCAAAGGACTGAGTGTTCCTGCCTGTAATGGGCCTTTGCTGGACTAACAAAAAATTACTTTTAGTTCCCCAAGAGTGAGCAACAGGAGCTGTACTGGAATCCAAGTTTGTGCAGGTGGAAGGAAAAGTGGACTTTTGTAAATAGGGAGGAAGTGTCCCTTTGTGAATAGTTTGGACATTTTTAAAGCTGGGAAACCCATAATTCCCTACCTTATCCATGTTATCACCCCCTAATAAAACATCAAAAACAAGCAAGGACTGTTTGAAGGAAATGCTGTGATTGGCTACGCAACAGTAGGGACCCGGGACACTAGCGACTCCTACGGGGGTAGTGCTACACACGTATAATTTGCTAAGGAGTATACACTCTAGTCTGGAAATGTACACAATGCTAATTGGCAGTCAGATGTTCTGTGGGGGGGTAAAAAATTATTAAAATGAAAACTGCCATAGTCCATGCTGCACACAGGGTGCCACAGTGAGCATGCAAAAAAGTGAAAGCATACACATTTTCATTTTCAACTGTTGCTATTTGTGATCAGAGGTTCTTGTGATACATATATTGACTTAATTGCTCTGGTAGCAAAGCAAATGGGTTACTGGAAGCTTCTTTTTTTTTGCCACATTTCATACTAATTATATAACAATTTTGCTTTCGTATTAAGGTCAAATCTTACATGCACACTCCTTAGCATACCTTTTCAAATTATAAGGTATGTAGCGGGCACTCTGATCGGTGGGTCTCCCACACTCCCAATCCCCTCTATTAAAGTTCTCGCTCGAAATGTCTCTGGTCTAGGGGTATGGTAGGAAAGGGAGTGCGTCCGCTACGCCAGACCTCCACCACAGATGTATAAGTGGTGTTAGCAAAAGTTCTTTACCTTCGGGCCTGTATTGTGTATCGAATCCTCCCTCCAGGAGTCATCTACCAGGAAACGAGTCTCACACCGTTGCAAGTCCAACACTCCTTTATTTGAACACAGCATGGACTTACTTGCTTTACAAAACCAGAACAGGAGGTGTGAATGTGTATGTAGGCCCAGGCACAAGTTCTTTCCTCCACTCTCCTCCAAAGAGTGGGTTATGGTCTCCGCACGAGGGAAATTCACCTTCCGGACGGTCTCCGACAAGAAGCTCACCCGTCACCGGCAGTATGCTGCACCGGGTCTTCAGATGAGGAGCTCTTCCCGGTCCATTACGTCCACCTCGGATTCAGGCGTCCATCTCCGGAGCACCCTAGGATCCTTCCCTCGTGGAACTCAGTGTTGGGCACTGAGCTCCGGACCACCAACTGAGTACCTCACCTCAGGCTAAAGGTGCCTGAGGTGGAACACGACCTCCGGTGGTCCTCTAGGCCTAGTCCGCCCGGAGGACAAACACGAACTCCGTCCGCAGGCTGAAGGTGCCTGGGACAACGAACCCCTTGACAAAATGGCCGGCCCCCTTTATACCCTTCCCTGGCATGCGTAGCGGGTTCCCCGCCCCACCACATGGCTGCCGAAGAAAGACAAAAAGGGATTCGACACAGCAATGACTCGTCGGTCGGCCCAAAGTGACAGCGCCACCCGGTGGACCGCCGGAGATACACCACCCGTGTCACCGTAAAAATTCAAAAGTTTTCCCCGGGAAAGTAAATACCCGCTACAGGTATAAGGTACAAAAGCAGCATTATTGTGAAATGTTATACATACTGCAGTCTTGGAGTGTAATGTATCCATTGAAAACAAAGGTGCATTTCAACAGATCAGCAATGGGATCACAATTTCTAGGTAGTCATGCATTCATGTACTCTTGCAAACCTACACTGCAAGCATGGGCGTCCGCAGGTAGGGGCAAGGGGGGACAATTGCCTCCCCCTGGAATCGTCAATAAGGTGTTGTAGTTGCCAGCAACAATGTCTGCCGCTGACTTTTTTCTGACTCAGCCGGCTGCTCTCTGTCCTGACACATCTGATGTCCCTCCCTCAACCCCGGCCCGATCATCAGATCAGCTGGCTCTTCAGTGATTGGCTGCCTGCCTGTGTACATGTTGTGTAGATCCGGCTGGCGCCATCCACTCAGTGCAGTCAGTGGCCAAGCCGCCGCATGATACGCTGCCAGTGCCTACTCATCATAACATCCCAGGAATTCCTGACCTGAAATGAGTGACATATACAGGTGAAACTCGAAAAATTTGAATATCGGGCAAAAGTTCATTTATTTCACTATTGCAACTTAAAAGGTGAAACTAATATATGAGATAGAAACAGAAGACAGAAAATTAGAATATTACACGCAATCAATAAAACAAGGATTGTACATAGAACAATATCAGACCTCTGAAAAGTAGAAGCATGCATATGTATTCAGTACTTGGTTTTGGCCCCTTTTGCAGAAATTACTGCCTCAATGTGGCGTGGAAGCTATCAGCCTGTGGCACTGCTGAGGTGTTATGGAATACCAGGATGCTTCAATAGTGGCCTTTAGCTCTTCTGAATTGTTCGGTCTCATGTCTCTCATCTTTCTCTTGGCAATGCCCCATAGATTCTCTATGGGGTTCAGGTCAGACGAGTTTGCTGGCCAATCAGGCACAGTAATCCAACGGATGAACCAGGTTTTGGTGCTTTTGGCAGTGTGGGCAGGTGCCAAGTCCTGCTGGAAAATGAAGTCAGTATCCCCATAGAGTTCGTCTGTGGAAGGAAACATGAAGTGCTCCAAAATCTCCTGGTAGACGGCTGCGTTGACCCTGGACTTAAAGCGAGGTTCCACCCGCGTTTTTTTTTTTAAAGTCAGCAGCTACAAACACTGTAGCTGCTGACTTTTAAAAAGGACACTTACCTGTCCTAGGCGCCCGCGATGTCGGCCCCCCGAGGGCGATCCCTCGATCTGCCAGGTCCGGCGCCGCCATCCTCACTAAGGGAAACAGGCAGTGGAGCCTTGTGGCTTCACTGCCCATTTCCTACTGCGCATGCGCTGTATGAATGGGCGGCTGCTCTCTGGGATACACACAGTTCCCAGAAGGCAGCGCACCCCATTCCCCAGCAGACAACGCGAGGAGGATGAGGAAGAAGACCTGCCACGGACTAGGAAGAGGCAGATTAGGAAGATCCGCATAGCAAACGCAATTTCTGGTAAGTAAAAATTTTTTTTTTTTACATTTTTTTTCCACATTTTTTGCAGCATTTTGGTGTAATTTTTTTTTTTTTAGGGTGGACCTCCACTTTAATGAAGCACAGTGGACCAACACCAGCAGATGACATGGCTCCCCAAATCTACACAGACTGTGGAAACTTCACACTGGACTTCAAGCATCTAGCAGTGTGGGCCTCTCCATTCTTCCTCCATACTCTCATCACAAAAGAGGACTTTGGACCACTGAGCAACAGACCAGGTCTGTTTTTCTTTAGCCCAGGTAAGACGCTTCTGACGTTGTTTGTTGTTCAGGAGTGGCTTGACAAGAGGAATACGACATTTGAAGCCCATCTTAAGGATCCGTCTGTGTGTGGTGGCTCTTGATACACTGACTCCAGCCTCAGTCCACTCCTTGTGAAAGTCCCCAACACTTTTGAATGGCCTTTTCCTGACAATCCTCTCCCTCCAGGCTGCGGTCATCCCTGCTGCTTGTGCACCTTTTTCTTCCACACTTTTCCCTTACACATAACTTTCTATTAATGTGCTTTGATACAGCACTTTGGGAACATCCAACTTCTTTTGCAATTACCTTTTGAGGCTTTCCCTCCTTATGGAGGGTGTCAATGATGGTTTTCTGCACAACTGTCAGGTCAGCAGTCTTTCCCATGATTGTGATTCCTACTGAACCAGACTGAGAGAACATTTAAAGGCTCAGGAACCCTTTGCAGGTGTTATGGCTTAATTAGCTGATTAGAGTGGGACACTTTGAGCCTAGAATATTGCACCTTTTCACAATATTCTAATTTTCTGAGATTGTGGATTTGGGGTTTTCATGAGCTGTAAGCCATAATCATCACAATTATGACAAATCACGGCTTGAAATATCTTGCTTTGCATGTAATGAGTCTATCTCATATATTAGTTTCACCTTTTAAGTTGCATTAATGAAATAAATGAACTTTTGCACGATATTCAAATTTTTCGAGTTTTACCTGTACAGTTGCAAGCAACAGAAGAAAAATCACAGGTAACAGCAGTTAGGAGGAGGATTTTGATTTATTTATTGCTGGAAAGTTGGACAGCTATTACTGGAAAGATGTGTCTGTGTATGTTAAGAGATACTTCATCTTCTTAACTTTGTATAGGCTATTTTCATCAAGATCAAAATATGGCCACAACAGATGTATTGCAATACATTGCAATATAAAAATATGTACATTCTCTAGGCTACATGTATATGGGCATGAACTAGTGGTACGCCTGGCCTGTGTAATTTCAAATACAAAGTGAAGCTGAATTATCTCTTATATAACACATATATCTTTCCACTGGAAAGAAATATGTGTTATATAAGAGATAATTCAGAGTCACTTTGTATTGAAAATTACTCAGGCCAGGCATACCATGCCCATATAAATATAACCTAGAGAATGTACATCTTTTTATATTGCATGGGTGACCTTAAAATTATGCCCCCCCTGAAAAAAGTTCTGCGGACGCCCATGACTGCAAGCGTACTGTTTACCTTCATGCCAGTTTTTTCCTGCTCTTGTGCTTTTCAATTTACAAATTTAGGCCTTATGAGCACATCTGGTCTTCCTAGGTGCTTGTTATATTGCTCCACAAACTCCTTACATAGCCCATCATCACTTGAGTCTGTCATATCATTTTGGTAGGGCAATTGTTTGGATTTAAAAAGGTGAAGATCTAGAAAGTTAGTCCTGAAAAATGAAATGCTAGGGCAAATAAAAAAAAAGTATCACATGTGAGCAAAGTGCTGCGAGGTGTGGTGGGCAGTGAGGTTGATTTACTAAAAGAAAATATAGGGATTGATTTGCTAAAGGCAAATCCACTCTGCACTGCAAGTGCACTTGAAATTGCACTTGGAAGTGCAGTCTCTGTAGATCTGAGGGGAAGATCTGAAATGAGGGGAAGCTCTGCTGATTTTATCATCCAATCTTGTGCAAGCTAAAATGCTGTTTTTTATTTTGCTTGCAAGTCCTCCTCAGATCTACAGCGGCAGCACTTCCAAGTGCACTTGTAGTACAAAGTGAATTTGCCTTTAGAAAATAACCCCCACTCTGTGCACTGCAAGTACACTTTAAGTGCATTTGCTCTAGATCTAAGGGAAAGCTCTGAAATGAGGGAAAGCTCTGCTGATTTTTGTCATCCAATTATGTACAAACAAAAATGCTGTTTTTTATTTTCATTGTGATTGAGTTTTTTTTGCAAAGTGATGTTTTACCTCATTTACTAAGCTTTGGAGCAAGTTCACTTGCAGCACGCAGTATATTTGCCATTAGTAAAATAAGCCCAGAGAATCCAAGTTAGGCATAAGAGTTATAATGTAGAAAGGTTCAACACAACTTATCTAGGCTCGGCCGGTAGTCTGAAGACTTGAGATCCTCACATCACAGCTAATGAGAAGTAAGGAGCAATATATTTGTGTAGCGGACCCCCCAAAATTGGGGTCGCTATGCTCTAAATTTAAAGGTAGCCTGAGCAATAGTTTGGCTCAGGTTCTCCAATTCTGTTAGTTTGGACTCTGCTCTGCTGTAATGTTGCCTGGAGTATGGCGCTGTTGCCCAGGTCTCGGGTTGAACCACAGGTGGCGTTGTGGTGTGATTGGGTGTCCTCTCTCGGCTGCCGTGCGGTGGGAGGGTTTTGCCTGCTGTGCATGCTGGGAGAGGGTACATAAAGGGCAGACGCCATGATCTGGTGTGGTGTGCCGGGGGGATTCCAAGGAGGACCCCTGGTGGTGAAGTCGCGCCCTTTGGCCCTGCTGGCCGGGGGTGCGTAAACTGGTCGAGGAGTCTCAGGCACCTTTAGCCCGAGGCTACAGAGTTCCAGGTATACCCAGTACCTTCAACTGGGTCTACAACCAACCACTGGAGTCCCAGGGAGCCCAGGTGAGGGTGGCCCACTCTGAAACAAAGGAAACCGGGGGAGGACCTGTCCGATGGATCGGTGAAGAAAGTCACGGTCTCGGTAAGGCCTGGTTGCCTAGCAAAGGGAAGGATTTGTGAGTTGCAAGATAGCTCCTGTAGTGTGCCCCATTGGCACCTATGGTCTCTAATAATCTACAGGGGTTTCAAAGTTCTAATTCTGGAATTAAAGGATTCTGTGGCAGAGGATCTCTTAAACTTGTCCGTAAAGGGGACGAAATTAAGATAACTGTTCGTGCTTCACTCCCGCTGCTAGAAATGTGAGAGGGGACTATCCGGATGAGCAAAGCCCACTCAGGCTTGAGTGGCAAAGTGTAACGATAGGTGTTGTGTGCTTGAATCTACCTCCCTATCCAACTTCTTTCTCTCTTCAAATTCCCCTGTTGTTATCAAGCAAAAGGAAGAAATAAACTCTTTGTTGGAGTTTAAATACTGTCTGGACATTGGCCTTCTTTCAGGGGAAAGAATAGACTTTTCCCTACATTCTAGGGACGAGAACCAATGGAGGGAGGTAACACGCTGCAGGACCCAAAATTGTAAGAACACCGCTCAACCTCTTATACCAGGAGGATACGGGCATGTGGCATGGTGTGCCTATACCCCTGCAAGTGAAGGTAGGCAGAAAAAAGGGTCTGTGTGCTACATTACATTTTTGGCTTTAGGTTTAATACTGCTTTAAAGTGGTTGTTAAGCCACTCTAACCTGTATATACCATCAGGACTGCCTCCTATTGTAGTATCCCCCTCTGTGTGTGATTTATAAAAATAAATGCTGCAAATACCTAATTTCACTGCCGAGATTGCGATCACGTGACTGGCCAGCTTTCTCCTTTCCTCCTCTGAGAGATGCAGTGGGCGGGGCTGATATTCCAATGCTGATGTCAGTCTGGAGGGGGGGGGAGAGGAGGAGAGAGCTGGCGGCTCATGTGATCACAATCTCGGCTCTTAAATGAGGTATATACAGCATTTATATGTATAAATCATTCACAGAGTGGGACACTGCAATAGGAGGCAGTGCTGATGGTGTATACAGGTTAGTGTTATGAGAGCAGCAGGAGGGGGGAGGGGCGGCTCACACACAGACAGAGAGGGGATGGGGGGAGGTGGACACAGGAGCAGAGAGGAGAGCAGATAGCAGGCTGCTGATGACGGAGGCACGTAAACTGACCACAGTGTCTGGTCTCAGCAGCCATGATACACCGTGGTCAGTTTACAGAGGGGAGGAGAGAAACTGGCAGGATCAGCCAGGTTTTGTAGGTGTTACAGGGGGCCAAATGACACAGGACAAGCACTGTGTCATATAACATGCTTTAACCACTTAAGCCCCGGACCATTTTGTAGCTAAAGGACCAGAGGTGTTTTTAGAATTTGGCACTGCGCTGTTTTAACTGGAAATTGTGCTGACATGCAATGTGGTACCCAAATGAAATTTGCGTCCTTTTCTTCCCACAAATAGAGCTTTCTTTTAATGATATTTGATTGCCTCTGCGATTTGTATTTTTTGCGATATAAACGGAAAAAGACTGAAAATTTTGAAAAAAAAATATATTTTCAACTTTTTGTTATAAGAAAAATCGAATAAACTCAATTTTAGTCATACATTTAGGCCAAAATGTATTCAGCCACATGTCTTTAGTAAAAAAAATGTCAATAAGCGTATATTTATTGGTTTGCGCAAAAGTTATAGCGTCTACAAACTAGGGTACATTTTCTGGAATTTACACAGCTTTTAATTTATGACTGGGTATACAAAATAGTGTAGCGCTGGAAAAAAAACTGTGTATGTCTATACAGTGAATTAAATAAGTGAAAAAAGTATCAAAAACACAAGTAAACAGCACAAATAAACAAATAAAGTTCATAAATGCACGTGAAGAGCGAATAATTGAATGTGTAGTGGGTCTTCCCTCTAATTGGATGATGAAAGTTCCACAGAGAAAATATCCAATAAAACTGGTAGATATTATTCCAACAATAAGTGAAGATCCCGCCACCAAAGTGAGAAATGAAGGCTTACCAAACAGCCTGTGACCGCCCTTCTCAGGGGGGTCAAGACAAGCTTAGCAGAGCGATGTTCACTCCATGGGAGGCAGGAAGGCTGCAGTGGGAACACTCCATTCACAGTAGGTGAGTCTCCAGAGACGTGTCTGCACAGCTGATCCAATCCAGAAATGGGAAACACTCTTGATGAATCAGAGTGAATAATCCTCAGCAGATGAAACAAAATCCAAAAAAGAAAAAAGAACTTTCCATAGTGCAGAGTTCATCAAGGAAGTTTTAATTCGATTTCAAAAAATGTACAAGAGAAAGTACAGTTCTCCTATATGCATAAAATAATAAAAGAGAAAATCCTTGCAAGTAAGTAAATTGCTCCGAGTTTCTGTCAAAGACCATTCGCGCGTGCGCAGTGCATGTGCGTGTCGCCCTACGCCGTTTCGTCACATCTGACATCATCAGGGGCACGCCCATACAGGCGCGCACACGCTATTTGTAGCCAAAGGGCCCACTAGGGGTTCTCTCATTGGCTACATGTCAGATTGACAGACGGAGCAAATATTAGCCTCTACATTGATCTCTCAATGCATAGGTCTAAACATAGACAAACCGACAGACAGGAACGGTTATATTCCTTTGGATTCATGTCACCATAGTTCCTGGCTGTCGGCGGTTCCGAAGGGCCAATTCTTGCGTTTAAAGCGCAATTGTACCGATCTGGAACAATATCGTAAAGAGGCAGAAATTCTTAAACAAAGATTCATAGCCAAGGGATATGATGTTGCCAGATTGGATTCTGTCATTACAGAGGTGGGCCTTAGAGATAGACAGACACTTCTGTGTGACAGACCTCCAGAAGTAGAAAATAGGGAGGACTTTGGCTTAGCTTTTCTGACTACATATTCGAGCCAACATTGGGCCATAAAAAGGATTATCAAAAGACATTGGTCGGTTTTAAAGAACGACCGAGTACTGGGTCCTCTATTGTCTAATACCCCGAGAGTACTCTTCAGGGGTGCTTCTAACCTAAGACACCTAATAGCACCCAATGTACCAGATCCTCCAACCCGTCCGTCCTTTTTTGGGGACCTAAAGGGATTTTACCCCTGTAGACGATGCAAAGTCTGTAAGGTTAATGCTCTCCAGGGTAGAAGAATTATTGAGTTCACTTCATCAGGAACAGGAGTCACATATCCCATCAGGTCCTTTATAACTTGCGCTACAAAATGCGTGGTGTACCTTCTGCGGTGCCCATGCGGTTTGGAATACGTTGGTCGGACCACCAGAAAACTGAGTATTAGATTGGGAGAACACATCACCAATATAAAAAATGGCTTTGACAAACATAGTGTGTCTAAGCATTATGATCTTGTACATAACAGAAATCCAAAAGGTACCATTTTCATTGGTTTAGAGAAATATGTGCCCCACTGGAGAGGTGGGAATGGCAAAAGAAGCATCTCTAGATCTGAAACCAGTTGGACACACAAATTAGGTTGTCACACACCGGGTGGCCTCAATGTGGAATGGGATATAAATTGCTTCATTAACAATGGGTGATGTATTTTCTATTCTACCTGAAGCAATTTATTCCTATTCTTTTACAATTATGATCTGAGTTTTAATCCATCGAAATGTTTTTTTTGGGGCCCGATTAATTAACATATGAAACGAAAGTTTTTAAAAAAAAGATTTATATATATCAAGTGTTAACTTGTTTTAGAATAATCTCTGAACAAATGTTTTTTTGAAAACAGCTACACTATAATCCACAAGATGTCACTGTGGAGACTAGATTAAAATTGGTGCAATTTCCGGAGGCTCCACTAGGGGTCATAGTGTAACTATGTCTATGTTTAGACCTATGCATTGAGAGATCATTGTAGAGGCTAATATTTGCTCCGTCTGTCAATCTGACATGTAGCCAATGAGAGAACCCCTAGTGGGCCCTTTGGCTACAAATAGCGTGTGCGTGCCTGTATGGGCGTGCCCCTGATGATGTCAGATGTGACGAAACGGCGTAGGGCGACACGCACATGCACTGCGCATGCGCGAATGGTCTTTGACAGAAACTCGGAGCAATTTACTTCCTTGCAAGGATTTTCTCTTTTATTATTTTATGCATATAGGAAAACTGTACTTTCTCTTGTACATTTTTTGAAATCGAATTAAAACTTCCTTGATGAACTCTGCACTATGGAAAGTTATTTTTTCTTTTTTGGATTTCGTTTCATCTGCTGAGGATTATTCACTCTGATTCATCAAGAGTGTTTCCCATTTCTGGATTGGATCAGCTGTGCAGACACGTCTCTGGAGACTCACCTACTGTGAATGGAGTGTTCCCACTGCAGTCTTCCTGCCTCCCATGGAGTGAACATCGCTCTGCTAAGCTTGTTTTGACCCCCCTGAGAAGGGCGGTCACAGGCTGTTTGGTAAGCCTTCATTTCTCACTTTGGTGGCGGGATCTTCACTTATTGTTGGAATAATATCTACCAGTTTTATTGGATATTTTCTCTGTGGAACTTTCATCATCCAATTAGAGGGAAGACCCACTACACATTCAATTATTCGCTCTTCACGTGCATTTATGAACTTTATTTGTTTATTTGTGCTGTTTACTTGTGTTTTTGATACTTTTTTCACTTATTTAATTCACTGTATAGACATACACAGTTTTTTTTCCAGCGCTACACTATTTTGTATACCCATTTTTGTTTGTACCTTATATCAAGGTTTTTTTTGGTGTTAGCAGCAGGTTTCCTTAAGGGACTTATTCATTTATTTATTACTTCACATTATTTTGCACCTAGCGCAAATTTTTCTTTTTATAATCACTTTAATTTATGACTGCCTATCTCATTTCTTGAGGTGCTAAAATGGCAGGGCAGTACAAAACCCCCCCAAATGACCCCATTTTGGAAAGTAGACATCCCAAGGAAATTGCTGAGAGGCATGTTGAGCCCATTGAATATTTTTTTTTTTTTGTCTCAAGTGATTGAATAATGACAAAAATAAATTACAAAAAGTTGTCACTAAATGATATATTGCTCACACATGCCATGGTTATATGTGGAATTGCACCCCAAAATACATTTTGCTGCTTCTCCTGAGTACGGGGATTAGTGATGAGCCGAACACCCCCGGGTTCGGTTCGCACCAGAACCCGCGAACGGACCGAAAGTTCGAACGAACATTAGAACCCTATTAAATACAATGGATGCGAACGTTCGAATTCTAAAGTGCTAATTATAAAAACTATTATGCATGTTATTGTCCTAAAAAGGGTTTGGGAACCCGGGTTCTGCACCAGGGGACATGTATCAATGCAAAAATAAGTTTTAAAAACGGTCGTTTTCCGGGAGCAGTCATTTTAATGATGCATAAAGTGAAAAAAAAAAAGTCAAATATTCCTTTAAATATCGTACCTGGGGGGTGTCTAAAGTATGCCTGTGAAGTGCCACGTGTTTCCCGTGTTTAGAACTGTCCCTGCACAAAATGACACTTCTAAAGGAAAAAAAAGCCATTTAAAACTGCTTGCGGCTTTAATGTAATGTCTGGTCCCGGTAATATGGATGAAAATCTTTAAGAAAAATGGCATAGCTACCCCATGACCCCCCCCCTACCCCAGCCCATTACCAGCCCCTTTGGGTCTTGTATGGATATTAAGGGGAACCCCGCACATAAAATAAAAAAGGCCCTATATACTCTGAACAGCCGTATACAGGCGGTGCATACAAGACAGGGACTGTAGGTTTGTTGTTATGTAGAATCTGTTTGTAATTTTGAACAGGTACATTGTTGAAGTGTAGCTCCAGACCAAAAATCTATTTTTAAACTTTTTGGAAAACATAGGTAAGGGTTATCACCCCTGTAACATTTGTTTTGCTGTCTGTGCCCCTGTTCAGAACATTTCACCTCACTTTCCGTCCTAATGACAACTGTTTTTGAAATGTGGTGTTTTTCTTGAAACAAGGATTGCTGATAAAGCATCAGTACAGAGGAGACACCTTTCTCCCATATTTATTCTTACAGGAGAGAATTTTCCTTCCTAGTGGTAGATTTCCTCTCACTTCCTGTTGTCTTCTTGCGTTTGCAAGTAGGAGTCGTTTGTAAGTTGGATGTTTGAAAGTAGGGACCTGCCGTATATACTCTGCAGAAATAGGCCCCTTAGTTGTTGGTGTTGGCACAACACTGTAAGCACTCACAGTTACTCTTGGTTGGTGCTGGAACGCCCTGCTGTCAACTATTATATCAGGAATTTTAATTACATATAATTGTTGAACAGTGGTAGTAAAAATTGGGCCTTTGATGGTGGTGCTGGTGCCACAACACTGTAAGCCCTGACAGTTACTCTTGGTGGGTGCAGCAATGGGCCCTGCTGTGAATTATTAGATCAAGAATTGTAATTACATGCCCCTGTTGAACAGGGGCTGAAAAATTGGGCCTTAGGCACTGGTGGCACAACACTGCAACCCTTCACAGATACTGTACTTGGAGCACAGCAATGAGCCCTGTTGCAAAGTATTGCTTCAAAAATTGTAATGACACGCCCCTGTTAAACAGGGGCTGAAAAATTGGGCCTTAGGCACTGGTGGCACAACACTGCAACTCCTCACAGATACTGTACTTGGAGCACAGCAATGAGCCCTGTTGCAAAGTATTGCTTCAAAAATTGTAATTACACGCCCCTGTTAAACAGGGGCTGAAAAATTGGGCGTTAGGCACTGGTGGCGGCACCCATAAACAAAAATGATCTTCCAAGCTATCATCATCAATCGTATCATTGAGGACTCGGAGGAGGAGGATAGCCAGTCAACATAACAGCACAGGCACTCAGCATCAGCATCAGTCTTGAAGGGATGTGACATTTTAAAATCAATTAGTCTGTTATATCAGCATCAGGTGTGTGGTAGCTGGTGGTGATCCAAGACTGGTTCATCTTGATGAAAGTCAGTCGATCAACCGAGTCGGTGGACAGGCGCACCCTGTGATCCGTGACAAATCCTCCAGCAGCACTGAATGTGCGTTCCGAAAGAACGCTGGATGCAGGACAGGCCAGTAGCTCAATTGCATACTGTGCAAGCTCTGGCCAGTGATCCATCCTCAAGACCCAGTAAGCCAGAGGATTTTCGGTGGGGAAGGTGTCCAAGTCTGACCTTGCCCCTAGATATTCCTGCACCATGTTTATCAGACGCTGGCGATGGTTGCTGGAACCGATCATACTTTGGGGCTGCGGACTAAAGAATTGTCTGAACGCATCGGTCAGACGGCCACCTTCCCCACCGCTCCTTCTTTGACTGGCCGAAGCCTCAGCAACTCGTTGTCCAGGACCAGGAGTTTGCAACCTCCCAGTCTCTGGGAACGCGTTGCACAGACCTTTCTGCAAGGCCTCCCGGAGTTGTCTCATCCTCTGCTCCCTCTGCGACGGTAACATAAGGTCCGCAACCTTACCCTTGTACCGTGGATCAAGGAGAGTGGCCAGCCAGTAATGGTCCCTCTCCTTGATCCGAAGAATACGAGGATCCTTCCGCAGACTTTGCAGGATCAGGGAGGCCATGCAGCGTAGGTTTGCTGAGGCATTCGCTCCGGAGTCCTCTGGGTCACTAAGGACGACATGATCCGCAGCCACCTCCTCCCAGCCACGTACAAGTCCACTGGTTTCTTGGGACTGTAAATCATCCCTAAAAGACTGCTGCTGATGATGCTGAGTGCCAGCCTCCACCTCCATGCTGACACAATCCTCCTCCTCCTCCTCCTCCTCCTCCTCCTCTTCCTGTGCGATGGGTGGGACAGAAGGAACACTGTCTGGGTAAAGGGGGCCTTGAGAGGCAAGGAAGTCCTCCTCTTCCTGCCTCTGTTCTGCCTCAAGTGCCCTGTCCATTATTCCACGCAGCGTGTGCTCCAACAGGTGGACAAGAGGTACAGTGTCACTGATGCATGCACTGTCACTGCTCACCATCCTCGTGGCCTCCTCAAATGGTGCCAGGACAGTGCATGCATCCCTGATCATGCCCCACTGGCGTGGAGAAAAAAAAACAAGCTCCCCTGACCCTGTCCTGGTGCCGTAGTCGCACAGGTACTCATTGATGGCCCTCTGCTGCGTGTGCAGCCGCTGCAGCATGGCCAACGTTGAGTTCCACCTGGTGGGCATGTCACATATAAGGCGGTTCTTGGGCAGGTTCAACTCCTTTTGCAGCTCAGCCAGGCGAGCACTGGCATTATAAGATCTGCGGAAATGCACACAGACTTTCCTGGCCTGCCTCAGGACATCCTGTAAGCCCGGGTACCTGCCCAAGAAGCGCTGCACCACCAGGTTAAGGACGTGAGCCACACAGGGCACATGGGTCAGTTGTCCCTGTCGGAGGGCGGAGAGGAGGTTGGTGCCATTGTCGCAAACCACCATTCCTGGCTTAAGCTGGCGTGGCGTCAACCACCTCTCGGCCTGGCCCTGCAGAGCAGACAGGACCTCTGCCCCAGTGTGGCTTCTGTCCCCCAAACACACCAGCGCAAGCACGGCATGGCATCTTTTTGCCTGCGTACTTGCGTAGCCCCGTGAACGGCTACGGAGCACCGCTGGTTCATAGGACAAACCACAGGAAGAGGCCATGGAGGAAGAAGAAGAGGAGGGGGTGGAGGAGAGAGGTGTGTCACAACCAGTAGTAGCATTTTGGAGGCGTGGCGGTGGGACAACCTCCAACACTACTGCACCTTGTCCTGAATCCTTCCCAGCTGCCAAAAGAGTGACCCAATGGGCCGTGAAAGAAAGGTAACGTCCCTGTCCATGCCTGCTGGACCATGAGTCAGCGGTAATATGCACCTTACCGCTGACCGCCCTGTCCAGCGAGGCCAAGACATTGCCTTCCACATGCCGGTAGAGAGCCGGAATAGCCTTCCGTGAGAAAAAGTGGCGTTTGGGAACCTGCCACTGAGGAACCGCACATTGCACAAACTCACGGAAGGGGGCCGAGTCTACCAACTGAAAAGGCAGCAGTTGAAGCGCTAGCAATTTAGCCAAGCTAGCATTCAACCGCTGGGCATGTGGATGGCTGGGAGTGAACTTCTTTCGACGGTCCAGCAGCTGGGGCAGGGAAATTTGCCTGCTAGAATCGGACGTCGGTGTACTGCTAGCAGAGTGGGCGCAAGTACTTGGCTGTGACACACCTAATTCTACACCTTCATTCCTCTCAGTGCATGTTTCAGAGAGGACTGAAGTTATAGTGGGGTTGGAGATCCCAGCTGATGCGGTGCAAGGAGAGGTCCGCTTGGTTCTTTGGTGTGGGTCTTTGAGGTAGGCTTGCCAACGAGCTGCATGGCAGGTCAACATATGTCTGGTCAGGCATGTGGTACCCAAGCGGCTGATGTTTTGGCCACGCGATATACGCTTGAGACATATGTTGCAAACAGCAGCTGTGCGATCTGATGCACTAGCCTCAAAAAAGGCCCACACCAAAGAACTTTTTGAATGACGGGCAGAGGCAGCGCCCTGCACAGGCGGAGCTCTGCGGTGTGATTCCGTCGGTGTACTGCCCTTACGCTGGCCACCAAAGGGCATCCTGCCTCGTTGGAGATGTGCCTCCTCCTCATCCTCCTCCTCCTCCTCTCTCCTATTAGGCACCCACGTGGAGTCATTGACCTCATCATCCCCTCCCTCCTCATCACTGGAGCCAATCTGGCAGTATGCTGCAGCTGCTGGAACATGACTGCCAGATTGGTGTCCTTCTTGAGCATCCCCTCTGTCTGCTCTCACGCTACTGCCTTCCTCTAGCTGGGTTTCATCATCAGACCCTTCGAAACGCTGGGCATCCTCCTGGAGCATGTACCCAACACTGTGCTGAAACAGTTCGGGGGACTCCTCAGGAGGAGGACATGGTGGGTCTAGGGAAGGAGTGACTGATGATTTGTCTGACATTGATACCAGGGAAGACGACGCTTTGGCAGCTGCTTTTCCAGTACCCTGAGCCTGGGTGAGAGAGGATGAGGAGGAGGAGGAGGGCTTGGTCATCCACTCTACCAAGTCTTCGGCATGATGTGGCTCAACATGTCCAGCTGCCGAAAAGAAGGACAAGCGTGTCCCATGGCCATGTGCTGATGACAATGCACCGCGTCCACGACCAGCACTGTTGCCCCCAGACACAGAGCCTGCTTGCCCTCTTTTATTGCCTCCTGACTGTCTGCCTCTCCTTGTTTGCCTTCCAGACATTCTAATAGATGGCCTGCAGGGAGATGGGAAAAAAGCAATAAGGGCTACCTTCAGGTGTCCTTCTCTGTCCCTTGAAACAAGGACTTTCACAGTGAAAGAAACTGACACTGTCCCTACCTAGAGTTTTCTGTCCCTAGAATAAATGTTTTTTTTAATCACAATATAGCACAAGGACAATTCACTCAATGTCTCTCCAGGTCCCTGGAAACAAGGACTTGCAGAGTGAAAGAAACTGACACTGTCCCTACCTAGAGTTTTCTGTCCCTAGAATAAATGTTTTTTTTAAGCACAATATAGCACAAGGACAATTAACTCACTGTCCTTACAGGTCCCTGGAAACAAGGACTTGCAGAGTGAAAAAAAAAAACACTCTCCCTACCTACAGTTTTCTGTCCCTAGAAAAAATGTTTTTTTTAAGCACAATATAGCACAAGGACAATTAACTCACTGTCCTTACAGGTCCCTGGAAACAAGGACTTGCAGAGTGAAAAAAAAAAACACTCTCCCTACCTACAGTTTTCTGTCCCTAGAAAAAATGTTTTTTTTAAGCACAATATAGCACAAGGACAATTAACTCACTGTCCTTACAGGTCCCTGGAAACAAGGACTTGCAGAGTGAAAGAAAAAAAACACTCTCCCTACCTACAGTTTTCTGTCCCTAGAAAAAATGTTTTTTTTAATCACAATATAGCACAAGGAAAATTAACTCACTGTCCTTACAGGTCCCTGGAAACAAGGACTTGCAGAGTGAAAGAAAAAAAACACTCTCCCTACCTACAGTTTTCTGTCCCTAGAAAAAATGTTTTTTTTAATCACAATATAGCACAAGGAAAATTAACTCACTGTCCTTACAGGTCCCTGGAAACAAGGACTTGCAGAGTGAAAGAAACTGACACTGTCCCTACCTAGAGTTTTCTGTCCCTAGAATAAATGTTTTTTTTAAGCACAATATAGCACAAGGACAATTAACTCACTGTCCTTACAGGTCCCTGGAAACAAGGACTTGCAGAGTGAAAAAAAAAAAACACTCTCCCTACCTAGAGTTTTCTGTCCCTAGAAAAAATGTTTTTTTTAAGCACAATATAGCACAAGGACAATTAACTCACTGTCCTTACAGGTCCCTGGAAACAAGGACTTGCAGAGTGAAAGAAAAAAAACACTCTCCCTACCTACAGTTTTCTGTCCCTAGAAAAAATGTTTTTTTTAATCACAATATAGCACAAGGAAAATTAACTCACTGTCCTTACAGGTCCCTGGAAACAAGGACTTGCAGAGTGAAAGAAACTGACACTGTCCCTACCTAGAGTTTTCTGTCCCTAGAATAAATGTTTTTTTTAAGCACAATATAGCACAAGGACAATTAACTCACTGTCCTTACAGGTCCCTGGAAACAAGGACTTGCAGAGTGAAAAAAAAAAAACACTCTCCCTACCTAGAGTTTTCTGTCCCTAGAAAAAATGTTTTTTTTAAGCACAATATAGCATAAGGACAATTAACTCACTGTCCTTACAGGTCCCTGGAAACAAGGACTTGCAGAGTGAAAGAAAAAAAACACTCTCCCTACCTAGAGTTTTCTGTCCCTAGAAAAAATGTTTTTTTTAATCACAATATAGCACAAGGAAAATTAACTCACTGTCCTTACAGGTCCCTGGAAACAAGGACTTGCAGAGTGAAAGAAAAAAAACACTCTCCCTACCTACAGTTTTCTGTCCCTAGAAAAAATGTTTTTTTTAATCACAATATAGCACAAGGAAAATTAACTCACTGTCCTTACAGGTCCCTGGAAACAAGGACTTGCAGAGTGAAAGAAACTGACACTGTCCCTACCTAGAGTTTTCTGTCCCTAGAATAAATGTTTTTTTTAATCACAATATAGCACAAGGAAAATTAACTCACTGTCCTTACAGGTCCCTGGAAACAAGGACTTGCAGAGTGAAAGAAACTGACACTGTCCCTACCTAGAGTTTTCTGTCCCTAGAATAAATGTTTTTTTTAATCACAATATAGCACAAGGAAAATTAACTCACTGTCCTTACAGGTCCCTGGAAACAAGGACTTGCAGAGTGAAAGAAACTGACACTGTCCCTACCTAGAGTTTTCTGTCCCTAGAATAAATGTTTTTTTTAATCACAATATAGCACAAGGAAAATTAACTCACTGTCCTTACAGGTCCCTGGAAACAAGGACTTGCAGAGTGAAAGAAACTGACACTGTCCCTACCTAGAGTTTTCTGTCCCTAGAATAAATGTTTTTTTTAAGCACAATATAGCACAAGGACAATTAACTCACTGTCCTTACAGGTCCCTGGAAACAAGGACTTGCAGAGTGAAAGAAAAAAAACACTCTCCCTACCTACAGTTTTCTGTCCCTAGAAAAAATGTTTTTTTTAATCACAATATAGCACAAGGAAAATTAACTCACTGTCCTTACAGGTCCCTGGAAACAAGGACTTGCAGAGTGAAAGAAACTGACACTGTCCCTACCTAGAGTTTTCTGTCCCTAGAATAAATGTTTTTTTTAATCACAATATAGCACAAGGACAATTAACTCACTGTCCTTACAGGTCCCTGGAAACAAGGACTTGCAGAGTGAAAGAAACTGACACTGTCCCTACCTAGAGTTTTCTGTCCCTAGAATAAATGTTTTTTTTAAGCACAATATAGCACAAGGACAATTAACTCACTGTCCTTACAGGTCCCTGGAAACAAGGACTTGCAGAGTGAAAGAAAAAAAACACTCTCCCTACCTACAGTTTTCTGTCCCTAGAAAAAATGTTTTTTTTAATCACAATATAGCACAAGGAAAATTAACTCACTGTCCTTACAGGTCCCTGGAAACAAGGACTTGCAGAGTGAAAGAAACTGACACTGTCCCTACCTAGAGTTTTCTGTCCCTAGAATAAATGTTTTTTTTAATCACAATATAGCACAAGGACAATTAACTCACTGTCCTTACAGGTCCCTGGAAACAAGGACTTGCAGAGTGAAAGAAACTGACACTGTCCCTACCTAGAGTTTTCTGTCCCTAGAATAAATGTTTTTTTTAAGCACAATATAGCACAAGGACAATTAACTCACTGTCCTTACAGGTCCCTGGAAACAAGGACTTGCAGAGTGAAAGAAACTGACACTGTCCCTACCTAGAGTTTTCTGTCCCTAGAATAAATGTTTTTTTTAAGCACACTATAGCAGAAGCACAAAACACACTGACACTCTCCCTACCTATCCTTCTCTTTCCCTAAACTAAAGGAATCCAGGTTAAGCAAGAAAGAAATAACAGTCACTGTCCCTGCCTATGCTACTCTATCCCTGCTCCGGAACACACTACACTAGGCCGCCGTGCTGGCGGCCTTTTATAGTGTGGGGCGTGTACTAAACACCCTCAGCAATAATTGGCCACAGGCATCCTGCCTGTGGCCAATCATTGCTCTCCTCGCTGCCGGCGCTGTGATTGGCCAAGCATGCGGGGTCACAGTGCATGCTTGGCCAATCACAGCGCCTGGATGACACTGCGATGGCGTAGTGCATTGTGGGCCGTTCGCGTCACTCGAATTTGGCGCGAACGGCCCAAATCGTTCGATCTTCGTCGAACGATCGAACAGCCAATGTTCGAGTCGAACGTATGTTCGACTCAAACACGAAGCTCATCCCTAACGGGGATACCACATGTGTGGGACTTTTTGGGAGCCTAGCCGCGTACGGGGCCCCTGAAAACCAATCACCGCCTTCAGGATTTCTAAGGGCGCAAATTTTTGATTTCACTCCTCACTACCTATCACAGTTTCGAAGGCCATAAAATGCCAAAATAGCCCAAAACCCCCACAAATGACCCCATTTTGGAAAGTAGACACCCCAAGCTATTTGCTGAGAGGCATGGTGAGTATTTTACAGCTCTCATTTGTTTTTGAAAATGAAGAAAGAAAATAATTTTTTATTTTTTTTATTTTTTTAAATTTTCAAAACTTTGTGACAAGAAGCAAGATCTGCAAAATACTCACCATACCTCTCAGCAAATAGCTTGGGGTGTCTACTTTCCAAAATGGGGTCATTTGGGGGGGGGGGTTGTGCCATCTGGGCATTCCATGGCCTCCAAAACTGTGATAGGCAGTGAGGAGTGAAATCAAAAATTTACACCCTTAGAAAGCCTGAAGGCGGTGCTTGGTTTTTGGGGTCCCGTTCGCGGCTAGGATCCCAAAACGTCTCACACATGTGGTATCCCCGTACTCAGGAGAAGCAACAGAATGTATTTTGGGGTGTAATTCCACATATGCCCATGGCATGTTTGAGCAATATATCATTTAGTGACAACTTTGTGCAAAAAAAAAAAAAAATGTATTTTTTCCGCAACTTGTGTCAACCAGGGATGAGCCGAACACCCCCCTGTTCGGTTCGCACCAGAACCTGCGAACAGACAGAATGTTCGTGTGAACTTTAGAACCCTATTAAATACAATGGACTCGAACGTTCGAAATCTAAAGTGCTAATTATAAAGGCTAATATGCAATTTATTGTCCTAAAAAGTGTTTGGGGACCCGGGTCCTGCCCCAGGGGACATGTATCAATGCAAAAAAAGGTTTAAAAAATAGACGTTTTTACGGGAGCGGTGATTTTAATAATGCTTAAAATGAAAAAATAAAAGTGAAATATTCCTTTAAATTTCGGACCTGGGGGGTGTGTATGATATGCATGTGAAGTGGCGCATGTTTCCAGTGCTTAGAACTGTCCCTGCACAAAGTGTCATTTTTGAAGGAAAAAAAGTCATTTAAAACTCACTCGCGGCTATTAATGAATTGTCAGCTTTTATCAATACATAGAAAAGTCATTGATAAAAAAAAAAAAAAAAAGCGTGGGGGTTCCCCCAAATTCAATTACCAAGCCCTTTAGGTCTGGAATGGATATTAAGGGGAACCCCGCCGCAAATTTAAAAAAAAATGGCGTGGGGTTCCCCCTAAATATCCATACCAGGCCCTTGAGATCTGGCATGGATTTTAAGGGGAACTCCACCCCAAATTTAAAAAAAATGGCGTGGAGTCCCCCCAAAAATCCATACCAGACCCTTATCCGAGCACGCAACCTGGCCGGCCGCAGGGGAAGAGGGGGGGACGAGAAAGCGCCCCTCCCCTCCCTCTTGAACCGTACCAGGCCACATGCCCTCAACATGGGGAGGATGTCCCCATGTTGATGGGGACAAGGGCCTCATCCCCACAACCCTTGCCCGGTGGTTGTGGGGGTCTGCGAAGAAAGTGTCAAAAAATGTAAATAAAAACACACAAACACCTTGGAAAAGTCCTTTATTAAAAAAAAAAAAAAAAAATTCCAGCGATGAAATCCAGTGTCCCGCGGCGATCCCGATGTCCAGCGCTGTCCGTCATTGTTGTGCCTGTGCGGACCTGATGGGGAACTTCCTCCGCTGTGTTTTAAATGTATATACCCGCCCCTTCTAAAGTTCCCCATCAGGTCCGCTCAGCGGACCAGATGCGGAACGCAAGAAGGGGCGGGTCTATTCATTAAAATTATAAATTTTAATTTGCACAGTGAAGGAAGTTCCCCGCTCAGGCCAATGACGTAGGCGGGGTCGGACATACCGAGAGGGCGGACCTGATGGGGAACTTCGTTCGCTGTGTAATACATGAATAGACCCGCCCCTTCTCGCGTTCCGCATCTGGTCCGCTGAGCGGACCTGATGGGGAACTTTAGAAGGGGCGGGTCTATACATTTAAAACACAGCGGAGGAAGTTCCCCATCAGGTCCGCACAGGCACAACCAATGATGGACAGCGCTGGACATCAGGATCGCCGTGGGACACTGGATTTCATCGCTGGAATGTTTTTATTTTTTTATTATTTTTTTATTTTTTAATAAAGGACTTTTCCAAGGTGTTTGTGTTTTTATTTACATTTTTTGACACTTTCTTTGTGAAATGGTAGGGGTACAATGTACCCCTTACCAATTCACATAGGGGGGGCCGGGATCTGGGGTCCCCTTTGTTAAAGGGGTCTTCCAGATTCAGATAAGCCCCCCGCCCGCAGACCCCCACAACCACCGGGCAAGGGTTGTGGGGATGGGGCCCTTGTCCCCATCAGCATGGGGACATCCTCCCCATGTTGAGGGCATGTGGCCTGGTACGGTTCAGGAGGGAGGGGGGGCGCTCTCTCGTCCCCCCCTCTTCCCCTGCGGCCGGCCAGGTTGCGTGCTCTGATAAGGGTCTGGTATGGATTTTTGGGGGGACTCCACGCCATTTTTTTTTTAATTTGGGGTGGAGTTCCCCTTAAAATCCATGCCAGATCTCAAGGGCCTGGTATGGATATTTAGGGGGAACCCCACGCCATTTTTTTTTAAATTTGCGGCGGGGTTCCCCTTAATATCCATTCCAGACCTAAAGGGCCTGGTAATTGAATTTGGGGGAACCCCCACGCTTTTTTTTTATCAATGACTTTTCTATGTATTGATAAAAGCCGACAATTCATTAATAGCCGCGAGTGAGTTTTAAATGACTTTTTTTCCTTCAAAAATTACACTTTGTGCAGGGACAGTTCTAAGCACGGGAAACATGCGCGACTTTACATACATATCATACACACCCCCCAGGTACGAAATTTAAAGGAATATTTCACTTTTATTTTTTTATTTTAAGCATTACTAAAATCACTGCTCCTAAAAAAACGGCAGTTTTTAAAACTTTTTTTTGCATTGATACATGTCCCCTGGGGCAGGACCCAGGTCCCCAAACACTTTTTAGGACAATAACTTGCATATAAGCCTTTATAATTAGCACTTTAGATTTCTCCCATAGACTTTTCGAATTTGCCGCGAACACCCCAAATTGTTCGCTGTTCGGCGAACGGGCGAACAGGCAATGTTCGAGTCGAACATGAGTTCGACTCGAACTCGAAGCTCATCCCTAGTGTCAACATATAAAATATTCCATGGACTCGACATGCCTCTCGGTATATAGCTTGGGGTGTCTACTTTCCAAAATGGGGTCATTTGGGGGGGTTTTGAACTGTCCTGGCATTTTATACACAACATTAGGAAGCTTACATCCACTCTTCTAACCACTTGAAGACAAAGCCCTTTCTGACACTTTTTGTTTACATGAAAACATTTTTTTTTTTGCAAGAAAATTATGTTGAACCCCCAAACATTATATATATTTTTTAAAGCAAAGGCCCTACAGATTAAAATGGTGGGTGTTGCATTTTTTTTCCATACATTATTTGCGCAGCGATTTTTCAAACGCATTTTTTGGGGAAAAAATACACTTTTTTTAATTTTAATGCACTAAAATACACTATATTGCCCAAATGTTTGATGAAATAAAAAATATGATTTTAGGCCGAGTACATAGATACCAAACACGACATGCTTTAAAATTTCGCACAAACGCGCATTGGTGACAAACTACATACATTTTTAAAAGCCTTTAAAAGCCTTTACAGGTTACCACGTTAGATTTATAGAGGAGGTCTACTGCTAAAATGACTGCCCTCGATCTGACCTTCGCGGTGATACCTCACATGCATGGTGCAATTGCTGTTTACATATGACGCCAGACCGACGCTTGCGTTCTCCATTGCGCAAAAGCAGGGCAGGACAGGGGTGCTTTTTTTTTTTTTTATTATTATTAATTTTGCTTTTTTATTTTATTTTTAAACTGTTCCTTCCATATTTTTTTTTTAAATAATTTTTATTGTTATCTCAGGGAATGTAAATATTCCCTATGATAGCAATAGGTAGTGACAGGTACTCTTTTTTTGAAAAAAACTGGGGTCTATTAGACCCTAGATCTTTCCTCTGCACTCAAAGCATCTGACCACACCAAGATCGGTGTGATAAAATGCTTTCCCAATTTCCCAATGACGCTTTTTATATCGGGGGGGACATTCCCTCCCACTGCTTGTAAAAGCAGTCCAGAGGCTAATTAGCCACTAGGATTGCTTTTACATGAAAGCCGACCGCTGGCTGAAAAGAATGATACCAAGATGATACCTAAACCCGCAGGCATCAATCTGGTATAACCATTCAAAGTCCAGCAACATACCAGTATGTTGCTGGTCCTTGTTGGACATGTATTGTAATCTTTTTTTTCATGCAGCCTGTTGGCTGAACGAAAAAAGAGATTGATCGGTGGGTATGCCCACCATTAGAATACCTCCCTTCATTCACCCACTTCTAATGATGGGCATACATGCACCATTTATATATGCCGAAGCATGGGGGCATCCTCCCGCAAAAGTTATGCCGCACACACATGGTTGGACTTTTCCACGGGCAAGCCTCCGTCGGAATTTCGACCGTATGTACGCGGCATTAGGAGCAAAATCGCTCCTCCACTCCTCCGCCCCTGCTGCCCCCATTCTTCGGCATATATGCTTTTTTTTAAACTGTGGTGGTGAAATCACCTCCTACAGCACTGGAGTCGCAGGGATCAGGCCTGTCTCTGTGAACGCTGCAGTTATGTGTGTTGTGTTTTGTAAGTTACAGTGATCGATCGATACTGCACTTGGGTGGCCTGGGCTGGACGGAGGGGCAAAACGCAGGTGCTAGCAGGTATCTGGGCTGATCCCGCTAACACTGCGTTTTCGGGAACCCTAAATTGCTGGGGACGCTAGTATAGATCTGATCAGATCAGATATTGATCTGTTCAGATACTATACCACTAAGGGAGGTGTATGCTTCACGCGTGGGTGTTAGCGTTACTGGCACTAACCTGACGCTGCCTGGGGCAGCCCATCTCTGACGCTAAGACCTAATTGATATCACCCGCCGGGCGATCAGGGGGTTAAACCTTTATTGGGTTATATACGGCGGGTGCCCTGACACTATAAAAAGCAAGCTAACTAACCAGCGTCACCCGTAACACTTATATGGTGATCACTGGTGAAAGGGTTAACTAGGGGCAATCAGGGGGTTAAACCTTTATTAGGTAATATATGGGGGCACCCGACGCTATAAAAACCTGCGGCGAACCTAAAAAAAATAACTGGCTACCTATCGGCATCACCGACACTAAGACAGTGATCAGAAATATGATCGCTTAGTGACAGCGGTGCTAGGGGGTGAAAGGGTTACCTTGGGGGGCGATCAAGGAGTTAAAAATGTATTGGGTAATATATGGGGGTACCCGACGCTATAAAAACCTGCGGCAAACCTAAAAAAAATAACTGGCTACCTATCGGCATCACCGACACTAAGACAGCGATCAGAAAAACGATCGCTTAGTGACACTGGCAAAATGGGGTGAAAGGGTTACCTGGGGGGGGGCGATCAAGGGGTTAAACCTTTATTAGGTAATATATGGGGGTACCCGACGCTATAAAAACCTGCGGCGAACCTAAAAAAAATAACTGGCTACCTATCGGCATCACCGACACTAAGACAGCAATCAGAAAAACGATCGCTTAGTGACAGCGGTGCTAGGGGGTGAAAGGGTTACCTGGGGGGGCGATCAAGGGGTTAAACCTTTATTAGGTAATATATGGGGGTACCCGACGCTATAAAAATCTGCGGCGAACCTAAAAAAAATAACTGGCTACCTATCGGCATCACCGACACTAAGACAGCGATCAGAAAAACGATCGCTTAGTGACACGGGTGAAAGGGTTACCTGGGGGGGGCGATCAAGGGGTTAAACCTTTATTAGGTAATATATGGGGGTACCCGACGCTATAAAAACCTGCGGCGAACCTAAAAAAAATAACTGGCTACCTATCGGCATCACCGACACTAAAACAGCGATCAGAAAAAACGATCGCTTAGTGACGGTGGTGCTAGGGGGTGAAAGGGTTACCTGGGGGGTGATCAAGGGGTTAAACCTTTATTAGGGGGGTTTAGGGGGCTACACTGGACCTAAAACTAACTGCCCTGACACTTTTACAGTCACAAATGTCACTGATTGCAGTGATCACTAAATAAATGGTCACTGCAATCAGTGACACTGTGACTGGAGGCTGGGGGGTGATCTGGGGGGGCCTGGGGGGCAATTAATGTACCTATGTGTGCTGGTGTTAGTGTAGTGTTTGTGCACTAACCTGTGTGTCTTCTCTCATGCGGCGCTCGGTATATGTGAGCGCCGCATGAGGGATGACATCACTTCATCCTGCCTGTGTAAACATTACACAGGCAGAGGAAGCATTTGATTCGCGAGGGGGTGGCCAGAATCGAATGGCGGCCCCCTCATCACGGATCGCTCCCGAAGCGATCCCGGCCGCTCACTGTACCGGAGGGGGGTCCGATCGGACCCCCCACCCATACGAAGGCAGGCACGTACAGGTACGTGATTGTGCCTGTCCGTGCCATTCTGCCAACGTATATTTACAGTGGGCGGTCGTTAAGTGGTTAAAGGAGCAGGATTAAATATTTTTGTTTTTGGGTTAAAAAAACGCTTTAAATTAATCAGAACGGTCGTGAAAATAAGTTATGGATTTTCAGCATTTTACATGCTTCAAATGCAAATAAAGAATTCCTATCATATAGAAATTATTATGATTATTATTATATAGGATTTATATACAGTAGCGCCAACAGTTTACGAAGTGCTTTACTCAGAGATTGTAAGTGATATACTTACAAAGAAAAAAATCTGTATTTCAGATTTCAGATACAAATCACAAGCTGTCCAATCCTGTAAAACAATGTTCATTTACTAATAAGGAATAAAGCCACCTTGCTGTGTCACAAGAGTAGATTGTAGATCCTTGTTCAATTTGAACTAATCACATCCATGTAAGCTACTGTGAGTCTTAATTGCAGAGTGCAGACATTGCTGAAGGCAAAGGGCAATCACAGAGGTCAAAAGATTTTATATTGTTTGAACTCTTCCGGTAATACTTTGAAAATAGGAGGAGGAAACTGTAATAAAATGGGAAATGTCTTGCCTTTAAGGTTTTGCTTGGGGTCATTCTAAGTAAGAATTGTCATTCCTATACAAGAACCAAAAATTCCTAAAATGTTTTTTATAAAGGTAGTTCTGACTGGTAGTCACACTCCCCAATCTGTATGCTAACAACTGCTGTTTAATGATATTAGTATGTTTCTACATGAGATACACATGTAAAATTGCTAACAGCTGTTAGATAAATGCAAATGCATTAGAGAAAAAAAATCACAGTAAAACTAAGGACAAAACATTTTTTTTTTATTTGGATAGAGTGAGAGAGGATTATAACCTCTGTCAGTTTCCTTTTTTGCCATGGGATATTTCAAGATATTTCCCTTCATTTCCTGTTCCATAGCCAAAACATGAAGTGAGAGGCAATCCCTGCCAAGTAAAGAATCCCTGGATGTCACCAGAACTAGTGCATCCTTTAAAGATTTCCCCTATATTCCTGTTTTGGTGACAACCCAAAATTTTGAATTTTCTTTCACTCTTGGTGATCAGGGCACAGACTGCAAAACAAAATCTGACAGTTGTTCCAAACCCTCTCATCTCTATTCAAAACTAAAATAAAGATTTGCTTTTAGTTATACTTTAACTGGCATATGTTTGGAAGCTGTCAAGTATTTCCAACGTCACCTAAATGAAGCATATCCACGTGATTCACAAGTTAATAGTAAATATTGTTTATGATAAGATTTGATTGTTTGCTCACAATCAATATGCAGGTGCCTATGCTTAAGTTTTAAAGTGTCTTGGCAAATTTATAATATAAAAAACACATTCATTACATCTCTGCAACACACGCACATTTTCCCCAAGTTTTAATGCTGCAAAAATACCTGTTGATTTTTCAGAAATCCGGTAATCTCCTATACTCCTGTTTTAGCAAAAACACAGTGGGGTTGATTTATTAGAGGCAAATAGACTGTGCACTTTGCAAAGTACAGTTGCTCCAGAGCTTAGTAAATGAGCAGAAGTTCTGCTGACTTCCATTATCCAATTATGTGCAAGCAAAAGAGAATTTTTTCTTTTATTTTCATTGCACGTGCCTGGGTACTGTTTGCAAAGTGAAGCTTTACCTCATTTACTAAGCTCTGGAGCAACTGCTTATGCAAAGTGCACAGTCTATTTGACATTAGGAAAGCAACCCCAGTTCCTCTGGTACAATCGATTTCCAAGCAGTGGATAAGAGGGATAAGTTCCAACATTCAGTAGAGGAGAACTCAGGCAGGGCTAATAACTTTTCTTGGGATTTCAGTGCAGCAGAAGCAGTTGGTCAGCTCACTACAATCTCCTCCACATCTCGGTGCCCAAGAAGATCCGGCGTGGTGGTCGGGCCTTCTCCCACCAGGGTGCCGTTTTGTGGAATAGCCTCCCCGTCGAGCTCCAGGAGGCCCCTACTATTCCGGTCTTGGCTTTTCACGCAAGCCTTCCCTGCATAGCCTCTCTCTTCCACCCTTTCTGCCACTCTGTGCTGCTTCTGGTTCCTGGGTCCTCTTTTCCCAGAAACTCTGCTATGCGCGTCGGGACCCTTCTGGGTAAGACCGCGCTATATCAAGATACCTCTCAACTCAACTCTCAACTACAGAAAGAAGTTAGAAGGTTGCTGGATTTCTGTCAGGATCAGGGCCACAGCATGCATGCAGCAAAATTAGAAAAAATATTTAACTGAATGTTTCAAGTGTACTGGGAGGAGAGGTCACATAGGGCATTTGAGCAGATTTGCTTTATGGGACTCCCTGTCTTGATCATGGAATTGATCCTTTCCCCAGCTAATTTATGGCTCCACACCTCTATGACTGGCTTCCTCACAGCCGCAGGATCTCTTGGGTACCAGCACCATTTTTATCGCCCACATGATGACTAGAAAATCCAAGAAAGAAGAGGTGGCCCAGGAATCCCGACTTGGTGCTGCCATAGCACTCCCTCAGCGTGCACCCCCTGGCTGGGATAGATTATGGACACAACCTCTAAGCCAGAGAAGTTCTCCCACCTGCCAGGTAAGGACTATACTCGTGATATTTTTTTAGAATAGGCAGAAAGTATCAGGCTTGCTTTACCAGAGGAGGGGGACGATTCACGTAATTTGCTCCCAGACCATACACCTACTAAGTGCCCAGACTCAACAGGCAGATCCTGCAGATATGACATAGTGGGAAAAGTAGCCCACACTGGGAGAGATCTTGTGGGCAGTGAATAGGTGCAACATTGGTCAACTCGGTTAAAGACCAACTAGGGGGATTATAGGAGGAGGTTTAGATCTACAAAATATAAGGTAATGCATCACAGCAGTGGAAAGCCGCATTAGTCACCTGAAGGACAAGCTACCTCCACTGATCTTGGAATACCACTCCAGTGCCCAGCTAGCTCTCACCACCAGTGAGAAGGCTGATGGCTAACAACGTCCCTATAGTTGGCCTACCAGAAGTCCCTGAGGGTAAAGACCCTACTGAATTTGTGGAGAAATTGTTCCTGAAAATATTTGGTAGACAGGCCTTTACCCCTCCATTTGCCATAGAACAAGCCCACTACCCACTATACCCCCCCCCCCCGGACAACCTGCCCAGACCTATTCTAGTCCATCTCTTGAATTACGAGGACAGTTAAATCGTTTTCCGCCTGGCAAAAGATATTTCCTGACACCCAATATAACAGGGCCAAGGTGTCCTTTTTTCCACAAAAGTACAGCGTAGGTGAGCCACGTTTTTGGATGTTAAACAGTGCCTGCAGAGGCTACGACTTCAGTATACAATACTCTACCCTACACCTCAGCATTATGAGGTGTATTCTTGAAGCTACTCCTCTATTTGCTTGCAGTGGTGAGCTCAGGAGATAGACTCTCCCTTATGTGGCTACCCTGGCTAGGGAACTTTACTGAAGTTACTGGAAGTATTTGCTTAAATAACATGAATCTACTGCACAAGATGATTTTATCTAAAGAGAATCAGTTGCAATGTAAGCAAAGTTCGCTCTCCATGGTAGTACGCAAATCACCTGTAAATAGGGCTGCATTTTAGCTGGTATACAGCTGGAATACCTGTTATTCCGGCTTGGTTAGCATGACTTTGGCACCATTGTGTTGCAAGCTCCAGAATGGTCTCAAACTTTTTGAATCTTAGAGATGTTCTGTTCTACTCCACATGATGCCTGGACACCCTTGCTCCCGATACTGCCTACTATATGCTCCTAGCCCTCAAATGGATGGTTGGCTAGTATATCTTTGACTCAGGACTGATGTGATTGACTCAGGACTGATGTGATTGATTTCACAAAGCCCCCTCTCAATATGGACTTCTGCACTTCACCATGACTGATATTCCAATAATATCCTGGAATGTCAGGGGCCTATAAATAGTCCATGGTCAACACAACACTTTGCAAATATCAACCAGCCATTTGTGGGCTCTAAGGGACACACCTAACCATGGAGACTCTGGAATGCATCACATATTCATGGGTTGGACATTTCTAGAAGTGCAAATATTTTGTGCACAAGTCTTTGGACTTTCAAGAAATTAACTCTATCATAGATACTAAAGGCAAATATGTGTTCTTTTATTGTAGACTGCATTCGATTACATGTGTATTCCTCCTACCTTCTCCGCAGCAAGGCAAAGACAGTTAAATTGCATTTTTGTTAAACAAATCCGATGTGGGATTTGAATAGCTAATTGACTCCAGGCTTGATAAGCACCCTCCAACATCACAGGAAACTTTGCAATAGGGTACTTTACCATCATTCTTCATTGAAGAATTAGGCTGGTCTAATATGTGTAGAGCTAGAAACCCTAAGAGCTGTAATTCTCGTGGTACACTAAAACAAACACTCTAGAAACAACCTTTGTTTGAGGTCACCCATCTGCGCCCCACTTATCAGTAAATTGCAATACACCACAAAGGGAATAACTGACCACTCCCCTCTGGTGCTATGGATAACTGCTAGGGCACACACCACTCCATCCAGATCTCTCTGGCAGTTGAATTCATCTGGGCTCAACCATCTCTCTTCTCAAACCCCTATGTAAACCCAAATTGCACATTTTTTTACAGACCATGTCCAACCACAGGACTGCCAAGTGAGATGGGAGGCTTTCAAGTGTTTTCTTTGTAGCATATTTATTTCTGAGATAACAACAGTCTAAAATGCAACAAGGGAGCATAAAAACAAGAGTCTCGGAACATGCAGAAGCTTGAGCATGAATATATATCTACCTGTCTGACTCTGCGGCTGGGTTTGCACAGGATGTCCTTGTTCGGTTGGCCCACTCTACAGCAGAGAAGAAGCGGTTATTTTCAAAGCTTGCTTTCATCCGAAGAGGGGGAGCAGACTGGTCGCATCATGGCCAAAATAGTCAATGTCCAACAATATCGGGGCATTGACCTCACCTTATGGCAAATTGATTAATTCCCCTGGCTTCAACCTAGGAGTTCTCCTTTATAAAGTAGCATTGTTGCCTCAGGCATCAGAAAATGCAAGTATTTACTTTCTTCTTTTCAAAGAGTGCTTTTAAAGGCAAGTTCAGTTCCTTAATTCAACGCACATAGGGATTGATTTACTAAAACTGGAGGGTGCAAAATCTGTTACAGCTGTTCATGGTAGCCAATCAGCTTCCAACTTTAGCTTGTTAAAATACGCTTTTACAACAAAACCTGGAGGCTGATTGGTTTCTATGCAGAGCTGCACCAGATTTTACACTCTCCAGTTTTAATAAATCAACCCCATATTGACAGCCCAGTGGTGATCTACCATAGAAGGGTACTATAAAAAGCTGCACAAAACAGAATGTTGGTCCACTTTTTGTTGATGGCATCAGCAATATATTAAGGGTTGGGTTGGGCTTGACCCATTTTTATTGCATTGCTTTTAACTGGCCCATAGGATTTGTATTTACAGATTCCTGAATTATATTCTAATAGAAAACTGCTCTATTTGAAACAATTCCTCTTATCAATTTGTTTCAGTTACAAAATATTTTTATTTGATTAAAAACCTAGAAAATAAAGCCACATGAGCAAGGTAGTTTCAGAGTTTGTATTGATAAAAAAAAGATCTATCAAATAATCAAACCGGAAATATTTGTTATCTAATTCAATAAAAGTAAAGTCTTCATAACCAGATCTCATCTAAGGTCACTTAAATTAGAAGAGATTACTGGGGAATATGGTGAGCATCTCTCTCATCTTCTAAAGTTTTATTACCCTGTTATATTAGGTTACAGTTTAGGTTAAACCCAGATAAGCTGAGCAGAGTTCACAGTGAAAGTACCTCTTGGATATTTTACTTGCATTATCTATAAAAGCACAGACTTTCAGGCATTATTAAAAGGAAGGACATTTTGTGCTGTGCTTAACAAGGTCTAGATACCTAAAGAAAACCCACAGTGAGAATTAGTTTATCCAGATTACACAATTTTACAGTAACTGAACCCTAATGTAGCAGGTGCTAAGGTGGAATTATGTGTGTGGCTATCCCTACAGAATATAAATAGATTATGTTACTAACACAACTTCATTCTTCCCTAAGAGGATTTTATTGAAGAGGTCATCATATAGTGAGAGAATATGGTTTAGGCTTACAGCTGGTTCCTTTCCAAAAGTCCAACAATCACATGTGTCTTTGGTAAAGAAAAATAAAAGTGTGCTGGTGATATGTCGATAACCAAATTAGTGCAGTACTATAACTTCTTAACCATAGAAATAATCCAACAATAAAAAATTATTTTGTGTTACCATAAACCAATTATCAAATAAAATACTTGATTTGTGCTAATAATTCATAAGGAATTGTGCTAAAACGATACATTGTGTATGAATATTGCATAATCAAATGAATCAAAAATTTCATAAATCACGATAAAACTTGTACAATGTGCAAAGAAAAAGAAACGCGATATAAACCACACAACAGAGGAGTTCATAAGTGTTCAAAATTCATTCCCTAAGTATGTAAAAAAAAGGGTTCTAACTAGTAAATCTTCAATCCAGTGCAGTGCTACCCTCTTCCACCTCATGACACACACAGCTGCTCACCTTCCACAATGTGACCCCTAAGAAAATATGAGGTCAAAACAGCACTTCCCCTTTAGGGGTAACCAGAAAGAGCCCTTTCTCCTGTACACTGGACTATCCAGACTCCAATAGCAATATAAATCTCCAAATAGCCACAACAATCATGTAGAGAAGAAGAGACTATATAATGCTCTCTGTATTTACTTTAATAAAATCACAAAGGGTTAAAACAACTTAAAAACATTGGATAATAAAAGCGTATCTCACATCAGGCATCTCGTCTCATCATTACAAAGCCAACAAGGCTTGTACACAGGTATCTCTCAGCCCTTCAGGAATGACACGCGAATTAGCCTAGTGTGATGATGTCATACGTTTTCCATATGTTTCCCATAGACTACAGGATTCTGTATAAATAAAAAACCTTGCTCGCCATTTGACACTGATCATTGTTGTTTTACATACGCACATGTCATCTAGTGCCACCAAGCGAGGTAATGCTAAGAACTCACCAGGAACCTTCCAAATGAGGCCCAACTATACAAGAAGGTAAATCCTTGCAGATTTGATTCAACTCAATTTTCTGGCTGTTGTTTTCCACTGAGTGTAAATAGATTTGAAAATTTCAGTCACATGGCTAAAAAGAAAGATCCTTATCCTTGTGTAAAGCTTCATGCAATGAACTTTTCATATTTGTGTTCTTTTTCCCCATTTTTGTGTATTTGCTTGTTTTTTTGTAAAGTGGCTTTACATTTTTAAATTTTACTTTTTTTTCACAGTTTTTTTTTTTTTTCTTCCGTTGAAAAGAAAAAATTAATAATGAGGTTAATGAGTGGCATTAGCACAAGAACAGGTGCAGATAGTTGAAAGGGGGTTCTGTAACCCTTAGCCCACTTTCACATTGACTGCGGCTTTGAAATTGTGCCAGTTCACCAGAAATCGCATAATTTCAAAGCCATATGTCAGTGCGACTTCGGTTGCAACTTGGAAGACATCTGTGCGGCTTAATGTACAGTTGTCTATGCAAGTTGCACCCGAAATCGCCAAAAGTAGTGCATGAAGTACTTTTTCAAATCGGTGCGGCACCAAAAAGTCAGCATCTCACTGAACAGTGTGATTGCCGGAAATAAGGTGCGACTTTGACCTGTCAAATCCCATGACAAGTCACTTCAATGTGAACGCGGCTTAGGAAATGTTTAAAGTCCGTTGCAATCTTGAAAACCTTCAAAGACCACCTACATTTTACATTCCCCATTGACTCCAATGAATTTCACAAAAATCTACCCTGATTTTCATTGAAATGTTGGGAAAAAATAAACTCTTAATTTTGCTAATCCCTAGTGGCAATATGCAAATAATGCATGTCCCTGGAAGCTTTGAATGTGCAAAAGGGCACCTATTTATTGGGTAAAAAGTATTGTATTATTAGTTCATAAAATGAAAGTAATATATTATTAAATAGTACATAATAAATAAGTACATGCATTAATAATACATGATAAGTAGTTTATACCTGATAACAGTTGACAACCCCCTCCTCAAAAAACAAAATTTGCTTGGTCTCCATGGCTGCGCTCTCCATTGGTTTGAATTTTACCTATCTCGCCACACCTTCAGTGTCACTTACAACTCCACTACTCCTTCTTCAACTCCTCTTACCGTTGGGGTCCCCCAAGTTTCTGTTCTTGGACCCCTACTATTCTCGATCTACACGTCCTCCCTGGGTCAGCTGACAGCCTCCCATGGCTTCCACTACCATTTATATGCCGATGACACCCAAATCTATCTCTCTGCCCCTCAGCTCTCCCCATCAGTCTCCTCACGCATCACTGATTTACTAACAGACATATCAGCCTGGATGTCAAACCACTTCCTCAAACTGAATCTATCTAAAACCAAGCTCTTAATATTTCCTCCCCCACGTGCCCCTTTCCCTGACACCTCTGTCAAGATCAATGGAACATCTATCAGTCTGTCCCCACATGCCAGGGTGCTAGGGTTAACCTTAGACTCTGAACTGTCCTTTCAGGCCCACATCCAATCCCTGTCCAAATAATTCCGCCTTAGCCTCCCTTTAACTAATGAGACCACCAAGCTTCTAATTCACTCCCTGATTATCTCTCACCTCGATTACTGCAACTCCCTCCTCATTGGATTACCTTTAAAAACACTATCCCCACTTCAGCCCAGAATGAATGCCATTGCAAGACTCATCCACCTTACCAACCATTCAGTGTCCTCCACCCCTCTCTGCCAATCCCTCCACTGGCTTCCACTCACCCAACAAATAAAAATTCAAAGTACTACCAATAATTTGCAAAGCCATCCACAACTCTGCCCCCAGCTACATCACTAACCTAGTCTCAAAATGCCAACCAAGCTGCTCTCTTCGGTCCTCCCAAGACCTTCTGCTCTCTAGCTCCCTTGTCACCTAATACCATGCTCGCCTCCAGGATTTCTCCAGAGCTTCTCCATTCCTTTGGAACTCCCTACCCCAATCTGTCCGACTGTCCCCTAATCTATCCATCTTTAGACGATCCCTGATAACCCTCCTCTTTAAAGAAGCCTATCCTGCTTCTAACTAATACTGTGTTTTACTTCCTCCATCAGCTCATCCCCCACAGCTATTACCTTTTGTATCAATTGACCCCCCTTTTTAGATTGTAACCTCTAACAAGCAGGGCCCTCTGATTCCTCTTGTACCAAATTGTAATGTAACTGTAATGTCTGCCTTCATTTTGTTAAGTGCTGCGCAAACTGTTGGTGCTATAGAAATCCGGTATAATAATAATAATAATAATAAATAATACATAAATTATATACACAGTGAATGATAAATAGTATATCGTTACAGTTAATTATTTTATTAATGTCTAGAATAATAAACATTCTAAGTAAGACTTTTTATTAGTTAAATGATTTGTCCTTTTTATTTACTATATAGCCACAAAAAAAATGAATTAAAACTGTAAATTTAAATCCTAATTTGCCATTCCAGCAAATGTTTTCATTGTATTTGCATACAAGAAGGTCATGTTCTCTGAATAGGGAAAGGTTAGTATAACCATGAGTAAATGTCCTTAGGAATTCCCTAAAGAAGGTGCAATTTTGCTCTTTATACATGCAAAATAAAATCCTACTACAAAATAAAATTACACATAATAAATAAATTAACAAATAAAAAAACAAACAAGCTTTATAAAAACCACTGAACAGAGAAATAGTAAATAAATGTCAAAACGTGTCAAAAAATGATTCAACCCTTTTTAAATTTTTTTATACAAGAGAATATCTTTATAAGTTCTCTGTTACTTTCCACATTTCATCGGTTACTACTCTCATATTCACTCGAGATGCTAAATTATTTGTATCACTAAGGCCCCTTTTACACATGCGGACCGTTTAGGTCCGCCTGTCAGTTGTTTAGGTGGACCTGAACGGACGCTCCATGCAGGTCTATGGAGCGACGGATGTCAGCGGTGACATGTCCGCTGACATCTGATCTGCTCCGCTCCATTAAGATCTGCTGAATCCAGGTGGATGGAAACCCTATTTTCCATCCGTCTGGCTGATCGGATGAAAACGGACAGGCGGTCCTTTTTCATCCGATCCCCAATATAGGAGAGCGGAGCTCTGACTGGTCTGTCCCTGCACAGTGAACAGAGATGGACCTGTCATCCACCGGCTCAGCGTGGATCAACGGAACGATCTCTGCTGAGCAAGCGGAGTCCGTCAAAACGGACATGTGTGTGTGTGTGTAAAAGGGGCCTAACAGTACCAATGGGCCCAATCCCATTCCACTGTGATTTGATTGAAAGCATCTGTATTTGGTTCTCCTCCCTCTACAGAAGTTTAGTGATGACTAGCAGACTGGATCATTCTTTTATAATCTCTGTGCATTGGCTATATAAACAATTTGGGAAGAAAAACACAAAGATATCCATAAAATCAAGAAATTAAGGCATCCATTACTCTCTCCAAGCGTTTAAGCATAGTTGTACCTTTATAATCCACTCCTTCAGCAGTTTCAAATACACACACTATTTCCCTAAGACATGCAGCAAAGCAGGTTACAAAGAGCTGTTACTGATAAGAAAATGTTGACTTTATGTCAAAAATCAAGAAATAAGCCCTCATCTTTATCACTAACCACTCCCCTGTGACTGTTACAGGAAGCCCAGAGGTGTATTTGATATGTGGTTGATAGCTTGGCCTCAGCCTATCAATGGCTTATGAGAGGAAAGATGGCAGTGTGCAATTGGGGAATAACAGGGCCTTGGGGAGCGGCTGAGTTGTATGCAAGCACAATAGTTCATATTTGCCATCAGTATAAACTCTGGAAAAGAAAAGGACTGTTTCACCACTTAAGCCCCGGACCATTTGGTAGCTAGAGGACCAGAGGTGATTTCAGAATTTTGCACTGCGCTGCTTTAACTGTAAATTGTGCGGACATGCAATGTTGTACCCAAACGAAATTTGCGTCCTTTTCTTCCCACAAATAGAGCTTTCTTTTAATGGTATTTGATTGCCTCTGCGATTTTTATTTTTTGCGATATAAACGGAAAAAGACCGAAAATTTTGAAAAAAAATGATATTTTCTACTTTTTGTTATAAGAAAAATCGAATAAACTCAATTTTAGTCATACATTTAGGCCAAAATGTATTCAGCCACATATCTTTAGTAAAAAAATGTCAATAAGCGTATATTTATTGGTTTGCGCAAAAGTTATAGCGTTTACAAACTAGGGTACATTTTCTGGAATTTACACAGCTTTAAATTTATGACTGCCTATCTCATTTCTTGAGGTGCTAAAATGGCAGGGCAGTACAAAACCCCCCCAAATGACCCCATTTTGGAAAGTAGACACCCCAAGGAAATTGCTGAGAGGCATGTTGAGCCCATTGAATATTTTTTTTTTGGTCCCAAGTGATTAAATAATGACAAAAAAAAAAAAAAAAAAAGTTGTCACTAAATTATATATTGCTCACACATGCCATGGTTATATGTGGAATTGCACCCCAAAATACATTCTGCTGCTTCTCCTGAGTACGGGGATACAACATGTGTGGGACTTTTTGGGAGCCTAGCCACGTACGGGACCCCAGAAACCAAGCACCGCCTTCAGGATTTCTAAGGGCGCAAATTTTTGATTTCACTCCTCACTACCTATCACAGTTTCGAAGGCCATAAAATGCCAAAATAGCACAAAACCCCCCAAAATGACCCCATTTTGGAAAGTAGACACCCCAAGCTATTTACTGAGAGGCATGTTCAGTCCATGGAATATTTTATATTTTGCCACAAGTTGCGGGAATATGACAAACTTTTTTTTTTTGCACAAAGTTGTCACTAAATGATATATTGCTCACACATGCCATGGGCATATGTGAAATTACACCCCAAAATACATTCTGCTGCTTCTCCTGAGTACGGGGATACCACATGTGTGGGACTTTTTGGGAGCCTAGCCGTGTACGGGACCCCAAAAACCAAGTACCGCCTTCAAGGTTTCTAAGGACATAAATTTTTGATTTCACTCCTCACTACCTATCACTACCTATCACAGTTTTGAAGGCCATAAAATGCCAAGATGGCACAAACCCCCCCAAATGACCCCATTTTGGAAAGTAGACACCCCAAGCTATTTGCTGAGAGGCATGTTGAGCCCATTGAATATTTTTTTTTGTCCCAAATGATTGAATAATGACAAAAAGAAAATAAAAAAAAAATGTACAAAAAGTTGTCACTAAATGATATATTGCTCAAACATGCCATGGTTATATGTGGAATTGCACCCCAAAATACATTCTGCTGCTTCTCCTGAGTACGGAGATACCACATGTGTGGGACTTTTTGGGAGCCTAGCCGCGTACGGGGCCCCAAAAACCAAGCACCGCCTTCAGGATTTCTAAGGGCGTAAATTTTTGATTTCACTCCTCACTACCTATCACAGTTTTGAAGGCCATAAAATGCCAAAATAGCACAAAACCCCCCCAAATGACCCCATTTTGGAAAGTAAACACCCCAAGCTATTTACTGAGAGGCATGTTCAGTCCATGGAATATTTTATATTTTGCCACAAGTTGCGGGAATATGACAAACTTTTATTTTTTTGCACAAAGTTGTCACTAAATTATATATTGCTCACACATGCCATGGGCATATGTGAAATTACACCCCAAAATACATTCTGCTGCTTCTCCTGAGTACGGGGATACCACATGTGTGGGACTTTTTGGGAGCCTAACCGCGTACGGGACCCCAAAAACCAAGCACCGCCTTCAAGGTTTCTAAGGGCATAAATTTTTGATTTCACTCCTCACTACCTATCACTACCTATCACAGTTTTGAAGGCCATAAAATGCCAAAATACATTCTGCTGCTTCTCCTGAGTACGGGGATACCACATGTGTGGGACTTTTTGGGAGCCTAGCCGTGTACGGGACCCCAAAAACCAAGTACCGCCTTCAAGGTTTCTAAGGACATAAATTTTTGATTTCACTCCTCACTACCTATCACTACCTATCACAGTTTTGAAGGCCATAAAATGCCAAGATGGCACAAACCCCCCCAAATGACCCCATTTTGGAAAGTAGACACCCCAAGCTATTTGCTGAGAGGCATGTTGAGCCCATTGAATATTTTTTTTTGTCCCAAATGATTGAATAATGACAAAAAGAAAATAAAAGAAAAATGTACAAAAAGTTGTCACTAAATGATATATTGCTCAAACATGCCATGGTTATATGTGGAATTGCACCCCAAAATACATTTTGCTGCTTCTCCTGAGTACGGGGATACCACATGTGTGGGACTTTTTGAGAGCCTAGCCGCGTACGGGGCCCTGAAAACCAACCACTGCCTTCAGGATTTCTAAGGGCTTGATTCTTGATTTCACTCCTCACTGCCTATCACAGTTTTGAAGGCCATAAAATGCTAAGATAGCCCAAAACCCCCACAAATGACCCCATTTTGGAAAGTAGACACCCCAAGCTATTTGCTGAGAGGCATGGTGAGTATTTTACAGCTCTCATTTGTTTTTGAAAATGAAGAAAGACATTTTTTTTATTTTTTTTTTTCTTTTTTCAATTTTCAAAACTTTGTGACAAAAAGCGAGATCTGCAAAATACTCAACATACCTCTCAGCAAATAGCTTGGGGTGTCTACTTTCCAAAATGGGGTCATTTGGGGGGTTTTTGTGCCATCTGGGCATTCCATGGCCTCCGAAACTGTGCTAGGCAGAGAGGAGTGAAATCAAAAATTTACACCCATAGAAATCCTGAAGGCGGTGCTTGGTTTTCGGGGTCCTGTACGCGGCTAGGCTCCCAAAAAGTCTCACACATGTGGTATCCCCGTACTCAGGAGAAGCAACAGAATGTATTTTGGGGTGCAATTCCACATATAACCATGGCATGTTTGAGCAATATATAATTTAGTGACAACTTTTTGTACATTTTTTTTTTCTTTTTGTCATTATTCAATCACTTGGGACAAAAAAATAAATATTCAATGGGCTCAACATGCCTCTCAGCACATAGCTTGAGGTGTCTACTTTCCAAAATGGGGTCATTTGGGGGGGGGTTTTGAACTGTCCTGGCATTTTATGCACAACATTAGGAAGCTTATGTCACACATCATCCACTCTTCTAACCACTTGAAGACAAAGCCCTTTCTGACACTTTTTGTTTACATGAAAACATTTTTTTTTTGCAAGAAAATTATGCTGAACCCCCAAACATTATATATTTTTTTAAAGCAAAGGCCCTACAGATTAAAATAGTGGGTGTTGCATTTTTTTTTCCACACAGTATTTGCGCAGAGATTTTTCAAACGCATTTTTTGGGGGGAAAACACACTTTTTTTATTTTTAATGCACTAAAAAACACTATATTGCCCAAATGTTTGATTAAATAAAAAAGATAATCTTAGGCTGAGTACATGGATACCAAACACGACATGCTTTAAAATTGCGCACAAACGTGCAGCGGCGACAAACTACATTCATTTTTAAAAGCATTTAAAAGCCTTTACAGGTTACCACGTTAGATTTACAGAGGAGGTCTACTGCTAAAATTACTGCCCTCGAGCTGACCTTCGCGGTGATACCTCACATGCATGATGCAATTGCTGTTTACATATGACGCTAGACCAACGCTTGCGTTCGCCTTTGCGCAAGAGCAGGGGGGGACAGCGGTGCTTTTTTTTTTTTATTATTATTTATTTTGATTTTTTATTTTATTTTTAAACTGTTCCTTCCATATTTTTTTTTTTTTTTACCATTTTTATTGTTATCTCAGGGAATGTAAATATCCCCTATGACAGCAATAAGTAGTGACAGGTACTCTTTTTTTGAAAAAAATTAGGGGGTTAGACCCTAGATCTTTCCTCTGCCCTCAAAGCATCTGACCACACCAAGATCGGTGTGATAAAATGCTTTCCCAATTTCCCAATGACGCTGTTTATATCCGGGGGGGACATTCCCTCCCACTGCTTGTAAAAGCAGTCTAGAGGCTAATTATCTGCTAGAATTGCTTTTACATGAAAGCCGGCCACTGGCTGAAAATAATGATACCAAGATGATACCTAAACCCGCAGGCATCATTCTGGTATAAACATTCAAAGTCCAGCAACATACCAGTACGTTGCTGGTCCTTGTTGGACATGTATTGTAATCTTTTTTTTCATGCAGCCTGTTGGCTGAACGAAAAAAAGAGATTGATCGGTGGGTATGCCCACTATTAGAATACCTCCCTTCATCCACCCACTTCTAATGATGGGCATATATGCCGAAGCATGGGGGCATCCTCCCGCAAAAAAGTTATGCCACGTACACACGGTCAGACTTTTCCACGGGCAAGCCTTCGTCGGAATTTCGACCGTATGTACGCGGCATAAAAGGTTATGCCGCGTACACATGGTCGGACTTTTCCACGGGCAAGCCTCCGTCGGAATTTCGACCGTATATACGCGGCATTAGGAGCAAAATCGCTCCTCCGCCCCTGCTGCCCCCATGCTTCGGCATATATGCTCTTTTTCTTAACTGTGGTGGTGAAATCACCTCCTACAGCGTTGGAGTCACGGCTTTATGTATCGTGGGAGCAAACGCTGTTGCTGTCAAGATAAATAAATCCGCGATGCAACTGAATGGCGTACCTGCTAAGCAAATGATGGTTAACATTAAAACAAAGTAACATTACAGTACAACAGTAAGACCTTACCATACCATACCTGCAAAGCAAATACCAAAACAAAACCTAGTAAAAAATAAAACATTTTTTTAACGCAACCTGTGCCTAAAATATATATATGTCGAAGCATGGGGGCATCCTCCCGCAAAAAAGTTATGCTGCGTACACACGGTCGGACTTTTCCACGGGCAAGCCTTCGTCGGAATTTCGACCGTATGTATGCGGCATAAAAGGTTATGCCGCGTACACACAGTCTGACTTTTCCACGGGCAAGCCTCCGTCGGAATTTCGACCGTATATACGCGGCATTAGGAGCAAAATCGCTCCTCCGCCCCTGCTGCCCCCATGCTTCGGCATATATGCTCTTTTTTTAACTGTGGTGGTGAAATCACCTCCTACAGCGTTGGAGTCACGGCTTTATGTATCGTGGGAGCAAACGCTGTTGCTGTCAAGATAAATAAATCCGCGATGCAACTGAATGGCGTACCTGCTAAGCAAATGATGGTTAACATTAAAACAAAGTAACATTACAGTACAACAGTAAGACCATACCATACCTGCAAAGCAAATACCAAAACAAAACCTAGTAAAAAATAAAACATTTTTTTAACGCAACCTGTGCCTAAAATATATATATGCCGAAGCATGGGGGCATCCTCCCGCAAAAAAGTTATGCCGCGTACACACGGTCGGACTTTTCCACGGGCAAGCCTCCGTCGGAATTTCGACCGTATATACGCGGCATTAGGAGCAAAATCGCTCCTCCGCCCCTGCTGCCCCCATGCTTCGGCATATATGCTCTTTTTTTAAACTGTGGTGGTGAAATCACCTCCTACAGCGTTGGAGTCACGGCTTTATGTATCGTGGGAGCAAACGTTGTTGCTGTCAAGATAAATAGATCCGCGCTGCAACTGAATGGCGTACCTGAAAACAAAAAATTACATACCTGAAAAGCAAGCATGATAAAACATTGCAGAATAGAATACAGTAAAAAAGAGCAGAACAATAGAGAGAAAATAGAGAGAGAGAGAGAACAATAAAACGACAACTATTTTTATTTTTTTATTTTATATATTTTTTGTGTTTTGTTTTTTACGTTTTTTTTTTTTCTTTTTTACACTTTTTTTTGTAACTTTAACAACTGTAATGGTTCGGGTCTCTCAAAATGTAATGGCATCTTGGGAGACCCTGTGTAAGTGTGTCCTAGTCTGTGAAATGCTGCACCCTACGCTAAAACTTCACTTTTGAGTGGTAGCGATCAAAACATTCACCAAGGCAAAGACCAGGTTTGTCAGGACAGAGTGGACAAAAAACACGGGTGTCACGCCTAAATCTACGCTTGCTACAGACACGACATCTTTTTTGGGGGGTTCGTTGGGTAGGGGTACTCGGGAGGGCATACGGATAATGCCTCTCATGCAGCCGGCTTACTGCATTTGGTAGGGGATGGTGAGGTGCAGAACCGCCTGGATACAGGAGGTCTGTGACTATCTCATTCTGGAATTTTAGAAGAGATAACGTCCCGCCTGAAGCTCTGTATAGCACATGAGCTTTCAGCAAAGCCAATTGGAATAAGGATAGAGACACTTTTTTGTACCAGCGTCTCGCCTTACGGTCAATTAGATACAGCGCCATCAACTGGTCGTTGAGGTCCACCCCTCTCATATTTTTGTTATATTTGTGGACACAGAGGGGTTTCTCCACAACACCAGTCGCCGTACGAATTTGGACTGTCGTGTCTGCATGAAGGGAGGTAAGAAGGAAAACATTCTTATTGTCCCTCCACTTCATAGCGAGCAAGTTATTACACTTCATGCAGGCTCTCTCCCCCAGCCTAAGACGGGCATCTACAAGCCGCTGGGGAAAGCCCCGGCGATTAGGTCGCACGGTGCCACATGCTCCAATCTGATGATCAAACAAGTGACTAAACAGTGGCACGCTTGTGTAATAATTGTCCACATACAAGTGGTACCCCTTTCCGAATAAGGGTGACACCAATTTCCACACTATCTTGCCAGCGCTCCCTATGTAATCCGGGCAGTTGACCGGCTCAACCTGACTATCTTTTCCCTCATAAACCATAAAGCTCCATACATAGCCTGTTGCCCTGTCACAGAACTTATAGAGCTTGACCCCGTATCTGGCACGCTTGCTGGGAAGGTACTGCTTGAAAGCCAAGCGGCCAGAAAATTTAATCAGGGACTCATCAACGCAGACAACTTGATCGGGAATAAACAAGGCTGCAAAACGTTCGTTGAAGTGGTTTATGAGGGGCCGAATTTTATAGAGCCGGTCGTACTCAGGGTCCCCACGTGGACGACAAAGTTCATTGTCGTTCAAGTGCATGAACCGCAAAATCTGCTTGTATCGTGTCCTGGGCATGGAGGCAGAGAACACGGGCATGTGGTCAATTGGGTGCGTGGACCAATTTATGTGTGCCCATGTTGAGGGAAAGGCCCAGAAAGGTCTTAAATTCGGAAACCGTAATTGGTTTCCAATCTTTGGCAATTTTAGGCAACTGGGGGTTAGCGGCGATGAATTGACCAGCATACAAATTACTCTGGTCCACAATAGATCTATAGAGATCTTCCGTGAAAAACAGCGAATAATAATCGATTGGCATAAAATCAGCTGTTTCCACCTGAATACCGGGTTGGGCAGTGAATGGGGGAAGTACGGGTTCTGCAGAAGTGGTGGGGACCCAATCAGGATAGGCGAATTCTGCAGGAAGGGCACTATGGGCACGACGGGCCTGCCTTTGTCTTCTTGGTGGCAGCGGGACACTACTTGTGCTTGCCACCTCGCCAGCTTGAACTGCACTTATGGGACTCGCCACGGCACCACGTGATACTGCAGTGCTGGATGTACGCCCAGGCTGTACTAGGCCTCTGGTGCTTGCCAATTCACCAGAAGGAATAGCGGCACTAGTACTACTCTGCTCCATGATACGAGTGCCCTGCGGTTCTTGCTCCTCAACAACCTCAGAAGATCGGGATCGGGTACGCCTGACCTTAGCAGGGACCTCAACTTCGTCGTCAGAGTTATCTGACGTGGGGCCGCTGACGTCACTGTCTTCTACGGGAAGATATTCTGAGCCTGAATCTGACAGATACGTGACCTCCTCTTCACTATCTGTCATGCTCAGAATCTCGTAGGCCTCTTTACTAGTGTTCCTTCGTCTTGCCATTTTGGGCTCTATATTTAGGGGTACACTAGTAAGATTCACAGGTAAAAAAAGCACCTGACTGTCACCAAATGTATCAAACGCTACCAAAAAAACTGTTAGCGATCGCAGGGATCAGGACTGTCTCTGCGAATGCTGCAGTTATGTGTGTTGTGTTTGGTAAGTGACAGTGATCGATCGATACTGCACTTGGGTGGGCTGGGCTGGGCTGGGCTGGGCGGAGGGGCTAAACGCAGGTACTAGCAGGTATCTGGGCTGATCCCGCTAACACTGCGTTTTTGGGAACCCTAAACCGCTGGGGACGCTAGTATAGATCTGATCAGATACTATACCACTAAGGGAGGTGTATGCTTTGCGCGTGGGTGTTAGCGTTACTGGCACTAACCTAAAGCTGCCTGGGGCGACGCAGACCCTCTCTGGCGCTAAAACCTAATTGATATCACCCACCGGGCGATCAGGGGGTTAAACCTTTATTGGGTTATATACGGCGGGGGCCCTGATGCTATAAAAAGCAAACTAACCAACCAGCGTCACCTGTAACCTTTATATGGTGATCACTGGTGAAAGGGTTAACTAGGGGCAATCAGGGGGTTAAAACCTTTATTAGGTTAAATATGGGGGTACCCGACGCTATATAAAAACCTGACGGGTTACCTAAATAACAAAATAACTCACTGGGTAACCAGTGTCACCAGTGACGCTTATACGGTGATCACTGGTGAAAGGGTTAACTCTAGGGGCAATCAGGGGGTTAAAATAATATATGGGGGTACCTGACGCTAATAAAAACCTGCGGCGAACCTAAAAATAATTAACTGGCTATCTAAGACACCAGCGACAAGAAAAAAGCGATCGGAAAAACGATCGCTTAGTGACGCTGGCGTTAGGGGGTGAAAGGGTTACCTGGGGGGCGATCAAGGGGTTAAACCTTTATTAGGGGGGGTTAGGGGGCTACCTTGGACCTAAAGGGGCCTAATCCTAACTGCCCTGCAACTTTTTACAGTCACAAATTACACTGATTGCAGTGATCAGTAAAAAAAATGATCACTGCAAACGGTGCACTGTGACTGGGGGTACTGGGGGTGATCTGGGGGGTGATCTGGGGGTGACTGGGGGGTGATTTGTATGCCTACGTGTACTGGTGTCAGTGGGCTGTTGGTGCACTTACTGTGAGATGTCTTCACTCCTCGCGCCGGATCGAAAAGACCGACACGAGGAGAGATGACATCACTTCCTCTGCCTGTGTTTACATTACACAGGCAGGGGAAGCTCTCTCATTCGCCGGGAGCGATCGAGAGGGGGTGGCCGGAATCGAACGGCCGTCCCCTCATGCCGGATCGCTCCCGAACACTTAACCACCGCTCACTGTACAGAAGGGGGGTCCGATCGGACCCCCCAACTATACAAAGGCGATCACGTACATATACGTGATTCTGCCTGTCGGTGCCATTTTGCCGACGTATAATTACAGTGGGCGGTCGTTAAGTGGTTAAGAAAATACCAATTAAAACAAACGGATATTACGAAGAAGCAAAAATTATTTTCATTAATTTTTCTACAGAAAATATGGTAAAAGTAGTAATTTTAACTGCGTGGCTTGTTGCAGTATAAGCATATTATGTTGACTTTCATTTGCTGGTGCATTTCACTCTCTTGACATGAACTGTGACATCATTATCCAGCCAATAAGTGGAAAGCTCTTCCACTAGGTCTAATCCTGTGTTGTACACCGGAAAAAGAATAGAGTAATCTCATTTAATTTTCAGCAAGTCATTACGGATGAGATTGCATTAAAGTTTCATTCTAGATTTCTGAAAGGCAGCCAAATTCTCTATCAACATTGCCAATGCAAAAATGTTTGTTGAACAGCAAATGTATTTAATGAACTAGAGAAAAACATGTTGATACATTCTAGCCTGGAAACAACTGAGGCGTTGTTACAAACACATCAGCTAAATTATGAGCTGTTCAGGTAAATTTGGAAAAGGCACATGTCCCATTGCAAGAATTGCATTTTTAATGGCAACATATGAACTTTCCAAAGCTTTCTTAGAAAAAAAATTAAATTATGATAGTCCTAACACAAAAAATGTTTGAATTTTTTTTCCATCGATATATATATATCTATATAAATATATATATATATATCGATATATTCAGAGAGAGAGAGAGAGAGAGAGAATGAGAAAGAGAGAGAGAGAAAGATAGATATATAAATATTTATATGGGCTCTGCCATATTTGCTTATTATATATGATTTTGTGACATACAGAAAAATCAGTATAGGGAGAAGTTACAAATCTCAATATAATGACTTTCAGAAAGCAATAGAAGCTCCATAGGAACAATGCCTTACCTTAAGTTTCCCTTGCACTAACCCTCTTTTTAACCCTAAGGCTAACCATCTATAATGCAAACCTAACCCTTGATTGTACTTTCACCTATCCTGTTCTGAGCCAAAGACCAAGCTCCTTCTACTGAAAAAAAAATCCCAGCACCAGAATTGACCATTGGGCCATATTTGTCTGCACGTGCCACACCATCATGAAAATATGGAGAAGAATGTAAAATTACAAGTAAAGTTTATAAGTATGCAAAAAAGGGGTAGTCCCTGAAAATACTTTGTCATTTCATCTTAGTTACATGCTTGCCTAATCATTTATTTAGGACTTGTATCAATGGCAACAGCTTTAGATTAGTATCAGACTCTTCTGAAATCATTCAGAATTCAAGCGCATTTTTTTGCAGTTGACCTGCTTTTGGCTTGCTTCGAGTTGGCTTTGTACACCCATAGACTTGTTTGGGAATGAAAAACCCATTTAAAGCAAACACAACCCCTAATGTTTTTATATATTTGATTTCTTCTTTGGATAACTTGCATTCCATCACTGAGCAGAGTTTCCCCAATAAGAAGCATATCCTTCCCATCCTAAACTTTATAGGTGACTAATGGGGATCAGCATTATATATCAGGTACTACACTCAGTAGTATATGTGTGACAAAGACAACATTTGCATTGTGTGCTCTTGTGCTTTAGTCAAACAACTAATGCAATATTTTCTTGTCAGGCCATCTTTAAGCGTTAACATAAACAACAGTAGCTAACTAAAAAAATGGCTTAGATTGGTTGCTGTTCTTACTACATACCATTTCACCTAGAATAATGTAATTACATAAATGAAAAAATAAAACATGAAATTAGTAGTTTGCAACATCCATAATCTCTTTCTCTTCTAACAAAAAATGGTATAGCATGTTTAGAAATTGTTGAAATATCTGTAGCGCTACCCCTGAAAGAGCCACTGGTAATATTGTGTCCTCTGCTCTTTCTCTGGTCCTATCCGGAACCGAATTCCTACTGGCACCACTAAAATACCTTGGCTGGGAACTCCCAGCAGTCACACAAGAGTGGCACACACTGAATGTTGGAGAATAAGCAGATTGTATTGGCAGCCAAAGTGAAAAGATAACACAGCGACTCAGTAATTCAATGTCAACACACAAGAAAACAGTGCAATACAAATACAATGCAGTTAACACAGGTACCTTTAAGGGTGGACTCAGAGTGTACTGCAATACTCGATGTCTGCCGGTGTTCCGCGATCGGGTCACGGAAAGGCAGAACGGGGGGATGCCTTTGTAAACAAGGCATCTCCCTGTTCTGCCTAGTAACAGGACACTGATTGTCTGCTCCCTCTCATCGGGAGCAGCGATCAGTATCGTGTCACAGTAAGCTCTGCCCCCACACAGTTAGAATCACTCCCTAGGACACACTTAACCCCTTCCTAGCCCCCTAGTGGTTAACCCCTTTACTGCTAGTCACATTTATACAGTAATCAGTGCATTTTTATAGCACTGATCGCTGTATAAATGTGAATTGTCCAAAATAGCGTCAAAAGTGTCCGATGTGTCCGCCATAATTGTTGCAGTCACAATAAAAATTGCTGATCGCCGCCATAACTAGTAAAAAAAAAAATTATAATAAAAATGCCATAAAACTACCCACTATTTTGTAGACCCTATAACTTTTGCGCAAACCAATCAATAACCGCTTATCGCGATTTCTTTACCAAAAATATGTAGAAGAATACGTATTGGCCTAAACTGAGGAAATTTTTTTTTTTATATATATATATTTTGGGGATATTTATTATAGCAAAAGGTAAAAAATATTGGTTTTTTTTCAAAATTGTCGCTCTATTTTTGTTTATAGCGCAAGGTGATCAAATACCACCAAAAGAAAGCTCTATTTGTGGAAAAAAAAGGACGTCAATTTTGTTTGGGAGCCACGTCGCACGACCGCGCAATTGTCAGTTAAAGCGACGCAGTGCCAAATCGCAAAAAGTGGCCCAGTCATTTGGCAGCCAAATCCTCCGGGCTGAAGTGGTTAAGGACTCTCAGTCAAGAAGGGCTAGGCTTAGGCCGTGCACAAGATCGGCATCGTTTTTTTATGTTAACTTCTGCCAGCTCATTTTGGGCCCTTTAACGTTGGCGTGCAAAAGCATTGCAATGTTTCTAGGGCATGGAGTTCAGGAACAGTTAAATGAAAGGTTAGACTTATTCAGTGGGCATGACTCTTTAAAGCAGCTAGGCGAAGCAAACATGTTTAAAGAAAGGGGAAGTACAATGTGGAGAGAGGATTAGAAGGAGTTGGGATATCATGCAACAAATTGTGATGCAAAAGAAGTAATCAAAGTCAACAATCTGGAGCAGTGGCAGCTTCGGTGGCGGTCTTTGGCATTGATACAGTAGGTCCAGCTTTCAGTAGAAAATTACGGCAAGAGTGTTTAACTTCTATTGAAAAAGAGTGTCAATAAAGTGTTATGGGCCTGCAGGGCAGACAAGAACTAGCTGTTGATTTTAGCAACAGGGGATGGGGACCCATTTAAGTAGCGATGCAGCTGTGGCGATCAGGATGAATGCCACTCAATCAGTGATTCTGGATGACAGAGTGACAGATGATCCCACTGTGATTATCTCTAAGTCAGGGCTCTTAGCACAGCAGCCTGCTCCTCACCTCTGATGCAGTCCTGTAGAATGCATATCCTACATGGTCCAAAACAGCACGGCACAGTCACACATACTTTCCTGGTTGGCGCGTCTCTCTCCAACTGCTTGGATTCTTCCTGGGCTTTTTGTTTAATATCATCCCTTCCCTTTCCTGTTACTTGTGAGCCTTGTGGTTGTGATCTCAGTTTCACTGTATTCAAGATCCTCCTTTTGGGACTACATTTCCCAGATTACTCTGGGCAGGTGTATTAGAGTTATGGCAAGGTAAAATAATGAACACTGCCATCTTGTGAGCAAAGAGAGCTCTGCATCCTCAGTAACAGTGCCTTGTGTCACATAAAGCATCATGGCTCATTGTCAGCTTGCCTAACCAGTACCTCAATACAGTTGTCAGTCCCTAAAAAGACCCATAAAGCAGGCTACTGGAAAGCGGCAGGTATTTTGCTAACGATTTCAGTTTGCCCATTGAGCAGCTTAGGCATTTACTTGGAAAAAGTGTACTGTTTTCCTTAATTAGAAAGGGGGTTTTTTTGTATTAAGGGTAGTTAGATGTATTTAATTTAGTGTTCATTGTGGGGTTTCCATTTTTTGTATTTGATTTGTATACTGTTGCTTTTTCTTTTTTCTTTTACGTTTTATTTATATAATTATTTTATTTAACTTTCCGGGAAATAAAAACTTCCAATTTCACTTATGCCTAGTCACTACTAAAAGAAAACAAGGCTACTAGCAGCATTTATGATGACTGGTAGAGCATGATTTGAGCGCAGGGACCCCTAGAAAAGTCAAAATTGCATGAATTAAAGAAGATTTCTAATGGGTACCAGTTACAATATATCTGTAGTTGAGATCTATTGTAACTTTACAATCTATGACAGGAGTCATAATTAAGATAATTTAGGGTAAATGGTATTCTGAGTCAAGGATAGCTTACTTTTGAGTCACAAAACTACTTCAATAGATGCACACTGGTTTCAAATGAATTAACTGCAACAAGTGGTCAAATTGCTTAAAGTATAACTAAAGGAAATATTTATTTTTAGTTTTGCATAGAGTTCAGAGGGATTAGAACACCTGTCAGTTTTTATTGTTGTCTGTGCCCCGTTAAAGAGATTCTCTCCTTCTCTCAAATTTTATGTTGTCCCCAGAAAAGTAATAGAGGGAAAATCTTCCAATGAGGACACTAGTTCTGGTGACCTAGGGGTCCCCTTAATTTGCAGGGATTTCCTCTCACTTCCTGTTTGGCTATGGGACAAAAAGTGAATGTAAATCTCCACAATGGGACACAGATAGCGAAAAAAAAATCTGACAGGAGTTATGACCCTCTATCCAAAATGAAAAAAAGGTTTTGCCTATAGTTCTGTTTTAATAACAAGAGTATACGATTTTTGGTCTTTTTATCTCTAAGCTAGGCTGAGGGAATGCCTAAGCCACATTGAAGTTAGTGGAATTTTAGTAGCTTTAGAGAGGTTAGAAGCTGGTTACTTCTGCAGAGTAGCAATGTAATGTTAAAAATTGCTTTGGATAGTAAGTGCCCACTGTATGTCTGTCCCAGTCAACATCAGTGGTGCAGTTATGATAGAAACCAGCACTGATGTTGTGTCTTCTTCACAGCTATGTATACTTAGCCACGCACAAAATGCATCATGACAAACTGCATTTTGTGAATAGGCATGTTTAGATGGGGATGGAGACACCACACCAGCACTGGTGTCTATTATACTAGCTGGAGTTATGTCAGGGGGCTCGGAGGATGTACAGCCCACTTTGTAAGTTGTATATAGGAAACAATCTTTGAATTGCTACATGGCAGAGATCATCGACTACTTACCCCTCAAATGCTATTATTATAAATGTGCCTGGGGCTTAGCTTCAAGAAAACCTCCAGACATGAGAAAATCATTCAGATTCAGATTCAAAATACTTTATTAATCCTAAAGGGAAATTATTGCAACACATGCCAGCCCCAACAAAGACGACACAAGATCACAGCAACGAACAGAGCAAGACACAAAGACATTACAAAATAATCATCACCCAATTTGGCCCTTGGGTGAAGATCTCATGTCCATAGTAGTAGGCAGAAGCCTGCTGCCAGACTTTGCTGGTGGAGAATACTGCTTTAGTTCCTTGCCAGGCTCCTCCCACCACACACACATCCCCTCCAAAACGAAATGCTCTTTATGTTTACCAAAATCCATGGTCAGGAGATACTAAGGTCTCAAGTCTTTTCTCCTATTTTGCTTACAGGAGGCCCTTCTTTGGGTGTTTAGGTGTCAATGCCTGTGTGACCTAGACATCTTCTATTGGCTGTGCAGTAACAGGGTCAAGAAAAGGTACCTTAGTAGTAATGTCAGCAGGTTGTTAACATTGGGGACCAGCCAGCATGGGCACATCTGCAGCAGTGGATTAGTAGCTCAGAGATTGGCTTTAAAATAGCCTGTGCTGCTTAGAGATAAGCCAGGCTTAGCCAGCTTTGAAGTTTATAGGTGATTTACAAAATGATTTGCTGTCCTTAAAGCAGTCCCATTGTGTCTATATGCCTGATCACCCTTCAAAGTGTATGGGCAGCCTAACCCGCTGAGCCCTAGTGATAGCCTTTATTCATATCTGTATATAAAAAATGAATCAGGTCAGAGTATATAACTATTTATTACATACCTACTCATGCTGTATTACTTGGATTCTATTTTATATATTTTATATATTTATTTATATTATGTAATTAATGTGGTAGTAAACTCATTTAATGTTGTCCTACAGATAAGCCTTTTTTAAATCTTTCCTGTAACTGTAGGTACTATAAATATTTCCTAAACTTGTGCCGTTTAGGAGATATTTACATCGACTCCAGCTGATGACATCACAGCGCATGCACGGAGCTCTCTGCATTCGGGTCACACTGAGTGTGCTGTAAAAGCAGAGAGCGCCATGCCGCAATTGTGCTCCAATGCACATGCATGGGAATAACATCATCATTACCCGGCTTTTTAAATGGCCAGAGAGCCAGAACCTGGAAGGAAGACTGGGTGTAAATGCACGCACTGGTATTGGTGATAGCTCTGCGCTGGAGGTCTGCATGTGCAATGCATACTAGCACATTATTGCACAATCCTGCAGGGGGTATATATTAAAGTTTTTTGTTTTTTTTTCAAAGAGTTTACTACTTTAATGAGCTAACTTTCTTCTTTCTTCCTGTGCAAATTTACATAACAGATCATAGCGCACAACAGGTGTGTAAAACCATCAAGGCATACTTGCATGTTTTGTTTCTTGGACCCATATAAGCTTAGCTAGGCTTGTACATGACCCCTACTCATCTCTAACTGCTGTGTGTAACTGATACTAGTCCACACCCTGAAAGAAAACACACAGAAAAAATAATCCATGCAAGAGGTATTAAAAACAATGTGCCCTATGTCCATTACTCAGAACAAATTATATTCTCTTATAGCATTTGCTGCCCATGTTGGGTAGTGGTGATTTGAGACACATTTATTCTAACTGTCATAATAAACTGTATGCTTGTCTACAAACAAGATGTATTGTAGATCGACAGAATGCAAGAATTGTACCTATTATAGTGTAATCATAGGGGGAATGTTGGGAAAATTCTAAACAGTGGCTCTAGAGAAATGGTATGGCATTTTTCATGAGGTTTTTTTTTTTTTTTTGCTGTTACTGGTAAATGAGGTCTTAAGCAACCCTTGAAACCCGATGGAGTCTCTAGACAGACGGCTTTATACAAATATCGGAAACAGAGATGCGGTATGTTGTGGGTTTGACACACCAACATAATTCTGATGGATATTGTAGAGTTAATGAAACTGTGCCAAGGGAAAGTTGTGGTCAGGCAGGGTCATTGATGGTGGTAGACACGCACAAAGTTTATTTGTTTCCATTCACATAGAAGGAAAATCAAGAAGCAAAATATCACGTATTCTCCACTTCAGGCCCCTTTCTTTGTAGTTTTTAGTTCAACGTTCCAACCAAGTTTCCCTCAGGGAGTTTAAACATAGAATTCCCCCTAATCTGGAAATGTTGTTTTTCTAATTTTAGTTGGGATAAAGTCAGCCTGAAAATGTCTTTCCTCAATTTGTATCTCTCTCACTTGGGAAAAGCGTACAAAGTGTGAATACAGATTAAAGAAAAAAAAAAGGAAGAATTCCAAGATGTGGAAAATCAGCTACAGAAGTGACTAGCTGAATTATAACCACATGCAAGTAGAATCATTTCTGAAGATTTTAATGTTATACATAAAGTCAGTAGTAATTATATTCTGGCATTTTTATGATAATTAATATTTTATATATTGTATATAAAATGATAATTGGTTGCATGATTATTCTAATATCCTATACTGATTCTACTAGTTCTAGGGCAACACATCATTAACAGTGAAGCTACATACAGTAGGTTCCAGTGAACATCATTAGAAATTGGATAATAGAAAATGGCTGCTACCATTATAAGTTTCTTATGGCCCCGCAAATTAGATTCTATTTAAGCTGTTAAACATTTTATTGCTTTCTAAAAATGCTCTGTTTTGGTCCACTCTGATGCAGTGATCTTCTTATAGAATATCATACAGACACCCAGTATGTGAATGTGATGCATGCATTTTTTTCTCTGTTGTTTAATCTTCTCTCAAATAAAAGAAGAATAAGGAATCTGCCAAAAAATGTCAACAAAAACAATTATACTTTTGGTGCATTGTTGATTTGGGTGCCAAATGCATTCTGGATTTCAGCAAAGCTGAAAAAGGACACAGCTGAGCTGTGGGAATATAGGCTATGACAGTAATTCATAAACCTGTATTGACATTACATAAATGATACATATTATTTGAAAAGATTAAAATAATGAATTATAAAAATTTGAATAACATTAAAAAACGTGATTCTGCTTTCATGTGGTTTTATACCAATAGCCATAATATGTCAATTTAAAGCCAAAAGCATACACATATACAATAGTTAGCTATCTAGCAATATATGGTGCTACAGTATACCTGTGCTGTAAATGCATGCCTCACCACAGGGCTAAAGAAGCTCCCAGAATAACTCAAAGATAGAGAAAAATAGTCCTGCCATCTTCCCGCAAGGCTGTAGCTTGGCCTATTTGTAGGGAAAAATTCATATTTTCAGATGTAAGTATTTCCATATAAACTCCATCAAGGTCCAGCAGCAGCAATCTAAGGAGCCTAGCTGCTACAATACAGGTACACATGGTAGTTTACTCTTGAATTCCTCCAGATTGTTTGAATGTACAGTATAATATACTCATTGAGGGCACAAAAACTTTTATTTAAAGATACTCCCCAATAGTGAGGAGCTTTGGGTTTTGGTCAAACCGAACCCAAGGTGTTCGCAGTTTGCAAAACTAATGTGGCCATACAACCAGTTACCAATAATTCACTTCCCATCCTCTGAATTGTGGTCAGGTTGCTTAGAAGGGTCAATAATAGGGGGTTCCCTATGCACCAGCCCTCTTCCTATAAATGTTGGGGTTTCCAGCAGCCTTTTGTCAATGTGTGTTAGAGAGATCATCACGGACCTTTTAGGCTCTAAAGAAAGGGGTGCGCCCCAGAAACGCGTCAGCCATCTGGATGTTTTGGGGTATCGTCCGACCCTCTCTGTTGTCAAGTCCAGTCGGTGGATGCCAAGAATTACAGCCTTTGTTATCCGATAAGCTTGTACTTAAGCTCTGTCTGTGAGTAGGACTATTGCTTTTTATTCATATTTTATTAAACCTTTAAGTGGTAATGCACTAGGTCGGTGCGCCCTCCTTTTTTTCTTTCTTTGTTAGAGAGATCTGGAATAGATAGGGAGAGCTGACAAGAGTGTTTGCAAGAAGAGATAGTTGCTTCTATTGTATAAGTGATGCTGGAAAGTACTGAACAGTGTACCCACCTCCAATATACCTAAGGGCCAGTTGATGCAAACACCTACTTTTTCAGTGAATAAAAGGTGTTCTCTGATTGGAGATCGTGATGTCACCACCCAATTGATCAATGTAAATAGGCAATAAAGATTATAATTGGAGTTTAGCTTTCAGTTTCCTAAAGTTGCATATTTGTATACATGTTATATAAATATTTGTGTTCTGTTTAATAAATATCAATGTTCTTGTTGATTACTCATTGCTTTTGTAAAACAAAATGTGATTCAAAAATGAAAATCTATAAATCTGTAAAATTTATAAATTATACAGTATATCTTGTACATACAACTTTTTTTTTTTTTTACCTTCACTACAAGCTTGCATGTGAAAGCTTGAGTAGCATTGCTGTGGATTCTCATACCAGATTTCTACCAGCAAGCCAAGAAATGTTTTCCACTTTACTTACTACTAATAATTATGTCTCTGATAAAATAAATACTGGACCACTGCGATGGACTATTATTATAATTAACAACACAGATCTCAGTCCCTTATTTTTAGTACAGCCATGATTTTGAACACCAAATGGGTGGGATTTACCGTAGCATACGGGTGTGCTTTAATTTTTTGGGCTGGATCTTGCTGGATAGATGAGGATCAGGTATTGAAGTGACATCTTTTGTTGTAAGATCTTGGGAGGTATGTCTAAACACACTGACTGCTGGTCTTCACGCACAGCAGAAATGATTTAGGCTTTATGGCATGCATTAAAGTAGACAGATTTCTCCGAACATCTGGGCTGTCAGTGAACTTTGAGAAACTTTGAGAAACTGAAAAGATTACATATTGATGTTTTCTCTCTATGAACTTAAAAATACACACTACATTTGACTTTTGCATAAAAGGTTAACTAGATTGTACAGTACTATGAATGTTAGTCGAACTGCATAAAGAAGTAAGACATAACACCACTCATTTTTCAAACAACTGAAGACATTCTTGCTTAAGTTCATACATCTGCAAGCAGTTCAGGCCATTTCACATTGTTGATGAATTATCCCCTGTTTCCTTGGCCTAATCCTTTTCATTTATTTATATTTTATGAAGAGAACATGAAAGGCAGCTCGTAAAAACCCAACTGCTTTTGATAAATCCTGTCATGGGCGCTTAATGGAACCTTGCAGGGGCCCAGTTGAAAATGAATACTTGGTCAAAATGAAGACGGCAATTTGAATAGCAAACAACTCGTTATCCTACTTTTGCTTTTCAAACTCTGTAGAAATCGTTTCGATTCACACATGAAGCTGAGTTGCTTTATAGTTAGTTGAACTCTAGAGCGTTTTTTCAGTGCAGAAGCAAACTCGTCTTCCTTACAATACAATATAAAGTAGCATCAAACACTGACAAATATACAGAACGGTTGACCTGAGCTGCTCTATTACTGGTGACCCCATGACTATATTTTCCAGTCCACATAAGACAGCTTTGTAGGCACTCTGTGTGGCCAAGGCCAAATTAGGGACAAAATTTAATTTTACCAGGACATACCATAGCAGGGATACTTCCTTAAAGCCTAGTACACACAGGTCGAATGTCAGGCGTCATTGGCTGGTTCAATAGAATGAATAAGCGCACCTGTTAGTGTGTGAAACTAGTCTACCTGCCTGTCTGTTTGTAACACTTTGGATGTTCGGAAATTAAAGAATTTTTATTGATCTTGGAGTTCAGCCATCTCTTTCATTGTCGGTTCAATAGAAACCGGCCAAAATTTGGCCCGTGTGTACTGCCGCTGGTCCGACAGAAGCCGGCCGTTCGTCAGACATCTGTCACAGGGGCATGACCGAAAAAGATGCCAACCCCTGTCAGAACACAATAGCACATTACTAACTATACTAACATCGGATCGCTAGTACAGCAGCTCCAAACTGAGCTGTCCGTTTTTCAGCCCGCTGAGTTGGAAGAAAAAACTATTAGTGTGTACTAAGCTTAAGACTTGATAGTAATATAGCATTGAAGTACAGTTTGTCCCAAACTGATCATTAAGCAGCAGTCAAATGTTAGCTATTCACAAAACCACTAAAGTATATATTAACCAAAAAAAACTAAAATTTACTATTTTGCAGCTTACCAGCCTTTAGATATGGTGGTGGGTTTTTTATTTTTTTTCTAAGCTAGGTACGGTAGTTTCTGCAAATACAGAACAACAACTGATGATGCTGTGAATCTGTGTACACATTGTGAGTTTTTTTTTTCCTTTTTTCAACCAGCAGGCTGAACAAAAAAAAAATCACAGATTCCTGCATCCACAAAAGAGGTGTGCATGGATCTCCTCCACTATGCTATTGTATTCTGATAGCGAGGACTATCCCATGTCAAAATACATTGATCAGCGATGCAGCCATTGGCTGCAGTTGCTCATTGTATGCTGGTTTTTCAGCAGGACTGGTCTAATCACCAGCTTTTGTTGAACAGAGTGGGCTACACACAGATCGAAAGTGGTTCCTGCTGAGCTGGCCAAATTTTGATACATAGTTACATAGTTACATCGTTAGTCAGGATGAAAAAAGACACAAGACCATCTAGTTCAACCAAAAAAATAAAATAAATCATACAATCCCATATACACAATCCTTCACCCACAGTTGATCCAGAGGAAGGCGAAAAACCCCAGCAAAGCATGATCCAATTTGCTACAGGAGGGGACAAAATTCCTTCCTGATCCCCTGAGAGGCAATCGGATATTCCCTGGATCAACTTTGCCTATAAATGTTAGTACCATACATGTGTACCCAGCTTTAGAATTCAAGTGTCATTGTCACTTCTTGCACTGAATTGATATCTCAATTTATGGTATCAGCAATCTTCTGTGAATGAGCAATGGAGATGAGGATAGGAGTAGGTTTTTGTAGTCTATGTCAGAAGAGAGGCCTAGAGTGAAAAGACTGCAGTGCAGTTATGCAACTGACTCACTGTATATAGTTTAGACTCTTTTACCCTGCCACTACATACTACTCACTAATCACCCTGACACTGCATACTACTTACTGACCATCCTGCCACTGCATACCGCTCACTGTCCACTGTCCACCCTGTGCTACGTATTGCTCACTTACTGCCCTACCACTGCATACTCCTCACTGACTGCCCTGCAGTTTTCTACTGCTATATACCATACACTCCACAGCTCTGCACTGCATACTGCTTGTTGAAAGTTTCTATGCACTGATCTACACTGACACTACAGTCAGACCAAGCAGGGCAGGGGATGGGGGCTCTGTCAGGTGGGCTGCATGGGGCCCCTTGATTTACAAGGGTGGCTCTCTCTATATGACCTGTATGCACTGTATCTTGTGAACCATTACCACACTCTATGTTTTACTACCTGAATACAAGCATGCTATTTGTTTCCAAAATATTATGGCAAAAATTTTTATCACCTTGGATTCTTTTCAAAAAAATGTGTAATTTTGGGGGTGTTTACACTGTCCTTACATTTTTTATTTTTTCAAAAATGTTATTTTTTTTCTATATGTAGTAAAATACACTTGCTTTCCTGTGCTTCAAAATTTATACCCCTCGTTGCTTTCATCGTGCTTTCTTGGATCTCAAAGCCCCCATAGAAGTCTATGGCCTTGTTTAGTCTTGTTGTGCAGTCTGAAGCCCGATCCACCTTTCGATCACTTTTTTAGACAGCCAAGGAAACGCTGAGCAGAAGAACGGATGATCTGGAGAGCTGCAGGGCAGGGGTACTAATGAGACAGGAAACTGATGAGCGAGGATACAACTGAGGCACCAAAAAACACCAAAATAATAAAAAATAAAAAACAAAGGTAAAAAAACTCCACAAAGGATACCATAATAACACCTAATCATGCCACAAATCCAGCAGCTTCTTTATTATCACTTCACATTTATACATTTTTCACAAATAGAACACTAACACACGCAGGGCATTTGCCAAGCTTCATTAACGCTTCAAAAATGCATCACAAAGGCATAAAAAAACCACATCAAATTGTATATTTATTAGTAGAAGTCTTAAGTAATCGTCGGTAAAAATATCATAGCCCTGGAAACTGAAAAAGTACCTGGAAATGAAGGGGTAATACAGGCTTTTATTCAAGTGGTTAAGGAATGGTTAAGGAATGGGGAACATTTACTTTTTTATTCTGAAAAACAATAAAAAAAAAGGTTAAAACAAAGATAAAGGTGCGAGCAGATGCAGACCTGACAGCATACATCAGAAACACAACTACTGTACATGTGTATGTGAAAAATTGTACGTTTTAGGATCCTATCTGCTTCTTTAAGTACTTATACCATAACTCAATTTATTGTTAAGAGCCATTTGTCATAAATATCATGCCCTGACACTGGAATCTTGGCTTTATAGACATGGGTGACAGGAAGGAGCACTAAGAGCACATTCTCAATTCTCTATGGGGTTTAATGTAGAACATTTGAATAGCCCTATGTACAAACAATTGTAGAACATGTTGACTGTGTATAAACACAAGAAATAAATGTTTTTAATAGAAATGTATAGTATGTCCAGCATAGAATTTTTCCCCAGACTCTTACCCCTTTATATCATGAGGTTTGCAGCATAAAATTAGCATATAATTGTATCCCTAAAGTCACACCAATACTCTCTATAAGTGAGAATGAAAAATACCTCCGCCCAAGAAGAGATCTGTCTGCGAACACTCCACTGAAAGCTCATTGATGAATCCTGAAGTCTTGGATTGACTGATAGCTGTGTGTATACTTCTCTGTGTAATTTTCCGCTGACCTCTGGCTTGAAGTAGGCAATTAGAAAAAATTTAAGTCCAATATAATCAGTGGATGTAGTTGATTCTCCAATTAGGAGTTCGATTCTATTAGTGTAATAAGCGTAAATTAGACATTTATGATGGAAGATAAGTGGACACACACTTAATGTTTGGATAGATTCCTGACAAATAATGCAATTTACTGAATTAACCCTTTCACCCCTGACATTCACAACAAGGGGAAAAGCTAATTAAACCTATTTTACATCTAAAAATTAAACGGGAGTCATCCGATTGGAGGTCAGCAAACGAAAATAGTTTTGTCTTTAAAGTGTCACTTTTGTCCCTGCCACTGTGGGATTGATTTGCTAAAAGAATATAGACTGTTCACTTTGCAAAGGGAATGTTTACTTTTCAAAGTACATATTCAGCTTAGTGAATACGGCAAAGCTTTAATTATTCAATAAAGTACAAACAAAAATCTGCTTTTTAATTATTTTTCTTGCACAAGATTTGGTATTTAAAGGCTAAATCTCCCTGTCACATTTAAAATTGTCACAGCTGTGATGGGCTCCGTCCACACAGCCATATCATTCATTCATTCACAGGGATCTGTGAATGAATAAACTACAAGTCCTGTCTTACACTGTAGCAGACAGACTTGTGGTTCTCAATGGACTAGGCGTGCGCTGATCAGCTCCTAGTCCATTGATACTTCCTCCATCTTTCTAACTGAAACCTGTAGGGAGGTATTGGCAGAAAACTGGAGGACGTGTCTGCAGTAGCGTGACATTGCACCCATAATCCACTCATCACAGTTGCAATGTTTAACAGGCTCCTGCAAGAAAAAATAATAACTTAACTTTTTGTCCTGCAAAAATATGTGCATTTGTTATTTTTTCCTTAAAGGTGCACTTAGCTTTTAAAGTGAACACAGCTTTACTGTAATTACTAATCTCATTTAATATTCATTTTTCTAAGAGAATGGTCACTATTCCCAAAGTTTCTGTTCTTGGTCTTCTTCTATTTTCAATCTCCACCTCCTCCCTGGGTCAGCAGATAGCCTCCCATGGCTTTCAAAAACATATCTATGCTGATGACACCCACATCTACCTCTCTACCCCTAAGCTCACTCCATCAGTCTCCTTACGCATCTCTAATTTACTAACTATCAGTCTGGATGTCACACCACTTACTCAAACTCAGTCTATCCAAAACCAAGCTCACAATATTTCCTTCCCCACATGCCCCTGGCTTCTCTGTCAAGATCGATGGCACAGCTATCAACCTGTCCCCGCATGCCAGGGTGCTAGGAGTAATCCTGGACTCTGAACTCTCCTTTTGCCCCCACATCCAATCAATGTCCAAAGCTTGTTGCTTCAACCTCCGCAAAATATCCAAAATAGGACTCTTCCTAACCAATGACACCACAAAGCTTTTAATTCACTCCCTGGTTATCTCTCGCCTTGACTACTGCAACTCCCCCCTCATTGGATTATCTTTCAATAGGCTATCCTCCCTTCAGTCCATCATGAATGCTGCTGCCAGACCCATCTATCTTACCAACTGTTCATAGTCTGCTACCCCTCTCTGCCAATCCCACCACTGGCTTCCGCTCGACCAATGGATTAAATTCAGAATACTAACAACAACTTATAAAACCATCCACAATTCTGCCTCCAGCTACATCACTAACTGGTTCAAATCCCATCCACGGCACTATCTGCCTTGAATTTGCATGTTCTCCCTGTGCCTGCGTGGGTTTCCTCCCACACTCCAAAGACATGCTGGTAGGATAAATGGCTCCTGTCTAAATTGGCCCTAGCATGTCTATGTATGAATGTGAATTAAGGACCTTAGATTGTAAGCTCCATGAGAGCAGGGACTGATGTGGTTGTACAATATATATGTGAAGTGCTGCATAAATTGACAGTTCTATATAAGTACTTGTAATAAATAAACAAAAATAAATAAAACCAAGTATCAAAATACCAATCAAATCGTTCTCTTCATTCCTCCCAGGACCTCCTGTTCTCTAGCTCCCTTGTCACCCCATTCCCTGCTGGTCTCCAGGACTTCTCCTGAACCTCTCCAATCCTCTGGAACTCCCTAACCCAATCTGTCTGACCATTTCCAACTCTGTTTACTTTTAGGCTTTTAGGCGATCCCTGAAAACTATCCTGCTTCCATCTAGCAACTGTACTTTTTTTCTCTCCATCAGCTCACCCCCCACAGTTATTACCTTTTGTATCACTTGACCCTCCCTTTTTGATTGTATTGAGCAGAGCCCTCTGATTCCTCCTGTATTGAATTGTATTGTAACTTTACTGTCTTCTCTCGTGTTGCAAAGCACTGTGCAAACTGTTGGCGCTATATAAATCCTGTGTAATATTAATAATAATTGAGGCCTTGTTCACACTTTTGTGTAGCAGAATTAAGCGTTCCAGCACTCAATTCTTTTTTGAGTGATTTGCACGAGATATTGCTTATTGCATAGGGCCAGCCAATTCACTTGAATGGGCTGCCCTACATGAGTTTGTCACCTGAAAAAAAGCTCCTGCTCCTTTTTGGGTGACAAGCATAATGCGATTTTGAAAGGCGCAATTTGCAGAGACAATTGCAGCAGAATTGCATCACATTTGGCCTGTCTTTAAAGGTTAATTGCACCCATAAGGGATAATTGCACCCAAATAAACATTGCACATTGTGCAGGGATTGCTACGGAATTTGGGATTGTGGATGGAATTGCAGCGATTCTGCCCACAATCCCACACCGTGAGATGTGGACAGGGCTTAAATTTGTGTATTTCTGTGCTATCAGGACTTAAAAAAATAATTGTGAATTACATTTCTCTTTTAAGTATTAAAAATCCAATCACAATGTTTTGGAAGGTCTCAAAGTAGGGCTATTGTATCAGCATGGAAGGACTACTATGCTCGATGTTCCCTGGCACATCAGAGCACCCATAGTCTGATTATTATGCATTCCACATGTCATGAGGAAATGAAAACAGAAATAGGATTCCTATACAGAAGGGTGGCTGTGGTTAAAGTCACGCTGTAACTACAGGTGAAACAATAAACAGAAATACCCGTAAAAAGAAGAGACTCTAAATTATCTTTTCCTAGTGCACATGTCCTGAAACACTGCCACAATCCTGCTTCCCAGCCACTGCAAGTTTTGACTGGCCAGATGAGTCGAATACCTAATTCCCCTGCTGCATGCAGTCATTCTTTCCACAAGCTCATACATCCTGTAGTAATATACAGGTTGGCAGGAGGAACCATTGTGAGTGGCAGGGGTAGCAGGAACTTACTTACCTAAAAGTGTTGAATACTTTAAATGTTGCAGCATAATGGCAGTGTTTAAAGTCAGGGGCTAAAGGTAAGTATAGAACCCTTTCTTTTGGCAAGTATTGCTATTTGTTGTTTGGACCCAGTAGTGACATGGTCACTTTAAAGCCTACAAGGGCAAAAGTATGTAGTTTTAGTACAAGTTCCTTGATTCATTATTTCTTTCTTATGTCAGTATTTAAGTAAAAACAATAAAAAAAATTAAATTACTATCTACTGGTACGCTATGTCATATATGGTGGTCCTAAAATCTCAACATTCTGGTCCCAGATTTGCGACCTCATATGAAAGATCACGGACACCTCCATAAAACTAACTCCTGAATGTTGTCTTCCACACATTTCAAATCTCCCACTTCACAAATATAAACGTTCTGTGGTGAGAAATCTGCTTAACGCATCCAAGTAATTGATCCCTAATCATTGCAAAACATTCTATGTCCCAACGATTAGAGATTGGCTTCATACTGTCAACAATATAAATAATATAGAACAATCCTATTGGAACAGATAAAACTGAACGCTCCCATAAAATGTGGACAGCATGGCATCTCTTCCAATACTCAATGGATTATGAACAACTTTGTTGCCGTTGAAATATCTTTGAGATACTAGAGTAGCTGATTCTGTCTGATTGTAAAAGTGTCACTGTCACAAGTATAAACATCTTTACATGTTATATTATTAGATTTTTATATGTTATTTACTGGACATTGAGAATTTGTCCTTCCTACTTTTTGCAACAAGAATCTCTTTTATGATACTTATTGAACATAAGTTTTCTTTCTTACATCATATACAAATATTGGACATATTAATATAACTCATGTTTATTCTATGTACGCATATAGTAAAAGTTATACACTCATTCAACAGATCAATGTACATTTTACGTACGTAAGTCTTATGCTCTGTTATAATACTTGACTGTTTTATTTAATTTCTGTTACCTCTGATCTTTCAATAAACTTGATTGTAACAAAAAAAAAAATGTTTTTAGATGCAGAACTTGATTTTCAAATTTTGTACATCCCTTATGCCACGTACACATGGTCGGAATTTCCGATGACAAAAGTCTGATGGGAGCTTTTCATCGGATATTCCCGACCGTGTGTATGCCCCATACTTTTCCGTCGGACTTAGATAGGGGGCAGGTTCTCTATTTTTCCGTCGGAAATTCAGACGGATTTTTGCCCGTGGCATTAGAATGTAAAGTATTTTTAACCGCTTGCCAACCTTATAATGTATATATGGCTCTCCTGCGCAGGATCACGTCCCTAGTATGTGATCCTGCACCTCCGGGTCTGAGGTGCATATGCGTACCGCTGGCGACCGGCTCCTGCTGTGATTAGACACCGCGGACTCGATGTCCGCCAGCACCCGCCGATCTTAAGGCAGAGAGCCAAACTGGTGAACAATGTAGATCGCCATTCTGTCAGTAGGTGAGGCATTGATCCAGTGTTCCTGCAAAGCAGGAACATGGATTAATGCCTTCCCATAGTTCAAGCAGCTCCCACAGAGTGAGTAATCACAGGCTAGGCACACAGTTAAACCTTTGATCGCCCCTGATGTTAACCCCTTCCCTGCCAGTGTCATTAGTACAGTGACGATGCATATTTTTTTAGCACTGATCACTGTATTAGTGTCACTGGTTCCCAAAAAGGTGTCCGTTTATGAAGCAGTGAAATATATTCACTGCTTCATTCACCGGCATTTACAGTGCAGATCTTTCTCCTCTGGGTGCCTGTTTATGAAGCAGAGTAGATCGCCTCACCCCTGGAGGAGTGAAGCGATCTACCAACGCTTCCAACACTGGAGAACGACCCCTGATACTGGAATCTCGTGAGACTCTAAGAGATTACAGCACCAGAAATTCACAGAAACACTTAAGCCCTGTACGCACGATCGGATTTCCGATGGTATAAAATCCGATGGATTTTTTGATCGGAATTCCGATGAAGCTGACTTCCATCAGTCTTGCCTACACACCATCAGACAAAATTCCGAGTGTCCCAAACGACGTGACGTACAACACGTACGACGGCACTATAAATGGGAAGTTCAAATCCAATGGCCCCACCCTTTGGGCTGCTTTTGCTGATTTTGTGTTACCGCGTGTTAGTAAAAGTTTGGTGTTAGCCGATTCGCGCTTTTCAGTCTCTGTGCTTTTCAGTCCGTTACAGCATGACGAATGTGCTATCTCCATTATGAACACTAGTTTTACCAGAACGAGCGCTCCCGTCTCCTTATTCAGTCTGAGCATGCGTGGGTTTTTTCTCCGGTGGAGTTCCACACAGACGATCGGAATTTGCTATCGTTTTTTTCTCCATCGGAAAAACTTTAAAACATGTTCTATTTTTTTTTCACAGATGGAAAAAAGTCAGATGGGGCCCACACACAATCGGTTCATCCGATGAAAACCTTCCATCGGACTGTTTTCATCGGTAAAACCGATCGTGTGTACAGGGCTTGAGATGTCAGTTTATTAAGCAGTGATAAATTATCACTAGTCAGTACACTGACGTGGTTAATGTTATTAAAATAACGAGTCCCCCTACATAATATATATATGTATTGTGAGGGTGCGACTCTGTGCGACCTTCAAGAGTGTTGGTTTACGCCAGATTTGGTAAAGAAAGACATGCTGATTGAACAGCTGTGTCTTGGGCTATTTAGTTCTGACATGATTATGGATCAGGGCTCCACCCAACAGAGAGGAAGTCTGTGTGCATGGGAGTCAGGTGGACTCTCATCCTCTGAGTGGAGTCAGAGGCGTTGCATGTTTGCAGGAGGCAGACATCATTAGTGATACAGCAACAAAGGTGCTGACCAAGGGTAAGCAAGGAGAAAGCTTAAATTCTTGGAAACTGTTTGGGTCTGAGGAGCAGACCCAAGGCCTAGGCTAAAGGCCTGGATAGCAAGAAGGTAAAGCTATGAGGCTAAACTGTTAAGTATGCAAGATACAGGAATGGTGGAACCCCCCTGTGAATACTACAGATGTACTTGTGAACTTTTGTGCTTTTAAATAAACATGGGCTACTGTGCCCTTAAACAGAGTTCCTGACTGGCTTGCATCACTGAAAAAACGCATCTACTACGAGAGCTAACAACCCCTAATCTTACATATGGTGGAGGTATTGTTTCGGGCAGTTTTTGGAAGAGTTCCAGATCCTCGCATACCAAAAACAGTGAGTAAAAAGAAACTGTGTGTTTAACAGCAATACTGTGATGAACAGCCAATCTGAATGAAAAGTTAAAGTTTTCTGCGGTGAACTGCTGCTAGCTGTGTGTGGCAGCGAGGCGAACTGCATTGCACAGGAGTTAAATTAATGGACTGTGTTGTATACAGGTGATGTACCTGTGGAAGTGAGCTCAGCCTGGCCTGAGAAGATGTGTCCACTTAAAAAGGTCCAGTGAGTGGATGGTTCAAGTGGAATCGCAGAGAGTGAAGTCTGCATGTGAAAGTGTGCTGTTTACAAGTCTTGGAGACAGTACCTCAAATTTTCCTGTGTTAAAAGGAACTGTGTTAAAAAAACGTTGTTGGCCTGATTGCAGAGATGGGGCGGTCAAAACGCAAAAAGGAAGCAATATTTGCTGAGATGAGATACAGAACTTTGTGGCTGGAGGGGTTGATACCGACAGAACAAGCCCCAGACTGGTGCAAGATGCACTTGGCCGCACTGAACCAAGTTATAGGGGAAGTACATGCTGTTGCTCCTAACAACGCTGGTGCAAGCTGGCCAGCTGTCAATGTGCAAAGTGTTAAGAACCAAGTGCCATGTTTGCGGTGCAGTGAGTGGGGGCATGAAGTTTCCAAGTGCCCTGTGTCCCAGGCTCCAGCAAAGCAAAGATATGAGAAGCCTGCTCTGAGTGTAAAGAGTGAGTGCGGTTGCCTATGGCAACAAAGCAGAAATCCGTACAGCTGACTTTGTATGGACTATGTTACCTTCGGAAAGTGTTGAAGATTTTTTGGAAGAGTTTGCGATGATTGCTTCCTACAGAGGATGGCCCAGAAATCGCTGGGTTGAGTTGGTGCAACCTTTTCTAATAGAGGAGTACCAGGAGGTGTACCATGGGATGTATAGTAACCGAGATGACTACGACAATTTCCTAGGAGCAATCCAATCTAGAGAGCGCTGGAAAAGATCAGCGGGGAGAATGTGGTCTCCCATAGCAACCGGAGAAAGTATGTTTTCAGAAAGGAGGAGCTATAGAGAGGAGGTATACCACCATCCTCATAGAGATACCAGTAAAAGTCTGCATGTTGGGAGAGTGCCGTCTCCCTTAGCAACAGGAGAAAGTCGCCAAGTGCCATGCCTGGAATGTGGTCAGCTGGGCCACGGGATCTTTTCTTGTCCAAGCTTGTGGAATACAGCTGCTGATTGTGTTGTTGGGCTTAATGCTTTGCCTGCAAGCCCAGAGAAGAGGGTATCGTATCCAGCATCCTGCAAGGGGTATGACCAGGTGTGTAGGTCTGCTGTTGCCCCTGACAACAGAAAATTTGTTTTGCCTGCAGGCGATGTTGGAAAATCCGGAAAGGCTGCAGTGTTGCTCCATGGCCACATGGGGGAGTCAGTCTGTGGAGACACCACACCTGTGAGACAACGCACTCAAGTGAAGGCTATTACACCACCTGCAGGATATGGTAAGACTGTGGCAATTTGTGAGACTGATCCGAGTGAAGTGGCATTATGTTCGGAGAGGAGATCCGCAGAAGGTGTAAAAATGGACTTGCTGCAGTGTGCTACCCAGAGCAATAGGGAGACACAGGTTAAAACCCAGCTTGCAGCAAAGTCAAGAATTGAAAAGGACATGTGGACTCTGTGTGCACCTAAGGTAGTCCAGCAGAGTGCTGGGAGAGATGTGCTAGGGGTGACCAAATCAGTGGGTGTGCCAGGTTCCCTAGTGATAGTGATAGGTGCTGCAGAGTTGCCAAGGGAAACCACCAAGGAGCCTGCAGTGGTGAGGCAAGTGGTTTCCCAGGACAACTGTGAAGACGCCCTAGTGGGCAAAAGAATGCCCTTGGAGAGAAAGGGTGGTGTGCTGAGTGGCACGCAGGGTGCCATGCGTTTTGACAAAGGACAATTTGATAGAGCCTATAAAACTGCTATGTTTATGAATGCTGATGATACATGTGCTTATGGTAATGTGATGCTTAATGAGGTAGGGGTGATCGCTAAGCAGGATATGCGATTCCCCTTGGCAACAGTATCTAAGGCTGCAGAGGTGTCATTGGAACCTCTAGGGAGCTCTGTGTGTTGGAGCCAGAGGTTGCCTGGGACAACTGTGGTGCCGCTCTAAATGATAAGAGGGTACTTGACCTTGGTGATGAGAAAAATGGTAAAACTCAAATGTTTGAAATTGCTTGTAGTGATAATGAGTTGCTACGGTCTGTCACTGCTGACAGTTCTTATGGGTTTAGTGAAGCGCCACCCGAGCAAAGTGGTCAAGTTATGTTATTGCAGCCTGTTGTGTTTAAAAATGTTTTGCCACAAGGGCATTTAAACAAGGAAGGCTCAATGGGTAACAGTGGGGTGGACACAATTTCTGCTATGCTAGACGGAGAGGCTGCAGGGCCGGTAGACACGGGTGCATTGGCTTTTGCAGAAATTAACCCTCTCCAGTTGGAAGGATCTGAAAAGGGCGCATACATGGCAGAGGTTTTGTCCACAGTAAAAGAGATGAGTAATGTTGAGGGTAATGGATAGCGATTTGGAAGGGCTCAGTGTTGCTGAAAGTGAGAGGAGGAGTGTGACACATGCGATTTGCAGTGCTCAGAGGGAGCCGCTAGTTTTGTCAGTTGCTTCTGAGGTAGAGGTCTCTTTAAGTGTCTCGGCTTCTCACGCCTTAGCAAATAAGCCCCTCCACATTGTTTGTAAAGGAAAAGTTCCTACAGTTCTGTGGTTAAATGCGGCATGTCTAGAAATTTCTGAGATGTTGTGGGAATTGGTGAGAATCTTTCCAATGTACACCTGCGTCTATCCACAGCAGAAGGGCGGCATGGTACTGCGTAGTACCAATCGGTGGACGCAGGTGATACATGCGTTGTTAAGCAATGTTGATGAAAATTGGTTGCTACACTGTTGGTTGCTTTTATGGAAAGTTGTCTCACAGTTCTCTTCGAGAGTGCTTCCAGCGGTGGTTATGTGCGGAAGGCGCTCAGGGCAATTGTTGGAGAAATTAGAGATAATGGACATAGGGAAAGTCTCTCCGTATGCTGGTGTGATGGGGTGTATTCCTGCTGGTGCGGTCCGAGGTGCGACTGAGCAGTGGTTGGTACGTTGCGCGTGTACTCTCTCACCCGCTACACATCATGTAAAGGAAGGGCCCGGAGCGGACGTGGCAGTAGTGGGGATTCGGTCTATCACTCGCAGAGAGGTGCAGTTTGAGGTACCCGGAGACACTGTGACAGGAAATCACAGTGATGGTAACTGTAACGTAAATATGTATGAGAGGCACTGTAGAGCATTGTCAGACAACTCTGAGCTATTGGTTGAGATACCAGTGGACACATAAATGGTTAAAGAGATTGGTGTGGGGGAACATGTGAGTTGGTAGGACAATTGTTATTGGAGTGTTGGACAACAGGGGGCAATGTAAAACTGCGGGACTGTCCCATAGGGAGTAACTGCTCGCCTGTAGATGGTCCCTCCATAGACACTGTCCTAGCAAACAGGACAAGAGGTCCAAATGACAATATTGTGTTGAATAACCCCTTGTGGAACATTGCTATTGAGGATATGGTATTAATCACAGATGGTTTGGTGGCCAAGAGTAACCACACAGGGGTTAGTGAACCTGAGAAACAAATGTTGTTGCTTAATGGTGCGTCAGGTAGTGAGAGTGGCCAGTCCCTGACAAATTTCATGAAAGTGGGTCCCCAACAGTCCCGGGAGAGTAGGTCTGTGGGAGGAAAAAGAAGGGTCCTGAGGCCAAAAGGTAGAAGGGATAGAGAGATTAGTGGGAGCCCATGGTTCAGGAAGAAGGGCTGGTGGAAGTACACCCGGAAGAAGATGTGGGTGGAGTGCCCCTTTACAGAAAAGGTTGGGCAGATTAGGACTACTGCTACGGATAGTTGGCACAGAGGCGCCAAGGTGAAGTGCTGGTGGACACATACCCCGAAAAAGAAATGGGCCTACGCAGCCAATGGCTGGCACAGAGGTGTCCCGTTTATGGTGACGGGATCATGTGTTCCTCCCTCCGGTTCGAAACAAGGGGGGAGGGTATGTGAGGGTGCGACTCTGTGCGACCTTCAAGAGTGTTGGTTTACGCCAGATTTGGTAAAGAAAGACATGCTGATTTAACAGCTGTGTCTTGGGCTATTTAGTTCTGACATGATTATGGATCAGGGCTCCACCCAACAGAGAGGAAGTCTGTGTGCATGGGAGTCAGGTGGACTCTCATCCTCTGAGTGGAGTCAGAGGCGGTGCATGTCTGCAGGAGGCAGACATCATTAGTGATACAGCAACAAAGGTGCTGACCAGGGGTAAGCAAGGAGAAAGCTTAAACTCTTGGAAAGAAGGTAAAGCTACGAGGCTAAACTGTTAAGTATGCAAGATACAGGAATGGTGGAACCCCCCTGTGAATACTACAGATGTACTTGTGAACTTTTGTGCTTTTAAATAAACATGGGCTACCATGCCCTTAAACAGAGTTCCTGACTGGCTTGCATCACCGAAAAAACACATCTACTATGAGAACTAACAACCCCTAATCTTACAGTATACACACACACACACACACACACATTGTATATACATGTATATACACACATATTATATATATATATATATATATATATATATATATATATATATATATATATATATATACACATATATATATATATATATATATATATATATATATATATATATACAAATATGTATATGTGTGTGTGTGTGTGTGTGTGTGTGTGTGTGTATGTGTATATATATATATATATATATATATATATGTATACACATAAATATTACAGGGGGACATGGTTACAGTGTTGGGGGGTCTGAACAAGGTAGAAAGAAGTTAAAAATCTTCCTCCTTCCTCCTCAGATCCCCCGGGATTCCCACTTCACTCCCCGATTCTCCACCTCTGAGCTTGTGAATCGGGGAGGGTGAATTCTGACTCAGATCGCCAGTGAAGCGCTGAGATCGCAGCTTCATAAACTTGCCGTTACTGTGTCATTCAATGAGACTTCTCACTGTGCGGAGATCATCGGCGGGAGAACATGTTCAAACACTTCTCCCCCGATTATCTCTGTTTCATAAACTGTTTATGGACTGTGATCAGTGGCGATCCTTGGGATCACTGCTGTTCACTGCTTCATAAACGGACACCAAAGTGTCAAATATGTCAGTTAGTGTCGGACTGTCCGTTGCAATATCGCAAGTCTCGCTATAAGTCACTGATCACTGCAAGTACTAGTAAAAAATAAAAAAAAAATTCATAAATATATTCCATAGTTTGTAGACGCTATAGCTTTTGCGCACACCAGTCAATATACGCTTATTTGGAATTTCTTTACCAAAAATATGTAGCAGAATACATATTGGCCTAAATTGATGAAGAAATAAGATTTTTTTTATTGGATATGTTTTAGAACAGAAAGTAAATTTGTTTTACAAAATAATTTATTGTTTATAACGCAAATAATAAAAACCACAGAGGTGATCAAATACCAACAAAAGAAAGCTCTATTTGTGGGAAAAAAAGGACATCAATTTTATTTGGGTACAGCGTCGCACGACCGCGGAATTGTCAGTTAATGTAATGCAGTGTCATATCGCAAAAAATGCACTGGTAATGAAGGGGGGTAAATCTTCTGGAGGTCAAGTGGTTAATGTGTCTACTTGTTCTCATCTTACATATTAGATGTACAACACACACTGGCCAGCCTATGGAACTTTTCTGTGAAAGGGATAAAAAAAAAACAACCTGTGTTTATATGGCATCCCCCAACTCCATTAAATACATAATATGGTACATTTGTATAAGGAAACTTGGTGTGAGAGAAATATGTAGGCGGCCATTGCTCAGCTTCCATTCTGAAAACACAGAATACCTGGCTGGCTACCTATACTCTGACTTCGTATTTTTTAAGTCACTGATTTGGAAGAAACATAGAGATAAGGACTTCTGACCCTTCTTTAAATTTCATTTGCTGAACGCTTGTTTCTGAGTCAGTGACTCAGGAGTCCTGAGGCCAGACATAGCCAGATGGTACTGTTTTGAGAATATGAAGAAAAGGAAGAAGTAGTGTCTCCTTTTTTATAGCCTGCTGTTGGCTGCACTTTAAATAAGGATTATGAGCCATATGGTTTTTGTCCCCTTTCTAGCAATCCTGTCACTGGTGGGTTGTCACTGAGTGTCACATAAGGCAGTCTGCTGGACAGGCAGCATTGCTAGCTGCAGTCAGGCCACAGTACACAGAGGATAGCAGGAATTTGAAGTTTCTACTCTGACAACAAACAGTTGCTAATATAAACTACCCACAGAGCACTCAGCATGCAGTACTTCTTCCATGTTATGGTTGGACTGCAGGCAAACAGCTAAATATACAGTTAAAATACATATGTTTACTGTTTTAACTCTGATTTATAATTCTGTACAAACCTCTGCCATACTGCACTCCCACGTATAGAACGCCACTATTTCCTAGATTAATGGTTCGGCTTCCTATGTTCCCTCGCTACCTACATTCTGCTTAACCACTTCAATACCAGGCACTTATACACCTTCCTGCCCAAGCCAATTTTCAGCTTTCAGCGCTGTCCTAATTTGAATGACAATTGCGCGGTCATGCTACACTGTACCCAAACAATTTTTTTATCATTTTGTTCCCACTAATAGAGCTTTCTTTCGGTGGTATTTGATCGCCTCTGTGATTTTTTTTTTTTGCACAACAAAAAAAAAAAGAGCGAAAATTTTGAAAAAAAATACGTTTTTCTTTGTTTCTGTAAATTTCTTTGGTAAATAAGTATGTTTTCTTCTTCAATGACAGGCCCTGATATGGCTGCACTGATAGGCACTGATAAGGCAGCACTGATGGGCACCAATGAGGTGGCACTGATGGGCACTGATAGCCTGCACTGATAGATGGCACTGGTATGTGGCACTGATGGGCACTCATAGGTGGCACTGATGGGCACTCATAGGTGGCACTGATGGGCACTCATATGCGGCACTGATGGGTACTTATGGGTGGAACTAATAGGTGGCACGGAAGGGCACTGATAGGTGGGCACAGATGGGCACTGATGGGCAATGATGAACACTGGTGGGTGCCACTGATGACACTGGTGGGTGGCATTGCTGGGCATCACAAAAAAATTGTGCCAAGATGGTGCCAGTCAGTGCCCATTTGTGGGCGTATTTGTAGGCATATTTTTATACATGTGGATAGCCATGGGGGACTTACCTGGTCATCCACATGTTAGGTGCTTCCCTAGTGGTCCTGGGCGGCATCCTGGTGGTCTAGTGTGGGCATCCGAGGGGGGGCTGCGCTGATAAACAATCAGCGTAAACGCCCCCTGTCAGGAGAGCCGTCGATCGGCTCTCCTCTACTCGCGTCTGTCAGACGCGAGTGAGGAAGAGCCGATCAACGGCTCTTCCTGTTTACATCGTGATTAGCCGTGATTCGACACGGCTGATCACGTGGTAAAAAGCCTCCGCCGGAGGCTCTTTACCGAGATCAGTGTAGCGGTGCGTCAGACTGACACACCGCTCCACCGATCGCTACGATGCGCGCCCCCTCGGGCGCGTGGCTGCGGTTATCCTGCAGGGCATCAATAGACGTCCAGTCAGGATAACACAACCACTTCCCGGACGTCAATCTCCTATTGACCGGCGGGAAGTGGTTAAAGGGTTAGTTCACTGCCTATGCTGTTAAGGGGCACCTGTAAATATAAACAAACTGTGCAGCTTTGACCAACGTTAAGTAATGCCCTTGCTATAGGTGTTTGATCATTAACTTACCTCATGAAGCCTGACTGGAAAACGTCTAGGACATTGCTACGAGACACCTAGTTGTTACTGTCCACCTTCACCATTACAGGAGTCAAATGCTAAGCTCAGAGCTATTGCATTAGGGAAGAGAAAGCACATGTGAGGGGAATTGAATCAGAGAAAGAGCTCATTCTTGTGATGGTGAAGGTGAACAGCCAGGCTTCCTATAGCAACATCCTAAGCAATGTCCTGGGAGCTTTTCAGTAAGGCTTCATGAGGTACATACATGGCCTACACCTATAAACAGAGGCATAATTCAACTTTGGTCAAAGCTGAACAGCTTGCTTTTATCTTCACATCCACAGAGGTCCTTTATCTGCATAGGCGTTTTTTTTGGTAAAGGTGAACTATACCATTAATGGATTTAATCATGTGTAATGCCTCCCCAAAAGGTTTTATATGCCCCATTTACACTTCACATAAAACTTTCTGGTGATGTGTAAACCATAAAAGTGTCTGAGCAAAATGAAAATCCTTTGGTAGCTAAAGAAGTACACATTTACACGTTTCAGTGTCAATTTAGCTGTTAGAAATAGCTATGCCCAAATACAATTTTTACTGTGACATTCTATGCCCACTAAAATGTTAAGCCTAGTGCCTACCCAGTAAAGCTGCACTCCAGGAATTCAGCCACATTGTAAAATGTGCTGGCATACTATGAGTTAAGTCCAACAAGATGCATTTTACTTGTGGACTTATCTCATTAATTCACATCTGACAGTTTTATGGAGCTCCGGGAGAATAGCTATCAAAACATTTCCAGAGCTCTAATGCTTCACCAGCTGGTCTCAGCTCCTTCAGCTGCAGAGTCACATGCAGTTGCTGTGCCCTCCCCTCCTCCTACTCAATCACAGAGCGCTTTGTATTATGTGAACTTATTCCCAAATTAAAAAGTATTTTGTGACTGGGCAGCAGAGGGGAGGGGTGGGCAGAGCGTCTCGCACCACAGAGCTCCAGAGTGTAGCAATAGCTATCCTCCCACAGCTCCATAAATCTGTCAGATTTAAATAAAAGAGATAAGTCCACAAGGTGGCATGCACCTTGTTGGACATAAAGTGGTTGTAAAGGCACAAGGTTTTTTTACCTTCATGCATTCTATACATGAAGGTAAAAAATCTTCTGTGTGCAGCAGCCCCCCAGCCCCCTCTAATACTTACCTAAGCCCCCTTGATCCAGCGATGTCCACAAAAGCCTTTCCTCTTTGGGAACACACACTCCTGATTGGCTTTTGGCAGCAGGGGGAGCTATTGGCCAATCAGGGTGGGGCCGAGCCATGGCTCCATGTGTGAGCACACAGATCCATGGTTCAGGAGGGTGCCTGCTTGGGTGCCCCCAGAGCAAGCTGCTTGCTCTGGGGGCAGGAGGGAGGAGCCAAGTGTGGGACCCAAGAAGAGAAAGATCTGGGCTGCTCTGTGCAAAACCACTGCACAGAGCAGGTAAGTATAACATGTTGGTTATAAAAAAACAAGCAAAAATAAAAAACCAAGGCTTTAATATCGCTTCAGTCAGAACGTTTTATAAAGTGGCTAAATTCCTGAAGTTCAGCTTTAGGATTTCAATAACCCCCAGCCAGTGTCTAAGCCACCATTGTCAATGGGTCAATGGTTGAAAAACTGATGTACTTACCCACAATTCCACTATAAATCCGTTGTGAATTAAAACTAGTCTTTATGTACTATTTAAGGTTTGCCCCTCTCCACTCAAAACAGACACAGTCTTATTGGGAGGAGGTGCTTTTTAATTACCCCAATGCTTTAAAAGAATCTCAGCAAGCATATCAAATTCAGCAGCAAATTTTACATTTTGGGTAAAAAACTGTTTTTTTTATATAGATTAAGGAACATATCTCTGGCTAATTATTGAATTTAAAAACTCCAAGTTAATTTGCAAGTCCACAAACCAGTAGTATAGTTTAGGCCCAAGGATGCAGTATCTATAGAATAATGTGTTTTGGTTTTTAATTTTTATTTTTCTAAGAACATGAGGATTTCTATGAAAACAACTGGAATAATAGCCATGTGGTGAGGTGCAAAAATCTTTATTTTAAATAATGGAACATTCAAACATGAAAATAAACATTTTAAGTTTGTTCAAGATGCAGAGAATAAATCTGACACCTTCCCTGACTGCCAAATGAAGTTGATGTGTTGCATGGCCACGAACGGCGGTATTAGTTGGAGTGACTGAAGACAGTGACTAGAGTCGAGACAAACCTCATTTTATACAGATTGGGAGAAAAGTCTGGTTCCTGGTTGTGTACTGAGAAAACAGCTGGGGCAGCAGTGTTTTAGCTCAGGAAGCCTAGGTCAAGCCCTAACGTGGCGCTTGTGTGGATTCATTTTAGTTCTCCTGCCCTGAGCCTGAAAAGAAAACAGGAGCAGGGCAATCCTGGCAGGTTGTGTTTTGACAGCTCAAATCAGGATGCGGAGTAACTCTTCATAATTTCTTTCCTAATGCTGTGTGCCCTGAATGCTTCTTTCATACATACATTTCCATATCTATAGCTGGTCATAGATTCAGGGGTGTTGCTAGACCCTGACAACCAGGGCACGTGACCCTGATCCTCCATTGAGCACCCAGGTCTCCTTTGCAGTAATTGTTGCTGTTACCCCCCCAAGAATGGTCCTCTATGCAAACACATCAGTCTTTCAATTAGACTAACTAAAGCTCCGTCACATTAAAGGAAATTCTTACATTGTCCACAAAAACACAAGTTTGAAAAAAAACAATGGCTTAGCAGAGCTTGCCATGTTGTTTTTTTTTGTTTTTTGACTGTTGAATGGTCATGTAGACATCTAGTACAGGTGAATCCTAACTCATATGCACCACAGCTCATGAAATAGCCAATGATAAATAATAATGAATAAAATATATATATATAGCTAAGTTAAAAGGGCAATTGCGAGTGTAGTTCAAAAACAGTAAGGGGCAGGGAATGGGCAAATTATAAAATAATATAATGTTTATGACTTAAAAAAAAATAGTAATGGGGGGTGTGGTCGGCAGCCGGAGGAGATGGTCGCATTGTAGACAAGCTCCGGCTCAACTGGATCTTAAAAGCGTCTCACAGCGAGCAGGACTAGTGATTTTCCCCCTAGCACCTTGCGCAATACCCGGAAAGATGGCGGTGACATAAGGGAGAAATGAAAGGACCACAAAAGGCCCCGCAGGCTGATGGATTTCTTCAGCCCGACGGGTGCCCCGGCTCTCCAAGATGGTGCTCACGCCGCAGCACCAGCACACAGACCAGCAGCGGCTGTTGCCCCTGTGTGGGAAGCGCCCAACACACTCCCATGGCTGTGTAGGGCCTAGAAGGAGACCAACCTTCCTCTGTCTTCAACTGCCCTGTGAAGCAAAGGAGGAAAGAAGCTGATGGTGAAACTGTAAGTGAATCTGTTTCTGATACTGATGTTACAAGAGAAGCTAATGGATTTAGTGAGCAGCTAGACTCCTTCCCTATCATGGGCCAGCCTTGATACCACACTCAAAGACATGCTAATTACCCTCTGGGGGGCTTTACAGCAAGACATGGCCACCTTTATGAAACAGATCAACAGAGAGCTTGAAGTACTGGGTGTCATGAAGATCCTGCCAGTAACAGGCGCCTCAGACTCTCCGGTTCCCGATCGCGGGTGCAACCGCGCACGCGCGCGCCACCTCTGTTGGCACCAGGTGGGCTATTTAAGCCTGCCTGTCACATACAGTCCCCGCTGTCTGCTCTTCAGCGTTTGTGTACCTGAAACCTGATCCGTGACTTATACCTGTGAAAGACCCGGCTTACTTGTGACCATTCCAGCTCTCCGTCTGCACCTGATCCTTGGCCTATTGTGACTATTCTTCTGCCTGCACCTTTATACCACTGCTGCCAGCCTAATAACTGACCCGCCTGTCTGACTACTCTTGTTGTTCCTGGTTCTGGTCCAGTCTGCTAAGCTGTTCCAGTCTGCTGAGCTGTCCTGTTTGTTCCTGGTTCCAGTCCAGTCTGCCAAGCTGCTCCAGTTCCTGTCTCCCAGTTCCTGCAGAGAAGCTCCTGGACGTTTGGACTACTTCCCTCTCTGTTAATCCTGCCAGGCACTCGTACCACTCCTCACTTCTGTGCCTTCTGTTACCTTACCAGGGGCCGTGAGTAGGAGCCATAAGGGAGGCCTTCCTCTGCAATATCGGGCTCAAAACCATCAGGTATGTGACACTGGGAGACAGGGTGGACTACGAAAAGTAAGATAGGTGACTATGCCCAGGCCCATAATGAAGTGGTCAATGCCCATGACGAGGTGAATGAAATCCACAATATAAAAATGTAAATCTTTAAAATTTTGAAGACCGATCCCGCCGGAACAATGTCAAGTTCGGTCGGTCGGTCTCTCCTGCGGAACTTCGTCCATTTCTACAAAACATGTTTGCAGAGCTATAAATTAAATATGAAGTACTTGTGTGCTGCTATGGACCTCACAACCAACCAAAAGCGAATGTACACAATAAATATCAAAGAATAATAAATCACCCTAAAAATAGACATGAAAAAGCTGTAACCTCAACACTCTAACAAAAAATAATAATAATAATAATGGTGCGCTAATTCAAGAAGCTATGCAGCAAAAATAGACAAATATGCATGAACGGCTATACCTAATTTTAAAAATATAAAATAAAAATGCAGTTATTTGCGATATTATGTGATCATATGCGATAATATGTGAAAAAGTGATGAAGTGCACTAATTCAAGAAGCTGTGAAGCAAAAATAGATAAAGATGCATGAATGCCTATCCACAATAAAAAAATAAAAATAAAAAATAAATAAATTGCAGTAATATGCGATAATATGTGAAACAGTGATAAAGTGCACAAATTAAAGAAGCTAAACAGCAAAAATAGACAAATACGCATAAATGACTAACCCTAGTTTAAAAACAAAACAAAAAATAAAGTAATATGCGATAATATGTGAAACAGTGATAAAGTGCTAGAATCAAAAGCAGATATTCATCTGATGTTACATAAAAAATATTAAAATAAGTCCCAAATAATAAAGTGTTTGTGCATCAAAAAAGTGATGAGATGTGAAGATCACGTGCTCAAAAAAACAGTTCTTGAAAGTTGTCACTGGCTCCTTCTACGTGTTACGTCACTGGTCATGTGACTTTTCAAGGATAGGAGACAGGTGACAGAGGTCGGGCTTATAAAGCCCATAGGTTACTATGGATACTTATAAATAGTATCCCAGAAAACACACATCCTTACAGCCACTGGTGAAATCACACGTGACCAGTGACATAACGCGTAGGAGGAGCCAGTGACATCACTTCCAGTCAAAGGTGATACCAGGAAGTAGGGATTTTATCGATACCGCTTGCTTTTGACCTAGATGTATTATGTTTTAATAAAACAATTTTTTCTGTGAAATTACTACACTATGGAGTTCTTATTTGTCTTGTATGACCTGTGAATGGAGGAGAGGCAGAGATCCAATACAGCATAGCGGATATTTATCCCTGAGTTTATGCTATAAGGAGAGAAGAGGAGAGTGGAATGTGATTGTCCATAAGGGATCCATATATTTTCAAGCCTTGTCAGACCAGCTGTGGATTTCGATGCAGGAGAGAAGAGGGTAACATGAACTGCTACTAAGGATTTGTATACCAAAGCACCACTATACCCGTTGGGGTCTTTGTTTAACCACTTGCTTACTGGGCACTTAAACCCCCCTCCTGCCCAGACCAATGACAATTGCGCGGTCATATAACACTGTACCCAAATTACATTTTTATAATTTTTTTCATACAAATAGAGCTTTATTTTGGTGGTATTTCATCACCTCTGTGGTTTTTATTTTTTGTTAAAAAAATGAAAAAAGACTGAATTAAAAAAAAATACAAAACAAACCGTTTTATATTTTGTTAGAAATAGGCGGCACTAGTGGGCACTGAGCGGTCGCATTGGTGGGCACTGAGAGGTGACACTGAGAGGTGGCACTGAAGGGCTTTAATAGGTGGCACTGGCGGGCACAGAAAATTTACACTAATAGGTGGAACTGATAGGTGGTACTGATAGCTGGCAGTGAAAGGCACTGATAGGTGGCAGTGATGGGCACTGATAGGTGGCAGTGATGGGCACTGATGGGTGGCAATGATGGGCACTGATCAGCACTGGTAGGTGAGACCGATAGGCAGCACTGCTAGGTGGCACTGATGAGGCACTGATTGGCACCACTGGTGGGCATTGATAGGTGGCACTCATAGGCATTGATAGATGGCACTGTTTTGCACTGGTGGTCACTGTGGGCACTGGCAGGTGGCACTGGCAGGGGGCACTGATGAGGCGGATGTGCCACTCTGGACCGATTTCCCTTACACAAAAGCCGGTGATCGGCTTTTTTTTCTCCTCACACTGTCAGCGCGAGGAGAAAAAAAAAACGATTACCGAGCTTTTGTTTACATCACGTGATTAGCTTTCATTGGCTGACAGCTGATCATGTGGTAAGGGGTCGGAACCAGCCCCTTACTCGGATCTGTGGTCACCCGAGTCTCAGTGACTCGGTGATCACAGCGCGCCGCGCGCACCCTGCAGGGGGCACGCGGGGAGCGTGCAAAGGGGAGGACATCTATTGACGGCCTCCCGCCAATTCAGGTCCGCGCTGTAGCCGTCATTTGGCTATAGCGCGGATGCCAAGTGGTTAAGGTGAGCTGCTAGGGCACACCCCTGGTGGATTCCTGGATGGTGGGAGCAATTGTGTTCACGAACTTCAAGAACTGTTTTTTGATCACTTGGTTTTCACATCTCATCACTTTTTTGATGCACAGCACTTTATTATTTGGGACATATTTTTTATATTTTTTATGTAAAATCAGATGAATATCTGCTTTTGATTCAAGCACTTTATCACACTTTCACATATTATCGCATATTACTGTATTTTTTTTTTTTATTATTAGTGTTAGTCATCTATGCGTATTTGTCTATTTTTGCTGTTTAGCTTTTTTAATTAGTGCACTTTATCACTGTTTCACATATTATCACATATTATCACAATTTTTGTTTTGTGTTTTTTTTTTAAATTATGGATAGGCATTCATGCATAATTGTCTATTTTTGTTGCACAGCTTCTTAAATTAGCGCACTTCATCACTTTTTCACATATTATCGCATAATATCACATATTACTGTATTTAAAAAAAATAATTAATTAGGGATAGTTGTTCATGCTTTTTTGTCTATTTTTGCTGCATAGCTTCTTGAATTAGTGCACCATTTTTATTGTTCTTATGATTTCAGAACTGATCCCATCAGTAAAATCTCATGAATTAGTTATTGACAGAGCCCATCGGCTCCCAAAGACAGCACATCTTCCGGATCGTGTGGCCAGAGATGTAGTAGCAAAAATTATTTTTTTCACGTTAAAAATCAGCTCATGTAATTCTCCCGACAATGCAACTCGCTGCCGGAACCCTACTCGGGGATTTCTCTGTACACCGATCTTTCTCAAGCAACCATTCAAGCCTGCAAAAATTTGATTACGATAACGAAAATTCTGCGTAACAACAACATTCCATATTAGTGGCCTCCTATCCCAAGAATAAGACATCTCGGACCAACCCATCCACTGCCCTGACTCCATGGGAAGACGTGCAAGCTCTAACAGGTGATCTAAAGTTTTTCCTACTGATTCCGATTCTTCCTTCTAAATGGATTCATTCCTCTAGCTGGCAACGTGTCCTCCCTCTTGCTCAACTAGTGTTGGCTTCATATAGAGCCTCCCCTCTATTATCATCATGATCCTGCCTGGCTAGACTGTATAACCCTTGCTTTCACATGTACAGTATTCGCCCGTACCCTGGGGAAGCCTCCCTTCTATCTAGCTTCGGTTGGCGAGCGTTTGTTTGTTTCTACCCATGTTGTTGTTTTTTATATGTTCAGTTTCATCCAGTACATTATCTACATCAGGCCTTATTTTGAGCTCTTCTCACTGACCAGCACTGCTTTTTTCTTTCTCTATGGTACTTAAATTTTAAAGGGCTTAATAGTCCCTACAAACGCAGGGCACTGTGGAAAGGTGCAATCGGTCAGCAATGTGACATTTTGTTTGTGCAGGAATCACACTTTTCAGCTACTAACACACCACGTTGCACAAGCAGATGCTTCCTTCATACTTTTCAGGCCAACTTCCAAAAGAATAAGATGGGTCTTGGTGGCAATTAGGGACACAATCTCTTTCAAATTACTGGCCTCCTCATTGGATGAAGGAGGTAGATTTGTAATTCTCGTTGCAGAATTCAAGGGGACCATTTACACACTACTGGCTCTCTACGTCCCTAATACGCACCAACTTTATACAGAAAACATTGGTCAAAGCGCGTGCAATGAGGCAATTGATACTATGTGGTGACTTCAATATCCCTATGGACCCTAAATTAGACAACACAGCAATGAACTACGCTCGAAAGGCCCCTTAGGCCCCTTTCACACAGGGCGCATCAGCTCAATGGACCCCGCCAGCTCAGCGGAAGATCTCCGCTGAGCCAGTGGATGACAGGTTCCTCTCTGCTCACTGAGCAGGAAGGAACCTGTCAGAGCCCCACTGATTTCTATGCGGAGATTGGACGAAAATGGATAGCTTGTCCGTTTCCATCAGATCCCATCCAATCCGATCCACCAGACGGATGGCGAACGTATCGCCATATGCCTGTTTTGAGCGGATCTGATTGGATCGGATGGCAGACGGGTGTCAGCGGACACATCTCCGCTGACATCCGCCTGCCCATAGGAGTCAATGGGTGGCCCACTCGGATCCGCCTGAATAATGGACAGGCGGATCCGAGCAGGCTTATTGTGTAAAAGGGGCCTCAAAGACCTTTTTTCTACAGGAAGACCTTCTTGACCCATGGCACTGCCTGCATACATCTGAGCAGGACTACACTTTCTTTTCATACCCTCATAAGACCTATTGAAGGATTGTTTTTTTTATTACAGATAGATGCCTTTTACAAAAAAGTGGTAGCGGCACAAATCCACAATATCTTGTGGTCTGACCACAGTCCAATTTCTTTAGATATTGTGGATGGCCGCCCTTGAAGAAATACGTCATTGTGGAGAAAGAACACTTACGTTTTATCTAATCCTAGCTATGTAACAGAATTAAAGACACAGCTAGAGGAATTCTTCTTATTCAATTCAAACTCCTCTAGCAGTATCTTTAACCTATGGTGCTCTCACAAAGCTTTTGTTAGAGGTATATTGATTAAATTGGCCTCTAGAGACAGGAAGAAAGGAGTTCAGTAAGATCGTCATTATTATCTGATATTGCTCATCTGTAAGGTCTGCACAAAAAAAATCCACACAAGTCTACCCTGTCTAGGCTCAAGTTACTTAGAGACGAGTTCAAAACAGCACTAATCAGGGACCATGACAAATTTCTCAAACGTTTAAATCTGGCCTCTTATTCACAAAAGAATAAAGCAGGGAAAAGGTTGGCCTCTCAACTTAAACAAGAACAAGCCAAAGCAAGAATTGACCAATTACAAAACCATAGTACAGGCAAAACGGATATTAGCCATTTGACATAGCTCGGACTTTTTGTGACTATTATGCTTCATTGTATAATCTGAAGGACAATAGCAATACCCCCCAACATAAATCGGAAGGTATTTCAGCCTTCTTAAATAAGTTAAACTTGCCATCCCTTGGCCCTACCTCGTTAGACCATTTTAATCGCCCTATTGGGGAGCAAGAAGTCCCTATTAAGTCCTAATCCCCTGCTTTGCGGTGCGTGATTGCCAAGTTTAAGGAATTTACTTTCTAAGTAGTTTCAAACAGAGTGGTCTACCCCAGGACGTCTATAGAGTCATGCAGATCAGGCACTTCCACACTGCTGGTGGTTGTAAAGAGTATAGCAATTCCCAAACCCGTTTGGATATTTCCTTCTTTTACTCTATCTTAGCCGATCCTCCTCCAGTGGTCAAAACACCTGATATGCAAGAATTGTGGTTTACATTTTAATAGCATCAAGACTCACAATAGCTAGTCTCTGGAAATCTACGGAAGCACCTAATCTATCTACTGTTATATCTAGATTAAATACCCAAGCACAATATGAATTAATGCTAGCTTACAAAAACAATTCCACCACCTTTAGAAAAAAAATGAAAAATTGGTTATCCCACCCCAGAGCCTCCAATTTCCTAAAGGAATGTAAATTTTAACTTTATTCTGCAGTCTGAAATACTACGTCCAATCAATCAAGTGTTATGTCGTTCTAGAGCATTATTTCTGGTTTTTCTTTATTTCTGTTTTCCCCTTCCCAATATTATTTCCCTAATTTAAGGTTGTATGGACTGAATCACAGGTTAACTCCCAGACCTACAGTATGTACTCATTAGGGGTAGGCTGGTCCAGGCCATCAAGGTCTGAACAATTCTATACTATATGCCTTTACAGTTTATATTACTACAAATATTGAATAATTTATACAGTAATTTTTTTTTTCTCTAATAAAGATTTTATTGAAAATAAATTTTTTTGTAGATAACATAAGCAAAAGAAATACAAATGACTCCATAAACCCAAACAGGGGGTTACACAGATAGATTTCAACCAAGTACAAAGGATAACATGTTTAAACATCCCTAATCAATAAGCTTATTCGTAGGTGAGGACGCGGTGTGTGGGCGTCCATATTTTAGGATAGGGAGCATATAAAATATAAGTCAAAGAAGAAAAAAGAAAAAGGTAAGGAGGGGACAAAAAAAAAGGTGAGTCACACCAGTAGCGTGGACCTGAGTCTGCAAACAAAATCTGGGGTAGTCCAGCCCCAAATCGGTATTAGTTAGCTTTATCCAGTAGATCTTGGAACGATTGAGAGCTTTTGAAGGTTGTCCAGGCTTCCCAGATAGCAGAGAATTTAGAGATATTAGCTGAAGCCGTGTAGATCAGTTCCTCCATCTCAGCTACACGATTGATTTGAGTAACCCATTCAGCCATGGAGGGTGGGGATGAGGACCGCCAATGTACTGGTATACACATCCTAGCAGCATTAATCATGTTCCTTGCAACCGACTTAAAGTACCTCCTTTTTAGAAATTTTTGTTAAATGTAGGAGATACTGCGCTGGGCAAAATTGTAACAGGAGCAAAGATACCGTTGTTGTCAGATCATGCACTTTACGCCAGAAGGGTTGGAGCATCGGGTAGTCCCACCAAATATGGAGAAATGTACCCGGCTCCTTGCCACAGTGCCAGCATTGATCAAAGACTGACGGGGAGAATTTATGGACCAGGTCCGGGGTCCTGTACCAGCGGGTTTTCAGTTTGTACCCATTTTCCTGAACAGAGACATTCAGGGACCCTTTGTGGATGTACAAATGTATGCAGTCCCAACTCTCCTCTTCTATCTCAGAATCTAATGTAGAGTTCCAATAGGAGCATTCAGAGCTTAAAATTGCGGAGGGCTCCCCGAATAGGGAAGCATAGAGCGTGGATATGACATGACTTTGGGGGTTTGATCGAGAACAGAGTGATTCCAAAGTTGTAGGTGTCCTTGTGAAACCCTTTTTGCGGGAGGTGTCATCTACAGTAGGAATTGTTTAAGCTGGATATAGGGCCAGAATGGGAATGAGCCAGTGTCAGAGCGCACAGCAAGTTCAGCTTGCCGCATAAAGCGACCCCTTAGAAAGAAATGTTTAGCTAGCATATCAGCTTGCGGCCATTCAGATTTCAAAAAGGCCCCGGATAGGCCTGGGGGGAAGTCCGGATTATTTCTTACCGGCGTGATGGGGCATGATTTAGCCGAAACTGCGTGAATAGCACAAGCCCTGTCAAACTCTTGAAGGGTGGCACCAATTAGGAGGTGGGTTAAGGCAACTGGAGACACATGTGCTTTTGAGAACCAGGGGGTGTGGCGTAAGTCTGCGCTCGCTAATAGGTATTCTAAAGTCACCCAATCTTTACATCGACTATGGATCTTCCAGTCGACAATACGTGCTAAATGTACCGCTCGATAATAGCGTTGTAGGTCAGGAAGGCCTATTCCTCTGCACGCCTTAGGAAGCACCAGCTTCTTCCAGCTTATCCATGGGGGTTTGTTACACCAGAGGAAGGTTCTACATATGGATTTGTAAAGTTCAAAAAAGGAAGGTGGTAGACGTATAGATAGCGTTTGAAGTTTATAAAGCAGCCTGGGGAGGATCGTCATTTTTATGATGGACGCGCGCCCAAACCAGGAAAAGGTGGATTTAACCCACTTTTGGAGGTCCTGACGTATATTCTGTAATTCCGTTTGAAAGTTCCTGCTGTAAAGCTCTGCTAGATCAGTGGGAAGTTGGATACCCAGATAGGTAATGGCTCCCGATTTCCATTGAAAAGGAAAGTTAAGTTGGCAATGCTTGGCCAGTGTTGTGGGCAGGGAGACATTCAATGCAAAGAATTTGAAGTAATTGATTTTTAAGTTGGACAGTAGTTTGAATTGCTCCAAGATTTGCACGAGATTGGGTAAGGACGTAAGTGGTGAGGATAGAAACAATAGTACGTCATCCGCAAAGGCCGCTATCTTAAATTCTCGATCCCGACTCCTTATGCCTTTAACATCTGGGTTTGCTCGGATGCAACGGAGAAGGGGTTCTAGCGTAAGTATGTAAAGCAAGGGAGAGAGGGGGCATCCCTGTCTAGTTCCGTTATGGACGGGGAAGGCGTTCGACAGATGGTCATTGACCTTTACTTTAGCTTTAGGGTTAGTATACAAAGAAAAAATGAAGGCCCTCATGCGGGGCCTAAGCCCCAGCGAGGTTAAAACTGCTTCCATATAGTCCCAAGCCACTCTGTCGAACGCCTTCTCTGCATCCATTGCCAGGAAAAAGCCTTCCTGACGGGAAGTAGTGAGCCAATTGTGCAGGTTCAAGGCTTTAATGGTGTTGTCCCTGGCCTCTCTGCCAGGGACAAACCCCACCTGGTCTAGGCCCACCCAAGCTGGCACATGGTAAGACAGACGAGTCGCCAAAATTTTTGCAAAAAGCTTGACGTCCACGTTGAGCAGGGAGATTGGACGATAACTGGCTACGTTTGTGGGGTCCTTCCCTTCCTTAGGAATAACAGATATATAGGCCTCGAGTAGTCTCTCTGATCTACCAGAATCGGTGGAGAGTGAATTAAATGCTTTAAGGAAACTAGGCGTTAAAACGTCTGCAAAGGTTTTGTAGTACAGGACCGAAAAACCATCTGGACCTGGACTCTTGCCAGGTTTTGTGGTTTTAAGTGCCTCCTAGGAATTCTTCTGAGGTCAAGGGGGCTTCTAAAGCCAGAGAGTCATCAGTGGACAGAGCTACGGGGCTGTGTTGACTTAAGAAATCTCTAATTAATTTCTGGCGTTCCGGGGTCTAAGTTATATAGCTTACTGTAGAAGCGATGGAACTGCTGTGCTATGTCCTCATTTTTAGTGTGTATCTTGCCCGTGAAGTCTACAATGTGGTGGACTGTAGATGCCAGTTTACGCTGCTGAGTGGCTCTGGCTAATAACCTACCCGGCTTGTTACCTTGCTCGAAGAAGAGTTTTTGGGATAGGACATTGCGCCGGCGTGCCCTTTTGAAGAGTTCTTCTAGGAGAAGTGTTCGCGCCTCCGCCAGTTCCTGTGATGTTTTGAGTGCTAGAGTGCGTTTGTGCTGAGCCTCTAAGGTACGTATTTTGGTGGACAGCGCTAGTATCAGGGCTTGCCGCTCTTTTTTTTTCCGGGCCGAGGCCGAAAGTTATACAGTAATTTTATTTGTAATGTTCCTACTTAACACAATAAAAATGTATTGTTGAAAAAAAAAACACCTGATATGCTTAAGGCTGGTTTCACACTGGGGCGGTGGGGGCGGTGGCGGTATAGCGCCGCTATTTTTAGCGGCGCTATACCGTCGGGATTGTTGAGCTATTCAGCCGCTAGCGGTGCGGTTTTAACCCCCGCTAGCGGCCAATAAAGGGTTAATACCACCCGCAAACCGCGGCTACAGCCGCGGTTTGCGGGCGGTATTACCGCGGTATCCCATGCATTTCAATGGGAAGGAGCGGTGGAGGAGCGGTAAACACACCGCTCCTCTCACCGCTCCAAAGATGCGGCTAGCAGGACTTTTTTTACCGTCCTGCTAGCGCACCACTCCAGTGTGAAAGCCCTCGGGGCTTTCACATTGGAGAGAAAGGAGCCGCTGTTTAGGCTCGGTTTGCAGGCGCTATTTTTAGCAAAATAGCGCCTGCAAACCGCCCCAGTGTGAAAGGGGCCTAAATGGGAAAAGGAGCTGGCAAACAAGTTTTCTCTGATGCAATTGAAAAGGGCTATACAGTTGAGTTTTCAAGTAACAACATGTATGATGACTGGAACATTTTCCAAAAAATGTACCATAGATGCCATGTGACCCCAATATCCAAGATATTCAAACAGTCCCAAAATACCTGTTAGAGGCTTTGTAACCAAATAGGCAATCTTTACCATATTCTATGGAGTTGACCACATATATGGTCCTTCAGGAGCTCTATAGCTAGTCTCATTAGTGAAATCACTGGGGTTTACAAGCCCCTAAACCCCAAACTAATCCCCTCCTAAACATAGGCTTAGATGCAATATAGGCAGCAAACAGAACAGTGATAGCCCATATTTTATTCGCAGCCAGGATATCTCTTACCAGTTATTTAAAATCTCCGTCACCGCCCAAAATAAATGAAGTTATCACTCGTATGAATATACAGTGTCAATATAAAACAATTCTCGCATTTAAAAATCTCAAATCCTCCTTGTTTTTGAAATCTTGGAATTTGTGGTTGCTCCACCCTAAGGCCTCTCCTGGCCTCCAATTATAACCCATATGAATACCTATCTGAGCCCTAGCACACAGAAATGGTCGCTGGTATGTTTAGGCTAATGTACTGATTTGGTTTTCCCCTTTTAGTTTTCTTTAGTTTTCCGTAGTTTTCTTTAGTTTTTCGTTGTTTTCTTTTTCAGGTGGTCCCAGTGTGTATATAGCTTACATTTTGAAGTGTAGCCTCCTTGTCACAGTTTGGCCCCTTAAGGGGTGACAAGGAGTAATAGAGACACGTTTTTTAAGGGTTGATGGCTCTTCTCCACCTAGATTACCTAATTTGTTTTGTTTTGTTCTATGACCTCTATCCCTTTCGATATTGGTATTAATGTTGATTGAATTGCACACAGTATCTCAATACTCATTGGAATTGTATCCTACTGGGATTTTCTCTGCATTCTGACCTTCTTCAATAATATATAAATATATATATATATATATATATATATATATATATATATATATATATATATATATATATATATATATATATATATATAAAATAGTAATATACATCTTAAAACAGTTACTTAAACGCCTACATAAGTGTCTAAAACCCATCACGTTCCATGTGGAAAGAAATTAAAAACTGAATGACAAGCACAGCATATTTATATCCTCTGTCAAGCTGCAAGCTGCACCACTGCTGTGTGGCTGATTGCATTTTAGTAAATAAGTAGTGCTTACAGTTGAGTTTTAAATTTTGTTTGCACATTGGTATTGTCATTAAATGTTGTGTTTTAGGCACTTATGTAGGCATTAATTTATTATTTGTGTATTTATATTACTTTTGCGATATAAGTGATTAACATTATATTATTCTTTATATGCCCATTAGCCTTCTGGTGCTAGCCCATTCCCAATTTATTTTACTGTTTTTATTTTTATTTTGCATGCATATGTTGTTGGTACATGGAGTACCATCCTACTGTGAGTCAGCACATGTACAATTCATTACAATTGAATGGACATACAATTTTTTGTTGTGTGTTATAAGAATTGCATGTGTAGCCTCTTTTTTTTTTTTTTTGACCAGTCTGAATATTGTGGTGACTTTTTTAGTTATATTTTGATACAGAAAACCACAATTGCTCATTTCCCGGCCAATCCTTTTCACAAACCTAAACCTATAATCCCTAAAATCTAAACACACAAACTCTGGTGGTGAGTATTCCTGAAAAACCGCAGATAGCTGTTATGGTGGAAGTCAGAGAGCTTTTTGGCTAGTATCATTTGGCTGTTTGTATTTGCTGTAATATACTAAAATTACAGAAGATTGACCAGTGAATGGTAAAATTAAGTTTCACTTTTAAGCTCCATGCATTCTAGCTTAAAAAAAAAAACACTCCTAGCAGCAGCTTTTCTGCATTTTTTTCTGCTTCTAGGAGCAAATAGTGTTAATCTATGTGTCTATGCACACTATTTTAGTCTAGAAGCCTTTTTCGAAGCTTCAGCTTCTAGGAGCGGAAAAAAATCTCTATTTTTATGAGCGATTTTTATTATTAGCATTTTTATGAGCGATTTGCTACGCTGAACTCTCCTTACTACTGCTAACCGCTGCTAACTGCTGGTTGCCAGCTTTTATTTTTTCTTGAGAGGAACTTCACAGAAAAAAAGGGGATGAATTGAATTACAGGAAATGCCAATAAACGCAATGTATTTGATCCAGGGGGTTGAAAAAATCATGTTATCAAAAAGGGGAGGTGATAAGTTTAGGTTACTCTGTAAGAGAGAGGTTTATTGGATATTCAATCTCAATCAATACCAGGCAGCCCATCGGCCTTAACTTTGAGTGGGATATCTCATACTTTTATGAGTGATTTTTCATGATTTCTTTCATACCACTCCTACACCCCCTCACTGGACTTTGTAAATTTTTTACATTTCACATCCGATATGCCAGTATTGATAGTATATTTTGTTTGAGATATACATGGGATTTCCCCATCGCAGAATAGTTACTTATTTTTACTTCTATCTTTATGATTTTTCTTGATGGGGAACCATATATATACATTCCATATCAGTTATGTTTGGTTCACATATTCTTTTCTTTTTCTGCTATGTTCCCCCTTTTCTTAAATTTGGTTACCAAATGATTACATGGATATGAATTAATATTGAGGAGGGACTGTATCATCTTCCAGTGGATTAGATTATTTGAGCTACAGTACATGCACCAGCATTGAAGCACACGGGGATAAACGTTTGTTTTTCTTCCCTTTTTGCGTATTTGTTGGTGCATGAGAGTTTTTATTACATATGGTATTATTTTATGTGTTATGTCTTTTCTTTCTTTTCTAGGTTGCACCGGTGCCTCTCTTTCTAAACATGAGATTGTTCTTCTTTTTTATTATTATATGTTTTTGATATATGGAATCTCCAGCAGGGGGGTTGTTCTCTATATGCTTAATGGTTACACTTTGGATTGTAGATGCTCATAGGTGCTTCCTATTACGTTACTTATGACATACATGTGTTTTCCATTTGTCTAATTTCTTAGGTGTATATATGTACCTGTATGTATATTCAGCACTTTAGCTATGACTAAGCACTGTGTCTGGTGTGAAACATGTCAGCGGCAGTGCAGTTAGTCTGTACCGACTTTTGATGCCTTGATTTTAACTTTACAATAAAAGGTGAATATTTGGAGAGCGGCTATCCAGCTATTTCTTTTTCAATCATCTCTGTTGCAAACAAAGCCAACACCCTGTTTAACTGCGGAGACATCTGATCGTAGGAGAGGTAATTACATTGGAGCGGTGAACTTCCACACCCATAACTTAATATTTGGTTGCACACCCTTTGGAAAAAATAACTGAAATCAGTTGTTTCCTATAACCATCAATAAGCTTCTTACACTTCTCACCCGGAATTTTGGACCACTCTTCCTTTGCAAACTGCTCCAGGTCTCTCTTATTGGAAGGGCGCCTTTTCCCAACAGCAATTTTAAGATCTCTCCACAGGTGTTCAATGGGATTTAGATGTGGACTCATTGCTGGCCACTTTAGAACTCTCCAGCGCTTTGTTGCCATCCATTTCTGGGTGCTTTTTGACGTATGTTTGGGGTCATTGTCCTGCTGGAAGACCCAAGATCTCGGACGCAAACCCAGCTTTCTGACACTGGGCTCTACAGTGCGACCCATAATCCTTCGGTAATCCTCAGATTTCATGATGCCTTGCACACATTCAAGGAACCCAGTGCCAGAGGCAGCAAAACAACCCCAAAACTTCATTGAACCTCCACCATATTTCACTGTAGGTACTGTGTTCTTTTCTTTGTAGGCCTCATTCCGTTTTCGGTAAACAGTAGAATGATGTGCTTTACCAAAAAGCTCTATCTTGGTCTCATCTGTCCACAAGACGTTTTTCCAGAAGGATTTTGGCTTACTCAAGTACATTTTGGCAAACTGTAGTCTTGCTTTTTTTATGTCTCTGTGTCTGCAGTGGGGTCCTCCTGGGTCTCCTGCCATAGCATTTCATTTAAATGTCAACGGATAGTTGGCGCTGACACTGATGTTCCCTGAGCCTGCAGGACAGCTTGAATTTCTTTGGAACTTGTTTGGGGCTGCTTATCCACCATGCGGACTATCCTGCGTTGCAACCTTTCTTCAATTATTCGATTCCGTCCACACCCAGAGAGATTAGCTACAGTGCCATGGGTTGCAAACTTCTTGATAATGTTGCGCACTGTGGACAAAGGCAAATTTAGATCTCTGGAGATGGACTTGTAACCTTGAGATTGTTGATATTTTTCCACAATTTTGGTTCTCAAGTCCTCAGACAGTTATCTTCTCCTCTTTCTGTTGTCCATGCTTAGTGTGGCACACACAGACACACAATGCAAAGACTAAGTGAACTTCTCTCCTTTTTATCTGCTTTCAGATGTGATTTTTATATTGCCCACACCTGTTACTTGCCCCAGGTGAGTTTAAAGGAGCATCACATGCTTGAAACAATCTTATGTATCCACAATTTTGAAAGGGTGCCAAGAATTTTGACCAGCCCATTTTTGGAGTTTTGTGTGACATTATGTCCAATTTGCTTTTTTTCCACCCTTTTTTGTTTTTTTCCAATACACACAAAGGGAATAAACACGTGTATAGCAAAACATGTGTTACTGCAAAACTTTTCTGTGAGAAATACTTGATTTTCTGGAAAAATTTCTGGGGTGCCAACAATTTCGGCCATGATTGTATTGGGCGTTCACCCAACTTGTCAGCTGGGAATAAACTCAGAAGTTCTCAGCTATGAACACTTCTCAGTTCAGAGCTGTCAAAATCCCAACTGCAGTGAAAGGTAAATATTACATGGAAGGCTTTCTGTCCTTGATTTTCATGGGTTGAATACATGGAGGGGAATGCTCCATATGAGTACCTTATGAATCTCCTTGTGACAGTAGTACATTATAATAATTTAAAATGTGTGTAGTGGCCTCACCTCTCTCCCTTGCTCTATCGGTTATATAGCTGTTGTCTAGGGGTACCTGGGAGAGAGAGATGATACAAACCACGGCCCATGTCCTCCCGTAACTAGGAGGTGAAGGCCAGAGATTGGGCTTTTGTGTAGGTGTCCTAGAGCCAAGTCCAGTCCTTCGTCCCTGGCTCCTTTGCTTAGTAACCCAAGTTCCACACAGTGAATAGGTACAACTCAGTTTTATTCTTCTTGCCAAGCAATAAAACAGTCTTTCTCCTTTTGAATAATGGGGAAACAAATCGAGGCACAATTCTTTCCCTTCTTGCTGCTGCCCACTGTGCTGTCACCAGTGGTGAATAGTCACTGCCACTGACTAGGTAATTTAGGGCGTGAATTTACCTTCGCTCACCTTGCCCCTGTCAGGGGATGAAATCCGTCCAAGGGAGAAATGGAGGCCTCTCCGTCACCAGCGATGCTGCGCCGGACTCTTCAGAGAAGTTACTGCGCACCAGTCCTCACGAACTCAGACACGGGCACCCAAGGCGTTAGGGCCCCCTCGGATTCCTCACCCTCGCGGAACTCAGTCGAAGGTACTGAGCCCCAGGCATCCACCATAGTACCTCACCCCAGGCTAAAGGTGCCTGGAATGGACTCCATATCTGTTCCAGCTAGGCCAAGGGCGCCTAGGCCTGGAACACCGGAACGCCAGCACCCAAGCTGAAGGTGCCTGGGTGCGGCCACGTCCTCCGACTCTCTCCAAAATCAGGGCCTCCGCCCCCTTTATGACCTCTCCCTTTGCATCACAGCGGGTTCCCCGCCCCGCTGTACCAGCTCCAGGGGAGGACAAAAAGGCACGGTTCGCGGTGTATGTTCAGCTCGGGCCCAAGGCAACAGCGCCACCCAGAGACCCCACGGAACTTCACACCACCAGAGTCCTTACAAATTCAAATACCTGCTACATGTGTAAAAATGTTACATTTAAAATAGAATAAATAATTATTATAACATTATAATAAATATTTTGTTTTTCAGGAAAAAACATTTTCAGCGAATAAAGAAAATACCGTTTGATCTTGCGAAAGGTCCAGTGTCCTTCTTGTGCTAAAAAGACAAGAAAAAAAAACAATCTTACCTTTATTTCTTAAACTAATAATCCAATCAACTACAATATAATGGATATAAAGAGAGGTAGTCATGTTTGAGGTCCAGCCTGTGTGATTTATGGCTACCTCTATAGATACAGTGGAGAAATGAGTGAAGCCTTGAAGGAAAGAAAGTGTGATATTACCAGAATTATCAGGTGTAAATATATTACATATTTGTTTTTGGGTTTAGAAATGTTTTAAGAAAGCTCTGCTGTGCTTATCAGTGGTTAATGATGCTGGGGCATTCTAGGCACAAGGCAGGATGGGGGAATGATAACTTTTGAGTTGTTCAGCCAGGCTTTGGGGGTGGGGGGGGGGGGTACTGGAGGCCACACATGGTGCATAGCTATGGCATTTACTTTAAATAACATATTTTCAAGCCGACCGATTTTTCTTTTACCTACTGGGGCCCTTTGACTGCATGGGCAATTTTCTTGAAAAGGGGAATTTAGCCTTTAATATTTGTCGTAAAGCAAACTTTAAGTATGTGCCCAGACTAGCACTTCAAGAAAAGAATATCTAACTTGTTTTACCAAATGAAAGTGTCTGTATCTCTTACAACAACTAATTATATTCCCAAACTGAGTTTTCTAGTGCAGGTTAGAAGACAAGTCATGACGGCTTGCAGTATGACTGCAGCTAAAGTCAGAGCAGACAGGATACCAGGGCCTGGCAGGAGGAAGACTGAGATCTGGTGGTTAAGAGCCACCGTTGTAAATAAAGAAGAAGAAAAAAAAAAAAGAGTAGAGTAGAGTAGAATGTACATAAAAAAATAAAGTGCCAGAATAACACCTGTACCTCACCACTGTCTTCAAAACATCAGGAATATTTTGCAATAATAACGGTACAAGCAGGGTTGCAATTAAAATGTATCACAACAGTGAAATGTACCCTCAATAAACACTGAAGTGGTGGATATTACTTTCATATGAGACCCATTAAAGTAGCATAAACACATTTCTTGATAGTGTCTTATTCTTTTCCATTCCCTGGCTTTTAGCTGCCGCTCTAATTGCTTTAAGGACAACTAGGAATGTAAAACACCACTTCTCTCTAGCCCCATATAAATACAATTAAAATATACATTGGCATATCAGACACATTTGAGAATCCGTTTTCCCTGATTACTTGCAAAGTGTTAAATAAGCAGGGAAATGGTTGATACAACCTAGACCGCTGTTTATACAACACATTTCAAATGGTGTTATGACAAAAGAGTTACATCAAGCATTTTCCTGTTTACACAGCATGCTGTCATTAAAGAGGTCTTGGAGAGTATGGAATGGCTGTGTTTTATTCTAGAATCCGAGACTTCACATGTAACAAAGAGAGGTGAGGTTTGATCTTGCATGTGATCTGTCGGGAGTCAGGCGCTACAATAATAGGAAGGAAGATGTCACATTTCCCTGGAGATATTTAAACGGAAAGTATAGTATATACAGTATCTCATAAAAGTGGTTACACCCCTCACATTTTTGTAAATATTTTATTATATCTTCTCATGTGACAACACTGAAGAAATGACACTTTGCTACAATGTAAAGTAGTGAGTTTAGAGCTTGTATAACAGTGTAAATTTGCTGTCACCTCAAAATAACTCAACACGCAGCCAATAATGTCTAAACCGCTGGCAACAAAAGTGAGTACACCCCTAAGTTAAATTATCCAAATTGGGCCCAAAGTGTCAATATTTTGTGTGGCCACCATTATTTTCCCAGCACTGCCCTAACCCTCTTGGGCATGGAGTTCACCAGAACTTCACAGGTTGCCCCTGGAGTCCTCTTCTACTCCTTCATAACAACATCACAGAGTTGGTGGATGTTCGAGACCTTGTGCTCCTCCACCTTCCGTTTGAGGATGCCCTACAGATGCTCAATAGGCTTTAGGTCTGGAGACATGCTTGGCCAGTCCATCACCTTTACCCTCAGCTTCTTTAGCAAGGCAGTGGTTGTCTTGGAGGTGTGTTTGGAATCATGTTGGAATACTACCAGTCTCCAAAAGGAGGGGATCATGCTCTGCTTCAGTATGTCACAGTACATGTTGGCATTCATGGTTCCCTCAATAAACTGTAGCTCCCCAATGCCGGCAGCACTCATGCAGCCCAAGACCATGACACTCCCACCACCATGCTTGACTGTAGGCAAGACACACTTGTCTTTGTACTCCTCACCTGGTTGCCGCCACACACACTTGACACCATCTGAACCAAATCAGTTTATCTTGGTCTCATCAGACCACAAGACATGGTTCCAGTAATCCATGTCTTTAGTCTGCTTGTCTTCAGCAAACTGTTTGCAGGCTTTTTTGTGCATCATCTTTAGAAGAGGCTTCCTTCTGGGATGACAACCATGCAGACCAATTTGATGCAGTGTGCGGGCATATGGTCTGAGCACTGACAGGCTGACCCCCCCACCCCTTCAACCTCTGCAGCAATGCTGACAGCACTCATACGTCTTTTTTCCAAAGACATCCTCTGGATATGACGCTAAGCACGTGCACTTAACTTCTTTGGTTGACCATGGAGAGGCCTGTTCTGAGTGGAACCTGTCCTGTTAAATGGCTGTATGGTCTTGGCCACCATGCTGCAGCTCAGTTTCAGGGTCTTGGCAATCTTCTTATAGCCTAGGCCATCTTTATGTAGAGCAACAATTCATTTTTTCAAATTCTCAGAGAGTTCTTTGCTATGAGGTGCCATGTTGAACTTTCAGTGACCAGTATGAGAGAGTGAGAGTGATAACACCACATTTTTCTTGTTCAATGTTTTTATTAAAGTTTCAGTAGAGACATTACAGGAGAGAAAGAGTGTTAGCCATACATTAGATCACAGGTTCGCATTAACCACTTAAGGACCGCCGAACGGCGATGTACGTTGAGAGAATGGCACGGACAGGTACAAGGGTGTACAGGTATGTCCCCTTTAAAAATCCATCCGTTGGTCACGCATGCACCGGCGGCAGCGCGTTCGCAACCCAGCCAGAAGCTCCATGACCGCGCTCGCGGGACCCGCGGACCCGATCGCCGCCGGTGTCTCACGATCGGGTCACAGAGCTGAAGAACGGGGAGAGGTAAGTGTAAACAAACCTTTCCCCGTTCTTCCTAGTGGCATGTCAGTGATCGTATGTTCCCTGTCATAGTGACGTCACATGCCAAGCCACGCCCCCCCTATAGTAAGAATCACTCATTAAGTCACACTTAACCCCTACAGCGCCACCTAGAGGTTAAACCCTTCACTGCCAGTGTAATTTTCACAGTAATCAATGCATATTTATAGCACTGATCGCTGTAAAAATGACAATGGTCCCAAAAATGTGTCAAAAGTGTCCGATGTGTCCGCCATAATGTCACAATAAAAATCGCTGATCGCCGCCATTACTAGTAAAAAAAAATATTAATAAAAATGCCATAAAACGACCCCCTATTTTGTCGACACTATAACTTTTGCGCAAACCAATCAAACGCTTATTGCGATTTTATTTTTTTACCAAAAATATGTAGAAGAATACGTATCGGCCTAAACTGAGGAAAAAAAAATGTTTATTTATTATAGCTAAAAAGTAAAAAATATGTCATTTTTTTCTAAATTGTCGCTTTATTTTTGTTTATAGCGCAAAAAATAAAAACCGCAGAGGTGATCAAATACCACCAAAAGAAAGCTCTATTTGTGGGAAAAAAACGGAGGTCACTTTTTGTTTGGGAGCCACATCGCACGACCACGCAATTGTCAGTTAAAGCGACGCAGTGCCGAATCGCAAAAAGGGTCCTAGTCCTTTGGCAACAAAATGGTCCGGGGCTTAAGTGGTTAACGTGTATTATTGGCAAAACCATAGTAGGAAACATGTGGGAACAATGTAGTCTATCCCGAGGCTAAGCAGAAGGTTAGGTCATCGTCCAGAGCCCCCAGACACCCCATTTGGGGACATGCTGTGTCATGGGGGGAGGACAACTTGCCCTACCTGAGATGTTTTGTTAGGATGGCTAAGTGCATAGAAATGTGTGCGGTAAAGTGAAGGCAAACAAATGTCCAAGTATGGACTAAACTTGCGTTAGAAACTTTAGAATAGCCAGCGTCAGTGAGCTAGGAGAAGGTTATTCAGTCTTGTGATAAAATCCCAGAGAACCAATAAACTGATGTGTATAATACTTTTGTTAACTGTAAAGAAACAGTATTATAAAAGAGACATACGCCTAAAGTTTGACAATGCAGTAAGCTTGACCTGACGATAAGTTTAACTATAGAGATGCATTGTAAAGGTCTCAGGTGTTATTAGCTAGTATCAGATGGGTTGGTCAAGAGATACATTGGAGAGTATGCCTTTTATAGGAGTAAAAGGGATTCATCAAAATTGGATGGGAGAAAGTGTATCACCCAAGAGGACCAAAGGGCTTCATATTTGGCGACCTTGTCGTATATGACTGCCTCTATTTTTGCGTGGATCATCACTTGTGTGACCTTGTTTTTAAAACGCAAGGACACAGAGGCTGAAAGTTTTCCAGGATTTGACAATGATTTGTTTGGCTGCCGTTGTGACCTGCAAGAGATGTTTGAATTGGCATTGGGATAGGTTTGGCGGTTTGTGATTTAAAAGTGCTATAGTTGGGTCAGGTTGTAGAGTTGTATCGAAGAGGGTGGATAGTATGTTAAAAAGGTTGGACCAAAAAGTTTATGCAATTGGGCATGACCACCAAATATGGTGGAAGTTTCCTTGTGCGAAACAACCTCCATAGCCGGTGGAGGGGTAGTGAGGAACATATTTGGCTATCCTGGCTGGGACCAAGTACCAATGGGTCAGGACTTTGCAATTGGTTTCCAATGCCACAATGTTTTGGGAGGAGGATTTTGTGGCCTTCCATATGTGGTACCAGTCCACATCTTCTAATGTGGTTTCCAAATCTCTTTCCTATTTAGAGGTGTAGGAAGGGACAGGAGAGGGTCCTGTGTTAAGCAATTGGGTGTAGAGGGTTGAGATCATGCCTCTTCTGTGCGGGTCGCTATTGCAGGCTTGTTAAAAGAAGGACATGGAGAGGGAAAAGGAATCTCTGGGAATTAAGGATGTGAAGAAATGCTTTATCTGGAGGTATCGGAAGATTTCGGAGGTTGGGATATCGTTTGATTCCTTGAGGGTCGGAAAGGGCTTTATGCCATTAGAAGTTTTACATTTATGTGCTCGGATGAGGTTAGTGGAGGACCATTTCTGAAAGGAGGACGGTGAGGTCCAGGCCGGGTAGAATGAAGGGTTACATAGGAAGGAAAGCATGGGGTTATGAGGAGATTGAAGTGAGTGCTTGGACTTAAAATGGTCCCAGAGAGAGAGTGAGTGGCGTATAACCGGGTTATGTATTGTGCGGTGATCGGATGGGTGAAGTCAGAGGAGGTTTGCGACAGAGGGGGGGTCGCATTCAACGGATTCCAGGGCCACCCAAAGGGGTATTTCAGAGGTGGAGTGCTACTTAGGCAGTTGGGATAGTTAAGTAGCATAGTAGTACTTTGTGAAGTGTGGAAGGCCTAGGCCCCCCTGATCTTCAGTAGGTAGAGGGTAGAATGTGGAATACGGGGTCTAATGGTGTGCCAGATATAGGAAGATGTTCGCCTCTGTAATATGCAGAGATAGTAGCCTGGAACTAGGATGAGTAGAACTCGGAATAGATATAATATTTTAGGGAGAATCGTCATTTTGACTGCAGTTATTCTACATCCAGGCGAGTGGGAGATGAGACCATTTGGTGAGGAAGCTGGTGAGGTGAGAAGGCATTGGAGATAATTGGCTGAGTAAAGGTCTGATGGGTTAGCTGTTAACGAAATTCCTAGGTACATGATGGCGCGGATAGACCAGGGAGGTTTGTAGATGTGTCAGGTAGGCAGTAGGGGTGGAGATGTTTAGGGCTTTGGACTTTGTCGGATTGACTTGTAGGCCGGAGATTTGGCCAAAGTCTTTCAGGAGTTTAAGTAAGTTGGGTGCGGAGGTCAGTGGAAATGACATGAAGAGTAGGACATCATTTGCAAACAGACACAATCTATGGTGATGGCCACTGGCTTTCAGTCCTTTAAAATCATGGTTATCGCGAATTAACTTGGCTAGGGGTTCAATAACTAGGGCGAAAAGGAGTGGTGAGAGCGGAAAACCCTGCCGTGTGCCTCTTTTGATCTTAAAGGTCTCCAACTTGTGGCCTATATAGCGGACAAAGGCCGCGGGGTCAGCATACAGTGCCGATATCCAAGAAAGGAAATGGGAGCCAAAATCCCATAGTTTAAGTATAAATTGTAAGTAGGGCCAGGAGACTGTATCAAATGCCTTTCTGATGTCCAAAGACAAGAGGCATAGGGGAATATTGCGTTTGCGTGCTAAATGTGTCAAGAGAATTGTGCGGCGGATGTTGTCCCCTGCCTGTCGAGACGGATGAAGCCTACTTTCTATGTATTAGAGAGTCAATGGTGTGGTTGAGTCTAGTAGCTAGGATTTTGGCCAGCAATTTGATGTCTAGGTTGAGGAGGGAAATGGGTTGGTAGTTTGACCAAGATGAGTCATCTGTCTGGGGTTTTGGGAGCATAGAGATGGCAGCTGTCATTGTTTCAGGGTGTGTGACCAGCAAGGATGGCATTAAATTCCTTGACTAGTACAGGGGCAAGGAGGTCCGAAAACTGTTTAAAATATGTTGCTGAGGATCGGTTAGGGCCAGGGCATTTATGGGTTTTCAAGGATTTTATGGCCAGTAAATCCTCCTTGATTTCGATTGGTTTCTCGAGATTTTCGCACTGTAGAGATGAGAGAGAGGGTAAAGTGATTGTTGAGAGAATGGATTTGGCTCCAGTGCAATCAAAATTATCATCGCTTGAGTAGAGGGTGTTGAGGTGTTTACTAAATACTTGGAGGATTTTGTCCGGGTTATTAGTATAAACATTCAGGGATAGCTATAGTCAGATTGGTTTAATGGCCTGGTATAGACGTTGGAGAGATAGAGCTAGGAAAGTGTCGGGTTTGTTGGCTTTGGTGTAATATTTATGGCGTGAGCGGCGTAGGGCCTTTTCTGCAGCTTCCGTCAAGAATAGGTTGAGTTCAAGCCTAGCTTTGTCTAAGGTTTGGCGGTTCAATGCTTAGGGATCCGCCTGAAATTTCATGTGGGCATTGTTAAAAGATGTTTTTAAATGTTGTTTAGTAAGGCATTTTTCTTTGTTCAGCAAGGACTCCTGACTAATGCAGGTTCCCCTTTTAACTGGCCTGTGGGCTTCCCATAGTGTGAGAGGGGAGATGTCAGGAGTAGAGTTGAAGGATAAGTATTCCTTGAGTGCTGTTTCTATTTTAAGGCGATGTGATGGGTGGGATAGAATATTATCATTAATGTGCCAGGAAGAGTCTTTTGTAGAGGGGACTAGGGAGGATAATGTCGTCGTGATTACCACGCTATGGTCTGACCAGGAAATAGGAAGAATAGCCGATGAGAGGAGTAGGGGTGTAGTACCCGTGGTGAAAAAGATATGGTCGATACGTGAGAGCGTTTTGTGAGGATGGGAATAAAATGTGTATTGAAGTCAGGCTGGGTTTTGCTCACGCCAGGAATCTACTAGGGAATGGCGATGCAAGAGGTGTTGGAAGCTGAGTTTCGTAGATCTAGGAAGGTGGGATTGGGGAGATTTGTCTAGGAAGGGGTATAGGGATTGGTTAGAGTCCCCGCAGAGGAGGAGTGTGCCCCTTTTGTGGGAGTCAATTACTCCTAGCAAATAGGAAAGACATGGTAGGGGTTTAAAGTTTGGTGCCTAGTAGGAAACTACCGTTACTTTGGAATCAAGCAGTATTCCTGATACAATGAGATAGCGGCCTTCTGGGTCCTTGATTTCAGCCAGGTGTGTAAAGTGAGTGGAGCGGTGGAAGGCAATAAGAACGCCTCTACTTTTGGAGTTGGCTGAAGCTGTATACACTTGTGGGTATGCTCGGTGGAAGAATTTAGGTGTGGATCGGGGAGTGAAATGAGTTTCTTGCAGGCACACAACATGCGCCTTAGTAGTGGTAAAAGTTTTAAAGGCTTTGGTCCATTTGTGTGGAGAGTTAAGCCCTTGTACATTGGGTGTTAGTATATATGTAGGGCTCCCATTGTGAGGTTAGGCATGTGTTATGGTAGTGATTGCGTCTAGAAATTGAGTTTACTAGGTAACACTTGGGGGGGGGGGGGGTGGAGGGGGGAGGAAAGGGGGGCAGGAAAGAAGAGAGTAATGAAGTACCTTGTAGTATTCTATAAGTAGTAACAAATGACAAAACATAAGAATGTAACTCCATGGGGGCAGAAGCAGTGCCATGGAGTGAATCCAAAGTGGAGTCCATGGTCTAGAAAGTGGGGCGCAGTGACTGCCGCTAGGGTTTAATGGCCCAACTGAATTTCTTAGGTGGCAACCCACATGAGGGGTTGCTTCAAGTGCCTCAATCGGTTTAGCAACATTGACGGAGGCTCAAATGAGATCTAGTAGTGAACTAGACCAACTGTGGCTTGCAAATAAGTAAAATCATATTTCAAAAAATGATACAAGAAACATGTTTTGAATAGTGGGTATGAGCCCTCGGGGGCTGAAATGCCAATCAGCTTTAAGGGGATTAGATTGTCTAATGCTACAATTTGTGAGCACGGGAGGGGTTCAAGAAGCTTTAGGCTCCAAGGGGTCATAGGATCCCATTTTCAAACAAACATGTTAGCTAGAACTTGTATGATTTCCTTAAACATGCTTTAGGTAGAGAGGTGTAAAGTGGTTTGTATACAAATAGGTAGGCCCTGTGTGGGGGAACCAGTGTCTGTTAGGTAAATATCAGGATCTGTGACCTGAAGGTGTCAGGCGGTGCGATCTCCATATACATAGAAGTGGGTTTAGTCCATTAAGTCCAGCTGTTGTGGGGCTGGGTAGGCAAACCATCCATGTTTGTGTGAGTTGGCTTGGTCCTGAGCTTGTGCAGAGTTTTCTGACTTCTGGGGTGAACAGGAGAGTTTTCCTGTGGTGCATCTGGGGGTGAAAGATGGAGTTGTCATAGGGTAGCCTGGAAGTCTTCAGGAGTTCTGCATGTGTAGTCATGGCTTTGGTATGAGAAGCGGACAGAGAATGGGAAGCCCCACCTATAGGTGACACAATGCTGTTGCAGAACTTGGAGATGTGGTTTCAGTGCTCTCCTCTTAGCGATGGTAAGTGGGGAGAGGTCTTGAAAAAGCTGATAAGGGTGACCTTGGAAAACAAGTGCTTCTTTGTTGCAGGCCACGGTGAGTAGTTAGTGCAAAAAAAGTGTAATTTCGCTATGATGTCCCGTGGCGGGCCTACTGACTGGCATGGAGTCAGGGCACGGTGAACCCTGTCCATCTCCAGACATTCTTTTGGAATGGCTGGGGCTAGCTCCTGGAAAAGGGCTGTGATTGTGGACTGTACATCTAGTACGGATTCAGGGAGGCCACGGATATAGATGTTTGATCACCTAGCCCTGTTCTCAAAGTCCTCCAGGCATGTTTGAAGTGTGAGGTTTTCATCCTTGAGAGCCTCAATTTCTTCTGAGTGGTTATGAGTGAGCATATCTAGCTCGCTGAGCGAGGGGAGCGGTATTGTGAGGAGGAAGATGCCGCCATCTTAGTGGAAGCCCACGATAGGACGTCCCGGATTGTTTTGGGCTTTGTTTTGGAGCGGGGGGCCCCGCGGAGCATAGTGTGCGAACTGGGCTTGTCCCTGTGTGTTGATCGGGTGGGAGGAGATTGATGGCGGTGCCGGCGTAGACTGTTAGCGGCCATACAATCCCAGAGCAGAGCGGAGCCTCAGGCTTGCATATCTGCCCTGAGGGCTTTGTGCATGCGCCTCTGCGATAACACAAAATTTAACACACCTGCTCCCCATTCACGCCTGAGACCTTGTAACACTAACGAGTCACGTGACACGGGTAGGAAAAATGGCTAATTGGGCCCAATTAGTAAATTTTCACTTAGGGGTGTACTTATTTTTGTTGCCAGCGGTTTAGACATTAATGGCTGTGTGTTGAGTTATTTGATTTACACTGTTATACAAGCTGTACACTAACTACTTTACACTGTAGCAAAGTGTCATTTTTTCAGTGTTGTCGCATGAAAAGATATAATAAAATATGTACAAAAATGTGAGGGGTGTACTCACTTTTGTGAGATACAGAAAGGCCCGGAGTAAAACCAAAAGGCAATAGACGGAGGGCCGGCATGACTGGGTTTAAAGGGGCTTGGGACAGGGACATAAGCATCAGTGGGCTGCTGTAGGATAGGCTTGGTAGCAGGCTGGCTGGGCATGGTCTGGGCTGCGTGGAGCATTTGTGAAGTGGAGAGGAGACCGGATGGGCAGGGCCTTCAGTCGGAGCAGCAGCGTGGAACAAATTCCCACCCTCCCGCCCTGCATTTGGTGGGTATTGCTTGTTTGGGAATTGGGTGATCATTGGAGCCAGATGTGGCAATTGGCGGGGTACAAGGTCCTTTTTTAGGTTCATATGGGCACAAAAGGTATGGTGTAGGGACCCGTCTGAGGTACAGCTCCCAGTTGGTGGATGTGTACCTGTGAGTTGTCGGTGGTTTTGTGGCTGGAGGCCTATGAAGTGACAAGCAGGTACTATCCTGGTTTATGCCTATTAGGACCTTGTGGCTCCTTTCTTTAATAAACTATCTGGTCTGGTTTTTAATTTTATTGATCTGTTAATTATTGGTTATTTATATTTTTGATTAATAAATGGCCAATTTAACTCCAATCTTGTGTGGTGTGGTTACTACTGGAAGGGTGGGGTTTTGGTATAGCAGTTAAAGTGGTTGTAAACCCACTTTAAAAAAAATAAAAATCTAATAACACCTGCAAGACAAAGGCATAATGAGCTAATATGCATAGCATACTAGCTCATTATGTAATACTCACCTGGGATCGAAGTCCCTGCTGCGGTGCCCGACACAGCACCAGCCAGCGACATGTCGTCCCGGAGTTACTTCGGGGTATCGCGGCTCTGGCGCTGTGATTGGCCGGAGCCGCAATAACATCCGCATACGCGCAGGAGCCGCCAGTCACAGCATGACCTCCAATAGAAACGTCACGATCGTCGTTTCTAAAGTGCGCCAGCGCCGTTGTCTACGGCGCATGCGCCGTAGACATTGGTGCAAGTCTCTATTGTAAATATCTCCTAAACCGTGTAGGTTTAGGAGATATTTCTATCACATACAGGTAAGCCTTAATCTAGGCTTACCTGTAGGTAAGAGTGGTTTTACAGGGTGTACAACCACTTTAACAAGACAAATTTAATACCATAGTCATGTACAGTGTATATATATATATATATATATTTATATATATATATATATATATATATATATACAGTATGCACACTGTCTGGGAAATATTAAGCTTCTCCTGTAAGCAAATAATTTCCTTGCGCTTAAAAGCACAAATATAGCCCTCTGTTTTGTTAAATACCGGGGACAGCACGCTGGGGTATCTCTCAGTAACACAGACACAGATGCTGGTATCACGTTGAGTTTTAGCAGAGTCCTCTCTAGCATCAGCAGCTGCTTTTATTTATTCTGTAGGTGACAAATTCATGTAACTGTTGGGGCAAGGACCAGGTGTGGAGGTGCACTGAGGCCAGGCGGGCCCACTCTGCTGGAGGGGTGGAGCCTGATGGGAATTTAGAGAAGCTAATTGGCTAAGCAATCTGTCAATCTGACAATTACAAGGAGAGAGTGGACCTGAAGGGAATTTAGTTCCTTAGCTTTTCCACCAGGCTCTGCCCACTGTTCACAACCAACAGACTCCTAGCAACTATTGATGTTAAGTCATCAGCTTCCTTGAAAACCAGTAACAGGGGGACAGGGAGCAGCAGTTACAAACATGACACTCTGATACACAGTAGTGTACAGAGACAGGTACCAGTGTTGCCAACCTCCTGCAACATTTTATTACAGACAAACCATGGAAAGTTTACTGATAGAGCACATTTTTAGTGACACAACCTTAAAAAATTACAGAACTCCTATTAAAAACTAAGAAAATGTAAATGTAAACAGTACAAATATAATATGGAATCACTGACACTGGAGCCTCGTACACACGACCGGGAATCCCGTCAGGAAAAAAAATGTTGGTTTTCTTGACGGGATTCCTGGCAAGCTTTCCTTGCCAAGCCGTGCTTACAGACCGCCATTCAAAAGAACCGCCGTTCTTTTGAATGGCAAGAACACGGTGACGTCATCACCTACGACGAGCCTGCACTCGTCACATTCTATGCCGTCGCCGCCATCTTGCTACACCCTACACTACCCTTGTATGCTACCGCGCATGCGTCACAGTCTTTTCGAGCATGCACGGGTTCCCTGGGGACAGGTAAGCATACATACGAAAGCCTCGTACACACGACCGGTTTTCTCGGCAAGAAATGACAAGAAAACTACTGGCAGATTTTTTTGCAGAGAAAACCATTCGTGTGTATGGTTTCTCGTCGAGAAAACTGCTGGGAATTTCGACGAGAAAAATAGAGAACCTGGTCTCTATTTTCTCGTCAGGATTCTCGTTTTTCTCGTCGGGATTCTCGTCTGCCTGTTTCCCGACGAGAAAACCGGTCGTGTGTATGCTTTTCCGAGTCTTAAAAAACTGTGCATGCTCAGAATCAAGTATGAGACGGGAGCGCTCCTTCTGGTAAAACTAGCGTTCGTAATGGAGATAGCACATTCGTCATGCTGTAACGGACTGAAAAGCACGAGGCTGAAAAGCGCAAATCGTCTCTCACCAAACTTTTTACTAACACGCGATAACACGAGATCAGCAAAAGCAGCCCAAGGGGTGGTGCCATTGGAATCGAACTTCCCCTTTATACTGCCGTCGTACGTGTTGTATGTCACCGCGCTTTACAGCGACGAGATTTTTGATTGACAGTGTGTATGCAAGGAAAGCTTGGCAAGAATCCCGTCAAGCTTGACAAGAATCTCGTCAAGAAAACCGACGTTCTGCCGAGAATCCAGACGAGAAAATAGAGAGCAGGTTCTCTATTTTTCTCGTCGGGATTTCCGTCAGTTTTCTCGCCGAGATAGCATACACACGCATGGTTTTCACGGCAAAAAGCTCTCCCAGCAGCTTTCTTGCCGAGAAAACCATGCGTGTGTACGAGGCTTGACCCTAACAAGTAATTTGCCTGGTTTACACTTAAAAAGTCAACACAGCATGACAAATGATCAGACCTTGACATTTACAGACAGTTGTAAAAATCTGTGATTTTTACAAACTGTCTATAAATTTACTGGCAGTTGGCAACTCTGACAGGTACTCAGCCTGTCTCTGTACGCCAAGTTTGAGTTGGTTCTAATTACATCCAGTTTTGTTATCTACAAACGTGTTCTTTTTAAATTTAGTGCAGTCATAGCAACACTTTGTAAGAGTGACACTATTAAAAGAACTACCTGAATCTGCTGGATGTATTGGTTGATCCACAAGGGATTTTTTGGATCTGGCACAGGCCATTTTATACCAAACAGTCAAAAAAGTGTTCGTAGTGCTTTGTTGAATTCCCCCTTTATGTCTTCCTATACAGCTTCTTTTTGGGAAAAAAAAGTATTGAAAACATATAGCTACACTACATTAATCATGTTGAATTAGGTGAGGTAAGAAAAAAGAGGGGATTCATAAGCAGATGTAATAATATGCCTTGTGATCTTTGAAAGCGTGTAGTTCTATCCGTAGGTCATGTGGCTAAATGACTCAGACATACAGTATTTATTAAAGGTAGATTGGTATTACATTCCATAAAAATTGCTGCTATTTATTACAACTTGAAAGAAGTCATTGTTTTATCTAAGAATCAAATTGGGAATATCCCAGAGCCAGAAAAATCTGGTTGCTTAAATCATGACTTTATGGGCCATCGTTAGTAGGAGATCATAAAGCACTGTTGTATGGTTGTTTCTGTGAGCACAGGTTCTTTGATATCCTTATCTTTTTTATAGATTAGAGCACACTGGAATCTTGTATGTGTACAAAGGAAAACAGAACACATTTGTGATTGCATGAAGACTCCTTCACATGTGGACGAAGGTTAGACATACCAGTACCATCATTCATAGGATGCACAACTGACACTCCCACCATGGAATGTTTACGGCAAGCTATAAATTACCCTCTCGCTTATCTGGATAAACCGTAAGACATCTAGTTTCCTGACAATAGGCCTGTAAGGGAGGATAAGAATAGCTTGCAAAGCACCTCATAAAGCCATCCTTCAATAAAATAGAAGAAAAAAATCGAAAAGCATTCTCATCTGTATAGATATGACCATTACTTTAATCTGAGTTTCTCCATGTGTTTCAATGCAACATTTTTTTTTCTTTGCTTGTTAAAGCTTTCATTGTTTTCAGGTTTTCTGACATCATTGGAAATTTATTTTCAAGTCATAAGGTTGAAAAAAAAAAACATAGGCCTGCATTTCTAAACCAATAGATATGAATAGGACTTTATTTAAAGAGTTTCTCCAACTTCAGCAAGAAGTTTGGAATCTCATTCACTGGGAGAGTTCTTGTCACTTTCCAAACTGTAATTGCAGTAGCAGGAAACAAAGGTTTGCTTTTTTCTTTTACATAAACTATTCTTGTGGGTTTCTCAAAACCAAGCTGAGAGAAGATAAGCAATTCTAAGGGCCATGTCACACTTTTGTGTCACGGTAACATGCACAGTACCACAATGCCTAGTAAAGCATTTTAGCCACGTAGATGCAATACAGTCTGATTCATTTTAAATAGCACACCAATTTTATTTATTATAGGTACTTATACTTACATAGCATTGTCAATTTAGTGCTTTGCATACACTATATTGTTAAAAGTATTGGGACGCCTGCCTTTACACGCACATGAACTTTCATGGATGAATTAGAGTGGAGACTGCAAGCCAGGCCTTCTTATCCAACATCAGTGCCTGACCTCACAAATGTGCTTCTGGAAGAATGGTCAAACATTCCCATAGACACACTCCTAAACCTTGTAGACAGCCTTCCTAGAAGAATTGAAGCTGTTATAGCTGCAAAGGGTGGGCCAACTCAATATTGAACCCTAAGGACTAAGACTGGGATGCCATTCATTCATGTAAAGGCAGGTGTCCCAAAACTTTTGACAATATAGCGTACATATTATACATGCACATCAATCCCTGCCCTCAAGGACCTTACAATCTAAGGCCTCGTACACACGACCGATTTTCTCGTCGTAAAAAACACGTCGTTTTTTTCGACGAGATTCTTGTTAAGCTTGTCGATTTTCTCGTCAAGCTTTCTATGCGTACACACTGTCATTTTCCAATTTCCTCGTGGTTCTCTGCGCTCACGTCCAGCACGTACGACGGCACTATAAAGGGGAAGATCTTTTTTCTTGGCGCCACCCCTTGGGCTGCTTTTGCTGATCTCGTGTTACCGCGTGTGAAGTAAAAGTTTGGGAAGAGACGATTTTCAGTCTTCGTGCTTTCAGTTCGTTTTAGCGTGACGAATGTGCTATTTCCATTACGAAGGCTTGTTTTACCAGAAGATGCGCTCCCGTCTCATACTTGATTCTGAGCATGCGCGCTTTTTGAAGAGTCGTAAAAGCATACACACGAACCATTTTCTCGTCACAAAACAGGCCGACGAGAAACACGACGAGGAAATCTGGAATCCTGACGAGAAAATAGAGAGCAGGTTCTCTATTTTCTCGTCGAGATTCTCGTCAAGTTTCTCGTCGTAAAACCATACACACAAACGTTTTTCTAGACAAAAAAACTCTCGCGGCACTTTTCTTGACTGTTTTGGACGAGAAAATCGGTCGTGTGTACGAGGCCTCAGGTCCCTAACTCACATTCATACATACTAGGGCCAATTTAGACAAGAGCCAATTAACCTTCCAGCATGTCTTTGGAGTGTGGGAGGAAACCAGAGTACCAGGATGAAACCCACGCAGGCAGAGGGAGAACATACAAGCTCCGTGCAGGTAGTGTACATGGTTGAGATTTAAACTGTCGACCCTAGTGCTGCTAGGAGGAAGTGATAAGCACTTAGCCACTGTGCTGCCCACACCACCTGGTTTGTGGTAACAGGTGTTATGTGGCATGTAAAAATCTATTTAGTTAAGGCAGTCCATTCATTTTGAGTTGCCCAGCCACTGCATCAGCACAAACAATTTACCTAAACTAACACTAGACAATAATAATAATAAACAGGCAATAAAATAAACTGCACTATTTTTCCAACACAGAGTACTACAATGCACAGTAGGTGCATTGCTTTAGTTAGTTGGGGTGCCATTCAAAACAAAAGGCCCCTCAATACACTAACATGTGCATAGTTTGGTACTGTGCATTACTGCAACACAAGGCTGTGAGGCCAGACTGCTGTAAAATGCAACTGTGACCAGACTCTGGACATTTTAATATTTACAAATTCTTAACAGTAAGATCAAGTAGTAGTAGTAAATGTGTGTAAGCCTGTATTGGCCTATATATCTTCAGGCCTTGTGAAGAAATGTATCCTCAACAAGAGGAAAAATTAAAAAAATGTAAACAAGACACTTGTCTTAAAACTCTGGTAAAACTTTTATTTTTTATTTTTTAGATAGAATAAGGGAGGGTTGTAACTCCTGTCAGTTTTTTGGGGGGAGATTTACCTTCACTTCCTGTCCCATATCTAAAACAGGAAGTAAGAGGAAATCACAGCAAATTAATGGAATCTCTTGGGGTGCCCTAGGTCTTCCTACCTCTCCCATGCCTTCCTGACCTGTATATGGAGTGAATAGTTTACAGACAAACCTCTGCTAAAAATCTGTCTCAAGTACCTTCAATTTTTTTTACCATTTATTACAGTAGTCAAACTAGAGAAGATGTAGGGGTGCAGGATACAAAAAAAAGAAAAAGAAAAAAGAAACAGAAAATAGGAGGGCAGATTCTAAATCAGCAATAGGGCCTATACATGACCTCTAGGATAAAAGCCGATGCACATAAGGCAGCCAGATAAATCTGGAACTCTTTGAGGGCAGTCACAGTGTTTTAATGCTCACTTGTCTGGCTTCTGTCCCTCTGTAAGTAGAAAACAATTCCTAAGTCCATGGGAAATATACCCTACTTACAATGTCCAGATAGAAGCTTCTATCCAGCTCTACTCCAATGTTCTTCAGCAAGAAGATCATTTCTTGAGCCTAATTCGCTTCAGGCATGTGTTGCCAGGTGCAGTTAGCTTGCTTGCCTGCCACCAAATAGCTCTGTTGTAATTGTGGAAAGGAGAAAGTTAAAATCACCCCCCCCCCCAGGTGGGACCCAATAGTCTGAGGCATGGGAGCAGGATACCCCAGAGCTGCTAGGATGTAGTGAAGAGCTGATCTAAAAGGCCCTTGGTAGGGCTGAATTCCCAGGCGAGGTGGTATAGGCAGTGGGAGGAATAGCTGTAGTCTCCCCTGACCTTCTCCTGAAAGTCCTGTAGCAGGGTGCGTAAGACCTTGGAGGCCTTGACAGAGTCCTTATGTGAGTAATAGTGGAACCCAGTGGTGGCCCGTCCATACGGAGCACAGGGGCACCTCACTCCTAATCCATGCGCCCGGCCCCTAATCCACATACAGGGCGCCGGACGCATGGATTCCAATGTTTGTTTGTTTTTTCAGAAGAACATGATTGGAGCCTGAGGCACTAATTGGCTTCAAAAAAGGATGGGCTCGGGGGGCGCAGAGCACAGAGCCCCGAGCCCACACACTTGTGTGACAATAGTGAAATAATATTTGCTATTGTCTTCCTGATTCTCCTCCCAGGCCAATCAGGAAGTGGGTCCCGAGACCCGATTGGCCAAGAGGAGAAGCATTCATACTGGAGGAGAAGAAGTAGAGGAGACGCAGGGAAAGCCACTGTGAAGCTAAGGAGAAGGAGATGCCGGATGAAGCCAACGCCCGCCACTCGGAGGAAGCGATGCTGGTGACTGATGGACATGCTGACCGACAGAAGGGGGGTAATGTGGGAGATTTATCTGACCAACCAACCGACTGACTGGTGGTACCCTAGGAACAACAGTGTCATCTGGGAGCGTGCCCAGCTGGGCAAAGCTATAGAAGGGACATTAGGAAGAGACTGATAAACTAAAGCAAGCACCTTGTTGGTCTTTTTTTCCGGTGATACAAAAGTAGAGTTGGGTGTCATCCGCGTATGAGTGGTAGCAAAAGTCCTGTTTTCTGATGATTTTGAGGAGTGGGCGGAGGTAGATGTTAAAGAGCACGGGTGACAGGGGTGATCCTTGAGGGACTCCGCAAGAAATTGTGCGAGTTTCAGAGGTGAAGGCTCCTAGTTTCACTGTCTGAGAGCGATTTTCTAGGAAGGATGCGAACCAGGGTAGGTCAGGGTCTGAGACTCCTGCTACTTCTTTAAGGCGGATGAGTAGAGTTTTGTGGTCTATTATGTCGAACGCTGCACTGAGATCCAGCAGCACCAGAAGACATGATTCTCCGTCATCTGCAGCTTCAAGGGCGTCATCCCATATTTTGAGAAGGGCTGATTCTATGCCATGGCCTGGGCGGAAGCCTGATTGTAGTGGATCCAAGAGTTTGTGGGTGTCCAAATGGAGTTGTAGCTGTTGTACTACTGCTTTCTCCATGATCTTTGAGATGGTGTTGAGACTTGTTACCGGTCTGCGGTAGTTTGGGTCTTTAGGGTCGAGGTTGGGCTTCTTTAGGAGAGGTTTGACTATGCCTTGCTTGAGGGAGATCGGAACAATGCCTTCTTTGAACGATTGATTTACGAGATGCGTTATGGTGGGTGCCAAGATGTCGGTACGTTCTTTCAGGAGTTTTGTAGAAATTATGTCATTTGGTGATGTCTTGGAGACTTCTGATGATGTTTTTGGTGTTGTCGATGGTGATCGGGAACAGCGAAAATTTAATCGATTGTGTATTGATTTCCTCTTCTTGTTTAGGCTGAGTGAGGTTGGTTCTTTTTTTCTGTTGAATTATTTCTTGAATGTTTTCGATTTTGTCGATAAAAAAATCCGATCGTTCATTGCAGCATTCTTGAGTTTAGTTTGCTGGGGGCTCTAAACAGATAGTTTGAGCGACAAGTTTGAAAAGTTCACGAGGTCGGTTTAGGGCTTTTGAGATGGTGTTTGAGAAATGTTATTTTTTTGCTTTGAAGATCGCTTTGTGGTATTTATTAGTGAGTGCATTGTAGTTAGCGTGGTTTTCCTTTGTTGGGTTTCTTCTCCAGGCTCCTTCAGCTCTTCTACGTTCTTGCTTCAGTAGAGTAAGAGTATCATTAAACCAGCCCGAATTGTTTCTGCAGATGAGTGCTCTGCGTCTCGGAGCGACTGTGTCTGCTGTTTGTAGTAATGCTTTGTTTAAGGAGTTGAGTGTTTGTTCCGTTGAGTGGTTTTGATTTAGCGTTCCTATTTTTTTGATAGTGTAGTTTTGAAGAGTTCCGAGTGTAGTTTCTTCTGAGATCTTGTCCAGTATGTTGTTATTGAGTGTTTCGTTTTTTTCGGAGATGGTGTTGGTGGTGATTTTAAATTTGATAGCGTGGTGGTCCGTCCATGGTAATGGCATGTTGTCCATTATGTTGACGTCCATATTTTGTTTGAAGATGAGGTCAAGAATGTGACCCGACCCATGCGTGGGGGCATTTATCAGTTGCTGCAGACCTAGTTCTTCCGGTTGGTTGACGCAGGAGGTGGCGATGGGGTCCTGGGCGGAGTTAGCCCAGAGGTTGAAGTCCCTGAGTAATAGAAAGTTTTTGGTTTTCAAGGTGTATGTCGAGATGAATTCAGTGAAGGGTGTGAGGAGATTTGTCTTTGGTCCTGGTGGTCTGTAGCATAGCAGTATGTGGATGGTGTCTTGAGGTGTTGTTTGAAGATGCAGAATGAGTGTCTCCATGAAAGGCAATGAGTTCTGTAGCGTCGGTTTGATGAGACAGAGGTGAGATTTGAAGATCACTGCTAGGCCTCCTCCTCGTTGTCCTATTCTATGCTCGGTTAGGATGCAGTAGTTCTCAGGCACCAATTCTGTTAGGATGGTGTTACAGTCAGGTGTTAGCCAGCTTTCCGTGATAAAGAGGCAATCTATGTTGTTTTGGGTGATGAAGTCGTGGATTTCCTGTCTGTGCTTGACTGCAGATCTCGTGTTGATCAGGGCACATGATATATGTTGTAGTGGCAGTGGTCCCTTCGTGTTTTTGATGGTCGATTGTCAATAGATCCTTAGCAGTTGTTCTTTTCGTAGTATTTTTTGGGTGGAGGTTGGTAGTGTTGAGGCGGTATTCCTTAGCCTGTGGAGGGTGTCCGCTGAGTATTTAAAATTGCACATGATGGGAAAAAACAAGAGTTAATGGCGATAGTGAATAGGGCCCAATGACCCAACCACCCCCCGTTGGTCCAGAGGAAGGCGAAAAACCCCAACTAAGCCTGGCCAATTGCTACAGCAGGGGAAATATTCCTTCTTGACCCCACGAGAGGCGATCGGGTGAACCCTGGATCAACTTCCTCCTGGTTGGAGGTGCCCCAATGTACTAACCAGGTCGGTGCACGCGGGCCCGCTGGAAAGAGAATTGGGGAGAGGATGATGGGTTGGCCGGAGCTAGGCCACAGCCGGGGTCTGTCCTGCAGGTCTAGCAATCTAGAGGCGGGTGCCTGGATGGCGGCAGTCGGCGGTTGCGGGTGGTGCGATGGTGAGCTGGGGGACCTGAGCTAGGGGAGAGTGGGCCCAAAGGAAGCCACAGGTCGTCAGGTTCATGTTTGCTGGGGGAGAGAAAACCGCAGGAGTCCAAGGATGAGTCCTAGATGGCCTGATGGCCAGAGCTCCTGCCACACACGTCCGTTACCCTAGACCATGTGTGTGGATTGCTCTGTGAAGCAGTGAGACCAGAGCTCCTGCCACACACGTCCGTTATGCTTGACCATGTGTGTGGATTGCTCTGTGAAGCAGCGAGGCTAGAGCTCCTGTCACACACGTCCATTATGCTAGACCGTGTGTGTGGATCTGGGGAGATAGCGGAGTAGCGGTGGTCGGTGCTGTAGGTTGGGATAGCTTGGGTACGTCAGGGGGGAGATATCCGTAATAAGTAAAAAAACGTTTTTACGAGTTTTGTGAAATATAGTGATGAATGGTGCTGCAGGTTGGGGACTTTGGGGGGCGAGGATGGTCCTAGAGGCCGAGGCCGGGTGGACCAAGATGGCCTCCACGGCCGGAGCTAGGCCGGAGCCGCGGTCTGTCCTAGAGAGTCCGACAGCTACTTCTGCGGCTTAGGGGAGGCCCGCTGAACGGCTGGGGGGGCTCCGCAGAGCGGGGCAGTAAGGCGAGGGTGCGATGGATGGGATTGACGGATGGCGGAGCTGGGCCGCAGCCGCGGTCTTTCCTGCCGGCGGCTGCGGGTGGAAAAGAATGCTCGGCGGGGTATGGGCCTCGGCAGTGCCCTAGGAGAGCTAGGGGAGCTGGGCTAGGGGAGCTCCGGGTCTATGGGGAGCCGTGGACCGCTAGGCAGCCGTTGTTGAGGGGGAAGAACAGGGGGAGGAATAGTGCAGCCCTGGATGGCAGGAGCTGCTGCACACACGTCCGTTCAGCTCTCTGACCTGATCTGGCTGGAGCACAAGCCAACCCAAACGAACCTAACACCTTACGTTTTGATAGCTACTGGAGACATGTACAAGAGTGTTCTCCAGTTGGAAGTCCCTAAGGTGGGTGGGGATACCCAAAATGACCAACTCTACAGGAGCAGAGTTAGAAATCTATGGCAGGGGGGTCTCACCATTGGAATCTCCAAGGAAAACCAGTAGGACACCAGCTGGTAGTAGTTGGTCGCATTAATCTGGACTTGTTCTGTAATGGTGAAGATGTTCTGTAGCTACTGGAGACTGTAGGTTTGTTCTTAAGTTGAATCTGTTTGTAATTTGGAACAGATACATTTTGTAAGTGTAGCTCCAGCCCAAAAATCTATTTTTAAGCTTTTTGGATATCCTAGGGAAGGGTTATCATCACCCCTGTAACATTTGTTTTGCTGTCTGTGCCCCTGTTCAGAAGATTTCCCCTCTCTTTCTGGCCCACTGACAATTGGATTTTGAATTTTTTTTTTTTTTTTAGGGAAACAAGGATTGGTGATAAAGCATCAGTGGAGACAGTTTTTTTCCCATATTAACTCTTACTGGAGAGAATTTCCCTTCCCATGGGTAGATTTCCTCTCATTTCCTGTTGTCTCCCTCCGTTTGTAAGTAGGAGTCGTTTGTAAGTCGGATGTTTGAATATAGGTGCCTGCCCTATATACTCTGCAGAAATTTGGGCCTTAGGTGTTAGTGTTGCCACAACACTGTAAGCCCTCACAGTTACTCTTGGTGGGCACAGGAACGGGCCCTGCTGTGAAATATTAGATCAAGAATTGAAATTACATGCCCCTGTTGAACAGGGTCAGAAAAATTGGGCCTTTGGTGGTGGACGGTGTGGTGGTGTTGCCACAGCACTGTTATCCCTCACAGTTACACTTGGTGGGCGCAGGAACGGGCCCCGCTGTGAAATATTAGATCAAGAATTGTAATTACACGCCCCTGTTAAACAGGGGCAGAAAAAATGGGCCTTAGGCACTGGTGCTGGTGCCACAACACTGCAACCCCTCACAGATACTCTAGTTGGAGAGCAGGAATGAGCCCTGCTGCAAAGTATTACAGCAAAAATTGTAATTACACGCCCCTGTTAAACAGGGGCAGAAGAATTGGGCCTTAGCCACTGGTGGCGGTGCCCAGAACCAAAAATGTTCTTACAAGCTATCAACATGAACATTGAGGAGGAAGAGGATAGTCACTCAGCATAACAGGATAGTCACTCAGCATCAGCATAGGCAGTCTTGAAGGGATCTCACATTCATAAAAAAATTATTCGATTACATCAGCATCAGGTGCTTGGTAGCTGATGATCCAAGACTGATTCATTTTTATGAAGGTGCGTTCCGAAAGAACACTGGATGCAGGACAGACCAGTAGCTCAATTGCATACTGTGCAAGATCCATCCTCAAGACCCAGTAACCCAGAGGATTTTCGGTGGGAAAGATGTCCAAGTCTCATCTTGCCCCTAGGTATTCCTGCACAATGTAAATCAGACACTGGCGATGGTTGCTGGAACCGATCATACCTTGGGGCTGCGGACTAAAAAATTGTCTGAACGCATCGGTCAGACAGCCACCTTCTCCACCGCTCCTTCTGTGACTGACCGAAGCCTCAGCAACACGTTGTCCAGGACCAGGAATTTGTAACCTCCCAGGAAATGCGTTGCACAAATCTTTCTGCAAGGCCTCCCGAAGATGTTTCATCTTCTGCTCCCTCTGCGATGGCTGGATAAGGTTCGCAATCTTACCCTTGTAACGTGGCTCAAGGAGGGTTGCTAGCCATTAATGATCCCTCTCCTTTATACCACTAATCCGAGGATCCTTTCGCAGGCTTTGCAGGATCAGGGAGGCCATGCAGCGTAGGTTTGCTGAGGCATTCGGTCCGGAGTCCTCTGGGTCCCTAAGGATGACATGATCCGCCGCCACCTCCTCCTAGCCACGTACAAGTCCATGGGTTTCTGAGGACTGTAAATGATTCCTTGAAGACTGCTGCTGATGCTGAGTGCTAGGCTCCACCTCCATGCTGACACAATCCTCCTCCTCCTCTTCCTGTGTGATCCGCGGGCCCGCAGGAACACTGTCTGGATAAAGGGAGCCTTGAGAGGTAAGGAAGTTCTCCTCTTCCTCCCTCTGTTCTGCCTCAAGTACCCTGTCCATTATTCCACGCAGTGTGTGCTCCAACAGGTGGACAAGAGGGACAGTATCACTGATGCATGCACTGTCACTGCTCACCATCCTCGTGGCCTCCTCAAATGGTGACAGGACAGTGCATGCATCCCTGATCATGACCCACTGGTGTGACTAAAAAAAGGGCCAAGCTCCCATGACCCTGTTCTGGTGCCATAGTCACACAGGTACTCATTGATGGCCTTCTACTGTCCCCCAAGCACACCAGCTCAAGCATCGCATGGCATCTTTTTGCCTGCGTGCTTGCGTAGCCCCTTGAACGCCTACGGAGCACCGCTGGTTCCGAGGACAAATCAGCAGAGGAAGAGGCCATGGAGGAAGAAGAAGAGGAGGGGGTGGATGAGAGAGGTGAGTCAGAATCACTAGTAGCATTTTGGAGGCGTAGTGGTGGAACAACCTCCAATACTACTGCACCCTGTCCTGCATCCTTCCCAGCTGCCAGCAGAGTCACCCAGTGCGCAGTGAAAGATAGGTAACGTCCCTGTCAATGCCTGCTGGACCATGAGTCAGCGGTAATATGCACCTTACCGCTGACCGCCCTGTGCAGCGAGGCCAAGACATTGCCTTCCACATGCCGGTAGAGAGCCGGAATCGCCTTCCGTGAAAAAAAGTGGCATTTGGGAACCTGCCACTGAGGTACCGCACATTCCACAAACTCACGAAAGGGGGCAGAGTCTACCAGCTGAAAAGGCAGCAGTTGGAGTGCTAGCAATTTAACCAAGCTAGCATTCAACCGCTGGGCATGTGGATGGCTGGGAGCGAATTTCTTTCGCCGGTGTAGAAACTGGGGTAGGGAAATTTGCCTGCTACAATCGGACGTTGGTGTACCGATAGCAGAATGCCCGCAAGTACTTGGCAGTGGCACACCTAATTCTACACTTTCATTCCTCTCAGTGCAGATTTCTGAGAGGACTGAAGGTATAGTGGGGTTGGAGATCCCAGCTGATGAGGAGCAAGGAGAGGTCCGCTTTGTTCTTTGGTGTGGGTCTTTTATGTACACTTGCCAACGGACTGCATGGCAGGTCGACATATGTCTGATCAAGCATGTGGTGCCCAAGCGGCTGGTGTTTTGGCCACGCTTGATACGCTTCAGACATATGTTGCAAATAGCAACGGTGCAATCTGCTGCACACGTCTGAAAAAGGCCCACACCAAAGAACTTTTGGAAAAACGCACAGTCAGCAGCGCCCTGCTCATGCGGAGCTCTGCGGTGTGATGCAATCGGTTGGTTGCCCTTAAGCTGGCCCCTGGAGGGCATCCTGCCTTGTTGGAGATGTGCTTCCTCCTCCTCCTCCTCCCCTCTCCTATCAGGCACCCACATAGAGTCAGTGACCTCATCATCCCCTCCCTCCTCGTCACTGGAGCAAACCTGGCAGTATTCTGCAGCTGGGGGAACATGACTGCCAGTTTGTTGTCCTTCTTGGGCACCCCCTCTCTCTGGGCTCACGTTACTACCTTCCTCAAGCTGGGTATCATCATTGGACCCTTCGAAACGCTGCACATCCTCCTGCAGCATGTACGCGACACTGTGGTCGAACAGTTCGGGGGACTTCTCCGTGCATGATGGTGGGGCTAGGGAAGGAGTAACTGATGACTTTGAGCCATTGGAATAGGCTGCTTTGGCACCTGCATTGGCAGCCAAGGTACTTTGAGCCTGGGTGGCAGAGGATGAGGACGGCTTGGTCATCCACTCTACCAACTCTTCTGCATGTTTTTCCGACCAGCTGCCGGAAAAAAGGACAAGCGTGTCCCACGGCCACGTGCTGAGGATGCACCGTGTCCACGACCAGCACTGTTGCCTCTAGACACAGAGCCTGCTTGCCCTCTTTTAGTGGCCTGTGAGTGTCTGCCTCTCCTTGTTGGCCTTCCAGACATACTGTATTTGATGTATTGGAATAGGTACACAAGGAATGGCCTGCAGTGAGATGTAGCTGCACAAAGCAGGGATGTATATATTGTGACAGCAGGAAGGTAAAGTCACCTGGTTGCATCCAGGGGGGTAGATATATTTCGCCCAGATTCAGGCTTTACGCCGACTTATACAGCTAGGTGGAGAGTTGTATAAGCCCAGCTGAGACTAGTGGGCTCATTGATGACTCATACCTCTAGGGAGAGGGCTGGGCGTCGTGCAGGCAGGGAGTTGATGAGGCCAGCTGAAGCCTGTCAGTTCGTTTAAGGCCTCTATAAAAACTCCCAGCTTCATTAGATGTTAGCTCATGCCTGGAAGCAGACCTGTGTGGACTGTCTAGGGAGAGTGAACCCCTGTGCGGTGAGAGAAAGCCTGTGTGGCTATATTTTGCTTGGACATTTAAAACCAGGGACTAGGACAGCACTAGGCTGATCCCAGTTGTTAGTTAGGAAACCTGTATGTTTAGTCAGAGGTCAAGTTGACCAGGATTTATTTTGTTTGTTTCTTTTGCTTTGCTGTGTTTTTGTCACTGTAAATAGAAAATAAACGGCACCTTTTTGATTTTGAAAACCACAACCTCCGTCTGCTGGGCCTGTTTTTGTGTGGGGAGCCCATCCCGGGGGTCACACACACCCGCTGCCGAGCTAACCCCCTCACAGTTGGTGGAGAACCAGTGGCAGTTTTTTTTTAAGCCAGCATGGAGGAGATACTGAAACAGCTGGCTCTAGCAAATGCCAATCAACAGCAGACAAATGCAGGTTTGCAAAAGAGCCTTGCAGCTCAACAACAGAACTTCGCAGCCCAGCAGCAAGCTCATCAACAGAGCCTTGCAGCCCAGCAGCAAGCTCACCAACAGAGTCTGGAAGCTCAGCAACAAGCCCAGCAACGATCTGAGGCCCGCTTCATAGACCTATTACAGAAGCAAGAGCAGAGACTACAACAAATGGAAGCAGTAATGCAGCAACGTCCGCAGACCAGTGAGGAAAGCCGTCCCACTAATACCGCGTCCTTTGGGGTGAGTCGTTTATTGACAAAAATGACTGGAGAGGATGATCCAGAGGTATTTTTGACCACGTTTGAAAGGACTGCTGAAAGAGAAAAGTGGCCTGAGGAGCAGTGGGCTGGACTGGTGGCTCCTCTGTTAACGGGTGAATCGCAGAAAGCTTACTATGACCTAGAGCCTGACCAAGCAAAAGACTATGTGATGCTAAAAGCTGAAATATTGGCAAGGCTGGGTGTCACCCTGGCTGTCCGGGCTCAGCGTGTGCATAACTGGACTTTCCAGCTTGGAAAACCCCCCAGGTCTCAAATGTATGATCTCATTCACCTGAGCAGAAAGTGGCTACAGCCAGAGACTTTGTCCGCACCAAAGATTGTGGAACGTGTTGTAATGGATCGGTTTTTGAGAGCTCTTCCTACTGCCATCCAAAAGAGGGTGGGAGCTCTACCCCAAGTTTGGCGAGAACAGCCTGGGAAATCAGCGGCTCAAGAGGCGGCAAGAAGGATCATTTGCTACCGCTGCCGGCAAGCGGGACATATTGCAGCAAATTGCCCGGTTTTGGAGGAACCCATGCAGTGTGACTTTCTGACGGGCAGACGTCAGTCGCTGTGTGCGACAGTCGCATGCACTGCCATTCGGGGAACTGAGAAACATTTATGCAAAATGTGTATTAATGGTAGAAATGTTGTGGTATTGCTGGATTCAGGTAGCCTTGTGACCCTGATAAAGGCTGAATTAGTTAAAACAGAGGTCTCTGGGAATAGCAAGGTAGCTGTTATTTGTGTGCATGGGGACACCCGAGAGTATCCAGTGACTACAGTGTGTTTCGAGACCCCCAAAGGTACCCTTTCTCATCCAGTGGGCTTAGTGTCTCAGTTACCGCATGACGCCATTGTGGGAAGGGATTTTCCGAAGTTCTGGGAACTGTGGGATGATCCTGAGCCCCCCACTGGTGCCCCTATGTACCAGGAATATGATAGCCAGAACTCCTCTGAGAGTGGTGAGGACTCTCCCGAATTTCCCTTGTCAGTATTGGCAGGGGAGACTCAAGAAACTGGAGAGGAGCCCACCTCCTCAGACGAAAACCTACCGTCTGTGGAGTTTTCTGATCTTGAGGTTCACAGGGAAAACTTTGCCACAGAACAGTTGAAAGACCCCGCCCTAATAAAGGCACGGGAAAACGTAGTGAAAATAGATGGCGAGTTAGTGAACCCAGATAATACCTGCACTTACCCATACTTCAGCGTAGAGAAGGACCTACTGTATCGGGTGGCAAAAAGGGCAGAAGAAACCGTTGAGCAGCTTGTGGTGCCCAAACCTTACAGGAAGTTGGTGTTGGAGTTGGCCCATGGGCACATTCTTGGAGGTCATCTGGGGACAGAGAAAACCCGAGAGAGGGTATTACAGAGATTCTATTGGCCTGGGGTGATGAAGGACATAGAAAATTATTGTTCCTCCTGCCCTGTGTGTCAGAGGTCGGCCCCGATGCCACACTTCCGTAGCCCGCTGGTCCCTCTACCCATCATTGAGGTCCCGTTTGAGAGAATCGCAATGGATTTGGTAGGTCCTATAATCAAGTCCGCTAGGGGGCACCAGTACATATTGGTTATAATGGACTATGCCACCCGTTATCCAGAAGCGATCCCTCTCAGAAATACCTCGGCCAAAACCATAGCCAAAGAGCTATCTCTTGTTTTTAGCCGGGTGGGTATTTGTAAAGAACTGCTTACGGACCAAGGTACACCCTTTATGTCCCGGGTTATGAAGGAGCTGTGTAAATTGTTCAAAGTGACGCAATTACGTACATCTGTGTATCACCCCCAAACCGATGGGCTGGTTGAAAGATTCAACAAAACCCTAAAACAAATGTTGAAGAAAGTGGTGGATAGGGATGGAAAGGATTGGGACTGTCTACTTCCTTATTTGATGTTTGCTATTAGGGAGGTGCCCCAATCCTCTACGGGATTCTCCCCCTTTGAGTTACTGTATGGGAGACACCCAAGAGGGCTGTTGGATATTGCCAAGGAAACTTGGGAAAGTGAGAGTTCTCCCCACAGGAGTGTGATTGAGCATGTCGCCCTGATGCAAGATCGAATTGCACAGGTAATGCCCATCGTGAAGGAACATTTGGCCCAAGCGCAGTTGGCACAGCAGAGAGTGTACAACCGTGGAGCCAAGACCCGTACCTTTTCCCCGGGGGATAGGATATTGGTACTTGTCCCTACGGTTGAAAGTAAATTCCTTGCCAAATGGCAAGGCCCCTACGAGATAATGGAAAAAGTGAGCGAAGTGAATTACAAGGTCAGACAACCAGGAAGGCGAAAGCCCGAACAGATCTATCACGTTAATCTGTTGAAAGCCTGGAGGGATAGAGAGTCCCTAGTCGCAGACACTTGGTCACCAGCTCAAACTGGTTGCGTGATTCCTGAGGTTGGAATCGCAGCCACCTTGTCACAACCCCAACAACAGGAGGTTAAGGAGTTTGTGCTTCGCAACAAGGAGGTATTCTCTGAGCTGCCGGGACAAACATCTGGGGTAGAGCATGACATTATTACCCCGCCCGGTGAAAGGGTGAAGTTAAAACCCTATCGGATCCCAGAGGCCCGACGGGAGGCAATACGGGAGGAAGTACAGAAAATGCTGAACTTAGGGGTGATAGAGGAGTCCCAAAGTGATTGGTCTAGTCCCATTGTGTTGGTGCCTAAACCGGATGGGAGCTGGCGATTTTGTAACGATTTTCGTCAGTTGAACAAAGTTACAAAATTTGACACCTACCCCATGCCACGTATAGATGAGTTGATCGACCGGCTGGGAACAGCCCGATACATGACGACTCTTGACCTCACAAAAGGGTATTGGCAAATCCCCCTGGCCAAGTCAGCCAAAGAGAAAACCGCATTTGTAACCCCAGACGGGGCGTTCCAATATAAAAGAATGCCGTTCGGGTTACAGAATGCGCCGGCCACATTCCAGCGGAAAATGGACCAGATGCTGAGGCCCCATCGGAAGTATGCTGCGGCTTACCTGGATGACGTAATTGTCCATAGCACAGATTGGGCCTCACATCTGCCAAAAGTGCAAGCAGTCCTGGACTCTGTTCGGGAAGCAGGGTTTACGGCTAACCCCAAGAAGTGTACCATTGGGCAGGAGGAGGCCAAATATCTTGGGTACACCATTGGGAGGGGAGTAATAAAACCCCAACTCAACAAAGTCGAGGCCATCCAGAGTTGGCCACGTCCCAACAGCAAGAAGCAGGTACGAGCCTTTCTGGGAATCGCTGGGTATTATCGGCGATTCATTCCCCACTTTGCTTCTAAGGCTGTGCCCCTAACCAACCTGACGAAGGGGAAAGGGTCGGTCATGATTAAATGGACCCCCGAGGCTGAGGCAGCATTCCAATTCTTGAAACAAGCCTTATGTAGCCAGCCAGTGTTGTACTCACCCGACTTCTCTAAAGACTTTGTCGTACAAAGTGATGCGTCAGATGTGGGGTTAGGAGCAGTATTGTCCCAGGTCTGGAACGGGGAAGAGCACCCAGTCATTTACCTCAGCAGGAAGTTGAAGTCCCATGAGGTAAATTACGCCACGGTTGAAAAGGAGTGTTTAGCGGTGAAGTGGGCTCTAGATTCCCTTCGGTACTACCTGCTAGGTAGGCACTTTGACATGGTTACGGATCACGCTCCGTTAAAGTGGATGGCTCAAAACAAGGAAACAAATAGAAGAGTGAATAGGTGGTTCCTGGCCCTCCAGGAATTCAACTTCACAGTAAAGCATCGCCCTGGCGTTCAAATGGGGAATGTGGATGCTTTGTCTCGAGTACATGAATGCCTGATTGCTGGTGTTCCAACCCCGAGGTTAAAACAAGAGGGGGGGGTATGTGACAGCAGGAAGGTAAAGTCACCTGGTTGCATCCAGGGGGGTAGATATATTTCGCCCAGATTCAGGCTTTACGCCGACTTATACAGCTAGGTGGAGAGTTGTATAAGCCCAGCTGAGACTAGTGGGCTCATTGATGACTCATACCTCTAGGGAGAGGGCTGGGCGTCGTGCAGGCAGGGAGTTGATGAGGCCAGCTGAAGCCTGTCAGTTCGTTTAAGGCCTCTATAAAAACTCCCAGCTTCATTAGATGTTAGCTCATGCCTGGAAGCAGACCTGTGTGGACTGTCTAGGGAGAGTGAACCCCTGTGCGGTGAGAGAAAGCCTGTGTGGCTATATTTTGCTTGGACATTTAAAACCAGGGACTAGGACAGCACTAGGCTGATCCCAGTTGTTAGTTAGGAAACCTGTATGTTTAGTCAGAGGTCAAGTTGACCAGGATTTATTTTGTTTGTTTCTTTTGCTTTGCTGTGTTTTTGTCACTGTAAATAGAAAATAAACGGCACCTTTTTGATTTTGAAAACCACAACCTCCGTCTGCTGGGCCTGTTTTTGTGTGGGGAGCCCATCCCGGGGGTCACACACACCCGCTGCCGAGCTAACCCCCTCACAATATATATACTGAATATACTGCAGCTAACTGAATCAACTGCCTGTCTGTAGTATATTAGGAAGAGAACAACAGGAATTGTCTGCAGTGAGGTTTAGTTGCACACTGTGCCCAGGATAAAGTACACTGACTGAATAGACTGCAGCTACAAGAATCAACTGCCTGCCAGTAGTATTATTAGGAAGAGAACAACAGGAATTGTCTGCAGTGAGGTTTAGCTGCACACTGTGCCCAGCATACAGTACACTGATTGAATAGACTGCAGCTACAAGAATCAACTGCCTGCCTGTAGTATTATTAGGAAGAGAACAACAGGAATTGTCTGCAGTGCGGTTTAGCTGCACACTGTGCCCAGGAGACAGTACACTGACTTAATATACTGCAGTTACAAGAATCAACTGCCTGCCTGTAGTATTATTAGGAAGAGAACAACATGAATTGTCTGCAGTGAGGTTTAGCTGCACACTGTGCCCAGGAGACAGTACACTGACTTAATATACTGCAGCTACATGAATCAACTGCCTGCCTGCCTGTAGTATTATTAGGAAGAGAACAACAGAAATGGTCTGCAGTGAGGTTTAGCTGCACACTGTGCCCAGCATACAGTACACTGACTGAATAGACTGCAGCTACAATAATCAACTGCCTGCCTGTAGTATTATTAGGAAGAGAACAACGGGAATTGTCTGCAGTGAGGTTTAGCTGCACACTGTGCCCAGGAGACAGTACACTCACCGAATAGACTGCAGCTACAAGAATCAACTGCCTGCCTGTAGTATTGTTAGGAAGAGAATAACAGGAACACTCTTCAGTGAGATCTAGCTAAACTGTACACAATAAATATATATATATATATATATATAAAGTAAGGGTCCCAGCACTGAACCTTGGGGTACACCACTAATAACCTTAGACCATTCAGAGTAAGAATCATTAATCACTACTCTCTGAATTCTGTCTTTTAGCCAGTTTTCTATCCATTTACAAACTGATATTTCCAATCCTGTAGACTTTACCTTACACATGAGCCGTGTGTGCGGAACTGTATCGAACGCTTTTGCAAAATCCAAGTATACCACGTCCACCGCCACCCCTCTGTCCAAGGTTTTACTTACCTCTTTATAAAAAGAAATCAGGTTTGTTTGACAACTTCTGTCTTTCATGAATCCATGCTGTCTGTTGCTTAACCACTTAACGACCACTGACTGTATATATACGTCGGCAAAATGGCACGGACAGGCACAATCACGTACCTGTACGTGACTGCCTTTGTATGGGTGGGGGGTCTGATCGGACCCCCCTCCGGTACAGCAAGCGGTGGTTTTCGGTGCGATCCGTGATGAGGGGGTGGCCATTGGTTTCTGGCCACCCCCTCGTGATCGCTCCCGGCGAATGGGATGCTTCCTCTGCTTGTGTAATGTAAACACAGGCAGAGGAAGTGATGTCATCTCTCCGTGCGGCAGTCTTTTCAGTCCGGCGCGAGGAGAGAAGACATCTCACAGTAAGTGCACCAACACTACACTAACACCAGTACATGTAGGCACACTTACACCCCCCAGTCACCCCCAGATCACCCCCCAGATCACCCCCAGTACCCCCAGTCACAGTGCACCGTTTGCAGTGGTCATTTTTTTACTGATCACTGCAATCAGTGTCATTTGTGACAGTAAACAGTTGCAGGGCAGTTAGGTTTAGGCCCCTTTAGGTCCAGGGTAGCCCCCTACCCCCCTAATAAAGGTTTAACCCCTTGATCGCCCCCCAGGTAACCCTTTCACCCCCTAACGCCAGCGTCACTAAGCGATTGTTTTTCCGATCACTGCATTAGTGTCGGTGGTGCCCTAGGTAGCCAGTTATTTATTTTTAGGTTCACCGCAGGTTTTTATAGCGTCAGGTACCCCCATATATTATTTTAACCCCCTGATTGCCCCTAGAGTTAACCCTTTCACCAGTGATCACCGTATAAGTGTCACTGGTGACACTGGTTAGCCAGTTAGTTATTTCGTTATTTAGGTTACCCGTCAGATTTTTATATAGCGTCAGGTACCCCCATATATAACCTAATAAAGGTTTTAACCCCCTGATTGCCCCTAGTTAACCCTTTCACCAGTGATCACCATATAAGTGTTACGGGTGACGCTGGTTGGTTAGTTTGCTTTTTATAGCATCAGGGCACCCGCCGTATATAACCCAATAAAGGTTTAACCCCCTGATCGCCCGGCGGGTGATATCAATTAGGTTTTAGTGTCAGAGAGGGTCTGCGTCGCCCCAGGCAGCCTCAGGTTAGTGCCAGTAACACTAATACCCACGCGCAAAGCATACACCTCCCTTATTGGTATAGTATCTGATCAGATCTATACTAGCGTCCCCAGCGGTTTAGGGTTCCCAAAAACGCAGTGTTAGCGGGATCAGCCCAGATACCTGCTATCACCTGCGTTTAGCCCCTCCGCCCAGCCCAGCCCAGCCCACCCAAGTGAAGTATCGATCGATCACTGTCAATTACCAACACAACACACATAACTGCAGCGTTCGCAGAGACAGGCCTGATCCCTGCTAACAGTTTTTTTTTTTAAGCGTTTGATACATTTGCTGACAGTCAGGTGCTTTTTTACCTGTGAATCTTACTAGTGTACCACTAAATTTAGAGCCCAAAATGGCAAATCGAAGGTACACTAGTAAGGAGGCCTACGAGATTCTGAGCATGACAGATAGTGAAGAGGAGGTCACGTATCTGTCAGATTCAGGCTCAGAATACATTCCCGTAGAAGACAGTGAAGTCAGCGGCTCCATGTCAGATAGCACTGACGACGAAGGTGAGGTCCCTGCTAAGGTCAGGCATACCCGATCCCGATCTTCTGATGTTGTTGAGGAGCAAGAACCGCAGGGCTCTCGTATTATGCAGAAGAGTAGTACTAGCGCCGCTATTCCTTCTGGTGAACTGGCAAGCACCAGCGGCCTAGTACAGCCTGGGCGTACATCCAGAACTGCAGTATCACGTGGTGACGTGGCGAGTCTCATAAGTGCAGTTCAAGCTGGCGAGGTGGCAAGCACAAGTAGTGTCCCGCTGCCACCAAGAAGAAGACAAAGGCAGGCCCGTCGTGCCCATAGTGCCCTTCCTGCAGAATTCGCCTATCCTGATTGGGTGCCCAACACTTCTGCAGAACCCGTACTTCCCCCATTCACTGCCCAACCCGGTATTCAGGTGGAAACAGCTGATTTTACGCCACTTGATTTTTATTCGCTGTTTTTCACGGAAGATCTCTATAGATCTATTGTGGACCAGAGTAATTTATATGCTGGTCAATTCATCACCGCTAATCCCCAGTTGCCTTCCATTGCCAGAGAATGGAAACCAATTACGGTTTCCGAATTTAAGACCTTTCTGGGCCTTTCCCTCAAGATGGGCACACATAAATTCTCGTCAATGCGTGCTTATTGGTCCACGCACCCAATTGACCACATGCCCATGTTTTCTGCCTCCATGCCCAAGAAACGATACGAGCAGATCTTGCGGTTCATGCATTTCAACGACAATGAACTTTATCGTCCACGTGGAGACCCTGAATACGATCGGCTCTACAAAATTCGGCCCCTCATAAACCACTTCAACGAACGTTTTGCAGCCTTGTTTATTCCCGATCAAGTTGTCTGCGTTGATGAGTCCCTGATTAAATTTTCTGGCCGCTTGGCTTTCAAGCAGTACCTTCCCAGCAAGCGTGTCAGATACGGGGTCAAGCTCTATAAGTTCTGTGACAGGGCAACAGGCTATGTATGGAGCTTTACGGTTTATGAGGGAAAAGATAGTCAGGTAGAGCCGGAGAACTGCCCAGATTACATAGGGAGCATTGGCAAGCTAGTGTGGAACTTGGTGTCACCCTTATTCGGAAAGTATGTGGACAATTATTACACAAGCGTGCCACTGTTTAGTCACTTGTTTGATCATCAGATTGGAGCATGTGGCACCGTGTGACCTAATCGCCGGGGCTTTTACCAAGGGCTTGTAGATTCCTGTCTTAGGCTGGGGGAGAGAGCCTGCTTGAAGTGTAATAATTTGCTCGCTGTGAAGTGGAGGGATAATAAGAATGTTTTCCTTCTTACCTCCCTTCACGCAGACACGACAGTCCAAATTCGTACGGTGACTGGTGTTGTGGAGAAACCCCTCTGTGTCCACGAATATAACCAAAATATGGGAGGGGTGGACCTCAACGACCAGTTGTTGGCGCCGTATCTAATTGCCCGTAAGGCGAGACGCTGGTACAAAAAAGTGTCTCTATCCTTATTTCAATTGGCTTTGCTGAACGCTCATGTGCTACACAGAGCTTCAGGCGGGACTTTATCCTTCCTAAAATTCCAGGATGAGATAGCCACAGACCTCCTGTATCCAGGCGGTTCTGCACCTCACCATCCCCAACCAAATGCAGTAAGCCGGCTGCATGAGAGGCATTTTCCGTATGTCCTCGAGAGTACCCCTACCCAACGAGCCCCCCAAAAAAGATGTCGTGTCTGTAGCAAACGCGGATTTAGGCGTGACACCCGTTATTTTTGTCCACTCTGTCCTGACAATCCTGGTTTTGCATTGGTGAATGTTTTGAACGCTTCCACAGAAAAGTGAAGTTTTAGCATAGGGTACAGCATTTCACAGACTAGGACACACTTACACAGGGTCTCCCAAGATGCCATCGCATTTTGAGAGACCCGAACCGTTACAGTTGTTAAAGTTACAAAAAAAAGTGTAAAAAAGAAAAAAAAATAATAAATAGTTGTCGTTTTATTGTTCTCTCTCTCTCTATTTTCTCTCTATTGTTCTGCTCTTTTTTACTGTATTCTTTCTGCAATGTTTTATTATGCTTGCTTTTCAGGTATGTAATTTTTTGTTTTCAGGTGCGCCATTCAGCTGCAGCGCGGAATTATTTATCTTGACAGCAACAATGTTTGCTCCCATGATACATAAAGCCGTGACTCCAGAGCTGTAGGAGGTGATTTCACCACCACAGTTAAAAAAAGAGCATATATGCCGAAGCATGGGGGCAGCAGGGGTGGAGGAGCGATTTTGCTCCTAATGCCGCGTACATACGGTCGAAATTCCGATGGAGGCTTGCCCGTGGAAAAGTCCAACCATGTGTACGCGGCATAACTTTTTTGCGGGAGGATGTTTAGGCACAGGTTGCGTTAAAAAAAAAATTTATTTGTTACTAGAGTTGAGCGGACACCTGCATGTTCGGGTTCGACGGGTTCGGCCGAACTTCGGAAAAAAGTTCGGGTTCGGGACCGAACTTTAACCCGAACCCGGACCCGAACCCGAACCCCATTGAAGTCAATGGGGACTCGGACTTCTAAGGACTAAAAAGGCTCTAAAAAAGTAATGGAAAGGGCTAGAGGGCTGCAAATGGCAGCAAAATGTTGTTAAGAGCATGGCAAGTGCTCTGCAAACAAATGTGGATAGGGAAATAACTTAAAATAACATAAAAAAAATAAAAATAAAAAATAATAATCTTGACCTAGGAGGACGAGGTCCATATGGAGTAGGAGGTTGAGGTGGCGGTGGATGTGGCTGTGTAGGTGGAAGCGGCGGTGGAGGAGGACGAGGTAGCCAACACTGATTCAAAAATACAACAATGGCTGGGTAAGGCCGGTGATGTGTCGAATTCTGTCCCCCGTCAAATAGTGTCCACCCTGTACTTCGCTTGCTCAGTATGTAGGACAAGGGGATTTCTAAAATCTCCCAAGACGAACGGCGCCTGTGTGGTGAGTTCAGGTGAAGGCCACACCATCCGTGGTAGAAGCCGAGCCAAGTGAGGCCGTGCCCGAAGCGTGGCGATCGAACCGAGCCCGTGAGGGGCCCTGTTACTATGTGCTACCGTATGTCCACTTGGATGGTGGGGCTTGAACCTGCACTCACAGCGCAGGCGCCGTTCATCTTCGGAGATTTTGTGAATCTCCTTGTCCTCTGTACTCTTCAAGTGCTGCGCCTTCGCAGTATGGGCCGGACACAATCCGATGGCCGGACAGTTTTTGTCACAACACCGGTATACATGTCTATTCTGCACAAGGTACGGACAAGTCCTGTGGGATCCATGCCTGGTTCATTTTAATGAATGTGAGCTTGTCCACATTGGCTCTGGACAGGCGGCTGCGCTTTTCTGTTATAACGCCCCCTGCCGTGCTAAATACACGTTCAGATAATACACTGGCTGCAGGGCAGGCCAGCACCTCCAAGGCATAAAGGGCAAGCTCAGGCCATGTGCCCAATTTGGAGACCCAGAAGTTAAAGGGGGCAGACCCGTCATCCAGTACGTGTAGGCCTGTGGACACATACTGCTCAACCATGTTGGTGAAATGCTGCCTCCTGCTAAGACGTTCCATCTCAGCTGGTGGTGCTGGTTGTTGTGGCGTGCTGACAAAGCTTTTCCACATTTCAGCCATGCTAACCCTGCCTTCTGAGGTGCTGCCGGTGCCCCGGCTGCGTTGGCGACCTCTTCCTCCTCCTCTGCCTTCGCCTTGTGCTTCCACCGTACGCCCGCTGTCAGGTGGGAATGCCAACAGCAGCGCGTCTACCAGCGTGCGCTTGTACTCGTGCATCTTACGATCCCGCTCCAGTGAGGGAATTAAGGACGGTACGTTGTCCTTGTAACGGGGATCCAGCAGGGTGGCCACCCAGTAATCAGCACCAGTTAAAATGTGGGCAACTCGGCGGTCATTGCGGAAACACTGCAGCATGTAATCGCTCATGTGTGCCAGGCTGCCCAGAGGCAAAGAAAAGCTGTCCTCTGTGGGAGGTGTATCGTCTGTGTCCTCTGTATCCCCCCAGCCACGCACCAGTGATGGCAACGAGCTGGTCTGGGTGCCACCCTGCTGTGAAAATGGCTCCTCCTCCTCCTCCTCCTCCTCCATCTCCTCCTCCACCTCGTCATCCTCCAGAACTGTGCCCTTTCTGCCGGACAATTGTGTACCTGGCGTTTGTTGGTGCAGGACCCCACCCTTGTAGCCACTTGTGAAAGACTGCCCTGAAAGCCTTTGAAATGATCCCGCTTCCTCCTCCTCCTCCTCATCCTCCTGTGACACATCCTCTTCCATCATCGCCCGAAGCGTTTTTTCAAAGAGGCATAGAACTGGGATAGTAATGCTAAGAACGGCGTCATTGGCACTGGACATGTTGGTGGAGTACTCGAAACAGCGCAACAAGGCACACAGGTCTCGCATGGAGGCCCAGTTATTGGTGGTGAAGTGGTGCTGTTCCGCAGAGCGACTCACGCGTGATTGCTGCAGCTGAAACTCCACTATCGCCTGCTGCTGCTCGCACAGTCTGGCCAGCATGTGCAAGGTGGAGTTCCAACTTGTGGGCACGTCACATATGAGGCGGTGAGCGGGAAGGCCGAAGTTACGCTGCAGCGCTGACAGGCGAGCAGCAGCAGGGTGAGAACGCCGAAAGTGCGCACACACAGCCCGCACTTTCTGCAGCAGCCCTGGCATATTGGGGTAATTTTTAAGGAACCTCTGGACCACCAAGTTCAGCACATGCACCAGGCAAGGGATGTGCGTCAAACCGGCTAGGCCCAGAGCTGCTACGAGATTTCGCCCACTATCGCACACCACCAGGCCGGGCTTGAGGCTCACTGACAGCAACCACTCATTGGTCTGTTGTTCCATGTCCCTCCACAACTCCTGCGCGGTGTGGGGTTTTTCCCCCAAACAGGAAAGTTTTAAAACTGCCTGCTGTCGTTTACCCCTGGCTGTGCTGAAGTTGGTGGTGAAGGTGTTACGCTGACCAGATGAGGAGGCGGTAGAGGATGAGGAAGCGGAGTAGGAGGAGTTAGCAACAGGAGGCAAACTGAAGCGCCCTGCAATCCTCGGTGGTGGAAGGACATGCGCCAAACTGCTATCTGCCTCAGGCCCAGCCGCCACTGCATTTACCCAGTGTGCTGTTAGGGAGATATAACGTCCCTGACCGTGCTTACTGGTCCACGAATCCGTAGTTAGGTGGACCTTGCCACAGATGGCGTTGCGCAGTGCACACCTGATTTTGTCCCCCACTTGGTTGTGCAGGGAAGGGATGGCTCGTCTGGAAAAATAGTGGCGGCTGGGCACGACGTACTGTGGGACAGCCAATGCCATCAGGCTTTTAAAACTCTGCATCTCCACCATACGGAATGACAGCATTTCAAAGGCCAGGAGTTTTGAAATGCTGGCATTCAGGGCCAGGGATCGCGGGTGGCTAGGGGGGTACTTCCTCTTCCGCTCCAATGTTTGGGAGATAGAGAGCTGAACGCTTCCATGGGACATTGTGGAGATGGTTGGTGACCCAGGTGGTAGTGTTGCTGGCAGATCCTCTGTTTGCGGGGTGGCAGGTGCCACTGTCACTACAGAGGTGGATGAAGAGGCCGAGACTGCAGCAGAAGAGGAAGCAGGAGGAGCCAGAGACCTTTCTTGGTTTTTGAGGTGTCTACTCCACTGCAGCTCGTGCTTTGCACTTAGATGCCTGGTCATGCAGGTTGTGCTCAGGTTGAGAACGTTTATGCCTCGCTTCAGCCTCTGATTGCACAGCCTGCAAACCACTCGTGTCTTGTCATCAGCACATTGTGTGAAGAACTGCCACGCTGGGGAACTCCTTGGACCTGGCTTTGGTGTGCTCGGTCCCTTGCTGCATTGGGCAGTAGCAGACATACTGTCTAGCTGACAGACACTCCGCTTTTGCACCCTGCTCCCTCTTCTGCTGTGCTGGTGGCTCTGTGCGACCACCGCCTCTTCCTCCAAACTACACTGGTCACCTGCATAACGTTCATTCCATGTGGGGTCGAGGACCTCATCGTCCTCCACATCATCTTCCACCCAGTCTTCACCCCTGCCCTCCTTGTCTGTCTGCACAATTGCGAAAGCAGCAGCAGTTGGCACCTGTGTTTCGTCATCATCCGAGACGTACTGCGATGGTCCTCCCATGTACTCATCATGAAACATAAGTGGTTGGGCATCAGTGCACTCAATCTCTTCCACTTCTGGGGCAGGGCTAGGTGGATGGCCCTGGGAAACCCTGCTAACAGAGTCATCGAAAAGCAGAAGCGACTGCTGCATGATTTGGGGCTCAGACTGCTTGGCTGATTTGCAAGGGGGTGAGGTGAAAGACTGATGGACATGGGTTTCAGGTGCCAACTCTGTTCTTTCATCAGAAGAGTGGGTGGGAGACAATGTGAAGGAACCCGAGGCACTGTCAGCAACCCAATCTACTATCGCCTGTACTTGTCCTGGCCTAAACATTCGTACAGCCTCATTAGGCGCGACAAAATACCGCCGCAGGCTCGGTCGCCTACTCGCACCTGAGGAAGGTGTTTCACTTGTGCGTGTATCTGGCACAGATCCACCACGTCCTCTCCCTGCAACAGGAGCTCCACCAGCAGCACCACGACCGGGGCCACCACGTCCCTTTGACCTTCTCCTCATATTTTCCAAATTTAGGATCTTGCCCTAAATGGGTGTTTTTGGAAGAGCAGAACACACCCACAGTACGTAACCGCTGAATCGCACAGCTACAGAACTGCAGAAAATGCTATTCAAAAAAAATGTTCTTTTTTTAGTATAGCACAGTAGGAGAAAACTATATAGAAATTGTTTATTTCACACACCTCCAAATATGTATAACACACTGCAAACTATTTTTTGTGCCCCTAAACGGCGTTTTTTGGAAGAGCAGAACACACCCACAGTACGTAACCGCTGAATCGCACAGCTACAGAACTGCAGAAAATGCTATTCAAAAAAAAATTTGTTTTTTTAGTATAGCACAGTAGGAGAAAACTATATAGAAATTGTTTATTTCACACACCTCCAAATATGTATAACACACTGCAAACTATTTTTTGTGCCCTTAAACAGCGTTTTTTGGAAGAGCAGAACACACCCACAGTACGTAACCGCTGAATCGCACAGCTACAGAACTGCAGAAAATGCTATTAAAAAAAAATTTTGTTTTTTTAGTATAGCACAGTAGGAGAACACTATATAGAAATTGTTTATTTCACACACCTCCAAATATGTATAACACACTGCAAACCATTTTTTGGGCCCCTGAATGGCTCTTTTTGCAAGCGTACATTAACCACTTAACGACCGCTCACTGTATATATACGTCGGCAGAATGGCACTGACAGGCACAATCACGTAGAGTGTACGTGATTGCCTTTGTACAGTTGGGGGGTCCAATCGGACCCCCCTTCTGTACAGTGAGCGGTGGCTAAGTGTCCGGGAGCGTTCCGGGATGAGGGGGCAGCCATTCGTTTCTGGCCACCCCCTCGCAATCGCTCCCGGCGAATGGAAATGCCCCCTCTGTCTGTGTCAGACAGAGGGAGCAGGAGGAAGTGATGTCATCTCTGGTGCGGCGCTCACATATATGTGAGCGCCGTACAAGAGAAGACATCAGGTCAGTGCACACAACACTACACTGACACCAGGACACATAGGGACATAAATCGCCCCCCAGGCCCCCCCAGACACCCCAGATCACCCCCCAGATCACCCCCCCAGCCCCCAGTCACAGTGTCACTGATTGCAGTGACCATTTATTTAGTGATCACTGCAATCAGTGACATTTGTGACTGTAAAAGTGTCACCAAAGTTTAGTCTTAGGTCCAGTGTAGCCCCCTAACCCCCCCTAATAAAGGTTTAACCCCCTGATCACCCCCCAGATAACCCTTTCACCCCCTATCACCACTGTCACTAAGCGATCATTTTTCTGATCGCTGTCTTAGCGTCAGTGATGCCGATCGGCAGCCAGTAATTTTTTTTAGGTTCGCCGCATGTTTTTATCGCGTCAGGTACCCCAATATATTATCTAATAAAGGTTTAACCCCCTTGATCGCCCCCCAGGTAACCCTTTCACCCCCATCACCACTGTCACTAAGCGATCGTTTTTCTAAACGCTGTCTTAGTGTCGGTGATGCAGATCGGTAGCTGGTAATTTTTTTTAGGTTCGCCGCAGGTTTTTATAGCGTCAGGTACCCCAATATATTATCTAATAAAGGTTTAACCCCCTTGATCGCCCCCCAGGTAACCCTTTCACCCCCTATCACCACTGTCGCTAAGCAATCGTTTTTCTAAACGCTGTCTTAGTGTCGGTGATGCAGATCGGTAGCTGGTAATTTTTTTTAGGTTCGCCGCATGTTTTTATAGCGTCAGGTACCCCAATATATTATCTAATAAAGGTTTTAACCCCCTGATTGCCCCTAGTTAACCCTTTCACCAGTGATCACCATATAAGTGTTACGGGTGACGCTGGTTAGTTAGTTTGCTTTTTATAGTGTCAGGGCACCCGCTGTGTATATAACCCAATAAAGATTTAACCCCCTGATCGCCCGGCGGGTGATATCAATTAGGTTTTAGCGTCAGAGAGGGTCTGCGTCACACCCCAGGCAGCGTCAGGTTAGTGCCAGTAACGCTAACACCCACGCGTGAAGCATACACCCCCCTTAGTGGTATAGTATCTGAACAGATCAATATCTGATCTGATCAGATCTATACTAGCGTCCCCAGCAGTTTAGGGTTCCCAAAAACGCAGTGTTAGCGGGATCAGCCCAGATACCTGCTGGCACCTGCGTTTTGCCCCTCCGTCCAGCCCAGGCCACCCAAGTGCAGTATCGATCGATCACTGTCACTTACAAAACAAAAACACACATAACTGCAGCGTTCGCAGAGACAGGCCTGATCCCTGCGACTCCAGTGCTGTAGGAGGTGATTTCACCACCACAGTTAAAAAAAAAAAGCAAATATGCCGAAGCATTGGGGCAGCAGGGGCGGAGGAGCGATTTTGCTCCTAATGCCGCGTACATACGGTCGAAATTCCGACGGAGGCTTGCCCGTGGAAAAGTCCGACCATGTGTGTGCGGCATAACTTTTTTGCGGGAGGATGCCCCCATGCTTCGGCATATATAAATGGTGCGTGTATGCCCATCATTGGAAGTGGGTGGATGAAGGGCGGTATTCTAATGGTGGGCATACCCACCGATCAATCTCTTTTTTCGTTCAGCCAACTGGCTGCATGAAAAAAAAGATTACAATACATGTCCAACAAGGACCAGCAACGTACTGGTATGTTGCTGGACTTTGAATGTTTATACCAGAATGATGCCTGCGGGTTTAGGTATCATCTTGGTATCATTCTTTTCAGCCTGCGGCCGGCTTTCATGTAAAAGCAATCCTAGTGGCTAATTAGCCTCTGGACTGCTTTTACAAGCAGTGGGAGGGAATGCCCCCCCCCGGATATAAAAAGCGCCATTGGGAAATTGGGAAAGCATTTTATCACACCGATCTTGGTGTGGTCAGATGCTTTGAGGGCAGAGGAAAAATCTAGGGTCTAGAAGACCCCAGTTTTTTCAAAAAAAGAGTACCTGTCACTACCTATTGCTATCATAGGGGATATTTACATTCCCTGAGATAACAATAAAAATGATAAAAAAAAATACTTGGAAGGAACAATTTAAAAATAAAATAAAAAAGCAAAATTAATAAGAAAAAAAAAGAAAAAAAAAAAAAAAGCACCCCTGTCCTGCCCTGCTCTTGCCCAATGGCGAACGCAAGCGTCGGTCTGGCGTCATATGTAAACAGCAATTGCACCATGCATGTGAGGTATCACCGCGAAGGTCAGATCGAGGGCAATCATTTTAGCAGTAGACCTCCTCTGTAAATCTACTGGGGTAACCTGTAAAGGCTTTTAAAGGCTTTTAAAAATGTATGTAGTTTGTCGCCAATGCGCGTTTGTGTGAAATTTTAAAGCATGTCGTGTTTGGTATCTATGTACTCGGCCTAAGATCATCTTTTTTATTTCATCAAACATTTGGGCAATATAGTGTGTTTTAGTGCATTAAAATTAAAAAAAGTGTATTTTTTAACCCAAAAAATGCGTTTGAAAAATCGCTGCGCAAATACTGTGCAGAAAAAAAAAATGCAACACCCACCATTTTAATCTGTAGGGCCTTTGCTTTAAAAATATATATAATGTTTGGGGGTTCAACATAATTTTCTTGCAAAAAAAAAATGTTTTCATGTAAACAAAAAGTGTCAAAAAGGGCTTTGTCTTCAAGTGGTTAGAAGAGTGGATGTAAGCTTCCTAATGTTGTGTATAAAATGCCAGAACAGTTCAAAACCCCCCCAAATGACCCCATTTTGGAAAGTAGACACCCCAAGCTATATACTGAGAGGCATGTCGAGTCCATGGAATATTTTATATGTTGACACAAGTTGCGGAAAAACTACAATTTTTTATTTATTTTTTTGCACAAAGTTGTCACTAAATGATATATTGCTCAAACATGTCATGGGCATATGTGGAATTACACCCCAAAATACATTCTGTTGCTTCTCCTGAGTACGGGGATACCACATGTGTGAGACTTTTTGGGAGCCTAGCCACGTACGGGACCCCAAAAACCAAGCACCGCCTTCAGGCTTTCTAAGGGTGTAAATTTTTGATTTCACTTCTCACTGCCTATCACAGTTTCGGAGGCCATGGAATGCCCAGATAGCACAAAACCCCCCCAAATGACCCCATTTTGGAAAGTAGACACCCCAAGCTATTTGCTGAGAGGTATTGTGAGTATTTTGCAGATCTCGCTTTTTGTCACAAAGTTTTGAAAATTGAAAAAAAAATATATATATATATATATATATTCTTTCTTCATTTTCAAAAACAAATTAGAGCTGTAAAATACTCGCCATGCCTCTCAGCAAATAGCTTGGGGTGTCTATATTCCAAAATGGGGTTTTGTGCGATTTTGGCATTTTATGGCCTTCGAAACTGTGATAGGTAGTGAGGAGTGAAATCAAAAATTTGTGCCTAGAAATCCTGAAGGCGGTGCTTGGTTTTCGGGGTCCCGTACGCGGCTAGGCTCCTAAAAAGTCCCACACATGTGGTATCCCCGTACTCAGGAGAAGCAGAAAAATGTATTTTGGGGTGTAATTCCACATATAACCATGGCATGTGTGAGCAATATATCATTTAGTGACAACTTTTTGTAATTTTTTATTTTTTTTTGTCATTATTCAATCACTTGGGACAAAAAAATATATATTCAATGGGCTCAACAGGCCTCTCAGCAATTTCCTTGGGGTGTCTACTTTCTAAAATGGGGTCATTTGGGGGGGTTTTGTGCTATTTTGGCATTTTATGGCCTTCGAAACTGTGATAGGTAGTGAGGAGTGAAATCAAAAATTTGCGCCCTTAGAAATCCTGAAGGCGGTGCTTGGTTTCCGGGGTCCCGTACGCGGCTAGGCTCCCAAAAAGTCCCACACATGTGGTATCCCCGTACTCAGGAGAAGCAGCAAAATGTATTTTGGGGTGAAATTCCACATATAACCATGGCATGTGTGCGCAATATATCATTTAGTGACAACTTTTTGTAATTTTTTATTTTTTTTTGTCATTATTCAATCACTTGGGACAAAAAAATAAAAATTCAATGGGCTCAACATGCCTCTCAGCAATTTCCTTTGGGTGTCTACTTTCCAAAATGGGGTCATTTGGGGGGGTTTTGTGCTGCCCTGTCATTTTAGCACCTCAAGAAATGAGATAGGCAGTCATAAATTTAAAGCTGTGTAAATTTCAGAAAATGTACCCTAGTTTGTAAACTCTATAACTTTTGCGCAAACCAATAAATATACGCTTATTGACATTTTTTTTTACTAAAAACATGTGGCTGAATACATTTTGGCCTAAATGTATGACTACAATTGAGTTTATTCGATTTTTCTTATAACAAAAAGTAGAAAATATCATTTTTTTTCAAAATTTTCGGTCTTTTTCCGTTTATATCACAAAAAATAAAAATCGCAGAGGCAATCAAATACCATTAAAAGAAAGCTCTATTTGTGGGAAGAAAAGGACGCAAATTTCGTTTGGGTACAACATTGCATGTCCGCACAATTTACAGTTAAAGCAGCGCAGTGCAAAATTCTGAATTCACCTCTGGTCCTTTAGCTACCAAATGGTCTGGGGCTTAAGTGGTTAAAGTGCAATTTTTTTTTTTGCCCTAAACGGGTCTTTTTTTGCACGAGCAAAATAAAATGCTTTTTTTTTTTTTTTTTTGCCCTATGGGTCTTTTGGAAAAGAGCACAATAAAGTGCCTTTTTTTTTTTTCCCCTAAAAGTTAGATTTTCTCTGACACTGGGCTCATGGCAGTGTAAAAAGACTGCACTGCAACACAAATAGGTAAACCTATGCAGATCGCTGATTTTAATCTCTGAATCTGGACTCCTATATAATATTCTCTCTCCCTGAAAGCACCAACACAGGAACCTGGCCCTACACTACACTATCTCTCTATCTTTTCCCTCAGATTGTAGAATCAGGACTACCTCATCTATTTTTCTATCTCTCCCTAAAAGCAGCAGCAGCAGACTAGATCCTCTCCCTATCTATTCTGAAGCAGAGTGACATGTGTGCTGTGTGCCTCTAGCTTATATAGAAGCTGGGTCACATGTTGCACTGACCAATCACAGCCATGCCATTAGTAGGCATGGCTATGATGGCCTCTAAGGGCACACCAGCTAATCAAAAGGTGATTGGCTGGCCCCTGAAGCATTTCTAAATGTGTAATTAGATTGCCGAACCCAAACCCAACCCGGACTTTTGGGCAAAGTCCGGGTTCGGGAAAAAGCTAAAGTTCGGTACGGACCCGAACTTTACAGTTCGGGTTCGCTCAACACTATTTGTTACTAGTTTTTTTTTTTTGGTATTTGCTTTGCAGGTATGGTATGGTAAGGTCTTACTGTTGTACTGTAATGTTACTTTGTTTTAATGTTAACCATCATTTGCTTAGCAGGTACACCATTCAGTTGCAGCGCAGATCTATCTATCTTGACAGCAACAGCGTTTGCTCCCACGATACATAAAGCCGTGACTCCAACACTGTAGGAGGTGATTTTACCACCACAGTTAAAAAAAGAGCATATATGCCGAAGCATGGGGGCAGCAGGGGCGGAGGAGCGATTTTGCTCCTAATGCCGCGTACATAAGGTCGAAATTCCGACGGAGGCTTGCCCGTGGAAAAGTCAGACCGTGTGTATGCGGCATAACCTTTTATGCCGCGTACATACGGTCGAAATTCCGACAGAGGCTTGCCCGTGGAAAAGTCCGACCGTGCGTACGCGGCATAACTTTTTTGCGGGAGGATGTTTAGGCACAGGTTGCATTAATTTTTTTTTTATTTGTTACTAGTTTTTTTTTGGTATTTGCTTTGCAGGTATGGTATGGTAAAGGTCTTACTGTTGTACTGTAATGTTACTTTGTTTTAATGTTAACCATCATTTGCTTAGCAGGTACACCATTCAGTTGCAGCGCAGATCTATTTATCTTGACAGCAACAGCGTTTGCTCCCACGATACATAAAGCCGTGACTCCAACGCTGTAGGAGGTGATTTTACCACCACAGTTAAAAAAAGAGCATATATGCCGAAGCATGGGGGCAGCAGGGGCGGAGGAGCGATTTTGCTCCTAATGCCGCGTACATAAGGTCGAAATTCCGACGGAGGCTTGCCCGTGGAAAAGTCAGACTGTGTGTATGCGGCATAACCTTTTATGCCGCGTACATACGGTCGAAATTCCGACAGAGGCTTGCCCGTGGAAAAGTCCGACCGTGCGGCATAACTTTTTTGCGGGAGGATGCCCCCATGCTTCGGCATATATAAATGGGGCATGTATGCCCATCATTAGAAGTGGGTGGATGAAGGGAGGTATTCTAATGGTGGGCATACCCACAGATCAATCTCTTTTTTTCGTTCAGCCAACAGGCTGCATATCTTGGCATTTTATGGCCTTCGAAACTGTGATAGGTAGTGAGGAGGGAAATCAAAAATTTTCGCCCTTAGAAATCTTGAAGGTGGTGCTTGGTTTTTGGGGCCCCATACGCGGCTAGGCTCTCAAAAAGTCTCACACATGTGGGGTGCAATTCCACATATAACCATGGCATGTGTGAGCAATATATCAGTTAGTGACAACTTGTTGTAATTGTTTTTTTTGTCTTGTCATTATTCAATCACTTGGGACAAAAAAAAAAAAATATTCAATGGGCTCAACATGCCTCTCAGCAATTTCCTTGGGGTGTCTACTTTCCAAAATGGGGTCATTTGGGGGGGGGGGTTTGTACTGCCCTGCCATTTTAGCACCTCAAGAAATGAGATAGGTAGTCATAAATTAAAAGCTGTGTAAATTCCAGAAAATGTGCCCTAGTTTGTAAACGCTATAATTTTTGTGCAAACCAATAAATATATGCTTATTGACATTTTTTTTACTAAAGACATGTGGCTGAATAAATTTTGGCCTAAATGTATGACTAAAATTGAGTTTATTCGATTTTTCTTATAACAAAAAGTAGAAAACATATTTTTTTTTTAAGTTTTCGGTCTTTTTCCATATATTTCCATTTATTTCACAAAAAATAAAAATCGCAGAGGCAATTAAATACCATTAAAAGAAAGCTCTATTTATGGGAAGAAAAGGACGCAAATTTCGTTTGGGTACAACATTGCATGTCCGCACAATTTCCAGTTAAAGAAGCGCAGTGCCAAATTGTAAAAACACCTCTGGTCATTAAGCTGCGTAATGGTTCGGGGCTTAAGTGGTTAAATCGTTTTTTTTTCCAGCAAGAACTCATCTATGTGGTCTTTTATTAATCTCTCCAGTATCTTCCCAACTATAGAAGTTAAACTAACAGGTCTATAGTTACTTGGTAAAAACTTTGTTCCCTTTTTAAATATAGGCACCACATTGGCCCTGCGCCAATCCAGTGGTACTATTCCTGTCATTAATGGCTTTGAAATTACATAGCTCAATTCTTTTAGGATCCGTGGGTGTATGCCATCTGGTCCAGGTGCTTTATCCACCTTTATTCTGTCTGAATATTTCTGGACCATATCACTTTTGAGCCATTGTGGATTTGGGGCTGTGTCACTACCACCCCCATTATGGACATGAGCTCCCCCATGCTCCATTCTATACACAGAGCTGAAAAAAGTATTTAATAAATTAGCCTTCTCTTTGTCCCCAGTCACCCACTCTAGATTATTTTGTAAAAGGCCTACATGCTCAGACCTGACATTTTTACTATTAATATATTTTAAGATTTTTTTGGGGTTTGTCCTACTATCTTTTGCAATCTGTCGTTGGTTTTGAATTTTTGCATCCTTGATTTCCATTTTACATATCCTGTTATATTCTTTGAAACATTTAAACGACACTAGTGTTTCTTAATTGTTATATTTTTTAAAAGCTCTTTTCTTATTGTTTATAGCTTTTTTAACTTTAACCGTGAGCCACATAGGTTTAATTTCTAGCCTTTTAAACTTATTACACATGGGAATTTACTTTGCAGTGAGGTCCCAAACAGTCTTTTTGAAGAATTCCCATTTCTGTTCTGTGCCCATTGATGCCAATATTCCCTCCCAGACTAAGTCCTGGAGAGCAGCCCTCATCCTTGGAAAATTTGTTCTCTTGAAATTAAGTGTTTTTATCTTTCCCGTATGTGATTTTTGCTTAGAGCTAACATCAAATGAAATCATGTTATGGTCACTGCTACCCAGGTGTTCCTTTATCTGAACATTAGTAATACGCGATGCATGGTTTGAGATTACCAGGTCCAACAGAGGGCATCATTCCTAGTTGGGGCCTCAATAAACTGGACCATAAAATTGTCCTGCAATAGGCTTATAAATTTTTGCCCTTTAACTGTCCCAGCAGTGCCATTACTCCAGTCAATTTCTGGGTATTTAAAATCCCCCATTATTATCACCGTCCCAGCCCTTGCAGCCCTTTCCATCTGTGCAAGCAGCCGAGTCTCAACCTCCTCATTAACATTGGGTGGTCTATAACAAACTCCAATGATTAACTTTGAACTACGCACATCTGTATGCAGTTCCACCCATAATGCTTCAGCCTCATCACACTCTCCATAAACCAGGTCCTCTTTCACACTCGCTTTGAGATCACTTCTCACATAGAGACAGACCCCACGACCTTTCCTTTTTACCCTGTCTTTCCAAAAGAGTGCATAGCCAGGAATATTAATAGCCCAGCGCTGGGTCTTGTCCTTGCACCTTCAGTTATGGCAATACTTATCTTTAAAACATATACATACAAACACATTTCCTGCAGAAATCAAAGCTGAACTAAACTGTCTCCGAGCACCACAAACTGAAAAAGCTATTTATTTAATTTTTATTATTTAAAGCAATCCCACTGGTACATCCATGTCTCCATGCTTTATTTTGTTGAAAAGTCACTTCCCTAGCATTTCGAGCTGCAGCCATCTTAAATAAGGGCAGATGATTAATGCAGCATTTACCTCCTGGATTCCATCTGCCCTTAGCTCAGGCATGCTGACAGCAAGGTGTGCTTAGCTGAGAAAGCCCCTCCTCCAGATGGAAGAAAAGATGCCCATGAAGACTTCTGGGATGTATGACATAATTTTGGCCTAGGCCAGAAACCAGAAAGCAACTGAACAAATGTAAATAAAAAGTTTTAAAACGTAAATATTGTACAGTATAACTTCCTATCTATTTACTAATGCTAGCATCATAAGAAATAAAAATAGTTACTGTTGATTAGGAGAGTTTAGTTCCACTTTCATAACTGTATAACAACATTTTTGTTGGATCTGTTATTAAACATCCTCAGAAAAAAATGCTAGAGATAGGGAAAGTATTCAACTCAGATCAGCTGTTTTATTTGAGGGGGATTCATATGTTTTTATTAGGCCGAAGTTGGAATTATGCTTTAAATCACTTTAGCAGATTGGGAAAGAGATGACTAACCATCTCAAGCCTTGCTGAGGCTGCAGGTTTTTTTTTTTTTTTTTAACACAACATAGGGGAAAGTTTAAGTCATCTGTAGGACCAATGGTGATGAAAGAAAAAGTCACTTTTGATAAGAAAGGTGAGGTGGATTGAGGCTATGTGAAATTGCTGCAGTTAACGTTAGCAAGGCCCATCTGGAAAAAGACATTATTAACAGACATCAGCACTGTGAGGTAATACACAGACAAATAAAATTACTATTAAAGCAAAAAGCAGATGGCACAAATGTTTACACCTATTGGAAAAATTATATTGTGACCAATAACACCAAAACACCAGCAAACTGCAGTTACATTTCCAGTTAATCATTATTACAATTAGAAAGATTTAGGAGGAACATACAATTGTTTTTTTTTTTCACCTTATACTGTATTTTTGATTATTTATTATGTTCAATAATAATACATTTTTTATAATTATTTCTTATTCACCACTTGCAGGCAGCAGGGGGCAGGCTCCAAAGAAGAGCATCTACTTTCTATATGGTCTCCCCATTGCTTTTCTCTTATGTAGATGCTTTGCAAACTTGCTGTCATATACTAATAAATAAATGATTATTTGTACAGCAAATATTTTATATAAATTATTAAGAGATTATATCAAACATTGGTTTATAAACGTTTTAATTAAAAAAACAGTTTAAAGTAATTTATTGAAAAACTGGTACTCTATTTACAACTCTGTTCCAGGCAAACAATTAAATACACAGATATTATAGTATTCTAGTGACATAAAGTTGTCAGATGATATAATATATAATATTTGGCTAGATATGGTGCAATGGAAGTTCAATATTTTTGTTATTTGTAATCCCAGGCCTGGAATTGATATCAGTGCATTAGCAATTACCCCCCTTTTTGTCCTCCCTTCCTCCTTCTCTATTCCTTTCCCTTCTTCCTTTTGTTTTTGCTCTTGTTGTTTTGGTAAAAAAAAAAAAAAAATGCTCTATAAGCAGAGATGTACAGTTGTGCTCATAAGTTTACATACCCTGGCAGAATGTATGATTTCTTGGCAATTTTTCTGAGAATATGAATGATAACCGAAACACGTTCCTTTCACTTGTGGTTAGTGTTTGGCTTAAGCTATTAATTATCAATCAACTGTGTTTACTATTTTTAAATTATAATCACAACAGAAACTACCCAAATGACCCTGATCAAAAGTTTACATACCCCAGTTCTTAATACCGTGTATTGCCCCCTTTAACATCAATGACAGCTTGAAGTCTTTTGTGGTATTTGTCGATGAGGCTCTTTATCTTCTCAGATGGTAAAGCTGCCCATTCCTCTTGGCAAAAAGCCTCCAGTTTATGTAAATTCTTGGGTTGTCTTGCATGAACTGCACGTTTGAGATCTCCCCAGAGTGGCTCAATGATATTGAGGTCAGGAGACTGAGATGGCCACTCCAAAACCTTCATTTTATTCTGCTGTAGCCAATGACAGGTCGACTTGGCCTTGTGTTTAGGATCATTGTCATGTTGGAATGTCCAAGTACGTCCCATGCGCAGCTTCCTGGCTGATGAATGCCAATGTTCCTCCAGTATTTTTTGATAACATAATGCATTCATCTTGTCATCAATTTTGACCAAATTTCCTGTGCCTTTATAGCTCACACATCCCCAAAACATCAGCGATCTACCTCCGTGTTTCACAGTAGGAATGGTGTACCTTTCATCATAGGCCTTGTTGACTCCTCTCCAAATGCAGTGTTTATGGTTGTGGCCAAAAAGCAAAGTTTTGGTCTCATCACCCAAAATGACTTTGTGCCAGAAGATTTGAGGCTTGTCTCTGTGCTGTTTGGCGTATTGTAAGTGGGATACTTTGTGGTATATGCATAGTAATGGCTTTCTTCTGGCGACTCGACCATGCAGCTCATCTTTCTTCAAGTGCCTCCTTATTGTGCATTTTAAAACAGCCACACCACATGTTTGCAGAGAGTCCTGTATTTCACCTGAAGTTATTTGTGGGTTTTTCTTTGCATCCCAAACTATTTTTCTGGCAGTTGTGGCTGAAATTTTAGTTGGTCTACCTGACCGTGGTTTGGTTTCCACAGAACCCCTCATTTTCCACTTCTTGATTAGAGTTTGAACACTGCTGATTGACTTTCTCAATTCCTTGGATATCTTTTTATATCCCTTTCCTGTTTTGTACAGTTCAACTACCTTTTCACGCAGATCCTCTCTTACCTCTTGACAATTCAAAAAAATTTGATTTCCCCTCAGTTTCTTTCTTAATCACAATAGCCAGGGGGACAAATAGAATCTCCCCAATATGGACAGCAATAAAAAGCTGACAGTGTCTAACCCTTTCCACTCTATCCAAAACTAAAAATAGTTTTACCTAGAGATACACTTTAAGTATTATTTAACCACTTGCTGACTAGCCGCCGTCATTATACTGCAGCAGGTCGGCTCTTTCCCATGAATCGCCGTAACTGTATGTCGGCTCCTTTAAGAACCATAGCAGGCACATTCGGGGACCCGAAACGCATGTCTGGTGGCTGCAATGTCTGCCGGCAATCCGCGGGAAAGAGAGCCAGAACAGGGATCTGTCAATGTAAACAGACAGATCACTGTTCTGACTGGGGAGGAGAGAGAGGTCTGCTTTTCCTAGTGATTAGGAACAGCGATCTCTCTCCTTCTCTAGGCAGTCCCATCCCCCCCGCAGTTAGAAACACCTCCCAAGGAACACATTTAACCCCTTGATGGCCCCCATATTGCCCTGCCAGTGACATTTACACAGTAATCAGTGCATTTTTATAGCACTGATCACTGTATAAATGTCAATGGTCCCAAAAAGTGTCAAAAGTGTCCAATCTGTCCTCCACAAAATCGCAGTCCCACTAAAAACTGCACATCGCTGCCATTACTAGTAAAAATAATAATAATAAAAATGCCATAAAAATGCCATAAATCTATTCCCTATTTGTAGACACTATAACTTTTGCTCAAACTAATCAATATACGCTTATTGCGATTTTCTTTTCACCAAAAATATGTAGAATACATATTGGCCTAAACTGATGAAGAAATAATTTTTTTTTACTTTTTTTTATTTGGGATATTTATTATAGCAAAAAGTAAAAAATATAGTTTAAAAAAAACCGCAGAGGTGATCAAATACCACCAAAAGAAAGCTCTATTTGTGGGGGAAAAAAAAGACAATTTTGTTTGGGTACAGCGTCTCACGACCGCGCAATTGTCGGTAAAAGCGACACAGTGCTGTATCACAAAAGTTTCCTGGTCATTAAGGGGGAAAATCTTGCAGGCTGTAAGTGATTAATATACAACAAGATGAAATGGGGGTCTTTTACACCTGCCTCTAGTCACTTACAATAATGTTTTAATTTAAGTTTCAAGCCTCGTACACACGACCGAGTTTCTCGTCAAAAAAAACGACAAGAAAACTGCCGAGAGAGCTTTCTTGCCGAGAAAACCGTTCGTGTGTATGGTTTCTCGTCGAGAAAATTGCCGGGAATCTCTCGAGAAAAATAGAGAACCTGCTCTCTATTTTCTCGTCAGAATTCTCGTTTTTCTCGTCGGGTTTCTTGTCGGGCTGTTTTGCGACGAGAAAAACGGTCGTGTGTATGCTTTTCCGAGTCTTAAAAAATTGCTCCTTCTGGTAAAAACTAGTGTTCGTAATGGAGATAGCACATTCGTCATGCTGAACTGAAAAGCACGAGGCTGAAAAGTGTGAATCGTCTCTCACCAAATTTTTTACTAACACGCGATAACACAAGATCAGCAAAAGCAGCCCAAGGGGTGGCGCTATTGGAATTGAACTTCCACTTTATACTGCCGTTGTACGTGCTGTACAACGACGAGATTTAGAATTGACAGTGTGTATGCAAGGAAAGCTTGACAAGAAGCTCGTCAAGCTTGACAAGAATCTCGTCGAGAAAATTGACAGGTTTTTTACGACGAGAAACTCGGTGGTGTGTACGAGGCTTCAGTGATGAAAATTGATGCGGTTGGTCAAAAATCTTTCGCAATTCTGGAAATGTTCTCTTTGGTAAGTGAGAAAATTGAACTATCCTTTCACTGTGCAGGTGCTCTTCCATAAACTAAAACATATTTTTTCGGCTGAAAGGAAGAAATTGCTTCACTACATTTCCCAGGTGATCATTTAGAGAACTGGCAATTACTGGAGCTTTTATTAGTGTTTATAGAGAGGGAGAGAGTAAAGATAAGTATGCATTGCTGCTGATCTGTTATCATGAAATTACAGAAGTGAATAAAATTTTGCAGATATGCTTATTTATGTGCATGCATGATATGCAAACTGTGAAGACTCGTACACACGGCCGGTTTTCTCGGCAAGAAAACAGCTGGGAGAGCTTTTTGCCTTTAAAACCGGCCGTGTGTATGGTTTCTTGTCGGGCAAACTGCCGGGAATCTCTATTTTTCTCGTCGGGATTTTCGGCAAGTGTTTCCTGCCGAGAAAACCGTGAGTGTGTACGCTTACCTGTACCAGGTAAGCCCGCGCATGCTCGATGAGACTTTGATGCATGCGCGGTAGCTTACAAGGGTAGTGTAGGGTGAAGCAAGTAGTCAATGACGTCACCGCGTTCTTGCCATTCAAAAGAACGGCGGTTCTTTTGAATGTGCCGTGTGTACACTTGGCGAGCAAGAAAAGCTTGCCAGGAATCCCGTCAGGAAAACCAATGTTTTTTTCCTGACGGGATTCCCGGCCGTGTGTACAGGGCTTGACTGTTTGGTTCAGGTTGGAGGCATAAATACAAAGCTCAGTCTATTGCAGTTTACACATAACCCTGTGATTATCTCACTGATTTGCTTATTTCTAAATGTGTCCGTGCTCAGGCACAGACATTTTATTTATAAATGAAAAGAACAGTCCACCTAATGATGTCTTAAACAAAAAGCATGATAGTCAGTATTATATACAAATTTTAAATGGTAGATTATTCATACATTAATGGAAGAAATAAAACAATATAAGACCCATACAGAACTATATATAACACTATAAATATTATATTAGTGACCACAACTGGACATACAAAACTAATATCAGACCTTCCCAAAAGCATAAAACGACAAGGGAATTTGTATTCATGTCATCTTATTCAGAGAATCATCAGAAATCGAAATATACAATTCCCTAAATCTTCTGAAATATAGTCAAGTATACTCTAGTTTTATACATAAATATTTTAAATAATTAACTGAGCTATGTTTTCAACCACGGGTGTTTGTGTTAACAGAAATGTTACCTCTTTGCACCCAAGGGTAAAACAAATGTTAATGTCTAAGCACAATTTTACATTTTTGAAATGTGTTAGTAAAACCACACATATCATCACTACTACTTTGTACATCCAGGTGGATTATGCCGTGTTTTTTTTCATGACAAACTGGGCTTTCACTTGGTGGTAAATGGTAATGGATATCTCCTGATTTTTTTGTTATTATCAAAGGAAAACTGTCCCAAAATAGTAAAAAAAAAAAAAAATCGGAAATGTAGTTGTATATTTCTTGCTACTACCAAAACCTTCCACCAAAAAACAACCCAAAATAAATTTTCTGCTCCTGACAATCGCAGTGATACCACATGTTTATGTTAGTTGTTGTTTGTACCTGTAGTACAGCCCAGAAACAATAGTGCGCATTTTGCTTCTTTGTTTATCCTACCTAAAACACACTGACGCTGACACTAACTGACACTGATACTAATTTAAAGTGTTACTAAACCTACAACAGTAAAATCAGTCTGTATATGCAGTAAAGAACCTTAGGCCCCATGCACACGAGACGCTGGTAAACGCGCGTTCAGAGGCAGTTGGATGCTTTTTTCAACTGCCCCTGAACTCATTCAATGTTATCCTATGTGTCCATGCAGACAGTCTCATTTTTTGGCGTTTTTAAGCAGTTGCGTTTAACCTTGTTTTTCCAGAAGCAAAAGAATGGGTTCAGACGCAAACGTTTTCCACGTTTCAGATGCAAAACGCGGCCAAAACGCGGTACCGGTGTTTTGCCGCGATTTCGTTTATAAGCGTTTTTAAGGGTGACCTATTTTTTTACATTAGAAATCTCAAAAATGATGGCAAATGATGAAAAACCATTAAAAAAATATTAAGAAAAAACTGTAATTGCTTGCAATGCATTGGACAACTTGTGGCTGGTGACGTGGCAAGTGGACAATCCACAACTTGTGGCAGGTGACGTGGCAGATGATGAGGCCAGGTGACGTGGCAAATGGACAATCCACAACTTGTGGCAGGTGACGTGGCCAGGTGACGTGGCCAGGTGACATGGCAAGTGGACAATCCCCAACTTGTGGCAGGTGACGTGGCCAGGTGACATAGCAGGTGACATGGCCAGGTGACGTGGCCAGTGGACAATCCACAACTTGTGGCAGGTGACATGGCCAGGTGACGTGGCAGGTGACGTGGCCAGTGGACAATCCACAACTTGTGGCAGGTGACGTGGCCAGGTAATGGGGCAGGTGACGTGGCCAGGTGACATGGCCAGTGAACAGTCCACAACTTGTGGCAGGTGACGTGGCCAGGTGACGTGGCAGGTGACGTGGCCAGGTGACATGGCAAGTGGACAATCCACAACTTGTGGCAGGTGACGTGGCCAGGTGACATGGCAAGTGGACAATCCACAACTTGTGGCAGGTGACGTGGCCAGGTGCAGTGGCAGGTGACGTGGCCAAGTGACGTGGCAGGTGACATGGCCAGGTGACGTGACCAGGTGATGTGGCCAGTGGACAATCCACAACTTGTGCCAGGTGACGTGGCCAGGTGACGTGGCAGGTGACGTGGCCAGGTGACGTGGCAAGTGGACAATCCACAACTTGTGGCAGGTGACGTGGCCAGGTGACGTGGCAGGTGACGTGGCAAGTGGACAATTCACAACTTGCGGCAGGTGATGTGGCCAGGTGGACAATCCACAACTTGTGGCAGGTGATGTGGCAAGTGGACAATCCACAGCTTGTGGCAGGTGATGTGGCAAGTGACACGCTAAATACAAGTACACTGCTGCTCTCTCAGCTGCTGCTACTCACTCTGGTCTCACAAAATGGCTGAAATGGTTAATAATACTGTTTTTCGAGCTTAGGGAGGGTCTTATGATGTTTCTTAACTAAACGCTTATAGACGCAAACGCGGTAAAACGCAGCTAAACGCAGCTGCAATTGCGGCAAATCGGGCGTTTCTAGACGCCGGTTTCAGCCTTTAAAAACGTGCGTTCAGCAGAGTTTGCACCAGCGTCTTGTGTGCATGGGGCCTATGAGGTTAATCCTCTGCATTGTGTAAAAAGGCTGGAGATCCTGGCTTCTCTGATCCTCCCCTTCTTCCACTGTCCCCTGATAATTTCCTGATAACACAGAGCCTATGGAGTAAGGCTGCACATGCTCAGTTTGGTGTGTATTGCTATAGAGTTTTTTGTTTTTCATGGGAGAGTGCATGTGATCAGCACAGGGGTCAGGGGTCTTGCAGTTTCATAGGGAAGTCAGAAAACTCCTCCTACAAGCTTTAACCAGTGCTTGGCTGGACACTGCTAGAAGTCACATACTACTCTAACTGCTGATGAGAAAAGGTATTTAGCAGTTTATATTTACTAAAATAATTGCATTTCCATGTTCTGCATTGGAAAATGCAGGGTCCTGGGTTTAGTAACACTTTATAAAAAATGTAAAAAAAAAATTCTGCCGCCCCCCACCCCCTCAAAATGCTGACCCTGACCTTTAACTATGAAATTTGACCCTGACCAAAACACTAACCCTGGCACTCACCTAGATCAAACCTTGATGTAGGTATTTTTTTAATTGTATTATTTTATTATTATTTTTAAACACAGTTGTTGTTTTCTCCTCTGCAAGGAGAGAGAGAAACACAGGGGCAGTCTTCACAGTGACTGATCACTATGATAGCCAACCAGGGGCTATTACAGCGATCAGGTGACCCGGAATTGCGAGTTTCGTGTAATTAGTGACCCTGGTCTCTGTGCTAGGAATGGTGTGCTCACAGCACATAAACAGATACGCAAATATGCAGCTCCATGGAAAAAGGCCCAGTCCAGCCTCATATTTGCGTACTCTCTGCACCACGGGGTTAAAGTATATGTGAACCCTTACCTTGTAAAACTACCCATTCAGTTTGAAATAGAAATGCAAAGCAAAACATGTGTGTATATATATATCTATATCTATATCAGGGATGAGCCGAACACCCCCCTGTTCGGTTCGCACCAGAACCTGCGAACAGACAGAATGTTCGCGTGAACTTTAGAACCCTATTAAATACAATGGACTCGAACGTTCAAAATCTAAAGTGCTAATTATAAAGGCTAATATGCAAGTTATTGTCCTAAAAAGTGTTTGGGGACCCGGGTCCTGCCCCAGGGGACATGTATCAATGCAAAAAAAAGTTTTAAAAATAGACGTTTTTTCGGGAGCAGTGATTTTAATAATGCTTAAAATGAAAAAATAAAAGTGAAATATTCCTTTAAATTTCGTACATGGGGGGTGTGTATGATATGCATGTAAAGTGGCGCATGTTTCCCGTGCTTAGAACTGTCCCTGCATAAAATGTCATTTTTGAAGGAAAAAAAGTCATTTAAAACTCACTCGCGGCTATTAATGAATTGTCGGCTCCCGGCAATACATACAAAAGTCATTAATAAAAAATAAAAAAAAAGCGTGGGGGTCCCCCAGAATTCAATTACCAGGCCCTTTAGGTCTGGAATGGATATTAAGGGGAACCCCGCCGCAAATTAAAAAAAATGTGTGCGGTTCCCCCAAATATCCATACCAGGCCCTTCAGATCTGGCATGGATTTTAAGGGGAACTCCACCCCAAATGTAAAAAAAAATGGCGTGGAGTCCCCCCAAAAATCCATACCAGACCCTTATCCGAGCACGCAACCTGGCAGGCCGCAGGAAAAGAGGGGGGGGACGAGAGAGCGCCCCCCCCCTCCTGAACCGTACCAGGCCACATGCCCTCAACATGGGGAGGATGTCCCCATGTTGATGGGGACAAGGGCCTCATCCCCACAACCCTTGCCCGGGGGGTCTGCGGGCGGGGGGCTTATCGGAATCTGGAAGAGCAAAGGGGACCCCCAGATCCCGCTCCCCCTATGTGAATTGGTAAGGGGTACATTGTACCCCTACCATTTCACGAAGAAAGTGTCAAAAAATGTAAAAAAAAACACACACACCTTGGAAAAGTCCTTTATTAAAAAAATAAAAAAATAAATAAAAAAAAATATTCCAACGGTGAAATCCAGTGTCCCGCGGCGATCCGATGTCCAGCGCTGTCTGTCATTGGTTGAGCCTGAGCGGACCTGATGGACCTGATGGGGAACTTCCTCCGCAGTCTATTACATGTATAGACCCGCCCCTTCTAAAGTTCCCCATCAGGTCCGCTCAGCCAATGACTCAGTGTAAGGCTGAGGACCTGATGTGGAACATGAGAAGGGGCGGGTCTATACATGTATTACACAGTGAGGGAAGTTCCCCATCAGGTCCGCCCCCTCGGTATGTCAGACCCCGCCTACGTCATTGGCCTTGAGCGGACCTGATGGGGAACTTCCTAAACTGTGTAAATTTAAATTACACAGTCAAGGAAGTTCCCCGCTCAGGCCAATGACGTAGGCGCGGTCTGACATACCGAGGGGGCGGACCTGATGGGGAACTTCCCTCACTGTGTAATACATGTATAGACCCGCCCCTTCTCATGTTCCGCATCAGGTCCTCAGCCTTACACCGAGTCATTGGCTGAGCGGACCTGATGGGGAACTTTAGAAGGGGCGGGTCTATACATGTAATAGACTGCGGAGGAAGTTCCCCATCAGGTCCGCTCAGGCTCAGCCAATGACGGACAGCGCTGGACATCGGATTGCCGCGGGACACTGGATTTCACCGCTGGAATGTTTTTGTTTTTAATTTTATTTTAATTTTTTAATAAAGGACTTTTCCAAGGTGTGTGTGTTTTTTTTATTTTTTTTTTACACTTTTTTCGTTAAATGGTAGGGGTACAATGTACCCCTTACCAATTCACATAGAGGGGGGGCGGGATCTGGGGGTCCCCTTTGTTAAAGGGCTCTTCCAGATTCCGATAAGCCCCCCGCCCGCAGACCCCCACAACCACCGGGCAAGGGTTGTGGGGATGAGGCCCTTGTCCCCATCAACATGGGGACATCCTCCCCATGTTGAGGGCATGTGGCCTGGTACGGTTCAGGAGGGGGGGCGCTCTCTCGTCCCCCCTCTTTTCCTGTGGCCTGCCAGGTTGCGTGCTCGGATAAGGGTCTGGTATGGATTTTTGGGGGGACTCCACGCCATTTTTTTTTAAATTTGGGGTGGAGTTCCCCTTAAAATCCATGCCAGATCTGAAGGGCCTGGTATGGATATTTGGGGGAACCGTACGCATTTTTTTTTAAATTTGCGGCGGGGTTCCCCTTAATATCTATACCAGACCTGAAGGGCCTGGTAATTGAATTCTGGGGGACCCCCACGCTTTTTTTTTTATTTTTATCAATGACTTTTGTATGTATTGCCTGGAGCCGACAATTCATTAATAGCCGCGAGTGAGTTTTAAATGACTTTTTTTCCTTCAAAAATTAAATTTTATGCAGGGACTGTTCTAAGCACGGGAAACATGCGCCACTTTACATGCATATCATACACACCCCCAGGTACGAAATTTAAAGGAATATTTCACTTTTATTGTTTCACTTTAAGCATTATTAAAATCACTGCTCCCGAAAAAACAGCCGTTTTTAAAACTTTTTTTTGCATTGATACATGTCCCCTGGGGCAGGACCCGGGTCCCCAAACACTTTTTATGACAATAACTTGCATATAAGCCTTTATAATTAGCACTTTAGATTTCTCCCATAGACTTTTCGAATTTGCCGCGAACACCCCAATTTGTTCGCTGTTCGGCGAACGGGCGAACAGGCAATGTTCGAGTCGAACATGAGTTCGACTCAAACTCGAAGCTCATCCCTAATCTATATATATATAGATCTATATATATAGCCAGGTCCTGGGTTACAGCAATATGGAGAAGGAGACATTGCCTTTTATTCTTCTCTCCCTCTACTGGGATACTAATGTTATGCTGCACCATTCTTCTCCAGCCAGCAGGGGAAGTGATAAAGCCAAGCAAGCCCGTAGACCTCTATGCAGAGTGCTGAGAATCCTGGAAATTGTAGTTTGAGAAAACAGCCATATAATGGGGCCAATTGACTACTTACACTAGAGATCCCAACATCTACTGTATAGTAGGAGGAATGAGAGATGATTTTTATTAAACTGCCAGGGAAAGTTCTTCCTCTTGGCACAGAGGGAGTTAGAGAGAGTACACCTCTGTCTAAATATTCACCTGCCAGTGGGAGACTGGAGCATCCTCTCACCCTCTGTTCCCCACCGCTGATCACTAAAGGCCTTCAGGGAGAGACCGAGGGGCCCCCCTTCTACAGAAAGAGATCACCGCAGCATCCCAGGGATTGGTGAGAGGGTTATTCACCCATTGCCGATATTACTAGCAAGGACTGAGCCACTGAGAACAGGACAGCAATTGTAACCAATCCATACTTCACCCACACTTGACTCTATACCGCACTTATTTCAAATCTAGAGTGTACCAATTCCAACCCTATACAGCGTTATACCGAACCTTTACTGTACCTATACTGAATACAGGTTAATTGGGACTGTCGTTTAGTGCACCAATGCTCTTAAAGGGCCCTAACAATAGCTGACAGAAGAACATCCCAAAGGACTGCCCCTCCCGCAATAATTAATCTGCAAGTCCCCTTTGTTTCCATGCCCTCTCTGCTACCATCCTCCTTTTCAGTTTGGACACTTTATACTCAGTTGGTCTAGGACTAACATTGCCGCCATGAATGCGTTCTGTCAGTATAGTTCCAGTACTCGTTAGATCTAACTTTGCTGCCGCTCACTACTGCATTTGAGGTGGTATTGCTACTGTTTATGCTGATCTGGATGCCAAATGGCATCTTATGCCTTGTCCGTACTGTTAATCACTTTGTATGCTAAATTGTGTTATTACCATTGTTTTTTTTTTTAGATGCAGTACAATTATAAAAAAAAGGGTAACAAAAGACCCCAATCGAGGTCGGTACAGAATATGACCATTAGAAACAAACAAGAGAAGGCCACTTGGAAATAAGTTCCATCACAGAATCATAGACCACGGTGCATAATATAGAGGGTAGAGCGGACTCTGTATACAAAAAGTAGGCGCCAATAAATTTAAAGTAGGCCCTGAGGGACAACGGCCCTACGTCTACTCCCTACCAGTCCACGCACCCCAATTGGGATCCTGCTGTGCATGGAGCAATCGGGAATAGAGCACCCAGGGAGGGATAAGAACAAAGGGCTTGGCAACCCACAAACCTGCCCTGGTTGCTGACCCCCTGAGGGGGCGAACCATCCTGGGGGAGTCTGAGCTCGAACCTCTGTTAATACCCTGAAGGGGTTAAAGAACCCAACTACCGGAGTGGCTTCCAAAAGCCTGTAAGGCGGGCCATCTAGCTGTACCCATCAACATAAAAAAAAAAAAGACTGATCAGATATAATCCCTGAGTAGCCAGTGACAGTCTACGATAGAGATCGAGAGTAGGAATAAAAGAAGAGGAGAAATAGGGATAGGAAAGAGAAGGGGGAGCGAACTAGAGAATAAGAGGGAAAGGAGGGGGGGCGGGGAAGTCAGAATTCCTCGCGGAGAGGGGGGAAGAATGACCAGCAACAAGCCAATTAGGGGCTGTCCAGTGCTCACCTAATGGGGAAGGAGGGATATGCCTACATGTGTAGCCCAGGGTTCCCAGATAAGACGGAATTTTTCTGGGGTGTCTAGTAAGGTATTAGAAATCCTTTCCTGAGTCATTATGCAGGAAATCTTGTGTTTAGCTTGGTGAAATGACACAGAGGGCAACTTCCAGGCGTGGGCCAAGGTAATCTTGGCCCCCAGAAGGATGAAGTGTATGAGAGAGCGGGATAATTTAGGGACCTTAGGGATAGCATCATTAAGGAGGGCAATAGTAGGGTCTTGCTTCACCTCAAAACCAGTGACTTTGCGAATGAGGCTGAAAATTCTATTCCAGAACCCCCTCATTTTAAGGCATTCCCAGAGGGTGTGGAGGAGAGAGCCTACAAGGCCACATCCTCTGAAGCAGAGGGGGGAGGTCTGCGGATAAAACCTAGAAAGGCGAGTAGGGACCAGGTACCATCTGGAGATGACCTTAACGTCAGCTTCCATCAGGGAGGTGTTTAAGATACCCTTAAATGAGCGGGAGAAGTTTGTGTACCAAGTGTCTAGATCCCATTCAAACTGGAGGTCCTGCTCCCATTTCAACATATAGCTTGCTTTGCCCTGAGGGTCAGCTAACGCTGAATAGATCAGGGAGATGCCTCCCCTGACACCCATGGCTGAGGAGCACCAAAGCTCATATTGAGTAACAGAGAGTGGATTGTCTGAGCTTTTCCAGACCCCACGCAAAAAATTTAACAATTGATAATAGCGGAAGGTTTCGGAAGAGGGCATGTCCAGTTTGGAAGTGCTGTATTTGAGCGAGATGGGACCATCATTGTTAAAATATTGTCCTATTCTGTATAGACCCTTGTCGAGCCACCATCCAAAAGCCTTGATATTCAGACCCGGGGGGAATTGGGGGTTGTGGAAGATATGAGCCAGGGGATGCCAGGGAGAGGACAGTGAGGGATGTTTATGAAGGGTATCGCAGTGGGCCATTGAGTGAGAAAGAGTGGGTGACAGGATCGAGGGGCAGTCCTTACGTGGTCTCCAGGCTAAATAGTCTAATGCAGCCATTCTCAACCAGGGTTCCGTGGAACCCTGGGGTTCCTCCAGAGGTTGCTAGGGGTTCCTTGAGCTGTGGCTGATGGACCACCTATTTGATGATTTCTACAGAGTTCAAGGTTCAGCTGTCTTTAAGGGTGGCATTCTGAACACCACTTTAAAGGGGACCTTCTTCCTATTGATCACCAATATAAGGAGCATTGTTCCTATTGAGCCCTGCTGATTTGATTTTGGTAAGGGTTCCTCAAGACATGAAAATTATTTTTGGGGTTCCTCTAGGGTTAAAAGGTTGAGAAAGTCTGGTCTAATGTGTAGTTAGGGGTTGCCTGCCTTTCTATGTCTACCCAATCTGGTTTAGGTCCTTTAGTATATATCGCTGAGAATTGACAGAGTTGGGCTGCTTGGTAGTACCACCACATATTGGGAAGACCCAGGCCTCCTTTCTTCCTTACCCTATACAGAACTTTTTTAGATAGACGATGTCCCTTGCACCCCCATTTGAACTGTATGATTTTCGATTGGAATCTATCCAGTGCTCGCTTCTTGACAGGGATAGGCAGGGACCGGAAAAAATAAAGCAATTTGGGCAAGAGGGTCATCTTGACCGAGTTGACTCTGCCCAGCCACGACAAATTATAGAGAGACCATTGTGTAAGTTCATCTGTGAGTTTTTTGAACATGGCAGGGTAATTGTGTTGGAATAGGAGCTCTACTTTAGGGGTGAGGAAAACTCCCAAATAGGGAAGAGAAGAGGCGCACCAGGAGAAGGGAAAGTTAGTTTTGAGCCTATCGACTATATCTTGGGGTGTAGTGACGGTCAGGGCCATTGACTTTGCCATGTTGACCCGAAGGCCTGAAACCGTTCCAAAAGTGTTGAGGAGATGGAGAATATTGGGGGTCGACTTGAGGGGGAGGTAATGAAGAGGAGGACATCGTCCGCAAAGAGGGCACATTTGTGTGTATGTTGACCACATTGAATCCCATGAATGTCTGGGTGTTGTCTAATTGCTAGAGCTAGGGTTTCTATTGCTATAGCAAAGAGAATAGGGGAGAGCGGGCAGCCCTGTCTGGTACCTTTTTAAGATTGGGAATTGATCGGAGAGATGTCCCTGCAGTTTGATCTGGGCTTTCGGGGAGGAGTATTTTTGACTCCGGGGTTCTTAGGAATTCTGGGCCAAAGCCCCAATGGCGTAAGATGGTAAAAAGGTATGGCCAGGTGACCGTATCAAAGGCCTTTTGGAGGTCTATAGAGAGAATGTATCCCCTCTGAGGGGACCCGCCATCCCAGGAGGATTGCATGAGGGAGATCAAATCTACCACTCTCCTGATCTGGTCCGGCCCCTGTCTCCCGGGGATGAAGCCCACCTGATCCTTATGAACATAAGAAGCGATGAAGGAGGCCATTCTGTTGGCCAAAATCTTGGTCATGATTTTCAGATCATTATTGATCAATGAAATTGGCCTATAGTTGCTTACATCACTAGGATCCTTTCCCTGTTTGGGGATCACGGAGATATATGCAAGATTGGCAGCGGGTTCGAGAGTGGAGCCTTCACGTAGGGAGTTAAAGAGATGGGCCAGACGAGGAGAGAGGACCCCAGAGAAGGTTTTGTAATAAAGAGCGGAGAAACCGTCCGGCCCTGGGGCCGAGTCTGTTTTGAGGTTTTTGATAACTTCCTGGACCTCCTCAGTGTGAAATGGTGATTCCATCATGGATCTATGGGACTCTGACAGTTTGGGGAGATCAATGTTAGCCAAAAAGGATTCTAGGGGAACAGGGTCAGCAGAGGAGGGAGATGAGTATAGTTTGGAGTAGAAAGCCTGGAAGGTTTCTAGGATCTCATGGGGGTTCTGGGTGAGAGATCCCGAAAGCGATTTAATCTTGGGTAAGGAGAAATTTTTGATCTTTGGGGAGAGCTTGGCTGCCAAGCGTGAGCCGATTTTATCAGCTTGTAAGTAGAATTTGCCGCTTAACCAGCTCAAGTGCTTGTCTGCGCTAGAAGTCAAGGCAAGATTCAGAGCAACGCGAGCGGATTCCAACTTGGCCAGACTGGCGGGAGTGGGTTTAGACTTATGGGCTTTACTAAGCTGTTTAAAATCCCTTTCCAGATTTTCTACATCCACCTTCCTACCTTTTTTCAGGTTGGAAGCCATTTGAATCACCTTCCCCCTCAAGACGGCTTTATGAGCTCCCCAGAGAGAACTAGGGGTTGTGTCCCCGGTGTCATTGAGGAGGAAAAATTATTGGATGTCCCTTTCCAGCATTGTGCAGTGGACCGGGTTGGCAAGGAGGGATTTACTCAAGCGCCTCTAAGGGGGGCCTGAAGGTGATAGGGAGCTAGAGATTCTAAGGGTTACTAAGGAGTGGTTCGACCACGGGACTTCTTGTATTGAGGAGTGAGTGGCTGTGTGAATGTCCGAATTGGGTATGAGTTGCATGTCAGCGGAGTGGACTGGCTGCAAGGGGGAGGAGAGGTGGGGGCCTGCCAGGCCTAAGGGGGATCGCATCATGGGAGAGTGGGGGAGATCTCCAAAAGTTTGGTTCAGCAGGGACTTAGTGGGTGCTGGGGAGATCCCTTGGGGGTTGCAGGTACTCACAGGAGTTGCCAGCAGTCCGTTCTGGTGCTGGTAATGGGATGGAGGATCCACAATGGAGTCCGGGTTCTCCATGCTTCCTCGTGCTGCGGCCGCCATCTTGTATGAAGCAGGGGCTGCCAGTGTAAAGTCCAGCTGGTGGCTCACCTCGCTCTTTTGCGAGCCGCTCGGCATATGAGACTGTGCCTGGTTCACCCAGGAGGCGTTGGGATCAGTTCAGGCGGGTTTCCACTCGTTCTGAAGGCTCAGGGGGCTGCGAGAGGCCAGAGCAGTGCGGAGCTCCTGTTCAGAGTGTCTTCCGGGAAGTCCCGCACATGCGCACTCTTATTACCATTGTTGATCCATTTTATGCTTGCCTAGTTACCAACCATATTGGGAGACAATATATTAAATTTGCTTTTACTGCTGGGTTTGGTGCCTGTTTTCTTTGATAAACTACTGTGAGTACTAGGTATTATCTTCAGTGATTTCCTGTAATATTGTATGTTTGTAAACTTAACCCGGTGTGTTAGAGGGGCTGATGTTTTTTGGACCCATCCTAAACAGCATCTCCTACTGGGGGTAGCGCTATATATATATATATATATATATATATATATATATATATATATATATATATATCATCATAAATACCTTTATTTATTTTTTTCATAGTGGTCATATGGCCTCTGTTCAGCTGCATAAGGGGCATGGAGAGGTATGGGTGAAGATTGCAGGGGGGTGTGTCAGCAGGTGCCCGAGAAAGAGCAATGCACTAATCTTCACCATGAAGGGCTGTGCAGGGGGCCGTGTCAATAGAAGTCTGACCATTGGAGTACAGACAGGCCGTGCTCTCAGCCAGAAAACTGACCACACTGGGTAGGATGACTTTTGTGGTCAGTTTGAAAAAGGAAAGCAGGCAGACTGGCAAGACCACCAGGTATTTCACATAAAGGTGTAAATACAAAGAGAAAATAATACCCTTTTATACAAGTACGTGATACAACAGACATATACCAGGAATATAAAATGTTGGGGTAACATACACTTTAATTGCTAGAGATTTTTTAATATGAAAGAATGTTCTTCTGGTGGTAAGTAAGATCTTTGGCTGTAAATGTTGGATCACAGAGCAAGCCAGAGAAGGTAGCGTGATGCTGATGGCAGCAAATTCATTGTGTAAAACTGATATTGCCATTTTAAACAATCATGCTGAAGTTCGGTTAAGCATGATGAAAAACTAGATATGAGCAGTAGTTACGAATGATGGGTTGAATGAAAATAACTGACCCAATTCACCTGAAATGTTTGGATGGGGGAATTCTCTTGCTGTGTTTTTGTATTCTGACAGGCGAGGAGACTTCCCCACCATCAGAATACACTGATCAACATTGCAGGCTTTAGCCTGATCATGCAGACATTTTTCAACAGACTGGTTGAGCAGAAGTCGATCGGTAGATCCACTTCTGTTTAACCACAGTGCCCATACATGGATTGAAATTCCCTGCTAGATCAGCTGAGTTCCCATCAATGTATGACCAGCTTTAGACTTTATGTCAAGTTTTTATTGCTGTTTATGTCCCGCTGGAGTGATTTACTTCTCTATTTGCTCTGGAGGCCATTGTCATGAGATGGCAAGTGAGTGAAATCCCCAAAAATGTTGTTTTTAAAACAAGAAGTGAATGGAAATTGTTCAATGGGAACACATGTTTTGGGGACAACTTTCTAAAATAGGTGTAGCGGGGTCTCCTTTAAGGCCCCGGGACTACGTTACCCAGAACCCCGTTCGGCACCCAGAGTGCAGTTAGCCACCGCAGAGACTCATGGGAGGGATTATTTAAGGAGGAGGCGAGGGGGAGTTCGGCCTCTTTGGACACCGCGCTGCAAGCAAGAGTTTCTTCCTGTGTGGATCTGCTGCAGTGCAAGGCCTGAAGCCTGGGCCTTGCGCAATTTCCAAAGAGCCTTCCACCCCACCGCGAAGCCTGGGTGGCATCTGACTTGTCGAGTGAGGACATCAGTTGGATCGGGGACCCGATCGTTGCAGACGCTGTGTGCGGAGACACAGCAGGTGGAAGTCTCGGGCTGGGATCGCGCCCGGAGTGGTGAGCGAGCACTTGCTCAATCCAATAGACTTTGCTGATTCTAGGCCTATATACTGCCGTGGCTCACCGATTGTTTGCTTGTTGTTCCACTGGGGGGACCGGTAGCAGGACAGAGTTGAAGTGTCCCCCCCCCCATAATAGTGTTCTTAGTGATTGCCAGTTGTGGATTACAAATACCATTCATCAAGTGCACCACCAAAAGTTTGCATGCGAAGAAATCCCCATAGAAAGGACTGAGATTTATTCTGGGTCAGGCCTGGCCAGGGTGGGGATATAGGATATTGTTTATTGCGCCACAGGTCGTGTATACCATAATAGATACGAGTGGTGGATTACCGCGCAGCGCCATTATTGTGTGCTATATTGATTGATGCAGGGCTCTGCAAGCCAGTTGTGTGTATTATATCCTGTTTCAACCTTTCCTTTTACAACCAAAGTAAACTGTTATATTTAATCTTTAACATTGGTGTGTTGTCTTACTGTAAGGAGGGTGCCTCTACCATACCCATTGATTATGATAAAAATATAACCCCTAGACTAGCTGTGCCAGAGTGGGTCGAGCAGATTGCCGGGGGTTGGTGGTGTTGTACACAGGGCCCGAAAACAAATCCAGCGGCTCTCTTAATTGGGGGTAGCGCTACATGTGGGGGCTCTCGAGTCCGGGATCCTGTTGCAGCAAGTAACGCGCCAAAAGTACCAGCATGGACCCACTAGAAGTAGGACAGTGGTGTAAAATGGTCGGCACAGATCCAGCCGGGATAGTATTCATAGAACTTCCAGGGATCTGGCAAGAAGAAGCAGTGAAGCAGCTAGTGATGTCACTGTCACCGTATCAGAAAGCATGGGTGGTGGATGTCAGGACGAATTCCTCACTGACCCACGCATTAGAAGAGTGGAAGGACGGAGTCCCAGAACATTTCAAGAATCCAAGTGTAGAAGCTATAGATGATCAGACTTATAGCCTAATACACGCGCTGCCGCTCAAGCCAGGAGGACGGTTTCAGACACCGAAATTATCTCCATCGCCCACCCCAAAAAAAGAAAAACAGGTGAAAAGGGAAAGTTCTGGGTCGCCATCTGCCACCCTCGGCGCAGAGTTGTGCGCGGTCCTGGGGGAACTTGTGGCCCAGTGTAAGAAAGATCCTACAGATTACCAGATGTCAGGATACAGAAAACGTAGAATATTCTCAGGAAGGTAACCTATACCTTCGGGTGAAGAGGGGTTTGAGGAGTGGTTAGACGGTGTCACCCAGGCCCTAGAAGAATGGGAAGTCCCAGACCACAGAAAGAAGCAGAGAATTGCTGAGAGCTTGAAGGGGCCTACTCTAGAGGGCATACACAACCTCAAGATGAGTAAGACAGACTGTAATGCACAGGACTATCTGGACATTCTGCAGAATGTGTTCGGTGGAACAGAGAAAATCACTGAGCTCACCTATCAGCTGGAGCACTGCTACCAGAAGACAGGAGAGAAGCTGTCATGAGGCGCCTGGATAAGATCCTGCATAAGATGATTCTTAAGAAGGGGATTGACCCACGGAAGGTGGATGAGGCCCGTGTTCAACAGGTGATGAGAGGATCTCAGCCCCTGGACCCCAACACATTGGCGCTACGCACAAGACAGGACGGGAAGAGCCTGGAGTACCCTGACTTGATCCGAATGGTCAGAGAGAAAGAAGCTATGCTGGAGGAGAAGAAGAGGAGCCTACCAGTTGAGTCGGTAAATCCTCCTCCAGTGATGGTCAGTGATGGTCAGGATGGCCATGACCCTGGAAAGAGACTCAGGGGTGGATACCTTGAAGTCACAGATGTCCCAAGTATTGGGGATGCTGACCTCCCTGATGGAAAAGAAGTCAAGGGAACCAGAGAGGGAAAGTCCGAGGAAGGAGCTGTTTCCCAACACCTCAGCGCCCGCATCCCTGGAAGATTGGGGGGATGTGATTTGTTTCAATTGTGGAGGAGCTGGCCACTTCGCCAAAGTGTGTGCCAGCCCAAAGAAAAAAAAGATGAATAACCGCAAGCCGCCGGAAAACTTCAGCGGGCCCCGGTGAAGGAGTCAACCGGGTGCCCATCATCTCCAGTGAGCTCCAAACTGAATGAGAAGCACATGAAAAGAGTGGAGAAGACCCCTCAGAAGAAACGCAAGGTTCCTCAGAAGGAACGCACCCCAAAGAAAGAGAGTAGTGTCCCTCAGCGGGTAGTTACATCCATAAAAAGGAGGGAGATCAATGCATACCAGGCCCAAGAGAGACTTACGTCCAAAGAGAAATGGAAGAAAGAAAGTCAAAAGGGAAAATGCAAAGATCAAAAGAGAGAGACCCCCTTGAAGCGATATCCAGAGAAGCTGGTGGGTCCCTCCCCAATAGTACCAGTTCAAGTGGAGGGAGTCTACACAAGAGCCATTTTGGATACTGGGGCACAAGTGACCCTGTTGTACCGGGACTTTTATGACAAGCATTTAAGTCACCTACCCATCCAGAAGATTGAAGAGTTGGAGATATGGGGAATTGGGACAGAGAGTTTCCCTTATGATGGCTATCTGCCTATAAAACTGACTTTTGACCCATCCATAGCTGGAAAGGCTGAAGTGTTTGACACCTTAGCTGTGGTGTGCCCCCGACCGCCTGGAGCTAACAAGAGTTCCCTGATAATAGGGACGAACACGGATCTGGTCCGAAGACTCTTGGCCCCTCTGACAAGAAGGAAAGACCCCACAGTCACTGAGATCCACCCAATGTTGAAGAGAGCCTACCAACGACTGATCTTGGAACAGAAAGCCCTGGAAGAGGGGGTAGGGAAGGTCTGGAGGCTGGGAAGAAGGGGAATAGTGCTGCAGCCCAGTGAAGTAACCTGCTTGAAAGCCACAGTGAAACTCACTTGGGAGCAGCCTGGCCCTTTTGTCATGTTGGAACCGAACCCAAGGGAAGAACATTCGGGCTTAGAAGTAGTCCCAAAAGTGGTCCCGGTGAGGGCCCTGAAGAAGGCTCATTGTAAAGTGCCTGTGAGCGTCAGAAATACCACGGATGGTCCCATGGAAATCCCAGCTAGGCTGTTACTGGGCCGGGTGAGCCCAGCTACCCCAGTTGCTTTACCAGATGTGGAGAGGACAGATGGAGAAAGTACTGTGTGGGAGAAACTTTCCATGGAGAATCCAAATCTGCCCAGGGTTTGGAAAGAGAGAGCCAAGGCCCAGTTGACCAGGTGGGAAAGGATCTTTTCTCAAGATGAATTCGATGTGGGGTGTGCTAGGAGTGCCACCCATCGAATATGCCTCCAGGAAGACAAGCTCTTCAGGGAGAGGGTTAGGCGGGTTCCGTTAGCGGACCTCGAAGACTTGAGGGAGCAGCTCGCCGAGCTCAAGCGAACAGGGGTGATTTGAGAATCTAGAAGTCCCTATGCCTCCCCTATAGTGGTGGTCCGGAAGAAGAATGGGTCACTGAGGCTGTGCATAGACTATAGGACTCTCAACAGGAGAACCATACCGGATCAATATACCACTCCAAGGATAGAGGATGCCCTACAGAGCTTGTCTGGAGCCAAGTGGTTCAGTGTTATGGACCTCAAGAGCGGGTACTATCAGATCCCGATGCATCCAGAAGACAAAGTGAGGAAGGACTCAAGCTCTCACCTGAAAAATGCCAATTCTATCAGTCATCAGTTAACTATCTGGGGCACATAGTGTCTGAAGATGGGGTAGCCACAGACCCCGAAAAATTGGAGGCAGTCACCTCCTGGCCCAGGCCCACCACTGTGACAGAGCTCAGATCCTTTCTGGGGTTCTGTTCCTATTACAGGAGGTTTGTGGAGGGGTTTGCTCGGATAGCCAGGCCTCTGAATGAGCTGCTAAAGACGGAGGGGGAAGAGGATGACACAGGCCCCAGAAAACCAGGGGAGTCAGTCAAGGACCAGTGGAACTAGAAGTGTGAGAATGCATTCCAGATGTTGAAGAAGACATTAACCACTGCCCCTGTCCTGGCCTACGCAGACCCTAAGAAGCCTTATGAACTTCATGTAGATGCCAGTCATGATGGTTTGGGGGGAGTGCTGTACCAGGAGCATGAAGAGCAGCTGAGGCCTGTTGCGTATGTGAGCAGAAGTCTGACTCCCTCCGAAAAGAACTACCCCACCCATGAGTTGGAGTTTCTGGCCCTTAAGTGGGCGGTAGTTGACAAGCTTAGAGACTATTTGTATAGGGCGGAATTCACAGTGAAAACAGACAACAACCCACTCACCTATCTCTTCACCACAGCAAAGTTGGATGCCACAGGACATAGGTGGCTGGCGGCGCTGTCTGCCTTCAATTTCGGCCTGAAATACAGACCCGGGGCTGGAAACCGAGATGCAGATGCTTTGTCTAGAAGATCTCACGTCCCCACTTGCAGTACAGAAGACTGGGCCCAAGTGGCACCCGACGGGGTGCGGGCCCTCTGCCAAGGGGCTGAATTCCAAGCCAGTGGCGGCTCAAGAGCAGAAGAGATAGGGGTTACCATAGTAGAAGTTCCCAAGCAATACTGTGGAGTAACCCAACTGGGGGAGAATAACTTGCCAAAGCTGTCCAAGAAGGAGCTGAGATCCGACCAATTGGAAGACCCCATGGGGAGATTGGTCCTAGAGGCCCTGGAAAATCAGGTCCCGAATAGACTCTTACGCCACCCTTCAAAGGAAGCTCGGCTGTTGAGGAAAGAGTGGGACAAGTTACAGGTGCATCAGGGAGTGGTCTACCGAAGGGGCCCCTCTGATGACCTAGAAGACAAATGGCAATTGTTTTTGCCTGAGAAACACTGAGAGACAGTCCTGGTTGCTCTGCACGACAACCATGGCCACCTAGGGGCGGAAAGGACCTTTCAACTCATTAGGGACCGTTTCTATTGGCCCTGCATGAGGGCTGAAGTTGAAGAATACTGCCACTCATGTGCACGATGCATCCAGAGAAAGACTTTACCTCATCAAGCTGCCCCAATGGGCCATCTGCAAAGTCAAAGCCCACTTGATCTGGTATGCATTGATTTTCTCTTCCTCGAACCCGACCTGAGTGGACTAGGAAATGTTCTGGTAGTAACCGACCATTTCACCCGGTATGCCCAGGCCTTTCCAACCAAGAACCATGTTCCACCCATATACACCGCAGTGTGTAAACAGACTCCTAAGGACTTCCTTTAAGACTGTCTATATATATATACATATGTTGTATGGTATTTTTTCATCTTATTTTTATATTTTATATATTTTTTTATTTTATTTTTTATTTATTTATTCATTTATTATTTTTTATTATTTTTTCTTGCTTCATATTGATTACTTTGGATAATACATGTTTCTGTGGATATTGTGCGCCACCACTTGTCTTTCCAACCAAGGACCAGAAGGCTTCCACTGTGGCCAAAGTGCTGATGGAGAAATACTTCATACATTATGGGCTACCACAACGGCTCCATTCAGATCAGGGAAGGGATTTTGAAAGTCAATTGATCTGGAAACTCCTGGATTCTTTGGGGATCAAGAAGACAAGAACTACCCCCTATCATCCACAAGGTGATGCTCAGCTGGAGAGGTTCAACCGAACCCTGCTCAACATGCTGGGGACCCTAAGTAGTGAAAAGAAGCAGCATTGGAGCAACTACATAGCGGCAGTTGTGCATGCATACAACAGCACCACCAGTGATGCTACAGGGTACTCACCCTATCAACTTATGTTCAGGAGAGAAGCAAGACTACCCATAGATCTGGCCTTTGGCACTTCCATAGACCATTGTTCTGCTACTTCCCACAAGGGATATGTCAATAGGCTCAGATGTAATTTGAAATTGGCCTATGAACAGGCCCAGGCGGCCTCTGAGCAAAGGGGGGCCCGCAACAAGAAAAATTTTGACCTGAAAGTTAGGATTCAGGATTTGCAACCAGGAGACAGAGTGTTGTTACGGAACTTGGGGGTACCTGGAAAACACAAGCTTGCAGATAGATGGAGACCTGAACCTTATGTTGTTTGCTAAAGACTAATGGGCCTGCCCGTTTACAGACTTAAACCAGAAGGGAAGGTGGGACCTTTGAAGACCTGGCATCGGAACCACCTACTCCCACTAGCGGAGGCAGTTCGGATACCCCCTGTGAAGGATTCCCCTGAGCCAGCTTCCATCCTGGATACTCCCAGACCGAACACTCGGTCCCAGACCCCTCAGATTGGGGATACAGAGACCTCGGAGATGAGTGAAGATGAGGGAGAAGAACTTGACTGGCTTTGGCCTTCACAGGCCCCAGGAACCTCTGCTATTGATCTTCCACCTGAGGAAGACACCATAGATCAGACGCTGAATGCAGAAGCTACTGAGTTCATTCCGTCCAGTCCTTGGTCAGATTCTTGGGAGAGTGCCTGTGACTTACTCCCAGAAGACGATCCAAGGGAGTCTCTGTACCTCCCTGCCCCGGAGCCCAGTGCTCCCGAACCAGGAGTAATTCCTGAGTTGGTTCCAGAGGAGGAGCCTGTTCTAACAGAGAGCCCAAGAGGACAGAGGAAGCGAAGAGCCATAAAGCCTCCCAGAAGATTAACTTACCCACAGATGGGGAGAAGTGCGGAAGACACTGTGGTTACTGCCAGAAGGAGTACGGAAGAGCCTGACCCTCCCACTGTTCATTTAGTGGGGGGCAACCCCAGCTCACTCTCTGGCACAGTTAGGCAGGACACTAGTGATGGTGTGACCTGTGGGCAGGGGAGTTCACCGCCTCAGTTTTGGTGGGAATTTCCTCTGCCAACATCATACGAAACTTTGATTGATGTTGTACGTTCTGTGATTTAAGTTTATGTTATCTTTGGGGACCAAAGAGTTTAAGTGGGGGAAGTGTGTAGCGGGGTCTCCTTTAAGGCCCCGGGACTACGTTACCCAGAACCCCGTTCGGCACCCAAAGTGCAGTTAGCCAATGCAGAGACTCATGGGAGGGATTATTTAAGGAGGAGGCGAGGGGGAGTTCGGCCTCTTTGGACACCGTGCTGCAAGCAAGAGTTTCTTCCTGTCCGGATCTGCTGCAGTGCAAGGCCTGAAGCCTGGGCCTTGCGCAATTTCCAAAGAGCCTTCCACCCCACCGCGAAGCCTGGGTGGCATCTGACTTGTCGAGTGAGGACATCAGTTGGATCGGGGACCCGATCGTTGCAGACGCTGTGTGCGGAGACACAGCAGGTGGAAGTCCCGGGCTGGGATCGCGCCCGGAGTGGTGAGCGAGCACTTGCTCAATCCAATAGACTTTGCTGATTCTAGGCGTATAGACTGCCGTGGCTCACTGATTGTTTGCTTGTTGTTCCACTGGGGGGACGGGTAGCAGGACAGAGTTGAAGTGTCCCCCCCCCCCCCCATAATAGCGTTCTTAGTGATTGCCAGTTGTGGATTACAAATACCATTCATCAAGTGCACCACCGAAAGTTTGCATGCGAAGAAATCCCCATAGAAAGGACTGAGATTTATTCTGGGTCAGGCCTGGCCAGGGTGGGGATATAGGATATTGTTTAGTGCGCCACAGGGCGTGTATACCATAATAGCTACGCGTGGTGGATTACCGCGCAGCGCCATTATTGTGTGCTATATTGATTGCTGCAGGGCTCTGCAAGCCAGTTGTGTGTATTATATCCTGTTTCAACCCTTCCTTTTACAACCAAAGTAAACTGTTATATTTAATCTTTAACATTGGTGTGTTGTCTTACTGTAAGGAGGGTGCCTCTACCATACCCATTGATTATGATAAAAATATAACCCCTAGACTAGCTGTGCCAGAGTGGGTCGAGCAGATTGCCGGGGGTTGGTGGTGTTGTACACAGGGCCCGAAAACAAATCCAGTGGCTCTCTTAATTGGGGGTAGCGCTACATAGGAATAGCCCTCAGATATTTCCTCACACTTTCTGTTGTGTTTCCAAAACATGATGTGAATGGTAATCTCCAAAGCAGGCCAGAAACAGCAAAAAAATATCCTAATTGGTGTTTTAATCCTTCCCAAGTCTTGTAAAAATGTTTTGGCTTTACTTTAGCTAGCTAATAACATCATGGACAGGGAGCCCATATAGACCTGTATATATCCATCTACTGAGCATCTGCAATTGTCTGTATATATGTATATATATATATATATATATATATATATATATATATATATATATATATATATGTATATATGTGTATATATATATATATATATATATATATATATATATATATATATATATATTGTGACAGCAGGAAGGTAAAGTCACCTGGTTGCATCCAGGGGGGTAGGTATATTTCTCCCAGATTCAGGCTTTATGCCGACTTATACAACTAGGGAGAGAGTTGATGAAGCCCAGCTGAGGCTAGTGGGCTCATGGATGATTCATACCTCTAGGGAGAGTGCTGGGCGTCATGCAGGCAGGGAGTTGATGAGACCAGCTGAAGCTTTTCAGCTTGTTTAAGGCCTCTATAAAAACTCCCAGCTTCATTAGGTGTTTGCTCATGCCTGGACCCAGACCTGTGTGGACTGTCTAGGGAGAGTGAACCCCTGTGCGGTGAGACAAAGCCTGTGTGGCTATTTGTTTGGACATTTACTAAACCAGGGACTTAGGGACTAGGACAGCACCAGGCTGATCCCAGTTGTTAGTTAGGGAAACCTGCATGTTTAGTCAGAGGTCAAGCTGACCAGGATTTATTTTGTTTATGTTTCTTTTTGCTTTGCTGTGTTTTTGTCACTGTAAATAGAGAAATAAACTGCACCTTTTGATCTTGAAAACCACAACCTCCGTCTGCTGGGCCTGTTTTTGTGTGGGGAGCCCATCCAGGGGGTCACGCACACCCGCTACCGAGTTAACCCCCTCACAGTTGGTGGAGAACCAGTGGCAGTTTTTTTTAAGCCAGCATGGAGGAGATACTGAAACAGCTGGCTCTAGCAAATGCCAATCAACAGCAGACAAATGCAGGTTTGCAAAAGAGCTTCGCAGCCCAGCAACAAGCCCAGCAGCAATCTGAGGCCCGCTTCATAGACCTGTTGCAGAAGCAAGAGCAGAGACTACAACAACAGATGGAAGCAGTAATGCAGCAACGTCCGCAGACCAGTGAGGAAAGCCGTCCCACTGATACCGCGTCCTTTGGGGTGAGTCGTTTATTGACAAAAATGACTGGAGAGGATGATCCAGAGGTATTTTTGACCACATTTGAAAGGACTGCTGAAAGAGAAAAGTGGCCTGAGGAGCAGTGGGCTGGACTGGTGGCTCCTCTGTTAACTGGTGAATCGCAGAAAGCTTACTATGACCTAGAGCCTGACCAAGCAAAAGACTATGGGATGCTAAAAGCTGAAATATTGGCAAGGCTGGGTGTCACCCTGGCTGTCCGGGCTCAGCGTGTGCATAACTGGACTTTCCAGCTTGGAAAACCCCCCAGGTCTCAAATGTATGATCTCATTCACCTGAGCAGGAAGTGGCTACAGCCAGAGACTTTGTCCGCACCGGAGATTGTGGAACGTGTTGTGATGGATCGTTTCTTGAGAGCTCTTCCTACCGCCATTCAAAAGTGGGTAAGCCATGGAGACCCAGAAACGGCCGGTAAACTTGTGGATCGTGTAGAGAGATACTTGGCTGCAGAGAACCTGACGGCCTCTTCCAGAGACTCTCGGACTTTCCACCCTAAGACCAGACCATCCCCAGGGGCGGATAAGATGATTCCAAGGGGTGAGGGTGGAGAGAGTGAGAGGGTGGGAGCTCTGCCCAGGGTTTGGCGAGAACAGCCTGGGAAGTCGGGGGCTCAAGAGGCAGCCAAAAGGATTGTTTGCTACCGCTGCCGGCAAGCGGGACATATTGCAGCAAATTGCCCGATTGTGGAGGAACCCATGCAATGTGACTTTCTGACGGACAGACGTCAGTCGCTGTGTGCGACAGTCGCATGCACTGCCATTCGGGGAACTGAGAAACATTTATGCAAAATGTGTATTAATGGTAGAAATGTTGTGGTATTACTGGATTCAGGTAGCCTTGTGACCCTGATAAAGGCTGAATTGGTTAAAACAGAGGTCTCTGGGAATAGCAAGGTAGCTGTTATTTGTGTGCATGGGGAAACCCGAGAGTATCCAGTGACTACAGTGTGTTTCAAGACCCCCAAAGGTACCCTCTCTCATCCAGTGGGGTTAGTATCTCAATTACCGCATGATGCCATTGTGGGAAGGGATTTTCCGAAGTTCTGGGAACTGTGGGATGATCCTGAGCCCCCCACTGGTGCCCCTATGTACCAGGAAGGTGATAGCCAGAACTCCTCTGAGAGTGGTGAGGACTCTCCAGAATTTCCCTTGTCAGTATTGGCAGGCGAGACTCAAGAAACTGGAGAGGAGCCCACCTCCTCAGACGAAAACCTACCGTCTGTGGAGTTTTCTGATCTTGAGGTTCACAGGGAAAATTTTGCCACAGAACAGTTAAAAGACCCCGCCCTAATAAAGGCACGGGAAAACGTAGTGGAAATAGATGGCGAGTTAGTGAACCCAGATAATACCTGCACTTACCCATACTTCAGCGTAGAGAAGGACCTACTGTATCGGGTGGCAAAAAGGGCAGAAGAAACCGTTGAGCAGCTTGTGGTGCCCAAACCTTACAGGAAGTTGGTGTTGGAGTTGGCCCATGGGCACATTCTTGGAGGTCATCTGGGGACAGAGAAAACCCGAGAGAGGGTATTACAGAGATTCTATTGGCCTGGGGTGATGAAGGACATAGAAAATTATTGTTCCTCCTGCCCTGTGTGTCAGAGGTCGGCCCCGATGCCACATTTCCGTAGCCCGCTGGTCCCTCTACCCATCATTGAGGTCCCGTTTGAGAGGATCGAAATGGATTTGGTAGGTCCTATAATCAAGTCCGCTAGGGGGCACCAGTACATATTAGTTATAATGGACTATGCCACCCGTTATCCAGAAGCGATCCCTCTCCGAAATACCTCGGCCAAAACCATAGCCAAAGAGCTATCTCTTGTTTTTAGCCGGGTGGGTATTTGTAAAGAACTGCTTACGGACCAAGGTACACCCTTTATGTCCCGGGTTATGAAAGAGCTGTGTAAATTGTTCAAAGTGACGCAATTGCGTACGTCTGTGTATCACCCCCAAACCGATGGGCTGGTTGAAAGATTCAACAAAACCCTAAAACAAATGTTGAAGAAAGTGGTGGATAGAGATGGAAAGGATTGGGACTGTCTACTTCCTTATTTGATGTTTGCTATTAGGGAGGTGCCCCAATCCTCTACGGGATTCTCCCCCTTTGAGTTACTGTATGGGAGACACCCAAGAGGGCTGTTGGATATTGCCAAGGAAACTTGGGAAAGTGAGAGTTCTCCCCACAGGAGTGTGATTGAGCATGTCGCCCTGATGCAAGATCGAATTGCACAGGTAATGCCCATCGTGAAGGAACATTTGGCCCAAGCGCAGTTGGCACAGCAGAGAGTGTACAACCGTGGAGCCAAGACCCGTACCTTTTCCCCGGGGGATAGGATATTGGTACTTGTCCCTACGGTTGAAAGTAAATTCCTTGCCAAATGGCAAGGCCCCTACGAGATAATGGAAAAAGTGAGCGAAGTGAATTACAAGGTCAGACAACCAGGAAGGCGAAAGCCCGAACAGATCTATCACGTTAATCTGTTGAAAGCCTGGAGGGATAGAGAGTCCCTAGTCGCAGAAACTTGGTCACCAGCTCAAACTGGTTGCGTGATTCCGGAGGTTGGAATAGCAGCCACCTTGTCACAACCCCAACAACAGGAGGTTAAGGAGTTTGTGCTTCGCAACAAGGAGGTGTTTTCTGAGCTGCCGGGACAAACATCTGGGGTAGAGCATGATATTATTACCCCGCCCGGTGAAAGGGTGAAGTTAAAACCCTATCGGATCCCAGAGGCCCGACGGGAGGCAATACGGGAGGAAGTACAGAAAATGCTGAACTTAGGGGTGATAGAGGAGTCCCAAAGTGATTGGTCTAGTCCCATTGTGTTGGTGCCTAAACCGGATGGGAGCTGGCGATTTTGTAACGATTTTCGTCAGTTGAACAAAGTTGCAAAATTTGACACCTACCCCATGCCACGTATAGATGAGTTGATCGACCGGCTGGGAACAGCCCGATACATGACGACTCTTGACCTCACAAAAGGGTATTGGCAAATTCCCCTGGCCAAGTCGGCCAAAAAGAAAACCGCATTTGTAACCCCAGACGGGGCGTTCCAATATAAGAGAATGCCGTTCGGGTTACAGAATGCGCCGGCCACATTCCAGCGGAAAATGGACCAGATACTGAGGCCCCATCGGAAGTATGCTGCGGCTTACCTGGATGACGTAATTGTCCATAGCACAGATTGGGCCTCACATCTGCCAAAAGTGCAAGCAGTCCTAGACTCTATCCGGGAAGCGGGGTTTACGGCTAACCCCAAGAAGTGTACCATTGGGCAGGAGGAGGCCAAATATCTTGGGTACACCATTGGCAGGGGAGTAATAAAACCCCAACTCAACAAAGTCGAGGCCATCCAGAGTTGGCCACGTCCCAACAGCAAGAAGCAGGTACGAGCCTTTCTGGGAATCGCGGGTTATTATCGGCGCTTCATTCCCCACTTTGCTTCTAAGGCTGTGCCCCTAACCAACCTGACGAAAGGGAAAGGGTCGGTCATGATTAAATGGACCCCCGAGGCTGAGGCAGCGTTCCAATTCTTGAAACAAGCCTTATGTAGCCAGCCAGTGTTGTACTCACCCGACTTCTCTAAAGACTTTGTCGTACAAAGTGATGCGTCAGATGTGGGGTTAGGAGCAGTATTGTCCCAGGTCTGGAACGGGGAAGAGCACCCAGTCATTTACCTCAGCAGGAAGTTGAAGTCCCATGAGGTAAATTACGCCACGGTTGAAAAGGAGTGTTTAGCGGTGAAGTGGGCTCTAGATTCCCTTCGGTACTATCTGCTAGGTAGGCACTTTGACATGGTTACGGATCACGCTCCGTTAAAGTGGATGGCTCAAAACAAGGAGACAAATAGAAGAGTAAATAGGTGGTTCCTGGCCCTACAGGAATTCAACTTCACAGTAAAGCATCGCCCTGGCGTTCAAATGGGGAATGTGGATGCTTTGTCTCGAGTACATGAATGCCTGATTGCTGGTGTTCCAACCCCAAGGTTAAAACAAGAGGGGGGGGTATGTGACAGCAGGAAGGTAAAGTCACCTGGTTGCATCCAGGGGGGTAGGTATATTTCTCCCAGATTCAGGCTTTATGCCGACTTATACAACTAGGGAGAGAGTTGATGAAGCCCAGCTGAGGCTAGTGGGCTCATGGATGATTCATACCTCTAGGGAGAGTGCTGGGCGTCGTGCAGGCAGGGAGTTGATGAGACCAGCTGAAGCTTGTCAGCTCGTTTAAGGCCTCTATAAAAACTCCCAGCTTCATTAGGTGTTTGCTCATGCCTGGACCCAGACCTGTGTGGACTGTCTAGGGAGAGTGAACCCCTGTGCGGTGAGACAAAGCCTGTGTGGCTATTTGTTTGGACATTTACTAAACCAGGGACTTGGGGACTAGGACAGCACCAGGCTGATCCCAGTTGTTAGTTAGGGAAACCTGCATGTTTAGTCAGAGGTCAAGCTGACCAGGATTTATTTTGTTTATGTTTCTTTTTGCTTTGCTGTGTTTTTGTCACTGTAAATAGAGAAATAAACCGCACCTTTTGATCTTGAAAACCACAACCTCCGTCTGCTGGGCCTGTTTTTGTGTGGGGAGCCCATCCAGGGGGTCACACACACCCGCTACCGAGTTAACACCGTAACAATATATATACACAGTATATATATATATATATATATATATATATATATATATATATATTTATAAGGGAAATCCACGTCTTTGGTACATGCAAAGTGTCCTAGAACACTCTATACATTTCTTGATCACTAATATTGTTTTTATCTTTTATTTTTTTGATAACTGACTTTTATTGATTCTCAAGAAGAATCCAGAACAATAGAAAATTTTAAGCAGACAAGCTGTAAATTTTAGGTCACAATATTTGCAAGGGATTTTAGTCTTGAAGATATACAGTCCAGGAAAATATAAAGACCAGTAATGCAGTATAGTCAGTGTTTAACTGGTGCTCCAAATGGAGTAATGCTTAGGGGTATAGTCCGTGGCTGTAATAGCTGGATGGTGATGTATCCATGGGTTGGGTGGTTGTAAAAGAAAGGGGTATTAAGGGCTAAAGAGGAAGGCAGCCATTCTTCAGAGTGTGTCAGAACTCTGCAAGACATGTAAGGAAAAAACAGGGGGGGGGGGGGGTGCCGACCTGAGTGTAGTAATAAAATGATGACTTTAATAGGATGAGATTAAAAACTCTTACGAGATGATAGAAGATGCATGCTCGTCAAAGTAAAGTGCAATCCTGTCATTCCAAATATCAAGAGCCGAATTGTGCCAAGTAAGATCTGCAAACCCAAGCCAGATCCCACCACCCACACCTCCCTGATCCCACTAGTGAGCATGTTGCAATGAAGAAAAAATGATGCATGATGTGTAAATGTGTCCAGCATGGACAAAAAAGCTTCTCTACAAAAGGAAAATCTTACCCTATAAAAGAGTTTCACAATTGCTCCAGTGATCATGTAGTATACTGTCTGACCTGTCTTTGTGGCCTCCTATATGTTGGCAGAACCATCCGTCCCCAACGGTTTGGCAAGCACAGGCGGTTCATCGAACAGGGATGTGATGAGCACAGTGTGCCAAGACATTTTTTGACTGAACATCAAAAGATCACCGAAGGCCTGAAGGTGTGGGTCATAGAGACTTTCTGGATATATTCCCCCAATTCCCTCTCGCCAGGGGGACTCAATGAGGAGTTAGACATTTGTTGGTTTGTTTCTTTCCCCCTCTCCTATTCCTCCCTTTCCCTTTCCCTTTCCCCTGTCCCCCCCCCCCCCCCACCACAAACAGGTCTGTCTCTGCTCTACCGATCTGGAGTGGTATAGTAAATATATTGTTTATATATATATATATATATATATACAGACATATATACATATTGTATGATCCATCATCAGGCGCACTCCACTTGGTATCCACACCATGAGGGGACACACACACATACTGTATACATCCCTTGTACATGAACTAGGGGGAACGCAGCACCAATTTTATCATTACCGTTCATTATTATTATTAATTCTTTACACTACATCCTGTTCCCCCACCCCCACCTCTTCATGTTTACATGCATACTATCCCCCCCATTTTTTTCTTATTACTTGCCTTGGCCTTCATACATTGTTAACCTCTTCAATAGGCTCCTATACATATAGAAGAGAATTATACTTCAAATATTTCCATGTGTATCCGTTAAATTTTTTACGCCAATCTGAGACTGTTAACCCCTGCTTTACCTGTCCCTTGCTATAATGAATTTTTTCCCTAAATTGTTTACTGGTTGGTCTGCTGGTCGTTCTAGTTCCACAGCCACACCCACATGCTCTCCATTGTGTATATATAGCTGTCCTCCTCTAGAGGGCAGCAGGCCAATAGAAGGCGCAGCCAGCTCCGAGCGCATAGCATTCATCACTGCAGCCCTGATTGATAAGATTCCCACCCTGCCTTGGTCCAATCAGACGCCTGTGACATCACTTCCTGTTACACGGTCCATGCTGGTCAGTGTGGAGCTCCCTGGTTACTTTCTCCTGGAGAAACACTGTGATCCATTCCAGCCAGCTGCCCAAACTTTTCCAGCTATCCGGAACAACGGTGGGACCCGCAGAGCCATGTAGAATGCTAAGACTGCACTTTACTTTGATGAGCATGCATCTTCTATCATCTTGTAAGTGTTTTTAATCTTATCCTATTAAAGTCATCATCATTTCAATACTACATTCAGGTTGGCGCCTCCCCCTCCCTATTTTTTCCTTAAAGACCAGTAATGGGTGGCTTAGCAGTTTGTTGTAAATCAAAAAGAAGTGTTTTCCCACTTATATCTTTGTTGATAGAATATATTCCTAGACATCAATCATGATAGCATTGGGTAGTTTGGTCTTAGAGACTCAAAACGGCTAGGGGAGTCAGTGGATGCTTTGACTACACTTGACATCATAAGGAAAGATATATATATATATATATATATATATATATATATATATATATATATATAAAGAACTGAAAGAGAGAGAGAGAGAGAGAGAGAGAATAGTAATGTAGAGAAGGATGGGGAAAAGAACACTGTATACCTTACAAGGATTCTGAGACACCCCCCCAATGCCAATATGAATTGGAGTAAGACCCTGAACAGGTAATTGGGTAATTTGGGAGTTTTCCATAAAGTGCCATAAACTCCAAACCCTGCAATATTTTTCCAGCAAAATATTAATGGAAACAGTAAAGCCTCGTACAATTTGCGGCGGGGTTCCCATTAATATCTATACCAGACCTGAAGGGCCTGGTAATTGAATTCTGGGGGACCCCCACGCTTTTTTTTTTTTTTTTTTATCAATGACTTTTGTATGTATTGCCTGGAGCCGACAATTCATTAATAGCCGCGAGTGAGTTTTAAATGACTTTTTTTCCTTCAAAAATTAAATTTTATGCAGGGACTGTTCTAAGCACGGGAAACATGCGCCACTTTACATGCATATCATACACACCCCCAGGTACGAAATTTAAAGGAATATTTCACTTTTATTGTTTCACTTTAAGCATTATTAAAATCACTGCTCCCGAAAAAACAGCCGTTTTTAAAACTTTTTTTTGCATTGATACATGTCCCCTGGGACAGGACCCGGGTCCCCAAACACTTTTTATGACAATAACTTGCATATAAGCCTTTATAATTAGCACTTTAGATTTCTCCCATAGACTTTTCGAATTTGCCGCGAACACCCCAATTTGTTCGCTGTTCGGCGAACGGGCGAACAGGCAATGTTCGAGTCGAACATGAGTTCGACTCAAACTCGAAGCTCATCCCTAATCTATATATATATAGATCTATATATATAGCCAGGTCCTGGGTTACAGCAATATGGAGAAGGAGACATTGCCTTTTATTCTTCTCTCCCTCTACTGGGATACTAATGTTATGCTGCACCATTCTTCTCCAGCCAGCAGGGGAAGTGATAAAGCCAAGCAAGCCCGTAGACCTCTATGCAGAGTGCTGAGAATCCTGGAAATTGTAGTTTGAGAAAACAGCCATATAATGGGGCCAATTGACTACTTACACTAGAGATCCCAACATCTACTGTATAGTAGGAGGAGGGAGAGATGATTTTTATTAAACTGCCAGGGAAAGTTCTTCCTCTTGGCACAGAGGGAGTTAGAGAGAGTACACCTCTGTCTAAATATTCACCTGCCAGTGGGAGACTGGAGCATCCTCTCACCCTCTGTTCCCCACCGCTGATCACTAAAGGCCTTCAGGGAGAGACCGAGGGGCCCCCCTTCTACAGAAAGAGATCACCGCAGCATCCCAGGGATTGGTGAGAGGGTTATTTGCCCATTGCCGATATTACTAGCAAGGACTGAGCCACTGAGAACAGGACAGCAATTGTAACCAATCCATACTTCACCCACACTTGACTCTATACCGCACTTATTTCAAATCTAGAGTGTACCAATTCCAACCCTATACAGCGTTATACCGAACCTTTACTGTACCTATACTGAATACAGGTTAATTGGGACTGTCGTTTAGTGCACCAATGCTCTTAAAGGGCCCTAACAATAGCTGACAGAAGAACATCCCAAAGGACTGCCCCTCCCGCAATAATTAATCTGCAAGTCCCCTTTGTTTCCATGCCCTCTCTGCTACCATCCTCCTTTTCAGTTTGGACACTTTATACTCAGTTGGTCTAGGACTAGCATTGCCGCCATGAATGCGTTCTGTCAGTATAGTTCCAGTACTCGTTAGATCTAACTTTGCTGCCGCTCACTACTGCATTTGAGGTGGTATTGCTACTGTTTATGCTGATCTGGATGCCAAATGGCATCTTATGCCTTGTCCGTACTGTTAATCACTTTGTATGCTAAATTGTGTTATTACCATTGTTTTTTTGTTTTTTTTTGATTTTCAAAAAAAGGTTTATTGTGATTAGATGCAGTACAATTATAAAAAAAAGGGTAACAAAAGACCCCAATCGAGGTCGGTACAGAATATGACCATTAGAAACAAACAAGAGAAGGCCACTTGGAAATAAGTTCCATCACAGAATCATAGACCACGGTGCATAATATAGAGGGTAGAGCGGACTCTGTATACAAAAAGTAGGCGCCAATAAATTTAAAGTAGGCCCTGAGGGACAACGGCCCTACGTCTACTCCCTACCAGTCCACGCACCCCAATTGGGATCCTGCTGTGCATGGAGCAATCGGGAATAGAGCACCCAGGGAGGGATAAGAACAAAGGGCTTGGCAACCCACAAACCTGCCCTGGTTGCTGACCCCCTGAGGGGGCGAACCATCCTGGGGGAGTCTGAGCTCGAACCTCTGTTAATACCCTGAAGGGGTTAAAGAACCCAACTACCGGAGTGGCTTCCAAAAGCCTGTAAGGCGGGCCATCTAGCTGTACCCATCAACATAAAAAAAAAAGACTGATCAGATATAATCCCTGAGTAGCCAGTGACAGTCTACGATAGAGATCGAGAGTAGGAATAAAAGAAGAGGAGAAATAGGGATAGGAAAGAGAAGGGGGAGCGAACTAGAGAATAAGAGGGAAAGGAGGGGGGCGGGGAAGTCAGAATTCCTCGCGGAGAGGGGGGAAGAATGACCAGCAACAAGCCAATTAGGGGCTGTCCAGTGCTCACCTAATGGGGAAGGAGGGATATGCCTACATGTGTAGCCCAGGGTTCCCAGATAAGACGGAATTTTTCTGGGGTGTCTAGTAAGGTATTAGAAATCCTTTCCTGAGTCATTATGCAGGAAATCTTGTGTTTAGCTTGGTGAAATGACACAGAGGGCAACTTCCAGGCGTGGGCCAAGGTAATCTTGGCCCCCAGAAGGATGAAGTGTATGAGAGAGCGGGATAATTTAGGGACCTTAGGGATAGCATCATTAAGGAGGGCAATAGTAGGGTCTTGCTTCACCTCAAAACCAGTGACTTTGCGAATGAGGCTGAAAATTCTATTCCAGAACCCCCTCATTTTAAGGCATTCCCAGAGGGTGTGGAGGAGAGAGCCTACAAGGCCACATCCTCTGAAGCAGAGGGGGGAGGTCTGCGGATAAAACCTAGAAAGGCGAGTAGGGACCAGGTACCATCTGGAGATGACCTTAACGTCAGCTTCCATCAGGGAGGTGTTTAAGATACCCTTAAATGAGCGGGAGAAGTTTGTGTACCAAGTGTCTAGATCCCATTCAAACTGGAGGTCCTGCTCCCATTTCAACATATAGCTTGCTTTGCCCTGAGGGTCAGCTAACGCTGAATAGATCAGGGAGATGCCTCCCCTGACGCCCATGGCTGAGGAGCACCAAAGCTCATATTGAGTAACAGAGAGTGGGTTGTCTGAGCTTTTCCAGACCCCACGCAAAAAATTTAACAATTGATAATAGCGGAAGGTTTCGGAAGAGGGCATGTCCAGTTTGGAAGTGCTGTATTTGAGCGAGATGGGACCATCATTGTTAAAATATTGTCCTATTCTGTATAGACCCTTGTCGAGCCACCATCCAAAAGCCTTGATATTCAGACCCGGGGGGAATTGGGGGTTGTGGAAGATATGAGCCAGGGGATGCCAGGGAGAGGACAGTGAGGGATGTTTATGAAGGGTATCGCAGTGGGCCATTGAGTGAGAAAGAGTGGGTGACAGGATCGAGGGGCAGTCCTTACGTGGTCTCCAGGCTAAATAGTCTAATGCAGCCATTCTCAACCAGGGTTCCGTGGAACCCTGGGGTTCCTCCAGAGGTTGCTAGGGGTTCCTTGAGCTGTGGCTGATGGACCACCTATTTGATGATTTCTACAGAGTTCAAGGTTCAGCTGTCTTTAAGGGTGGCATTCTGAACACCACTTTAAAGGGGACCTTCTTCCTATTGATCACCAATATAAGGAGCATTGTTCCTATTGAGCCCTGCTGATTTGATTTTGGTAAGGGTTCCTCAAGACATGAAAATTATTTTTGGGGTTCCTCTAGGGTTAAAAGGTTGAGAAAGTCTGGTCTAATGTGTAGTTAGGGGTTGCCTGCCTTTCTATGTCTACCCAATCTGGTTTAGGTCCTTTAGTATATATCGCTGAGAATTGACAGAGTTGGGCTGCTTGGTAGTACCACCACATATTGGGAAGACCCAGGCCTCCTTTCTTCCTTACCCTATACAGAACTTTTTTAGATAGACGATGTCCCTTGCACCCCCATTTGAACTGTATGATTTTCGATTGGAATCTATCCAGTGCTCGCTTCTTGACAGGGATAGGCAGGGACCGGAAAAAATAAAGCAATTTGGGCAAGAGGGTCATCTTGACCGAGTTGACTCTGCCCAGCCACGACAAATTATAGAGAGACCATTGTGTAAGTTCATCTGTGAGTTTTTTGAACATGGCAGGGTAATTGTGTTGGAATAGGAGCTCTACTTTAGGGGTGAGGAAAACTCCCAAATAGGGAAGAGAAGAGGCGCACCAGGAGAAGGGAAAGTTAGTTTTGAGCCTATCGACTATATCTTGGGGTGTAGTGACGGTCAGGGCCATTGACTTTGCCATGTTGACCCGAAGGCCTGAAACCGTTCCAAAAGTGTTGAGGAGATGGAGAATATTGGGGGTCGACTTGAGGGGGAGGTAATGAAGAGGAGGACATCGTCCGCAAAGAGGGCACATTTGTGTGTATGTTGACCACATTGAATCCCATGAATGTCTGGGTGTTGTCTAATTGCTAGAGCTAGGGTTTCTATTGCTATAGCAAAGAGAATAGGGGAGAGCGGGCAGCCCTGTCTGGTACCTTTTAAGATTGGGAATTGATCGGAGAGATGTCCCTGCAGTTTGATCTGGGCTTTCGGGGAGGAGTATTTTTGACTCCGGGGTTCTTAGGAATTCTGGGCCAAAGCCCCAATGGCGTAAGATGGTAAAAAGGTATGGCCAGGTGACCGTATCAAAGGCCTTTTGGAGGTCTATAGAGAGAATGTATCCCCTCTGAGGGGACCCGCCATCCCAGGAGGATTGCATGAGGGAGATCAAATCTACCACTCTCCTGATCTGGTCTGGCCCCTGTCTCCCGGGGATGAAGCCCACCTGATCCTTATGAACATAAGAAGCGATGAAGGAGGCCATTCTGTTGGCCAAAATCTTGGTCATGATTTTCAGATCATTATTGATCAATGAAATTGGCCTATAGTTGCTTACATCACTAGGATCCTTTCCCTGTTTGGGGATCACGGAGATATATGCAAGATTGGCAGCGGGTTCGAGAGTGGAGCCTTCACGTAGGGAGTTAAAGAGATGGGCCAGACGAGGAGAGAGGACCCCAGAGAAGGTTTTGTAATAAAGAGCGGAGAAACCGTCCGGCCCTGGGGCCGAGTCTGTTTTGAGGTTTTTGATAACTTCCTGGACCTCCTCAGTGTGAAATGGTGATTCCATCATGGATCTATGGGACTCTGACAGTTTGGGGAGATCAATGTTAGCCAAAAAGGATTCTAGGGGAACAGGGTCAGCAGAGGAGGGAGATGAGTATAGTTTGGAGTAGAAAGCCTGGAAGGTTTCTAGGATCTTATGGGGGTTCTGGGTGAGAGATCCCGAAAGCGATTTAATCTTGGGTAAGGAGAAATTTTTGATCTTTGGGGAGAGCTTGGCTGCCAAGCGTGAGCCGATTTTATCAGCTTGTAAGTAGAATTTGCCGCTTAACCAGCTCAAGTGCTTGTCTGCGCTAGAAGTCAAGGCAAGATTCAGAGCAACGCGAGCGGATTCCAACTTGGCCAGACTGGCGGGAGTGGGTTTAGACTTATGGGCTTTACTAAGCTGTTTAAAATCCCTTTCCAGATTTTCTACATCCACCTTCCTACCTTTTTTCAGGTTGGAAGCCATTTGAATCACCTTCCCCCTCAAGACGGCTTTATGAGCTCCCCAGAGAGAACTAGGGGTTGTGTCCCCGGTGTCATTGAGGAGGAAAAATTCTTGGATGTCCCTTTCCAGCATTGTGCAGTGGACCGGGTTGGCAAGGAGGGATTTACTCAAGCGCCTCTAAGGGGGGCCTGAAGGTGATAGGGAGCTAGAGATTCTAAGGGTTACTAAGGAGTGGTTCGACCACGGTACTTCTTGTATTGAGGAGTGAGTGGCTGTGTGAATGTCCGAATTGGGTATGAGTTGCATGTCAGCGGAGTGGACTGGCTGCAAGGGGGAGGAGAGGTGGGGGCCTGCCAGGCCTAAGGGGGATCGCATCATGGGAGAGTGGGGGAGATCTCCAAAAGTTTGGTTCAGCAGGGACTTAGTGGGTGCTGGGGAGATCCCTTGGGGGTTGCAGGTACTCACAGGAGTTGCCAGCAGTCCGTTCTGGTGCTGGTAATGGGATGGAGGATCCACAATGGAGTCCGGGTTCTCCATGCTTCCTCGTGCTGCGGCCGCCGTCTTGTATGAAGCAGGGGCTGCCAGTGTAAAGTCCAGCTGGCGGCTCACCTCGCTCTTTTGCGAGCCGCTCGGCATATGAGACTGTGCCTGGTTCACCCAGGAGGCGTTGGGATCAGTTCAGGCGGGTTTCCACTCGTTCTGAAGGCTCAGGGGGCTGCGAGAGGCCAGAGCAGTGCGGAGCTCCTGTTCAGAGCATCTTCCGGGAAGTCCCGCACATGCGCACTCTTATTACCATTGTTGATCCATTTTATGCTTGCCTAGTTACCAACCATATTGGGAGACAATATATTAAATTTGCTTTTACTGCTGGGTTTGGTGCCTGTTTTCTTTGATAAACTACTGTGAGTACTAGGTATTATCTTCAGTGATTTCCTGTAATATTGTATGTTTGTAAACTTAACCCGGTGTGTTAGAGGGGCTGATGTTTTTTGGACCCATCCTAAACAGCATCTCCTACTGGGGGTAGCGCTATATATATATATATATATATATATATATATCATCATAAATACCTTTATTTATTTTTTTCATAGTGGTCATATGGCCTCTGTTCAGCTGCATAAGGGGCATGGAGAGGTATGGGTGAAGATTGCAGGGGGGTGTGTCAGCAGGTGCCCGAGAAAGAGCAATGCACTAATCTTCACCATGAAGGGCTGTGCAGGGGGCCGTGTCAATAGAAGTCTGACCATTGGAGTACAGACAGGCCGTGCTCTCAGCCAGAAAACTGACCACACTGGGTAGGATGACTTTTGTGGTCAGTTTGAAAAAGGAAAGCAGGCAGACTGGCAAGACCACCAGGTATTTCACATAAAGGTGTAAATACAAAGAGAAAATAATACCCTTTTATACAAGTACGTGATACAACAGACATATACCAGGAATATAAAATGTTGGGGTAACATACACTTTAATTGCTAGAGATTTTTTAATATGAAAGAATGTTCTTCTGGTGGTAAGTAAGATCTTTGGCTGTAAATGTTGGATCACAGAGCAAGCCAGAGAAGGTAGCGTGATGCTGATGGCAGCAAATTCATTGTGTAAAACCGATATTGCCATTTTAAACAATCATGCTGAAGTTCGGTTAAGCATGATGAAAAACTAGATATGAGCAGTAGTTACGAATGATGGGTTGAATGAAAATAACTGACCCAATTCACCTGAAATGTTTGGATGGGGGAATTCTCTTGCTGTGTTTTTGTATTCTGACAGGCGAGGAGACTTCCCCACCATCAGAATACACTGATCAACATTGCAGGCTTTAGCCTGATCATGCAGACATTTTTCAACAGACTGGTTGAGCAGAAGTCGATCGGTAGATCCACTTCTGTTTAACCACAGTGCCCATACATGGATTGAAATTCCCTGCTAGATCAGCTGAGTTCCCATCAATGTATGACCAGCTTTAGACTTTATGTCAAGTTTTTATTGCTGTTTATGTCCCGCTGGAGTGATTTACTTCTCTATTTGCTCTGGAGGCCATTGTCATGAGACGGCAAGTGAGTGAAATCCCCAAAAATGTTGTTTTTAAAACAAGAAGTGAATGGAAATTGTTCAATGGGAACACATGTTTTGGGGACAACTTTCTAAAATAGGTGTAGCGGGGTCTCCTTTAAGGCCCCGGGACTACGTTACCCAGAACCCCGTTCGGCACCCAGAGTGCAGTTAGCCACCGCAGAGACTCATGGGAGGGATTATTTAAGGAGGAGGCGAGGGGGAGTTCGGCCTGTTTGGACACCGCGCTGCAAGCAAGAGTTTCTTCCTGTGCGGATCTGCTGCAGTGCAAGGCCTGAAGCCTGGGCCTTGCGCAATTTCCAAAGAGCCTTCCACCCCACCGCGAAGCCTGGGTGGCATCTGACTTGTCGAGTGAGGACATCAGTTGGATCGGGGACCCGATCGTTGCAGACGCTGTGTGCGGAGACACAGCAGGTGGAAGTCTCGGGCTGGGATCGCGCCCGGAGTGGTGAGCGAGCACTTGCTCAATCCAATAGACTTTGCTGATTCTAGGCCTATAGACTGCCGTGGCTCACCGATTGTTTGCTTGTTGTTCCACTGGGGGGACCGGTAGCAGGACAGAGTTGAAGTGTCCCCCCCCCATAATAGTGTTCTTAGTGATTGCCAGTTGTGGATTACAAATACCATTCATCAAGTGCACCACCAAAAGTTTGCATGCGAAGAAATCCCCATAGAAAGGACTGAGATTTATTCTGGGTCAGGCCTGGCCAGGGTGGGGATATAGGATATTGTTTATTGCGCCACAGGTCGTGTATACCATAATAGATACGAGTGGTGGATTACCGCGCAGCGCCATTATTGTGTGCTATATTGATTGATGCAGGGCTCTGCAAGCCAGTTGTGTGTATTATATCCTGTTTCAACCTTTCCTTTTACAACCAAAGTAAACTGTTATATTTAATCTTTAACATTGGTGTGTTGTCTTACTGTAAGGAGGGTGCCTCTACCATACCCATTGATTATGATAAAAATATAACCCCTAGACTAGCTGTGCCAGAGTGGGTCGAGCAGATTGCCGGGGGTTGGTGGTGTTGTACACAGGGCCCGAAAACAAATCCAGCGGCTCTCTTAATTGGGGGTAGCGCTACATGTGGGGGCTCTCGAGTCCGGGATCCTGTTGCAGCAAGTAACGCGCCAAAAGTACCAGCATGGACCCACTAGAAGTAGGACAGTGGTGTAAAACGGTCGGCACAGATCCAGCCGGGATAGTATTCATAGAACTTCCAGGGATCTGGCAAGAAGAAGCAGTGAAGCAGCTAGTGATGTCACTGTCACCGTATCAGAAAGCATGGGTGGTGGATGTCAGGACGAATTCCTCACTGACCCACGCATTAGTAGAGTGGAAGGACGGAGTCCCAGAACATTTCAAGAATCCAAGTGTAGAAGCTATAGATGATCAGACTTATAGCCTAATACACGCGCTGCCGCTCAAGCCAGGAGGACGGTTTCAGACACCGAAATTATCTCCATCGCCCACCCCAAAAGCAGAAAAACAGGTGAAAAGGGAAAGTTCTGGGTCGCCATCTGCCACCCTCGGCGCAGAGTTGTGCGCGGTCCTGGGGGAACTTGTGGCCCAGTGTAAGAAAGATCCTACAGATTACCAGATGTCAGGATACAGAAAACGTAGAATATTCTCAGGAAGGTAACCTATACCTTCGGGTGAAGAGGGGTTTGAGGAGTGGTTAGACGGTGTCACCCAGGCCCTAGAAGAATGGGAAGTCCCAGACCACAGAAAGAAGCAGAGAATTGCTGAGAGCTTGAAGGGGCCTACTCTAGAGGGCATACGCAACCTCAAGATGAGTAAGACAGACTGTAATGCACAGGACTATCTGGACATTCTGCAGAATGTGTTCGGTGGAACAGAGAAAATCACTGAGCTCACCTATCAGCTGGAGCACTGCTACCAGAAGACAGGAGAGAAGCTGTCATGAGGCGCCTGGATAAGATCCTGCATAAGATGATTCTTAAGAAGGGGATTGACCCACGGAAGGTGGATGAGGCCCGTGTTCAACAGGTGATGAGAGGATCTCAGCCCCTGGACCCCAACACATTGGCGCTACGCACAAGACAGGACGGGAAGAGCCTGGAGTACCCTGACTTGATCCGAATGGTCAGAGAGAAAGAAGCTATGCTGGAGGAGAAGAAGAGGAGCCTACCAGTTGAGTCGGTAAATCCTCCTCCAGTGATGGTCAGTGATGGTCAGGATGGCCATGACCCTGGAAAGAGACTCAGAGGTGGATACCTTGAAGTCACAGATGTCCCAAGTATTGGGGATGCTGACCTCCCTGATGGAAAAGAAGTCAAGGGAACCAGAGAGGGAAAGTCCGAGGAAGGAGCTGTTTCCCAACACCTCAGCGCCCGCATCCCTGGAAGATTGGGGGGATGTGATTTGTTTCAATTGTGGAGGAGCTGGCCACTTCGCCAAAGTGTGCGCCAGCCCAAAGAAAAAAAAGATGAATAACCGCAAGCCGCCGGAAAACTTCAGCGGGCCCCGGTGAAGGAGTCAACCGGGTGCCCATCATCTCCAGTGAGCTCCAAACTGAATGAGAAGCACATGAAAAGAGTGGAGAAGACCCCTCAGAAGAAACGCAAGGTTCCTCAGAAGGAACGCACCCCAAAGAAAGAGAGTAGTGTCCCTCAGCGGGTAGTTACATCCATAAAAAGGAGGGAGATCAATGCATACCAGGCCCAAGAGAGACTTAAGTCCAAAGAGAAATGGAAGAAAGAAAGTCAAAAGGGAAAATGCAAAGATCAAAAGAGAGAGACCCCCTTGAAGCGATATCCAGAGAAGCTGGTGGGTCCCTCCCCAATAGTACCAGTTCAAGTGGAGGGAGTCTACACAAGAGCCATTTTGGATACTGGGGCACAAGTGACCCTGTTGTACCGGGACTTTTATGACAAGCATTTAAGTCACCTACCCATCCAGAAGATTGAAGAGTTGGAGATATGGGGAATTGGGACAGAGAGTTTCCCTTATGATGGCTATCTGCCTATAAAACTGACTTTTGACCCATCCATAGCTGGAAAGGCTGAAGTGTTTGACACCTTAGCTGTGGTGTGCCCCCGACCGCCTGGAGCTAACAAGAGTTCCCTGATAATAGGGACGAACACGGATCTGGTCCGAAGACTCTTGGCCCCTCTGACAAGAAGGAAAGGCCCCACAGTCACTGAGATCCACCCAATGTTGAAGAGAGCCTACCAACGACTGATCTTGGAACAGAAAGCCCTGGAAGAGGGGGTAGGGAAGGTCTGGAGGCTGGGAAGAAGGGGAATAGTGCTGCAGCCCAGTGAAGTAACCTGCTTGAAAGCCACAGTGAAACTCACTTGGGAGCAGCCTGGCCCTTTTGTCATGTTGGAACCGAACCCAAGGGAAGAACATTCGGGCTTAGAAGTAGTCCCAAAAGTGGTCCCGGTGAGGGCCCTGAAGAAGGCTCATTGTAAAGTGCCTGTGAGCGTCAGAAATACCACGGATGGTCCCATGGAAATCCCAGCTAGGCTGTTACTGGGCCGGGTGAGCCCAGCTACCCCAGTTGCTTTACCAGATGTGGAGAGGACAGATGGAGAAAGTACTGTGTGGGAGAAACTTTCCATGGAGAATCCAAATCTGCCCAGGGTTTGGAAAGAGAGAGCCAAGGCCCAGTTGACCAGGTGGGAAAGGATCTTTTCTCAAGATGAATTCGATGTGGGGTGTGCTAGGAGTGCCACCCATCGAATATGCCTCCAGGAAGACAAGCTCTTCAGGGAGAGGGTTAGGCGGGTTCCGTTAGCGGACCTCGAAGACTTGAGGGAGCAGCTCGCCGAGCTCAAGCGAACAGGGGTGATTTGAGAATCTAGAAGTCCCTATGCCTCCCCTATAGTGGTGGTCCGGAAGAAGAATGGGTCACTGAGGCTGTGCATAGACTATAGGACTCTCAACAGGAGAACCATACCGGATCAATATACCACTCCAAGGATAGAGGATGCCCTACAGAGCTTGTCTGGAGCCAAGTGGTTCAGTGTTATGGACCTCAAGAGCGGGTACTATCAGATCCCGATGCATCCAGAAGACAAAGAGAAGACGGCTTTCATAACCCCGGTAGGGTTCTTTGAATTCAACCGAATGCCTCAAGGTCTGTCTGGAGCTCCAGCCACCTTCCAACGTCTAATGGAGAAGACTGTGGGAGACATGAACCTCATCGAAGTCCTCGTATACTTGGATGACATCATTGTCTTTGGAAGAACCTTGGAAGAGCATGAAGAGAGGCTGGAGAAAGTTTTAAAGAGACTGAGTGAGGAAGGACTCAAGCTCTCACCTGAAAAATGCCAATTCTATCAGTCATCAGTTAACTATCTGGGGCACATAGTGTCTGAAGATGGGGTAGCCACAGACCCCGAAAAATTGGAGGCAGTCACCTCCTGGCCCAGGCCCACCACTGTGACAGAGCTCAGATCCTTTCTGGGGTTCTGTTCCTATTACAGGAGGTTTGTGGAGGGGTTTGCTCGGATAGCCAGGCCTCTGAATGAGCTGCTAAAGACGGAGGGGGAAGAGGATGACACAGGCCCCAGAAAACCAGGGGAGTCAGTCAAGGACCAGTGGAACTAGAAGTGTGAGAATGCATTCCAGATGTTGAAGAAGACATTAACCACTGCCCCTGTCCTGGCCTACGCAGACCCTAAGAAGCCTTATGAACTTCATGTAGATGCCAGTCATGATGGTTTGGGGGGAGTGCTGTACCAGGAGCATGAAGAGCAGCTGAGGCCTGTTGCGTATGTGAGCAGAAGTCTGACTCCCTCCGAAAAGAACTACCCCACCCATGAGTTGGAGTTTCTGGCCCTTAAGTGGGCGGTAGTTGACAAGCTTAGAGACTATTTGTATAGGGCGGAATTCACAGTGAAAACAGACAACAACCCACTCACCTATCTCTTCACCACAGCAAAGTTGGATGCCACAGGACATAGGTGGCTGGCGGCGCTGTCTGCCTTCAATTTCGGCCTGAAATACAGACCCGGGGCTGGAAACCGAGATGCAGATGCTTTGTCTAGAAGATCTCACGTCCCCACTTGCAGTACAGAAGACTGGGCCCAAGTGGCACCCGACGGGGTGTGGGCCCTCTGCCAAGGGGCTGAATTCCAAGCCAGTGGCGGCTCAAGAGCAGAAGAGATAGGGGTTACCATAGTAGAAGTTCCCAAGCAATACTGTGGAGTAACCCAACTGGGGGAGAATAACTTGCCAAAGCTGTCCAAGAAGGAGCTGAGATCCGACCAATTGGAAGACCCCATGGGGAGATTGGTCCTAGAGGCCCTGGAAAATCAGGTCCCGAATAGACTCTTACGCCACCCTTCAAAGGAAGCTCGGCTGTTGAGGAAAGAGTGGGACAAGTTACAGGTGCATCAGGGAGTGGTCTACCGAAGGGGCCCCTCTGATGACCTAGAAGACAAATGGCAATTGTTTTTGCCTGAGAAACACTGAGAGACAGTCCTGGTTGCTCTGCACGACAACCATGGCCACCTAGGGGCGGAAAGGACCTTTCAACTCATTAGGGACCGTTTCTATTGGCCCTGCATGAGGGCTGAAGTTGAAGAATACTGCCACTCATGTGCACGATGCATCCAGAGAAAGACTTTACCTCATCAAGCTGCCCCAATGGGCCATCTGCAAAGTCAAAGCCCACTTGATCTGGTATGCATTGATTTTCTCTTCCTCGAACCCGACCTGAGTGGACTAGGAAATGTTCTGGTAGTAACCGACCATTTCACCCGGTATGCCCAGGCCTTTCCAACCAAGAACCATGTTCCACCCATATACACCGCAGTGTGTAAACAGACTCCTAAGGACTTCCTTTAAGACTGTCTATATATATACATATGTTGTATGGTATTTTTTCATCTTATTTTTATATTTTATATATTTTTTTATTTTATTTTTTATTTATTTATTCATTTATTATTTTTTATTATTTTTTCTTGCTTCATATTGATTACTTTGGATAATACATGTTTCTGTGGATATTGTGCGCCACCACTTGTCTTTCCAACCAAGGACCAGAAGGCTTCCACTGTGGCCAAAGTGCTGATGGAGAAATACTTCATACATTATGGGCTACCACAACGGCTCCATTCAGATCAGGGAAGGGATTTTGAAAGTCAATTGATCTGGAAACTCCTGGATTCTTTGGGGATCAAGAAGACAAGAACTACCCCCTATCATCCACAAGGTGATGCTCAGCTGGAGAGGTTCAACCGAACCCTGCTCAACATGCTGGGGACCCTAAGTAGTGAAAAGAAGCAGCATTGGAGCAACTACATAGCGGCAGTTGTGCATGCATACAACAGCACCACCAGTGATGCTACAGGGTACTCACCCTATCAACTTATGTTCAGGAGAGAAGCAAGACTACCCATAGATCTGGCCTTTGGCACTTCCATAGACCATTGTTCTGCTACTTCCCACAAGGGATATGTCAATAGGCTCAGATGTAATTTGAAATTGGCCTATGAACAGGCCCAGGCGGCCTCTGAGCAAAGGGGGGCCCGCAACAAGAAAAATTTTGACCTGAAAGTTAGGATTCAGGATTTGCAACCAGGAGACAGAGTGTTGTTACGGAACTTGGGGGTACCTGGAAAACACAAGCTTGCAGATAGATGGAGACCTGAACCTTATGTTGTTTGCTAAAGACTAATGGGCCTGCCCGTTTACAGACTTAAACCAGAAGGGAAGGTGGGACCTTTGAAGACCTGGCATCGGAACCACCTACTCCCACTAGCGGAGGCAGTTCGGATACCCCCTGTGAAGGATTCCCCTGAGCCAGCTTCCATCCTGGATACTCCCAGACCGAACACTCGGTCCCAGACCCCTCAGATTGGGGATACAGAGACCTCGGAGATGAGTGAAGATGAGGGAGAAGAACTTGACTGGCTTTGGCCTTCACAGGCCCCAGGAACCTCTGCTATTGATCTTCCACCTGAGGAAGACACCATAGATCAGACGCTGAATGCAGAAGCTACTGAGTTCATTCCGTCCAGTCCTTGGTCAGATTCTTGGGAGAGTGCCTGTGACTTACTCCCAGAAGACGATCCAAGGGAGTCTCTGTACCTCCCTGCCCCGGAGCCCAGTGCTCCCGAACCAGAAGTAATTCCTGAGTTGGTTCCAGAGGAGGAGCCTGTTCTAACAGAGAGCCCAAGAGGACAGAGGAAGCGAAGAGCCATAAAGCCTCCCAGAAGATTAACTTACCCACAGATGGGGAGAAGTGCGGAAGACACTGTGGTTACTGCCAGAAGGAGTACGGAAGAGCCTGACCCTCCCACTGTTCATTTAGTGGGGGGCAACCCCAGCTCACTCTCTGGCACAGTTAGGCAGGACACTAGTGATGGTGTGACCTGTGGGCAGGGGAGTTCACCGCCTCAGTTTTGGTGGGAATTTCCTCTGCCAACATCATACGAAACTTTGATTGATGTTGTACGTTCTGTGATTTAAGTTTATGTTATCTTTGGGGACCAAAGAGTTTAAGTGGGGGAAGTGTGTAGCGGGGTCTCCTTTAAGGCCCCGGGACTACGTTACCCAGAACCCCGTTCGGCACCCAAAGTGCAGTTAGCCAATGCAGAGACTCATGGGAGGGATTATTTAAGGAGGAGGCAAGGGGGAGTTCGGCCTCTTTGGACACCGTGCTGCAAGCAAGAGTTTCTTCCTGTCCGGATCTGCTGCAGTGCAAGGCCTGAAGCCTGGGCCTTGCGCAATTTCCAAAGAGCCTTCCACCCCACCGCGAAGCCTGGGTGGCATCTGACTTGTCGAGTGAGGACATCAGTTGGATCGGGGACCCGATCGTTGCAGACGCTGTGTGCGGAGACACAGCAGGTGGAAGTCCCGGGCTGGGATCGCGCCCGGAGTGGTGAGCGAGCACTTGCTCAATCCAATAGACTTTGCTGATTCTAGGCGTATAGACTGCCGTGGCTCACTGATTGTTTGCTTGTTGTTCCACTGGGGGGACGGGTAGCAGGACAGAGTTGAAGTGTCCCCCCCCCATAATAGCGTTCTTAGTGATTGCCAGTTGTGGATTACAAATACCATTCATCAAGTGCACCACCGAAAGTTTGCATGCGAAGAAATCCCCATAGAAAGGACTGAGATTTATTCTGGGTCAGGCCTGGCCAGGGTGGGGATATAGGATATTGTTTAGTGCACCACAGGGCGTGTATACCATAATAGCTACGCGTGGTGGATTACCGCGCAGCGCCATTATTGTGTGCTATATTGATTGCTGCAGGGCTCTGCAAGCCAGTTGTGTGTATTATATCCTGTTTCAACCCTTCCTTTTACAACCAAAGTAAACTGTTATATTTAATCTTTAACATTGGTGTGTTGTCTTACTGTAAGGAGGGTGCCTCTACCATACCCATTGATTATGATAAAAATATAACCCCTAGACTAGCTGTGCCAGAGTGGGTCGAGCAGATTGCCGGGGGTTGGTGGTGTTGTACACAGGGCCCGAAAACAAATCCAGTGGCTCTCTTAATTGGGGGTAGCGCTACATAGGAATAGCCCTCAGATATTTCCTCACACTTTCTGTTGTGTTTCCAAAACATGATGTGAATGGTAATCTCCAAAGCAGGCCAGAAACAGCAAAAAAATATCCTAATTGGTGTTTTAATCCTTCCCAAGTCTTGTAAAAATGTTTTGGCTTTACTTTAGCTAGCTAATAACATCATGGACAGGGAGCCCATATAGACCTGTATATATCCATCTACTGAGCATCTGCAATTGTCTGTATATATGTATATATATATATATATATATATGTGTATATATGTATATATATATATATTGTGAGGGGGTTAGCTCGGCAGCGGGTATGTGTGACCCCCGGGATGGGCTCCCCACCCAAAAACAGGCCCAGCAGACGGAGGTTGTGGTTTTCAAAATCAAAAAGGTGCGGTTTATTTTCTATTTACAGTGACAAAAACACAGCAAGGCAAAAAAAAACATAAACAAAATAAATCCTGGTCAACTTGACCTCTGACTAAACATACAGGTTTCCTAACTAACAACTGGGATCAGCCTAGTGCTGTCCTAGTCCCTGGTTTTAAATGTCCAAGCAAAATATAGCCACACAGGCTTTCTCTCACCGCACAGGGGTTCACTCTCCCTAGACAGTCCACACAGGTCTGGTTCCAGGCATGAGCTAACATCTAATGAAGCTGGGCTTTCTTATAGAGGCCTAAATGAGCTGACAAGGTTCAGCTGGTCTCATCAACTCCCTGTCTGCACGACGCCCAGCCCTCTCCCTAGAGGTATGAGTCATCCATGAGCACACTAGCCTTATACAACTCTCCACCTAGTTGTACAAATCGGCGTAAAGCCTGAATCTGGGCGAAATATATCTACCCCCCTGGATGCAACCAGGTGACTTTACCTTCCTGCTGTCACATACCCCCCCCTCTTGTTTTAACCTCGGGGTTGGAACACCAGCAATCAGGCATTCATGTACTCGAGACAAAGCATCCACATTCCCCATTTGAACGCCAGGGCGATGCTTTACTGTGAAGTTGAATTCCTGGAGGGCCAGGAACCACCTATTCACTCTTCTATTTGTTTCCTTGTTTTGAGCCATCCACTTTAACGGAGCGTGATCCGTAACCATGTCAAAGTGCCTACCTAGCAGGTAGTACCGAAGGGAATCTAGAGCCCACTTCACCGCTAAACACTCCTTTTCAACGGTGGCGTAATTTACCTCATGGGACTTCAACTTCCTGCTGAGGTAAATGACTGGGTGCTCTTCCCCGTTCCAGACCTGGGACAATACTGCTCCTAACCCCACATCTGACGCATCACTTTGTACGACAAAGTCTCTAGAGAAGTCGGGTGAGTACAACACTGGCTGGCTACATAAGGCTTGTTTCAAGAATTGGAATGCTGCCTCAGCCTCGGGGGTCCATTTAATCATGACCGACCCTTTCCCCTTCGTCAGGTTGGTTAGGGGCACAGCCTTAGAAGCAAAGTGGGGAATGAATCGCCGATAATACCCAGCGATTCCCAGAAAGGCCCGTACCTGCTTCTTGCTGTTGGGACGTGGCCAACTCTGGATGGCCTCGACTTTGTTGAGTTGGGGTTTTATTACTCCCCTCCCAATGGTGTACCCAAGATATTTGGCCTCCTCCTGCCCAATGGTACACTTCTTGGGGTTAGCCGTAAACCCTGCTTCCCGAACAGAGTCCAGGACTGCTTGCACTTTTGGCAGATGTGAGGCCCAATCTGTGCTATGGACAATTATGTCATCCAGGTAAGCCGCAGCATACTTCCGATGGGGCCTCAGCATCTGGTCCATTTTCCGCTGGAATGTGGCCGGCGCATTCTGTAACCCGAACGGCATTCTTTTATATTGGAACGCCCCGTCTGGGGTTACAAATGCGGTTTTCTCTTTGGCCGACTTGGCCAGGGGGATTTGCCAATACCCTTTTGTGAGGTCAAGAGTCGTCATGTATCGGGCTGTTCCCAGCCGGTCGATCAACTCATCTATACGTGGCATGGGGTAGGTGTCAAATTTTGTAACTTTGTTCAACTGACGAAAATCGTTACAAAATCGCCAGCTCCCATCCGGTTTAGGCACCAACACGATGGGACTAGACCAATCACTTTGGGACTCCTCTATCACCCCTAAGTTCAGCATTTTCTGTACTTCCTCCCGTATTGCCTCCCGTCGGGCCTCTGGGATCCGATAGGGTTTTAACTTCACCCTTTCACCGGGCGGGGTAATAATGTCATGCTCTACCCCAGATGTTTGTCCCGGCAGCTCAGAGAATACCTCCTTGTTGCGAAGCACAAACTCCTTAACCTCCTGTTGTTGGGGTTGTGACAAGGTGGCTGCGATTCCAACCTCAGGAATCACGCAACCAGTTTGAGCTGGTGACCAAGTGTCTGCGACTAGGGACTCTCTATCCCTCCAGGCTTTCAACAGATTAACGTGATAGATCTGTTCGGGCTTTCGCCTTCCTGGTTGTCTGACCTTGTAATTCACTTCGCTCACTTTTTCCATTATCTCGTAGGGGCCTTGCCATTTGGCAAGGAATTTACTTTCAACCGTAGGGACAAGTACCAATATCCTATCCCCCGGGGAAAAGGTACGGGTCTTGGCTCCACGGTTGTACACTCTCTGCTGTGCCAACTGCGCTTGGGCCAAATGTTCCTTCACGATGGGCATTACCTGTGCAATTCGATCTTGCATCAGGGCGACATGCTCAATCACACTCCTGTGGGGAGAACTCTCACTTTCCCAAGTTTCCTTGGCAATATCCAACAGCCCTCTTGGGTGTCTCCCATACAGTAACTCAAAGGGGGAGAATCCCGTAGAGGATTGGGGCACCTCCCTAATAGCAAACATCAAATAAGGAAGTAGACAGTCCCAATCCCTTCCATCTCTATCCACCACTTTCTTCAACATTTGTTTTAGGGTTTTGTTGAATCTTTCAACCAGCCCATCGGTTTGGGGGTGATACACAGATGTACGCAATTGCGTCACTTTGAACAATTTACACAGCTCTTTCATAACCCGGGACATAAAGGGTGTACCTTGGTCCGTAAGCAGTTCTTTACAAATACCCACCCGGCTAAAAACAAGAGATAGCTCTTTGGCTATGGTTTTGGCCGAGGTATTTCTGAGAGGGATCGCTTCTGGATAACGGGTGGCATAGTCCATTATAACCAATATGTACTGGTGCCCCCTAGCGGACTTGATTATAGGACCTACCAAATCCATTGCGATTCTCTCAAACGGGACCTCAATGATGGGTAGAGGGACCAGCGGGCTACGGAAATGTGGCATCGGGGCCGACCTCTGACACACAGGGCAGGAGGAACAATAATTTTCTATGTCCTTCATCACCCCAGGCCAATAGAATCTCTGTAATACCCTCTCTCGGGTTTTCTCTGTCCCCAGATGACCTCCAAGAATGTGCCCATGGGCCAACTCCAACACCAACTTCCTGTAAGGTTTGGGCACCACAAGCTGCTCAACGGTTTCTTCTGCCCTTTTTGCCACCCGATACAGTAGGTCCTTCTCTACGCTGAAGTATGGGTAAGTGCCGGTATTATCTGGGTTCACTAACTCGCCATCTATTTTCACTACGTTTTCCCGTGCCTTTATTAGGGCGGGGTCTTTCAACTGTTCTGTGGCAAAGTTTTCCCTGTGAACCTCAAGATCAGAAAACTCCACAGACGGTAGGTTTTCGTCTGAGGAGGTGGGCTCCTCTCCAGTTTCTTGAGTCTCCCCTGCCAATACTGACAAGGGAAATTCCGGAGAGTCCTCACCACTCTCAGGGGAGTTCTGGCTATCACATTCCTGGTACATAGGGGCACCAGTGGGGGGCTCAGGATCATCCCACAGTTCCCAGAACTTCGGAAAATCCCTTCCCACAATGGCGTCATGCGGTAACTGAGATACTAAGCCCACTGGATGAGAGAGGGTACCTTTGGGGGTCTCGAAACACACTGTAGTCACTGGATACTCTCGGGTGTCCCCATGCACACAAATAACGGCTACCTTGCTATTCCCAGAGACCTCTGTTTTAACTAACTCAGCCTTTATCAGGGTCACAAGGCTACCTGAATCCAGCAATACCACAACATTTCTACCATTAATACACATTTTGCATAAATGTTTCTCAGTTCCCCGAATGGCAGTGCATGCGACTGTCGCACACAGCGACTGACGTCTGCCCGTCAGAAAGTCACACTGCATGGGTTCCTCCACAACCGGGCAATTTGCTGCAATATGTCCCGCTTGCCGGCAGCGGTAGCAAACGATCCTTCTTGCGGCCTCTTGAGCCGCTGATTTCCCAGGCTGTTCTCGCCAAACTTGGGGTAGAGCTCCCACCCTCTCACTCTCTCCACCCTCACCCCTTGGAATCCTCTTATCCGCCCCTGGGGATGGTCTGGTCTTAGGGTGGAAAGTCCGAGTGTCTCTGGAAGAGGCCGTCAGGTTCTCTGTAGCCAAGTATTTCTCCACACGATCCACAAGACCATCGGCCGTCTCTGGGTCTCCATGGCTTACCCACTTTTGGATGGCAGTAGGAAGAGCTCTCAAAAACCGATCCATTACAACACGTTCCACAATCTTTGGTGCGGACAAAGTCTCTGGCTGTAGCCACTTTCTGCTCAGGTGAATGAGATCATACATTTGAGACCTGGGGGGTTTTCCAAGCTGGAAAGTCCAGTTATGCACACGCTGAGCCCGGACAGCCAGGGTGACACCCAGCCTTGCCAATATTTCAGCTTTTAGCATCACATAGTCTTTTGCTTGGTTAGGCTCTAGGTCATAGTAAGCTTTCTGCGATTCACCAGTTAACAGAGGAGCCACTAGTCCAGCCCACTGCTCCTCAGGCCACTTTTCTCTTTCAGCGGTCCTTTCAAATGTGGTCAAAAATACCTCTGGATCATCCTCTCCAGTCATTTTTGTCAATAAACGACTCACCCCAAAGGACGCGGTATTAGTGGGACGGCTTTCCTCACTGGTCTGCGGACGTTGCTGCATTACTGCTTCCATCTGTTGTTGTAGTCTCTGCTCTTGCTTCTGCAACAGGTCTATGAAGCGGGCCTCAGATTGCTGTTGGGCTTGTTGCTGAGCCTCCAGACTCTGTTGTAAAGTTGCAAGGCTCTGTTGATGAGCTTGCTGCTGGGCTGCAAGGCTCCTTTGCAAACCTGCATTTGTCTGCTGTTGATTGGCATTTGCTAGAGCCAGCTGTTTCAGTATCTCCTCCATGCTGGCTTAAAAAAAAACTGCCACTGGTTCTCCACCAACTGTGAGGGGGTTAGCTCGGCAGCGGGTATGTGTGACCCCCGGGATGGGCTCCCCACCCAAAAACAGGCCCAGCAGACGGAGGTTGTGGTTTTCAAAATCAAAAAGGTGCGGTTTATTTTCTATTTACAGTGACAAAAACACAGCAAGGCAAAAAAAAACATAAACAAAATAAATCCTGGTCAACTTGACCTCTGACTAAACATACAGGTTTCCTAACTAACAACTGGGATCAGCCTAGTGCTGTCCTAGTCCCTGGTTTTAAATGTCCAAGCAAAATATAGCCACACAGGCTTTCTCTCACCGCACAGGGGTTCACTCTCCCTAGACAGTCCACACAGGTCTGGTTCCAGGCATGAGCTAACATCTAATGAAGCTGGGCTTTCTTATAGAGGCCTAAATGAGCTGACAAGGTTCAGCTGGTCTCATCAACTCCCTGTCTGCACGACGCCCAGCCCTCTCCCTAGAGGTATGAGTCATCCATGAGCACACTAGCCTTATACAACTCTCCACCTAGTTGTACAAATCGGCGTAAAGCCTGAATCTGGGCGAAATATATCTACCCCCCTGGATGCAACCAGGTGACTTTACCTTCCTGCTGTCACAATATATATATATATATATATATATATATATAAGGGAAATCCACGTCTTTGGTACATGCAAAGTGTCCTAGAACACTCTATACATTTCTTGATCACTAATATTGTTTTTATCTTTTATTTTTTTGATAACTGACTTTTATTGATTCTCAAGAAGAATCCAGAACAATAGAAAATTTTAAGCAGACAAGCTGTAAATTTTAGGTCACAATATTTGCAAGGGATTTTAGTCTTGAAGATATACAGTCCAGGAAAATATAAAGACCAGTAATGCAGTATAGTCAGTGTTTAACTGGTGCTCCAAATGGAGTAATGCTTAGGGGTATAGTCCGTGGCTGTAATAGCTGGATGGTGATGTATCCATGGGTTGGGTGGTTGGAAAAGAAAGGGGTATTAAGGGCTAAAGAGGAAGGCAGCCATTCTTCAGAGTGTGTCAGAACTCTGCAAGACATGTAAGGAAAAAACAGGGGGGGGGGGGGGTGCCGACCTGAGTGTAGTAATAAAATGATGACTTTAATAGGATGAGATTAAAAACTCTTACGAGATGATAGAAGATGCATGCTCGTCAAAGTAAAGTGCAATCCTGTCATTCCAAATATCAAGAGCCGAATTGTGCCAAGTAAGATCTGCAAACCCAAGCCAGATCCCACCACCCACACCTCCCTGATCCCACTAGTGAGCATGTTGCAATGAAGAAAAAATGATGCATGATGTGTAAATGTGTCCAGCATGGACAAAAAAGCTTCTCTACAAAAGGAAAATCTTACCCTATAAAAGAGTTTCACAATTGCTCCAGTGATCATGTAGTATACTGTCTGACCTGTCTTTGTGGCCTCCTATATGTTGGCAGAACCATCCGTCCCCAACGGTTTGGCAAGCACAGGCGGTTCATCGAACAGGGATGTGATGAGCACAGTGTGCCAAGACATTTTTTGACTGAACATCAAAAGATCACCGAAGGCCTGAAGGTGTGGGTCATAGAGACTTTCTGGATATATTCCCCCAATTCCCTCTCGCCAGGGGGACTCAATGAGGAGTTAGACATTTGTTGGTTTGTTTCTTTCCCCCTCTCCTATTACTCCCTTTCCCTTTCCCTTTCCCCTGTCTCCCCCCCCCCACCACAAACAGGTCTGTCTCTGCTCTACCGATCTGGAGTGGTATAGTAAATATATATATATATATATATATATACAGACATATATACATATTGTATGATCCATCATCAGGCGCACTCCACTTGGTATCCACACCATGAGGGGACACACACACATACTGTATACATCCCTTGTACATGAACTAGGGGGAACGCAGCACCAATTTTATCATTACCGTTCATTATTATTATTAATTCTTTACACTACATCCTGTTCCCCCACCCCCACCTCTTCATGTTTACATGCATACTATCCCCCCCATTTTTTTCTTATTACTTGCCTTGGCCTTCATACATTGTTAACCTCTTCAATAGGCTCCTATACATATAGAAGAGAATTATACTTCAAATATTTCCATGTGTATCCGTTAAATTTTTTACGCCAATCTGAGACTGTTAACCCCTGCTTTACCTGTCCCTTGCTATAATGAATTTTTTCCCTAAATTGTTTACTGGTTGGTCTGCTGGTCGTTCTAGTTCCACAGCCACACCCACATGCTCTCCATTGTGTATATATAGCTGTCCTCCTCTAGAGGGCAGCAGGCCAATAGAAGGCGCAGCCAGCTCCGAGCGCATAGCATTCATCACTGCAGCCCTGATTGATAAGATTCCCACCCTGCCTTGGTCCAATCAGACGCCTGTGACATCACTTCCTGTTACACGGTCCATGCTGGTCAGTGTGGAGCTCCCTGGTTCCTTTCTCCTGGAGAAACACTGTGATCCATTCCAGCCAGCTGCCCAAACTTTTCCAGCTATCCGGAACAACGGTGGGACCCGCAGAGCCATGTAGAATGCTAAGACTGCACTTTACTTTGACGAGCATGCATCTTCTATCATCTTGTAAGTGTTTTTAATCTTATCCTATTAAAGTCATCATCATTTCAATACTACATTCAGGTTGGCGCCTCCCCCTCCCTATTTTTTCCTTAAAGACCAGTAATGGGTGGCTTAGCAGTTTGTTGTAAATCAAAAAGAAGTGTTTTCCCACTTATATCTTTGTTGATAGAATATATTCCTAGACATCAATCATGATAGCATTGGGTAGTTTGGTCTTAGAGACTCAAAACGGCTAGGGGAGTCAGTGGATGCTTTGACTACACTTGACATCATAAGGAAAGATTATATATATATATATATATATATATATATATATATATATATATAAAGAACTGAAAGAGAGAGAGAGAGAGAGAGAGAGAATAGTAATGTAGAGAAGGATGGGGAAAAGAACACTGTATACCTTACAAGGATTCTGAGACACCCCCCAATGCCAATATGAATTGGAGTAAGACCCTGAACAGGTAATTGGGTAATTTGGGAGTTTTCCATAAAGTGCCATAAACTCCAAACCCTTCAATATTTTTCCAGCAAAATATTAATGGAAACAGTAAAGCCTCGTACACACGACCGGTTTTCTTGGCAAGAAAACTGCTGGGAGAGCTTTTTACAGAGAAAACCGTTCGTGTGTTTGGTTTTTCGACAGGAAAACTGCCGGGAATCTCGATGAGAAAAATAGAGAACCTGCTCGATGAGACTTCGACGCATGCGTGGTAGCATACAAGGGTAGTGTAGAGTGTAGCAAGATGGCGGCAACGGCATTGAATGTGACGAGCGCCGGCTCATCTTAGTCGATGACGTCACTGCGTTCTTGCCATTCAAAAGAACGGCAGTTCTTTTGAATGGTTGCATGTGTACTTGGGCTTGGCAAGACAAGTTTGCCAGGAATCCCATCGAGAAAACCAACGTTTTTTTTCCGATGGGATTCCCGCCTGTGTGTACAGGGCTTAAGGTATTCCATTTGTTTGACATCCCAGATGCTCATATGTAGTTCTATTAGAGAGGGGGGTCAATAAATATCAATTTAAGGCTCTCAGGCACCTTGCTGCTGTAAGTTTGCGTGCCAGCAATTTTGTAGCTGGTTTAAAAAAATTAGGCAGAGGAAGGCCTGGGAGATATACACTATATTACCAAAAGTATTGGGACACCTTCCTTTACATGCACATGAACTTTAATGGCATCCCAGTCTTAGTCCATAGGGTTCAATATTGAGTTGGTCCACCCTTTGCAGCTATAACAGTTTCAACTCTTCTGGGAAGGCTGTCCACAAGGTTTAGGAGTGTGTCTATGGGAATGTTTGGCCATTCTTCCAGAAGCGCATTTGTGAGGTCAGGCACTGATGAGGATGAGAAGGCCTGGCTCGCAGTCTCTGCTCTAATACCAACCCGGTCAACACAAAGGACAAGGGGGCACTCTTTGCGTCTAGAGGAAAAGAGATTTCACCTCCAAATACGGAAAGGTTTTTTCACAGTAAGAGCTGTGAAAATGTGGAATAGACTCCCTGCAGAGGTGGTTCTGGCCAGCTCAGTAGATTGCTTTAAGAAGGGCCTGGATTCTTTCTTAAATGTACATAATATAACTGGGTACTGACATTTATAGGTAAAGTTGATCCAGGGAATATCCGATTGCCTCTCGGGGGATCAGGAAGGAATTTTTTCCCCTGCTGTAGCAAATTGGATCATGCTCTTCTGGGGTTTTTTTGCCTTCCTCTGGATCAACTGTGGGTATAGAATTGGGTATATGGGATTGTACGATATATGTTTATTTTATTTATTTTATTTTATTTTTTTACGGTTGAACTGGATGGACTTGTGTCTTTTTTCAACCTGACTAACTATGTAACTATGTAACTATGTAACTATGTAACTATGTAACTATGTTCCATTGGGTTGAAGTCAGGACTCTGTGCAGGTCAGTCAGGTTCCTCCACCCCAAATTTGCTCATCCATGTCTTTATGGACCTTGCTTTGTACACTGGTGCACAGTCATGTTGGAACAGGAAGGGGCCATCCCCAAACTGTTACCTCAAAGTTGGGAGCATGAAATTGTCCAAAATGTCTTGGTATGCTGATGCCTTAAGAATTTCCTTTACTTGAACTAAGGGACCAAGCCCAACCCCTGAAAAACAACCCCACACTATAATTCCCCCCTCCAATAAATGATTTTAACCAGTGCACAAAGCAAGGTCCATAAAGGCGTGGATGAGTTTGAGGTGGAGGAACTTGACTGGCCTGCACCAAGTTCTGACATCAATTCAATAGAACACCTTTGGAATGAAATAGAGTGGAAACTTCAAGCTAGGCCTTCTCGTACACATCAGTGCCTGACCTCACAAAGCAAGGTCCATAAAGGCGTGGATGAGTTTGAGGTGGAGGAACTTGACTGGCCTGCACCGAGTTCTGACATCAACTCAATAGAACACCTTTGGGATGAAATAGAGTGGAAACTTCAAGCTAGGCCTTCTCGTACACATCAGTGCCTGACCTCACAAAGCAAGGTCCATAAAGGCGTGGATGAGTTTGAGGTGGAGGAACTTGACTGGCCTGCACCGAGTTCTGACATCAACTCAATAGAACACCTTTGGGATGAAATAGAGTGGAAACTTCAAGCTAGGCCTTCTCGTACACATCAGTGCCTGACCTCACAAATGCGCTTTTGGAGAAACGGTCAAACATTCCCATGGACCAGGCATATGCAATTAGCAGACCTCCAGCTGTTGCAGAACTACAAGTTCCGTGAGGCATAGCAAGACTCTGAGAGCCACAAGCATGACACCCAGAGGAAAAGGCATGACTTGTAGTTTTGCAACAGCTGGAGGTCTGCTAATTGCATATCCCTGCCATACACACTCCTAAATCTTATGGACAGCCTTCCCAGAAGTGTTGAAGTTGTTATAGCTGCAAAGGGTGGGCCAACTCAATAATGAACTCTACGGACGACGACTGGAATGCCATTAAATTTCATGTGCGTGTAAAGGCAGGCGTCTCAATACTTTTGACAATACATTGTATTTTAAGGGTGAAGGTAATCCAGAAGTAAAACAGTTGATGAACAGTTGGCCAAAAGGGTTTGATAAGTGGGCAATGTCAGTATATTTGTTGGAGAGATTCAAAGCTATTTTTACAGCGTCAGCACCTATTATTGGCAGTTGTGTAAAGTCTGTAGCAGTTTTATCCTGGTTTTCTTTGTATTATGTACAAATCAAGCTTTTGGATGCCTAAGACCGTGTGAGTTGTCAAGTTTCTAAAGGTAGTTCCTTCCCCAGAATCTGGTCCCATTTTTTCATACTGTATACAAGTGTTTAATTGGGAGTGGTGGGGAAGGGGAAGGGGTGTGATCAGGCAAAATAAGGCCAGCCAGCTTATAGTGACTGCAATTCACCAAGCAATTTGGGGAAATTGGTATACTAGTCTGTCCTGTATTAGACATATCAGTGCAGTGTGACTTCATAGGCTGTCCATCTTAAAGCACATTAAGAAAATATTACTAACCAGTGTAAAATAAAATAGAATTGTTGTTAAAGATGTAAAGTGTGAGCTGAAAAGCTTGGCCACTTGTTTATGTTTTGGTAAGCTAAATGATTCATCCTAAGCTTTAGATTGTGAATAAACATTTACCCTGCAGCGCAAAATAATAAAGGCCATGGCAGCAATATAAGGAGAAGGCTCAGAAATGGAGCAGCACTATGTGCGCCGTATGAGCTGGGAATTCCATAGAGTGTACAATTGCTTCCAGATGTGTGCTGCTAGAATACTTATTGCTATAGAAAAATAATGTGCTTGATTAACAGGGCAGTTGTCAGAAAGGATCGGGGGCACCGGAGGAGTCCTATGCTTGTAACATTAACTGATTCAGAGCTAGCAGAGCAATATGTATAAATAAAAACATCAGCACTGTGGGGGATAAAGCATAGCAAAATTTCCCACCTCTCCAAGTACCTGGTTGCAATTAATAGAAAAAGCAATGGTGCAGCTTTACCCCATCAGTGATTTGTGTAATTAAGCTTAGCTGAGCTACAGAGTATTTTCTGCATAAATTAGCCCTCCACATGTGCTGTGGTTGGGGCCTGTTGTCTGCCAAGTCAGATTACGGGAGAGGGTTCTCTTCTAGTCACCCCTAGGTGATTGATGTCTCTGCTACTCAAACGTAGCACCTTATTATTTAATGTATGATTTAACAATTAGTGTGCAAGCATTCCTTAGCTAAGGCAAAGGTTTTAATTTCCACTTATGTTTGACATTACATTTGACATTGCTGGATAGCCTGTGGATTCTGCCTGTCATTGAATCATATCTTTGTATGATACAGTGTCTGTTAATGCACAGACATTCCTACTTTTTTTTTTTCAGAGAATATTAATATCACTGGGTGCTAGATTTGATTTTTCTTATAGGAGCATCATTGCATGGCATTTTAATATTCTCCCAGTGTCTCCTAGTACTCCAATTTCTACCCACAATCTAAAAACTTGCCTATAGGTTATGATACACTTTACTTTGACCTAAGAACAATAATGTAATATCTTGCAGCTTACTAGATGTGGTGGCTGTGTTGGTATTCTTTGTTTCAGGATAAATATGTAACGCTCACCAGGGACACACAGTCAGGGGAGACAGGTGAGGCAGAGCATAGAAAAAAACATGGTGAGTAGAAAATGTAGCGCTTAAAATAGGGAACTTAGTGAGCAATATTCAATATACCAAATGTTGTAAAGCACATGAGAGTGAATCTCATAAATGTGAAAACACACATGTATAAATAGAAACATAAATGTAAAAAATGTCCCATAAGTAAAAAATGCCCCTGTTGAAGTCTAATTAGACGAAACGTGTCGGGATTGGCTTACTGCTCCCCACATTGCTTCTTTTTATCTTTGTGATCACAGATTTTATCATTACGGGTGTATGTTGGTTTTTATTCAATAAAACCCACCCTTTTTGATCTATACCATGTGGAGGCTTTTTCTCTCTTTATATCTTTCCCGATGACAGTTTTTTGGCCTTCCCATCCAGCTCTCCAAATTTGGCTTTCCAACCTCACGGTTATCTGCAAGACCTTTTCGAAGCTGTTCCTGGAGTCGCCTGGGTTTTCATGATTGCTTGTGGGGAGACTGCGGATCCGAGTTTTCTTTGTTCATTTGACTCGTTGTTACCGACATTCGAGTCCACCACTTCTGGTAAGAGTGCACACCCCATAGTTCTTGTAGAAGACACATCATCCCTGATGCTTTCACGTGTTCACCTAATTATTGTGCATCGTCTGTGAGCAACAACCATTTCATGTTGGACTTTATGTGTTTATTACATGGATTTTTTCACTTATGGGACATTGTTTACATTTATGTTTCTATTTATAAATTTTTTCACATTTATGAAATTCACTCATGTGCTTAACAAAATTTGGTATATTGAATATTGCTCACTAAGTTGCCTTTTTTAAGCTCTACATTTTCTACTCGTCTTGTTCATTAATCTTTGTCAATGTTTTATGTAGCAGCTGTTCACTTTTTATAATTGGGTTAGCGCAGTAATACCCACTTTTCACATAGAAAAAAAAACGATCGAGCTTTGAGGGTCCTACCCCACCACTGGTCGAAATATAGGGCTCCTGCCACCTATAGTACCGGAGATACAGGGCTTCTTGTGCAGCCTGTCAGAAGCTACTTACAAAGCGGCCAGTTTAAATACAAGCTGGCACACTCTGTTTGCAGCAGACTGAGAGGATGAGCTCACAGTGCCTCTTAGCACTGAGCTCAATGGACAGATTGAAGCCTTGGACCAATGGTAAAGCACCATTGGAACAAGCTGTCCAATAAAAAGGCTGCAGTGGAGGCTCTCTCACTGCAGTGTCATAGAAGGGGACATGTGTCTAAAAGACAAATACTCCCTTCCAGCCCAGCCCTCTTAACTAGAAGGAAAAAACATGAGTTTATGGGTATAAGATTTACCCATAAACCCATGTTTTTCTCACACAGTTAAGAGGGAGAATGAGAATCTGCTGCTGCTGAAAAGGTACTGTGTTAATCAAGCTAAATCAGATATTATTATGCTATAACATAATAATTTATTATTTATCTATTTACTGTGAAATTACTGGTTTAAAGTTCTAACTTCAATCTTCAATAATTTGTCCGTTAAGCCACCTGCTTGAGTACAGTTTTTGAAAATATAGTAAATTACCTTAAAAACAATATATAAAAATTATTTGTATATTACTTATGTAAGACCCTGCTCCTATTGGGTAGGCGCTAGTCTAAATTTAGTTGTCTGAGCTGTAGTTTAGCTCCGAATAATTGTACCAAATTATGGGTCTCTGTTCCAGTTCAGCTGAGTTGCACATTTTCCATCTGACTGTGGGTGTCGCTGTCACCACAGGTCGGGGTTGGAAATGCAGCAGGCTGGATGTATTGGGTACCTCTTGCCCAGAAGCAGCCCAATGGGTTTGGTCACCCCGCCGTGCATTCTGGGAGAGGGTACTTAAGGAGCAGACACCATTTTGGCGGGGTCTACCGATCCTGACCTGAGGGATGTGTTAGCAGTTTTTCTGCCTCGGGGCCTGCAGATCCCTGAGGCTCCATTACTGAAAGTAGGCCCAGGTGTTTCTGGAGCCTACTGATCCAGGGATGGTCCTGTATCGCCTTGCCTGCGGGAAGGGACCGAGCAATTGAGGACTGACTTTGCCTGACCCCCGATTTTACTGGTGATCATCTACAGTGACTGTTCTGGTTGTCACCCTGCTGTGCATTCTGGGAGAGGGTACTTAAGGAGCAGACACCGTTTTGGCGGGGTCTTCCGATCCTGACCTGATGGCCCTCCTGGCCTCAGGGATGTGTTAGCAGTTTTTGTGCCTCGGGGCCTGCAGATCCCCGAGGCTCCGTTACTGAAAGTAGGCCCAGGTGTTTCTGGAGCCTACTGATCCAGGGATGGTCCTGTGTCCCCTTGCCTGTGGGAAGGGACCGAGCAATTGAGGACTCAATTGAAGGACGCATCCGGATGAAAATCTACCTCACAGTGCTGCCGGCCTGGCTGAAAGATCCTGGTACTGTGTGCTATGTGTTCAGAACTTTACCAAGTGTGTGATTACCCATGTCTGTGGCAGAGACTTTTGAATGAACTCGCACAGGTCAGTGAGAGAGGCCTACCCGGTGGTGGCTATATCCAGTGTGGAAGCTGTTTGTCCTCTGGATTAGGAAAATACCCGTGATCCGCAAGCAAGGTACTTGAATCTCCCCTAACCCTCCATCCCTCTGTCTGGAAGTTTCTTTAATAAAAACCCTTGAGAAAAAAGAGACTAAATGTTTGGTGCAGACATTTGTGAGCAACTTTTCAAGGAAGACCCCTAGGATGGACGTGGTGAACAGTAAGGTAACGGCAGACCCAAATCTTAAACCAGCGGCCCCTGCGGGGGTATTGCTACACTTACTTGTGGTAATTAACCCCTTGCCACCCAGGCTAATTCTGACACTTCTCTCCCACATGTAAAAATCATATTTTTTTTGCTGGAAAATTACTCAGAACCCCCAAACATTCTATATATTGTTTTAGCAGATACCCTAGAGAATAAAATGGTGGTTGTTGCAACTTTTTATGCTACACAGTATTTGCGCAGAAATTTTTCAAACACTTTTTTTTGGGGTAAAAAACTGTTTTGTGAATATAAAAACACTAACATTAGCCAGATTTTTTTTGTATAATGTGAAAGATGATGTTATGCCAAGTAAATAGATACCTAACATGTCACGTCTTAAAATTGCAAACACTCATGGAAAGGCGACAAACTTTGGCACTTAAAAATCTCCATAGGCAACGTTTTAAACATTACAGGTTACCAGTTTAGAGTTACAGAGGAGGTCTAGTGCTAGAATTATTGTTCTCGCTCTAACGTTCGTGACGTATGTAACCTGTGTGTATCTGGCTCTGATACTAGCCAGTGCCTCACCAGCCACTGACCACACCACACGTCCCTGGCACTCACCCAGCTGATTTGGTCTCAAGGTTCTTTCCACAATGGGTGCTCTAACAGCCAGACACAGTCTCAGACACTTTTCCAGTCTAATGGCGCGTACACACGATCGGACATTCCGACAACAAAACTGTGGATTTTTTTCCGGCGGATGTTCGCTCAAACTTGTCTTGCATACACACGGCCACACAAATGTTGCTCGGAAATTCCGAACGTCAAGAACGCGGTGACGTACAACACTACAACCAGCCGAGAAAAATGAAGTTCAATGATTCCGAGCATGCGTCAAATTGATTCCGAGCATGCATAGGATTTTTGTGCGTCTGAATTGGAGAGCAGAACTTTTGTTGTCGAAAAAATTAAGAGCCAGCTCTCAATCATTTGTTGGCGGAAATTCTGACAGCAAATGTCCTATGGAGCCTACACACGGTCGTAATTTCCGACAACAAGTTCCCATCGAACATTTGTTGTCGGAAATTCCGATCATGTGTACGCGGCATAAGTGTATTCTTTTTCTAGCTTTCTTGAAAAAAAAACTTGAACTTGAATGGGTGCAGGGTAACTGTGGGATACTCCAGCAACATTAGGTTGTAACTTAAGGACAGGTGTTCCTCTACAGATTGTGAGCACAGTCCTTGCAGCAGCAAATTATGGGCTGAGCTACACTGGAACACCATGAACAATGTTTCTTTTAAGTAAGGCTCTGATGCAAGGGGGGCAGCAGCAGCACACAGTCATGGGATCTAAAACAACAGTCTGTCGGTACTTACCGGTACTAATGTCTTTGGATAATTGAATGCTTCCTTCCAATATTTTTAAGATGCCTCTCCTGGCAGAACCAGAAGTATGTTGGATATTTTTTATAATGGATTTTTTTACCAACAGTAACGCAAGAACAGAGATGGGCAATTTAAGCAATGGGATTAGTGATGAGCCGAACACCCCCGGGTTCGGTTCGCACCAGAACCCGCGAGCGGACCGAAAGTTCGAACGAACATTAGAACCCTATTAAATACAATGGATGCGAACGTTCGAATTCTAAAGTGCTAATTATAACAACTATTATGCATGTTATTGTCCTAAAAAGGGTTTGGGAACCCGGGTTCTGCACCAGGGGACATGTATCAATGCAAAAAGAAGTTTTAAAAACGGTCGTTTTTCGGGAGCAGTCATTTTAATGATGCATAAAGTGAAAAAAAAAAAGTCAAATATTCCTTTAAATATCGTACCTGGGGGGTGTCTAAAGTATGCCTGTGAAGTGCCACGTGTTTCCCGTGTTTAGAACTGTCCCTGCACAAAATGACACTTCTAAAGGAAAAAAAAGCCATTTAAAACTGCTTGCGGCTTTAATGTAATGTCTGGTCCCGGTAATATGGATGAAATTCTTTAAGAAAAATGGCATAGCTACCCCATGCCCCCCCCCTACCCCAGCCCATTACCAGCCCCTTTGGGTCTTGTATGGATATTAAGGGGAACCCCGCACATAAAATAAAAAAGGCCCTATATACTCTGAACAGCCCTATACAGGCGGTGCATACAAGACAGGGACTGTAGGTTTGTTCTTATGTAGAGTCTGTTTGTAATTTTGAACAGGTACATTGTTGAAGTGTAGCTCCAGACCAAAAATCTATTTTTAAACTTTTTGGAAAACATAGGTAAGGGTTATCACCCCTGTAACATTTGTTTTGCTGTCTGTGCCCCTGTTCAGAACATTTCACCTCACTTTCCGTCCCAATGACAACTCTTTTTGAAATGTGGTCTTTTTCTTGAAACAAGGATTGCTGATAAAGCATCAGTACAGAGGAGACACCTTTCTCCCATATTTATTCTTACAGGAGAGAATTTTCCTTCCTAGTGGTAGATTTCCTCTCACTTCCTGTTGTCTTCTTGCGTTTGCAAGTAGGAGTCGTTTGTAAGTTGGATGTTTGAAAGTAGGGACCTGCCGTATATACTCTGCAGAAATAGGCCCCTTAGTTGTTGGTGTTGGCACAACACTGTAAGCACTCACAGTTACTCTTGGTTGGTGCTGGAACGCCCTGCTGTCAACTATTATATCAGGAATTTTAATTACATATAATTGTTGAACAGTGGTAGTAAAAATTGGGCCTTTGATGGTGGTGCTGGTGCCACAACACTGTAAGCCCTGACAGTTACTCTTGGTGGGTGCAGCAATGGGCCCTGCTGTGAATTATTAGATCAAGAATTGTAATTACATGCCCCTGTTGAACAGGGGCTGAAAAATTGGGCCTTAGGCACTGGTGGCACAACACTGCAACCCCTCACAGATACTGTACTTGGAGCACAGCAATGAGCCCTGTTGCAAAGTATTGCTTCAAAAATTGTAATGACACGCCCCTGTTAAACAGGGGCTGAAAAATTGGGCCTTAGGCACTGGTGGCACAACACTGCAACTCCTCACAGATACTGTACTTGGAGCACAGCAATGAGCCCTGTTGCAAAGTATTGCTTCAAAAATTGTAATGACACGCCCCTGTTAAACAGGGGCTGAAAAATTGGGCCTTAGGCACTGGTGGCACAACACTGCAACTCCTCACAGATACTGTACTTGGAGCACAGCAATGAGCCCTGTTGCAAAGTATTGCTTCAAAAATTGTAATTACACGCCCCTGTTAAACAGGGGCTGAAAAATTGGGCGTTAGGCACTGGTGGCGGCACCCATAAACAAAAATGATCTTACAAGCTATCATCATCAATCGTATCATTGAGAACTCGGAGGAGGAGGATAGCCAGTCAACATAACAGCACAGGCACTCAGCATCAGCATCAGTCTTGAAGGGATGTGACATGTTAAAATCAATTAGTCTGTTATATCAGCATCAGGTGTGTGGTAGCTGGTGGTGATCCAAGACTGGTTCATCTTGATGAAAGTCAGTCGATCAACCAAGTCGGTGGACAGGCGCACCCTGTGATCCGTGACAAATCCTCCAGCAGCACTGAATGTGCGTTCCGAAAGAACGCTGGATGCAGGACAGGCCAGTAGCTCAATTGCATACTGTGCAAGCTCTGGCCAGTGATCCATCCTCAAGACCCAGTAAGCCAGAGGATTTTCGGTGGGGAAGGTGTCCAAGTCTGACCTTGCCCCTAGATATTCCTGCACCATGTTTATCAGACGCTGGCGATGGTTGCTGGAACCGATCATACTTTGGGGCTGCGGACTAAAGAATTGTCTGAACGCATCGGTCAGACGGCCACCTTCCCCACCGCTCCTTCTTTGACTGGCCGAAGCCTCAGCAACTCGTTGTCCAGGACCAGGAGTTTGCAACCTCCCAGTCTCTGGGAACGCGTTGCACAGACCTTTCTGCAAGGCCTCCCGGAGTTGTCTCATCCTCTGCTCCCTCTGCGACGGTAACATAAGGTCCGCAACCTTACCCTTGTACCGTGGATCAAGGAGAGTGGCCAGCCAGTAATGGTCCCTCTCCTTGATCCGAAGAATACGAGGATCCTTCCGCAGACTTTGCAGGATCAGGGAGGCCATGCAGCGTAGGTTTGCTGAGGCATTCGCTCCGGAGTCCTCTGGGTCACTAAGGACGACATGATCCGCAGCCACCTCCTCCCAGCCACGTACAAGTCCACTGGTTTCTTGGGACTGTAAATCATCCCTAAAAGACTGCTGCTGATGATGCTGAGTGCCAGCCTCCACCTCCATGCTGACACAATCCTCCTCCTCCTCCTCCTCCTCCTCCTCCTCCTCTTCCTGTGCGATGGGTGGGACAGAAGGAACACTGTCTGGGTAAAGGGGGCCTTGAGAGGCAAGGAAGTCCTCCTCTTCCTGCCTCTGTTCTGCCTCAAGTGCCCTGTCCATTATTCCACGCAGCGTGTGCTCCAACAGGTGGACAAGAGGTACAGTGTCACTGATGCATGCACTGTCACTGCTCACCATCCTCGTGGCCTCCTCAAATGGTGCCAGGACAGTGCATGCATCCCTGATCATGCCCCACTGGCGTGGAGAAAAAAAACCAAGCTCCCCTGACCCTGTCCTGGTGCCGTAGTCGCACAGGTACTCATTGATGGCCCTCTGCTGCGTGTGCAGCCGCTGCAGCATGGCCAACGTTGAGTTCCACCTGGTGGGCATGTCACATATAAGGCGGTTCTTGGGCAGGTTCAACTCCTTTTGCAGCTCAGCCAGGCGAGCACTGGCATTATAAGATCTGCGGAAATGCACACAGACTTTCCTGGCCTGCCTCAGGACATCCTGTAAGCCCGGGTACCTGCCCAAGAAGCGCTGCACCACCAGGTTAAGGACGTGAGCCACACAGGGCACATGGGTCAGTTGTCCCTGTCGGAGGGCGGAGAGGAGGTTGGTGCCATTGTCGCAAACCACCATTCCTGGCTTAAGCTGGCGTGGCGTCAACCACCTCTCGGCCTGGCCCTGCAGAGCAGACAGGACCTCTGCCCCAGTGTGGCTTCTGTCCCCCAAACACACCAGCGCAAGCACGGCATGGCATCTTTTTGCCTGCGTACTTGCGTAGCCCCGTGAACGGCTACGGAGCACCGCTGGTTCATAGGACAAACCACAGGAAGAGGCCATGGAGGAAGAAGAAGAGGAGGGGGTGGAGGAGAGAGGTGTGTCACAACCAGTAGTAGCATTTTGGAGGCGTGGCGGTGGGACAACCTCCAACACTACTGCACCTTGTCCTGAATCCTTCCCAGCTGCCAAAAGAGTGACCCAATGGGCCGTGAAAGAAAGGTAACGTCCCTGTCCATGCCTGCTGGACCATGAGTCAGCGGTAATATGCACCTTACCGCTGACCGCCCTGTCCAGCGAGTCCAAGACATTGCCTTCCACATGCCGGTAGAGAGCCGGAATAGCCTTCCGTGAGAAAAAGTGGCGTTTGGGAACCTGCCACTGAGGAACCGCACATTGCACAAACTCACGGAAGGGGGCCGAGTCTACCAACTGAAAAGGCAGCAGTTGAAGCGCTAGCAATTTAGCCAAGCTAGCATTCAACCGCTGGGCATGTGGATGGCTGGGAGTGAACTTCTTTCGACGGTCCAGCAGCTGGGGCAGGGAAATTTGCCTGCTAGAATCGGACGTCGGTGTACTGCTAGCAGAGTGGGCGCAAGTACTTGGCTGTGACACACCTAATTCTACACCTTCATTCCTCTCAGTGCATGTTTCAGAGAGGACTGAAGTTATAGTGGGGTTGGAGATCCCAGCTGATGCGGTGCAAGGAGAGGTCCGCTTTGTTCTTTGGTGTGGGTCTTTGAGGTAGGCTTGCCAACGAGCTGCATGGCAGGTCAACATATGTCTGGTCAGGCATGTGGTACCCAAGCGGCTGATGTTTTGGCCACGCGATATACGCTTGAGACATATGTTGCAAACAGCAGCTGTGCGATCTGATGCACTAGCCTCAAAAAAGGCCCACACCAAAGAACTTTTTGAATGACGGGCAGAGGCAGCGCCCTGCACAGGCGGAGCTCTGCGGTGTGATTCCGTCGGTGTACTGCCCTTACGCTGGCCACCAAAGGGCATCCTGCCTCGTTGGAGATGTGCCTCCTCCTCATCCTCCTCCTCCTCTCTCCTATTAGGCACCCACGTGGAGTCAGTGACCTCATCATCCCCTCCCTCCTCATCACTGGAGCCAATCTGGCAGTATGCTGCAGCTGCTGGAACATGACTGCCAGATTGGTGTCCTTCTTGAGCATCCCCTCTGTCTGCTCTCACGCTACTGCCTTCCTCTAGCTGGGTTTCATCATCAGACCCTTCGAAACGCTGGGCATCCTCCTGGAGCATGTACCCAACACTGTGCTGAAACAGTTCGGGGGACTCCTCAGGAGGAGGACATGGTGGGTCTAGGGAAGGAGTGACTGATGATTTGTCTGACATTGATACCAGGGAAGACGACGCTTTGGCAGCTGCTTTTCCAGTACCCTGAGCCTGGGTGAGAGAGGATGAGGAGGAGGAGGAGGGCTTGGTCATCCACTCTACCAAGTCTTCGGCATGATGTGGCTCAACATGTCCAGCTGCCGAAAAGAAGGACAAGCGTGTCCCATGGCCATGTGCTGATGACAATGCACCGCGTCCACGACCAGCACTGTTGCCCCCAGACACAGAGCCTGCTTGCCCTCTTTTATTGCCTCCTGACTGTCTGCCTCTCCTTGTTTGCCTTCCAGACATTCTAATAGATGGCCTGCAGGGAGATGGGAAAAAAGCAATAAGGGCTACCTTCAGGTGTCCTTCTCTGTCCCTTGAAACAAGGACTTTCACAGTGAAAGAAACTGACACTCTCCCTACCTACAGTTTTCTGTCCCTAGAAAAAATATTTTTTTTAAGCACAATATAGCACAAGGACAATTCACTCACTGTCCTTACAGGTCCCTGGAAACAAGGACTTGCAGAGTGAAAGAAAAAAAACACTCTCCCTACCTACAGTTTTCTGTCCCTAGAATAAATGTTTTTTTTAAGCACAATATAGCACAAGGACAATTCACTCACTGTCCTTACAGGTCCCTGGAAACAAGGACTTGCAGAGTGAAAGAAAAAAAACACTCTCCCTACCTACAGTTTTCTGTCCCTAGAAAAAATGTTTTTTTTAATCACAATATAGCACAAGGACAATTCACTCACTGTCCTTACAGGTCCCTGGAAACAAGGACTTGCAGAGTGAAATAAACTGACACTCTCCCTACCTACAGTTTTCTGTCCCTAGAATAAATGTTTTTTTTAAGCACAATATAGCACAAGGACAATTCACTCACTGTCCTTACAGGTCCCTGGAAACAAGGACTTGCAGAGTGAAAGAAAAAAAACACTCTCCCTACCTACAGTTTTCTGTCCCTAGAAAAAATGTTTTTTTTAATCACAATATAGCACAAGGACAATTCACTCACTGTCCTTACAGGTCCCTGGAAACAAGGACTTGCAGAGTGAAATAAACTGACACTCTCCCTACCTACAGTTTTCTGTCCCTAGAATAAATGTTTTTTTTAAGCACAATATAGCACAAGGACAATTCACTCACTGTCCTTACAGGTCCCTGGAAACAAGGACTTGCAGAGTGAAAGAAAAAAAACACTCTCCCTACCTACAGTTTTCTGTCCCTAGAAAAAATGTTTTTTTTAATCACAATATAGCACAAGGACAATTCACTCACTGTCCTTACAGGTCCCTGGAAACAAGGACTTGCAGAGTGAAATAAACTGACACTCTCCCTACTGTGAGGGGGCTAGCTCGGCAGCGGGTGTGTGTGACCCCCGGGATGGGCTCCCCACACAAAAACAGGCCCAGCAGACGGAGGTTGTGGTTTTCAAAATCAAAAAGGTGCGGTTTATTTTCTATTTACAGTGACAAAAACACAGCAAGGCAAAAAAAACAAACACAAAATAAATCCTGGTCAACTTGACCTCTGACTAAACTTACAGGTTTCCTAACTAACGACTGGGATCAGCCTAGTGCTGTCCTAGTCCCTGGTTTTAAATGTCCAAGCAAAATATAGCCACACAGGCTTTCTCTCACCGCACAGGGGTTCACTCTCCCTAGACAGTCCACACAGGTCTGCTTCCAGGCATGAGCTAACATCTAATGAATCTGGGCTTTCTTATAGAGGCCTAAATGAGCTGACAAGGTTCAGCTGGACTCATCAACTCCCTGTCTGCACGACGCCCAGCCCTCTCCCTAGAGGTATGAGTCATCAATGAGCCCACTAGTCTCAGCTGGGCTTATACAACTCTCCACCTAGCTGTATAAATCGGCGTAAAGCCTGAATCTGGGCGAAATATATCTACCCCCCTGGATGCAACCAGGTGACTTTACCTTCCTGCTGTCACATACCCCCCCCTCTTGTTTTAACCTCGGGGTTGGAACACCAGCAATCAGGCATTCATGTACTCGAGACAAAGCATCCACATTCCCCATTTGAACGCCAGGGCGATGCTTTACTGTGAAGTTGAATTCCTGGAGGGCCAGGAACCACCTATTCACTCTTCTATTTGTTTCCTTGTTTTGAGTCATCCACTTTAACGGAGCGTGATCCGTAACCATGTCAAAGTGCCTACCTAGCAGGTAGTACCGAAGGGAATCTAGAGCCCACTTCACCGCTAAACACTCCTTTTCAACGGTGGCGTAATTTACCTCATGGGACTTCAACTTCCTGCTGAGGTAAATGACTGGGTGCTCTTCCCCGTTCCAGACCTGGGACAATACTGCTCCTAACCCCACATCTGACGCATCACTTTGTACGACAAAGTCTTTAGAGAAGTCGGGTGAGTACAACACTGGCTGGCTACATAAGGCTTGTTTCAAGAATTGGAATGCTGCCTCAGCCTCGGGGGTCCATTTAATCATGACCGACCCTTTCCCCTTCGTCAGGTTGGTTAGGGGCACAGCCTTAGAAGCAAAGTGGGGAATGAATCGCCGATAATACCCAGCGATTCCCAGAAAGGCTCGTACCTGCTTCTTGCTGTTGGGACGTGGCCAACTCTGGATGGCCTCGACTTTGTTGAGTTGGGGTTTTATTACTCCCCTCCCAATGGTGTACCCAAGATATTTGGCCTCCTCCTGCCCAATGGTACACTTCTTGGGGTTAGCCGTAAACCCTGCTTCCCGAACAGAGTCCAGGACTGCTTGCACTTTTGGCAGATGTGAGGCCCAATCTGTGCTATGGACAATTACGTCATCCAGGTAAGCCGCAGCATACTTCCGATGGGGCCTCAGCATCTGGTCCATTTTCCGCTGGAATGTGGCCGGCGCATTCTGTAACCCGAACGGCATTCTTTTATATTGGAACGCCCCGTCTGGGGTTACAAATGCGGTTTTCTCTTTGGCTGACTTGGCCAGGGGGATTTGCCAATACCCTTTTGTGAGGTCAAGAGTCGTCATGTATCGGGCTGTTCCCAGCCGGTCGATCAACTCATCTATACGTGGCATGGGGTAGGTGTCAAATTTTGTAACTTTGTTCAACTGACGAAAATCGTTACAAAATCGCCAGCTCCCATCCGGTTTAGGCACCAACACAATGGGACTAGACCAATCACTTTGGGACTCCTCTATCACCCCTAAGTTCAGCATTTTCTGTACTTCCTCCCGTATTGCCTCCCGTCGGGCCTCTGGGATCCGATAGGGTTTTAACTTCACCCTTTCACCGGGCGGGGTAATAATGTCATGCTCTACCCCAGATGTTTGTCCCGGCAGCTCAGAGAATACCTCCTTGTTGCGAAGCACAAACTCCTTAACCTCCTGTTGTTGGGGTTGTGACAAGGTGGCTGCGATTCCAACCTCAGGAATCACGCAACCAGTTTGAGCTGGTGACCAAGTGTCTGCGACTAGGGACTCTCTATCCCTCCAGGCTTTCAACAGATTAACGTGATAGATCTGTTCGGGCTTTCGCCTTCCTGGTTGTCTGACCTTGTAATTCACTTCGCTCACTTTTTCCATTATCTCGTAGGGGCCTTGCCATTTGGCAAGGAATTTACTTTCAACCGTAGGGACAAGTACCAATATCCTATCCCCCGGGGAAAAGGTACGGGTCTTGGCTCCACGGTTGTACACTCTCTGCTGTGCCAACTGCGCTTGGGCCAAATGTTCCTTCACGATGGGCATTACCTGTGCAATTCGATCTTGCATCAGGGCGACATGCTCAATCACACTCCTGTGGGGAGAACTCTCACTTTCCCAAGTTTCCTTGGCAATATCCAACAGCCCTCTTGGGTGTCTCCCATACAGTAACTCAAAGGGGGAGAATCCCGTAGAGGATTGGGGCACCTCCCTAATAGCAAACATCAAATAAGGAAGTAGACAGTCCCAATCCTTTCCATCCCTATCCACCACTTTCTTCAACATTTGTTTTAGGGTTTTGTTGAATCTTTCAACCAGCCCATCGGTTTGGGGGTGATACACAGATGTACGTAATTGCGTCACTTTGAACAATTTACACAGCTCCTTCATAACCCGGGACATAAAGGGTGTACCTTGGTCCGTAAGCAGTTCTTTACAAATACCCACCCGGCTAAAAACAAGAGATAGCTCTTTGGCTATGGTTTTGGCCGAGGTATTTCTGAGAGGGATCGCTTCTGGATAACGGGTGGCATAGTCCATTATAACCAATATGTACTGGTGCCCCCTAGCGGACTTGATTATAGGACCTACCAAATCCATTGCGATTCTCTCAAACGGGACCTCAATGATGGGTAGAGGGACCAGCGGGCTACGGAAGTGTGGCATCGGGGCCGACCTCTGACACACAGGGCAGGAGGAACAATAATTTTCTATGTCCTTCATCACCCCAGGCCAATAGAATCTCTGTAATACCCTCTCTCGGGTTTTCTCTGTCCCCAGATGACCTCCAAGAATGTGCCCATGGGCCAACTCCAACACCAACTTCCTGTAAGGTTTGGGCACCACCAGCTGCTCAACGGTTTCTTCTGCCCTTTTTGCCACCCGATACAGTAGGTCCTTCTCTACGCTGAAGTATGGGTAAGTGCAGGTATTATCTGGGTTCACTAACTCGCCATCTATTTTCACTACGTTTTCCCGTGCCTTTATTAGGGCGGGGTCTTTCAACTGTTCTGTGGCAAAGTTTTCCCTGTGAACCTCAAGATCAGAAAACTCCACAGACGGTAGGTTTTTGTCTGAGGAGGTGGGCTCCTCTCCAGTTTCTTGAGTCTCCCCTGCCAATACTGACAAGGGAAATTCGGGAGAGTCCTCACCACTCTCAGAGGAGTTCTGGCTATCATATTCCTGGTACATAGGGGCACCAGTGGGGGGCTCAGGATCATCCCACAGTTCCCAGAACTTCGGAAAATCCCTTCCCACAATGGCGTCATGCGGTAACTGAGACACTAAGCCCACTGGATGAGAAAGGGTACCTTTGGGGGTCTCGAAACACACTGTAGTCACTGGATACTCTCGGGTGTCCCCATGCACACAAATAACGGCTACCTTGCTATTCCCAGAGACCTCTGTTTTAACTAACTCAGCCTTTATCAGGGTCACAAGGCTACCTGAATCCAGCAATACCACAACATTTCTACCATTAATACACATTTTGCATAAATGTTTCTCAGTTCCCCGAATGGCAGTGCATGCGACTGTCGCACACAGCGACTGACGTCTGCCCGTCAGAAAGTCACACTGCATGGGTTCCTCCAAAACCGGGCAATTTGCTGCAATATGTCCCGCTTGCCGGCAGCGGTAGCAAATGATCCTTCTTGCCGCCTCTTGAGCCGCTGATTTCCCAGGCTGTTCTCGCCAAACTTGGGGTAGAGCTCCCACCCTCTCACTCTCTCCACCCTTACCCCTTGGAATCATCTTATCCGCCCCTGGGGATGGTCTGGTCTTAGGGTGGAAAGTCCGAGTGTCTCTGGAAGAGGCCGTCAGGTTCTCTGTAGCCAAGTATTTCTCCACACGATCCACAAGACCATCGGCCGTCTCTGGGTCTCCATGGCTTACCCACTTTTGGATGGCAGTAGGAAGAGCTCTCAAAAACCGATCCATTACAACACGTTCCACAATCTTTGGTGCGGACAAAGTCTCTGGCTGTAGCCACTTTCTGCTCAGGTGAATGAGATCATACATTTGAGACCTGGGGGGTTTTCCAAGCTGGAAAGTCCAGTTATGCACACGCTGAGCCCGGACAGCCAGGGTGACACCCAGCCTTGCCAATATTTCAGCTTTTAGCATCACATAGTCTTTTGCTTGGTCAGGCTCTAGGTCATAGTAAGCTTTCTGCGATTCACCCGTTAACAGAGGAGCCACCAGTCCAGCCCACTGCTCCTCAGGCCACTTTTCTCTTTCAGCGGTCCTTTCAAATGTGGTCAAAAATACCTCTGGATCATCCTCTCCAGTCATTTTTGTCAATAAACGACTCACCCCAAAGGACGCGGTATTAGTGGGACGGCTTTCCTCACCGGTCTGCGGACGTTGCTGCATTACTGCTTCCATCTGTTGTTGTAGTCTCTGCTCTTGCTTCTGCAACAGGTCTATGAAGCGGGCCTCAGATTGCTGTTGGGCTTGTTGCTGAGCCTCCAGACTCTGTTGTAAAGTTGCAAGGCTCTGTTGATGAGCTTGCTGCTGGGCTGCAAGGCTCCTTTGCAAACCTGCATTTGTCTGCTGTTGATTGGCATTTGCTAGAGCCAGCTGTTTCAGTATCTCCTCCATGCTGGCTTAAAAAAAAAACTGCCACTGGTTCTCCACCAACTGTGAGGGGGCTAGCTCGGCAGCGGGTGTGTGTGACCCCCGGGATGGGCTCCCCACACAAAAACAGGCCCAGCAGACGGAGGTTGTGGTTTTCAAAATCAAAAAGGTGCGGTTTATTTTCTATTTACAGTGACAAAAACACAGCAAGGCAAAAAAAACAAACACAAAATAAATCCTGGTCAACTTGACCTCTGACTAAACTTACAGGTTTCCTAACTAACGACTGGGATCAGCCTAGTGCTGTCCTAGTCCCTGGTTTTAAATGTCCAAGCAAAATATAGCCACACAGGCTTTCTCTCACCGCACAGGGGTTCACTCTCCCTAGACAGTCCACACAGGTCTGCTTCCAGGCATGAGCTAACATCTAATGAATCTGGGCTTTCTTATAGAGGCCTAAATGAGCTGACAAGGTTCAGCTGGACTCATCAACTCCCTGTCTGCACGACGCCCAGCCCTCTCCCTAGAGGTATGAGTCATCAATGAGCCCACTAGTCTCAGCTGGGCTTATACAACTCTCCACCTAGCTGTATAAATCGGCGTAAAGCCTGAATCTGGGCGAAATATATCTACCCCCCTGGATGCAACCAGGTGACTTTACCTTCCTGCTGTCACACTACCTACAGTTTTCTGTCCCTAGAATAAATGTTTTTTTTAAGCACAATATAGCACAAGGACAATTCACTCACTGTCCTTACAGGTCCCTGGAAACAAGGACTTGCAGAGTGAAAGAAAAAAAACACTCTCCCTACCTACAGTTTTCTGTCCCTAGAAAAAATGTTTTTTTTAATCACAATATAGCACAAGGACAATTCACTCACTGTCCTTCCAGGTCCCTGGAAACAAGGACTTGCAGAGTGAAATAAACTGACACTCTCCCTACCTACAGTTTTCTGTCCCTAGAATAAATGTTTTTTTTAAGCACAATATAGCACAAGGACAATTCACTCACTGTCCTTACAGGTCCCTGGAAACAAGGACTTGCAGAGTGAAAGAAAAAAAACACTCTCCCTACCTACAGTTTTCTGTCCCTAGAAAAAATGTTTTTTTTAATCACAATATAGCACAAGGACAATTCACTCACTGTCCTTACAGGTCCCTGGAAACAAGGACTTGCAGAGTGAAAGAAAAAAAACACTCTCCCTACCTACAGTTTTCTGTCCCTAGAAAAAATGTTTTTTTTAATCACAATATAGCACAAGGACAATTCACTCACTGTCCTTCCAGGTCCCTGGAAACAAGGACTTGCAGAGTGAAAGAAACTGACACTGTCCCTACCTACAGTTTTCTGTCCCTAGAATAAATGTTTTTTTTAAGCACACTATAGCACAAGGACAATTCACTCACTGTCCTTACAGGTCCCTGGAAACAAGGACTTGCAGAGTGAAAGAAAAAAAAACACTCTCCCTACCTACAGTTTTCTGTCCCTAGAAAAAATGTTTTTTTTAATCACAATATAGCACAAGGACAATTCACTCACTGTCCTTACAGGTCCCTGGAAACAAGGACTTGCAGAGTGAAAGAAAAAAAACACTCTCCCTACCTACAGTTTTCTGTCCCTAGAAAAAATGTTTTTTTTAATCACAATATAGCACAAGGACAATTCACTCACTGTCCTTACAGGTCCCTGGAAACAAGGACTTGCAGAGTGAAATAAACTGACACTCTCCCTACCTACAGTTTTCTGTCCCTAGAATAAATGTTTTTTTTAAGCACAATATAGCACAAGGAGAATTCACTCACTGTCCTTCCAGGTCCCTGGAAACAAGGACTTGCAGAGTGAAAGAAAAAAAACACTCTCCCTACCTACAGTTTTCTGTCCCTAGAAAAAATGTTTTTTTTAATCACAATATAGCACAAGGACAATTCACTCACTGTCCTTACAGGTCCCTGGAAACAAGGACTTGCAGAGTGAAATAAACTGACACTCTCCCTACCTACAGTTTTCTGTCCCTAGAATAAATGTTTTTTTTAAGCACAATATAGCACAAGGACAATTCACTCACTGTCCTTACAGGTCCCTGGAAACAAGGACTTGCAGAGTGAAAGAAAAAAAACACTCTCCCTACCTACAGTTTTCTGTCCCTAGAAAAAATGTTTTTTTTAATCACAATATAGCACAAGGACAATTCACTCACTGTCCTTCCAGGTCCCTGGAAACAAGGACTTGCAGAGTGAAATAAACTGACACTCTCCCTACCTACAGTTTTCTGTCCCTAGAATAAATGTTTTTTTTAAGCACAATATAGCACAAGGACAATTCACTCACTGTCCTTACAGGTCCCTGGAAACAAGGACTTGCAGAGTGAAAGAAAAAAAACACTCTCCCTACCTACAGTTTTCTGTCCCTAGAAAAAATGTTTTTTTTAATCACAATATAGCACAAGGACAATTCACTCACTGTCCTTACAGGTCCCTGGAAACAAGGACTTGCAGAGTGAAATAAACTGACACTCTCCCTACCTACAGTTTTCTGTCCCTAGAATAAATGTTTTTTTTAAGCACAATATAGCACAAGGACAATTCACTCACTGTCCTTACAGGTCCCTGGAAACAAGGACGTGCAGAGTGAAAGAAAAAAAACACTCTCCCTACCTACAGTTTTCTGTCCCTAGAAAAAATGTTTTTTTTAATCACAATATAGCACAAGGACAATTCACTCACTGTCCTTACAGGTCCCTGGAAACAAGGACTTGCAGAGTGAAATAAACTGACACTCTCCCTACCTACAGTTTTCTGTCCCTAGAATAAATGTTTTTTTTAAGCACACTATAGCACAAGGACAATTCACTCACTGTCCTTACAGGTCCCTGGAAACAAGGACTTGCAGAGTGAAAGAAAAAAAACACTCTCCCTACCTACAGTTTTCTGTCCCTAGAAAAAATGTTTTTTTTAATCACAATATAGCACAAGGACAATTCACTCACTGTCCTTACAGGTCCCTGGAAACAAGGACTTGCAGAGTGAAAGAAAAAAAACTCTCCCTACCTACAGTTTTCTGTCCCTAGAAAAAATGTTTTTTTAATCACAATATAGCACAAGGACAATTCACTCACTGTCCTTCCAGGTCCCTGGAAACAAGGACTTGCAGAGTGAAATAAACTGACACTCTCCCTACCTACAGTTTTCTGTCCCTAGAATAAATGTTTTTTTTAAGCACAATATAGCACAAGGACAATTCACTCACTGTCCTTACAGGTCCCTGGAAACAAGGACTTGCAGAGTGAAAGAAAAAAAACACTCTCCCTACCTACAGTTTTCTGTCCCTAGAAAAAATGTTTTTTTTAATCACAATATAGCACAAGGACAATTCACTCACTGTCCTTACAGGTCCCTGGAAACAAGGACTTGCAGAGTGAAATAAACTGACACTCTCCCTACCTACAGTTTTCTGTCCCTAGAATAAATGTTTTTTTTAAGCACAATATAGCACAAGGACAATTCACTCACTGTCCTTACAGGTCCCTGGAAACAAGGACTTGCAGAGTGAAAGAAAAAAAACACTCTCCCTACCTACAGTTTTCTGTCCCTAGAAAAAATGTTTTTTTTAATCACAATATAGCACAAGGACAATTCACTCACTGTCCTTACAGGTCCCTGGAAACAAGGACTTGCAGAGTGAAATAAACTGACACTCTCCCTACCTACAGTTTTCTGTCCCTAGAATAAATGTTTTTTTTAAGCACACTATAGCACAAGGACAATTCACTCACTGTCCTTACAGGTCCCTGGAAACAAGGACTTGCAGAGTGAAAGAAAAAAAACACTCTCCCTACCTACAGTTTTCTGTCCCTAGAAAAAATGTTTTTTTTAATCACAATATAGCACAAGGACAATTCACTCACTGTCCTTACAGGTCCCTGGAAACAAGGACTTGCAGAGTGAAATAAACTGACACTCTCCCTACCTACAGTTTTCTGTCCCTAGAATAAATGTTTTTTTTAAGCACAATATAGCACAAGGACAATTCACTCACTGTCCTTACAGGTCCCTGGAAACAAGGACTTGCAGAGTGAAAGAAAAAAAACACTCTCCCTACCTACAGTTTTCTGTCCCTAGAAAAAATGTTTTTTTTAATCACAATATAGCACAAGGACAATTCACTCACTGTCCTTACAGGTCCCTGGAAACAAGGACTTGCAGAGTGAAAGAAACTGACACTCTCCCTACCTACAGTTTTCTGTCCCTAGAAAAAATGTTTTTTTTAAGCACAATATAGCACAAGGACAATTCACTCACTGTCCTTACAGGTCCCTGGAAACAAGGACTTGCAGAGTGAAAGAAAAAAAACACTCTCCCTACCTACAGTTTTCTGTCCCTAGAAAAAATGTTTTTTTAATCACAATATAGCACAAGGACAATTCACTCACTGTCCTTACAGGTCCCTGGAAACAAGGACTTGCAGAGTGAAATAAACTGACACTCTCCCTACCTACAGTTTTCTGTCCCTAGAATAAATGTTTTTTTTAAGCACAATATAGCACAAGGAGAATTCACTCACTGTCCTTCCAGGTCCCTGGAAACAAGGACTTGCAGAGTGAAAGAAAAAAAACACTCTCCCTACCTACAGTTTTCTGTCCCTAGAAAAAATGTTTTTTTTAATCACAATATAGCACAAGGACAATTCACTCACTGTCCTTCCAGGTCCCTGGAAACAAGGACTTGCAGAGTGAAATAAACTGACACTCTCCCTACCTACAGTTTTCTGTCCCTAGAATAAATGTTTTTTTTAAGCACAATATAGCACAAGGAGAATTCACTCACTGTCCTTCCAGGTCCCTGGAAACAAGGACTTGCAGAGTGAAAGAAAAAAAACACTCTCCCTACCTACAGTTTTCTGTCCCTAGAAAAAATGTTTTTTTAATCACAATATAGCACAAGGACAATTCACTCACTGTCCTTCCAGGTCCCTGGAAACAAGGACTTGCAGAGTGAAATAAACTGACACTCTCCCTACCTACAGTTTTCTGTCCCTAGAATAAATGTTTTTTTTAAGCACAATATAGCACAAGGAGAATTCACTCACTGTCCTTCCAGGTCCCTGGAAACAAGGACTTGCAGAGTGAAAGAAAAAAAACACTCTCCCTACCTACAGTTTTCTGTCCCTAGAAAAAATGTTTTTTTTAATCACAATATAGCACAAGGACAATTCACTCACTGTCCTTCCAGGTCCCTGGAAACAAGGACTTGCAGAGTGAAATAAACTGACACTCTCCCTACCTACAGTTTTCTGTCCCTAGAATAAATGTTTTTTTTAAGCACAATATAGCACAAGGACAATTCACTCACTGTCCTTACAGGTCCCTGGAAACAAGGACTTGCAGAGTGAAAGAAAAAAAACACTCTCCCTACCTACAGTTTTCTGTCCCTAGAAAAAATGTTTTTTTTAATCACAATATAGCACAAGGACAATTCACTCACTGTCCTTACAGGTCCCTGGAAACAAGGACTTGCAGAGTGAAAGAAAAAAAACACTCTCCCTACCTACAGTTTTCTGTCCCTAGAAAAAATGTTTTTTTTTAATCACAATATAGCACAAGGACAATTCACTCACTGTCCTTCCAGGTCCCTGGAAACAAGGACTTGCAGAGTGAAAGAAACTGACACTGTCCCTACCTACAGTTTTCTGTCCCTAGAATAAATGTTTTTTTTAAGCACACTATAGCACAAGGACAATTCACTCACTGTCCTTACAGGTCCCTGGAAACAAGGACTTGCAGAGTGAAAGAAAAAAAACACTCTCCCTACCTACAGTTTTCTGTCCCTAGAAAAAATGTTTTTTTTAATCACAATATAGCACAAGGACAATTCACTCACTGTCCTTACAGGTCCCTGGAAACAAGGACTTGCAGAGTGAAAGAAAAAAAACACTCTCCCTACCTACAGTTTTCTGTCCCTAGAAAAAATGTTTTTTTTAATCACAATATAGCACAAGGACAATTCACTCACTGTCCTTACAGGTCCCTGGAAACAAGGACTTGCAGAGTGAAATAAACTGACACTCTCCCTACCTACAGTTTTCTGTCCCTAGAATAAATGTTTTTTTTAAGCACAATATAGCACAAGGACAATTCACTCACTGTCCTTACAGGTCCCTGGAAACAAGGACTTGCAGAGTGAAAGAAAAAAAACACTCTCCCTACCTACAGTTTTCTGTCCCTAGAAAAAATGTTTTTTTTAATCACAATATAGCACAAGGACAATTCACTCACTGTCCTTACAGGTCCCTGGAAACAAGGACTTGCAGAGTGAAATAAACTGACACTCTCCCTACCTACAGTTTTCTGTCCCTAGAATAAATGTTTTTTTTTAAGCACAATATAGCACAAGGACAATTCACTCACTGTCCTTACAGGTCCCTGGAAACAAGGACTTGCAGAGTGAAAGAAAAAAAACACTCTCCCTACCTACTGTTTTCTGTCCCTAGAAAAAATGTTTTTTTTAATCACAATATAGCACAAGGACAATTCACTCACTGTCCTTCCAGGTCCCTGGAAACAAGGACTTGCAGAGTGAAAGAAACTGACACTGTCCCTACCTACAGTTTTCTGTCCCTAGAATAAATGTTTTTTTTAAGCACACTATAGCACAAGCACAAAACACACTGACACTCTCCCTACCTATCCTTCTCTTTCCCTAAACTAAAGGAATCCAGGTTAAGCAAGAAAGAAATAACAGTCACTGTCCCTGCCTATGCTGCTCTATCCCTGCTCCGGAACACACTACACTAGGCCGCCGTGCTGGCGGCCTTTTATAGTGTGGGGCGTGTACTAAACACCCTCAGCAATAATTGGCCACAGGCATCCTGCCTGTGGCCAATCATTGCTCTCCTCGCTGCCGGCGCTGTGATTGGCCAAGCATGCGGGGTCACAGTGCATGCTTGGCCAATCACAGCGCCTGGATGACACTGCGATGGCGTAGTGCATTGTGGGCCGTTCGCGTCACTCGAATTTGGCGCGAACGGCCCAAATCGTTCGATCTTCGTCGAACGATCGAACAGCCGATGTTCGAGTCGAACGTATGTTCGACTCGAACACGAAGCTCATCCCTAAATGGGATAGTGAAAGTGAACTTAAGGCAAACTTATTTTTCATTTTGAACAGAGTAAGGGAGGGTATAACACCTGCCAGTTTTTTTGCCATCCCTTTTTTTGCCCCATAGCCAAAACGAGAAGTTATGCCCTGTACACACGATCGGATTTCCGATGGAATAAAAGCCGATGGATTTTTCCATCGGAAATCCGATGAAGCTGACTTCCATCAGTCTTGCCTACACACCATCAGTCAAAAATCCGACCGTCCCAAACGCTGTGACGTAAAACACTCAGACGAGCCGAGAAAAATGAAGTTCAATGCTTCTGAGCATGCGTCGACTTGATTCTGAGCATGCGTGGGTTTTTTCTCCGATGGAGTTCCCCACAGACGATCGGAATTTGCTATCGTTTTTTTTTTCCATCGGTAAAACTTAAAACATGTTCTATTTTTTTATACCGATGGAAAAAAGACCGATGGGGCCCACACACGATCGGTTTGTCCGATGAAAAAAGTCCATCGGTCTTTTTTCATCAGAAAAACCGATCGTGTGTACGCGGCATAAGAGGAAATTCCTCCAAAGTGAGCAAATCCTTGGTTGTCATGAGGATAACCAGAACTGGTGCCACTGGAAGATTTCTCCTCTAGCTCTATTCCTGTTCTGGTCACCATTCAGAATTTGGTGTTTTCTTTCACTTTCAGTAATAATAATCATTAGGACAAGTAGAGAGGGTGAATCACCCTAATGAGGGCACAAGCAGCAATAAAAAACCTAACAGACGGTTCTAGTCCCTCTCTATCCAAAAATTAGCAAAAAGTGTTGCCTTTAGTTAAAGTTTAAACATTAAAAGCCTTATTTTCTATGTTGCATTTTCTCATTTAATTTCGGTAGTGACCGAGTCAACTAATTAATGTAAGTGCAGAGGACTGCATCATAGCCAGAATAGCCACGTTTAACAAAGTGATATCAGATATTGTACACTTGCAGGAAAAGTGTTGTGTTACACTATGTGATTATTCTTGCTCTGTGTCTTTAAGATCTGTCCCCTTCTTTCTAGCTGAACTCTCTCTCTCACCGTAGTTCTTTATATATCTCCTCCACTTCCTGATTCTGGTCATTACTCCTGTATATCTTCCATGCTAAACATCTTACATGTGGCTTACAACTGCAACGTTTTTCTACCTATATATATCCATCATTAAACGGAACATTCGAAAGGATTCATCGTCTGTCGTCCTAACTGTGAGTTTATTCATTGAGTTAAACTGCCTGTATCGATGCAAGGGATGAATATCAAACCAGCTTGAGTAAGGCCTACTTAAACCTGGAGATGAACTTTATCGCTTTGTAGTTGAGACAGAACAGTAGAAAAACTGAGTTTCACAGCCTAATTTCAAGATTTCTGCATGTCAGTACTGAAACAGACAAGATTTACTGCCCTCATAGCAAGACAGAAGGGACAGAGCAGCACATGGCAGCCTTATAGCCTGAGACAATCGGCACAGTGTCATATTTCAGCACACAGATCCTGCCTGCTTTCACAGTCAGTCTGCTATCATGAGTGACCAAGCTTCTGCATGTGAACTCACATCTACCTCCCCACAAGTTCCTGAAGAAACTGAGTTACCCAAACGCTCAGTTAAACCCACTTGGAAAGTAATGGAGAATTATAAAGCTTCAAGGACTGAATTGTCAAATAGCTTGGAATTAGTCTGGGAGAAAATCCTTGCTGAAGCCAATACAGTGTCTGTTGAATGTGAACTACTGACACTAGAGGGCGCCATTAAACAACTTTCTGCCTCATATGAGCTTTATCAGCTTACCAGCATCAAATTCACTAATGTCTTACAAAACATGAAGACAGAAAATGCGATGAGGCAGTTAGAGCGTGTCAACATTCTTAATATTGAAAGAGACAGTTTTATCCAGCAAACCAGATTAAAGGCAGAAGCAAAAATAAAGCTGTTACAGGACACTGCATCTCACAGATCTGTTTCCACCAGACGTTTTAAAAACTCGTCAAGATCCCATAGTTCAAGATACTCAACACTCAGTGAGCGACTTATTAATGCCCGCGCTGAAGTGGAAGCCAGCAAAGTGCAGGTGGCATATGCAGAAAAAAGAGCAGAGTTGGAAGCGCTGTCAGCACGTCAAAGAGCAGAGTCGGAAGCTCAGTCAGCCCGTCAAAGAGCAACAATGGAAACCTTAAATGAACAGTGTAAACATGACGCAGCCATGGCAAAGCTAAGGGTCCTACAGCAAGCTATCAGTGCAGACGAAGGTGCAAGTGAGAAAGACAGCATTAACCTAAACATAGCAGATATGGAAGACCCCCTCAAACGCACTAAAGACTATGTCCTAAGCCACAGCAGTGCACACTCCATTGTCTCCAATGCTCCCGACTACATAGAGACTCCTTCACAGCTTCAAGTTAAAGAGGTTCCAGCAACTTCCTGCACTCAAAATCACTCCACTGCATTTCCTACCTGCCTACCTTGCCTGCCTTCATACGTCACAGAGCATCAGCGCAAGCTTCAAGCAAGTCATCAATCTCCAGTCATCGGTACAGCCTTGAATCAACCAGTGGCGTATCCAAGGTATGGCAGGCATGGCAAGAACCATGGGCGCCGTAGGGGGGGGGGCGCCAAAAAAAACGTTCCCTGCACGACAAAAAATTCCCACCCGTTCTCCTGCGGCCGCATCCTGCACTATAGTCCCGGTGCTGGCGGCGGCACGGCAATTCACTTATAAGTAATGTTTCCTGGCTGGCATGTAGGAGAGTGACAGGCGCGGGCCGTGGGCGCCCCCATGCTTGTCTATGAGTGGTATCGCCCACTGCTCAGACCGTCATTCAGCTAACTTGCGGAGGCTCCGCCTAAAGCTCCGCCTACCCTCCAGTCCTCTTCGCATCGCAGCTTCATCTTCTCCCCAAGCGCCGAGCGCGAGCGGGTCGGTGACGTCACCGTCGTCACTTGTGAGGTCAGGTCACTGAGGAGAAGAACTGGCTAGTCTGAGTCTGACAGAGAAGAGACTAGTCCCTGGAACCCCCAGCCAGGCAGGCAGCACTGCAGCAGGTACGGACAGTACTATATTCTATAGTCACATGTGTACTGTGTTATGTTATCATCGTGTACAGTATGATGATGTGTGCCAACTGCCAAATATAGTGCTTAATATATGGAATAAAAAAATTATAATTATGCATAGCCATAGATATCATAAATAAAGTGATTTGTGCAAGTAGTACCTGCTGTTGCACAAATCACTTTATTTATGATATCTATGGCTATGAATAACTCAATTTATTTAATCCATATTGAGCACTATATTTGATTGGCTGCTTGCTTCTGTTTGGGTCTGTGCCTGGCACATGATGACTTAGGCTACTTTCATACTGGGGCGTTGCGCCGTCGGCGGTAAAGCGCCGATATTTTTGCGGCGCTTTACTGATGGTTTTCGCGGCGCTAGCAGGGCGCCTCAAAGATGTGGCTGGCAGGACTTTTTTGAGCATCCTGCTAGCACACCACTAGCAGCCCAAAAAGGGTTAAAACCGCTCGCAAAGCGCCGCTGCAGCAGTGCTTTGCTGGCGGTTCGGTTGCACTGCCCATTGATTTCAATGGGCAGGGGCACTTTAGAAGCAGTGTGTACACCGCTCCTACAGTACCTCAAAGTTGCGGCTAGCAGGACTTTTTTGAGCATCCTGCAGCGCACCGCTCCAGTCTGAAAGCCCTCGGGCTTTCACATTGGAGTGAGAAAAGAGGCTCTTTCAGGGCACTTTGCAGGCGCTATTTTGTAGCGATGTAGCACCTGCAAAGCGCCTCAGTGTGAAAGTAGCCTAAGACCCCTTTCACACTGAGGCGCTTTGCAGGCGCTATAACGCTAAAAATAGCGCCTGCAAAGCGCCCTGAAAAAAAGCAGCATCTTTGAGGCGCTGTAGGAGTGGCTCCTAAAGCGCCCCTGCCCATTGAAATCAAAGCAGCGCTTTGCAAGCATTTTGTTAACCCTTTCTCGGCCACTAGCCGGGGTTAAAAGAGCCCCGCTAGCGGCTGAATAGCGCAGCGAAAACTATGGTAAAGCGCCACTAAAAATAATGGCGCTTTACCGCCAACGCCCTCACCCCCCCAGTGTGAAAGAGGCCTTAAAGTCCTCATCATGTGCGATTGTGCGTGTGTGCTAAGAAAACAGGGCCGCTGGTGATCCTACTCCCTCTGTACAGTGTCAGAGGTGCTGGAGCAGCAGTGGCGGAGGACTGTATCCATTATGAGGAAACATCCCCTGCACCGCTGTGTGTCCTTGATCATCACCGTGCCACTGCCAGTGAGTGTGACCTGTCTGTGTACCACTGCGCGCAGTCACTGTCTCTGATGTTTCTTTCCACTCTGCCTTTCTGCCCAGTGCTGTGCCCGTCCACCGCATGATCCGCCCCCATGGAGGCCGCTCTCTCTTCCTCCTGCTAAGTGCCCATACACTGCACGATTCCTCCGCATTTATAGGTGCTGATATTACTGCATTTATGGGTTCTCGTAAGGCTTAATTTTTATAGATGCTGGTAAGGCCGCATTTATAGGTGCTGGTAAGGCCGCATTTATAGGTGCTGGTAAGGCCGCATTTATGGGTGCTGGTAAGGCCGCATTTATGGGTGCTGGTAAGGCCGCATTTATGGGTGCTGGTAAGGCCGCATTTATGGGTGCTGATATTACTGCATTTATGGGTTCTCGTAAGGCTTCATTTTTATAGGTGCTGGTAAGGCCGCATTTATGGGTGCTGATATTACTGCAATTATGGGTGCTGATATTACTGCATTTATGGGTTCTCGTAAGGCTTCATTTTTATAGGAGCTGGTAAGGCCGCTTTTATGGGTGCTGATATTATTGCATTTATGGGTGCTGTTACCGCATTTATGGGTGCTGATATTACTGAATTTATGGGTTTTGGTAAGGCCGCTTTTATGGGTGCTGATATTACTGCATTTATGGGTTCTCGTAAGGCTTCATTTTTATAGGTGCTGGTAAGGCCGCATTTATGGGTGCTGATATTACTGCAATTATGGGTGCTGATATTACTGCATTTATGGGTTCTCGTAAGGCTTCATTTTTATAGGAGCTGGTAAGGCCGCTTTTATGGGTGCTGATATTATTGCATTTATGGGTGCTGATATTACTGAATTTATGGGTTTTGGTAAGGCCGCTTTTATGGGTGCTGATATTACTGCAATTATGAGTGCTGATATTACTGCATTTATGGGTTCTGGTAAGGCCGTTTTATGGGTGCTGATGTTACTGCATTTATGGGTTCTGGTGCTTTTTTTTTTGTTAAGGTTATCTGAAAGATGGGTTTCAAATGTTTTGACAGGGGCGCAGTTTCAGTGCTTGCCATAGGCGCCATTTTCACTAGATACGCCTCTGGAATCAACGTACCATTGGAACAACTGACTTCAAGCAAGCAACTCACCTGGATGCATCTGCTGCACCATATTTCCCTGTGTCCTTTAACAACAATGTCAAAGATAACGCAATCAGCACCATACAGCCAACAGCATCACACATAAAGGCGGAGACAACTGAGACAGAAGAGTTTGTGAGGTACATGCTTCGCAGAGAGCTCACAAAGACTGGTCTTACAAGTTTTGATGACCAACCTGAGAACTACAGAAGTTGGAAATGTGCCTTCAGAACTACAATCAGCAATATTGGCTTTACAGCTGATAAAGAATTGAATCTGCTGATCAAATGGCTTGGTCCTCTATCTGCTGCACGTGTTAAGCCATTAAGATCGGTTTTCATGGACAATCCTACTGCAGGCCTCACAGCTGCATGGGAGCGACTAGAGCAAAGTTATGGCAGTCCAGAAGCTATAGAAAATGCTTTGTTCATGCGTCTGGAAACTTTCCCAAAGATATCCGGTAAGGACAACAAGGAGTTCCAGAGACTGAGTGACCTTCTCCTTGAGCTTCAGCTAGCCAAGACAGACCCAAAACTACCTGGACTCAGTTACCTTGACACTCCAAGAGGGGTAAACCCAATTGTCTCCAAGCTCCCGTATGGTTTGCAAGAGAAATGGACTGCACTAGGGTCATCATACAAAAGAGAGAACAAGGTTTCCTTCCCTCCATTCTCTTTCTTCTGTGAATTCATCAGGGAAATTGCAGAGACCAAGAACGATCCAAGTTTTTCCTATGGTGAGTACAGTCTCTTCTCACCCTTTCCTAAGAGTACCAGTCTTCAGGGCAACTACAGAAACCATAGAGGCCCAGTGTCCGTGAAAAAGACTGACATCTTTCCCACTCCTACCACAGTTCTGGCCACGAACAAACAGAGTAGGAAGATTGAAAACCCTAACAGAGAGTGTCCCATACACAAGAAGCCACACCCCCTCAATAAATGTATCGGCTTTAGGAAAAAGCCTCTGGAAGAGCGCAAGGAGCTTTTAAAGACATTTAGGGTATGTTTCAGGTGCTGTGCTTCTACAGAACATTTTGCAAGGGACTGTAATGTGTCCATCAAGTGCATAGAGTGTGGCTCTGAAGAACATGTGCAAGCCCTCCATCCTCTTGAGCCCAGCTCTGCACAACCTGCCAACAATCCTCCCAGGTTAACGCATGGCGGGGAGAATACAGACCAAGTGCCTAATTCTACCATAATTTCTTCATCCTGCACTGAAGTTTGTGGAGAAGTCCTCTGTGGTAAGTCCTGTGCTAAGATATGCTTGGTGAACATATACCACAAGGATCAACCAGAAAAGTCTCTAAAGGCATATGCTATCTTAGACGATCAGAGCAATCGATCACTTGCAAAATCGGAATTGTTCAATCTATTTGAAATAAAAGGCGAAGCTCATCCTTACACCTTGGGTACCTGTAGTGGAACTATAGAGGTTTCTGGAAGAAGGGCTCATGGACTCATGGTATCTTCTCTCAGAGGTAACTTGCAATTACCCTTACCTACACTTGTTGAGTGCCATCAGATACCTGCTAACAGGGAAGAAATCCCTACTCCAGCTGCTGCTTTCCATCACCCTCACCTCAAGGTAATAGCAAATGAGATACCGCCGCTTGACAAAGATGCTCAGATCCTTCTTCTGTTAGGAAGAGACATTCTAAGAGTTCACAAGGTACACAGACAAGTCAGTGGACCCCCAGATGCCCCATTTGCCCAGCGCACGGATCTAGGATGGGTCATCATAGGCAATGTCTGCATAGGCAAAATGAAAAGACCTACCAACATTTCGTCATTTAAGACAAATGTTCTGCCAAATGGCCAAAACACTTACTTTGAGCCATGCCCACATCACTACTGGGTGAAAGAGAAGATAGCCAGCCACGAATGGCAACATGGTATCTCAGGTGACACAAGCCCTTTCTCCTGCCATGATGGCGACTTCGGCTCTACAGTGTTTAATGCAACCAGTGAAGATGACATACTGGCTCCTTCAATGGAAGACAAAGAATTCATCAAGGTAATGGACAATGAGTTCTTTCAAGATGACTCCAATAACTGGGTAGCACCCCTACCCTTTCGTCTCCCAAGAGAGAGATTGCCCAACAACTTACAGCAGGCCATCAGTAGATTCTCCTCCTTAAAGCAAAACTTAAGCAGGAAACCAGAGATGCAAAAGCACTTTGTAGACTTTATGCAAAATGTATTTGACAGAGATCATGCAGAACCTGCTCCCCCACTAAAGGAGGGAGAAGAATGCTGGTACCTTCCATCCTTTGGCGTGTATCACCCACGCAAACCAGACCAAATCAGAGTTGTCTTCGATTCCAGTGCTCAGCACGAAGGTGTTTCTCTTAAAAACATGCTCCTTACGGGACCCAACTTGAACAACAGTCTAATAGGAGTCTTGATTCATTTCAGACAAGAGCCTGTAGCAGTAATGGCCGACATTCAACAGATGTTTCACTGCTTCATCGTCAGAGAAGACAACAGAAACTACCTCAGGTTTCTATGGCACAAGGACAATGACCTCAACAAGGAAGTTATAGATTATCGCATGAAGGTACATGTCTTCGGTAACAGTCCTTCCCCAGCAGTGGCAACTTATGGGCTAAGGAAAACAGCTCAGACTGGAGAAGTTGAATATGGATCTGATGCCCGTCAATTTGTTGAAAGAAACTTCTACGTTGACGACACACTTAAGTCCTTTCCAACTGCTAAAGAAGCAATTGATCTTTTCACCAGAACAAAGGAGATGCTGTCTGTAGAAAACCTTAGACTGCACAAGATTATATCCAACAGCCAGGAACTTATGAATGCCTTTCACTCTGAGGACTATGCCACTAGTCTAAAAAACCTTGACTTAGGTACAGATGTGCCTCCTGTACAGCGAAGTCTGGGTTTGTTGTGGAACATCAAGCAAGACAAATTCACCTTCCAAGTGTCAACTTGTGACAAACCCTTCACTAAGAGAGGAGCCCTGTCCGTGGTGAATGGCATCTATGACCCACTGGGTTTCCTTGCTCCAGTTACCATTCAAGGTAAGATTTTACTAAGACAGTTGTCTACTGAGAACATAGACTGGGATACTCCCTTGCCTAGTGAGAATCAACACAAGTGGGAAAGGTGGAGATATTCTTTGAAGTCACTAGAAAAACTTCAGATTCCCCATTGCTATGTTCCAGGATCCACTTCAACTGCTAACCGGAGAGAGATTCATATTTTCTCTGATGCATCAGTTGAAGCTATTGCTGCAGTAGCCTATTTGAAGACCTCTGAACTGAATGGAGAATCACACTGTAGTTTTGTCCTAGGCAAGGCAAAACTCACACCCAAGCCTGCACATACCATACCAAGACTTGAACTTTGTGCAGCCGTGCTAGCAGTAAAAACTGCCGAGGTCATACGAAGTGAAATGGACACTAGAATTGATTCTTTCACCTTCTATACAGACAGTAAGGTAGTACTTGGTTACATAAACAACCAAACAAAACAATTTTATGTGTACGTCAGCAACAGGGTTGAACGTATCAAGAGATTCTCTCTACCAAGTCAATGGCATCACGTTCCCACTGAACTCAACCCAGCTGACTGTGGGACCAGAGCCGTGTCACCTGCCGCTCTTCAGGACAGCTTATGGCTGTCACCTCCAAGGTTTCTGCGTGAGGACTCTTACTTACTCCCTATTGACACCACCTATGGGCTAGTAAACCCTGAAGATGATAAGAAAATAAGAACTGTGAACACCTCACTCCACACTTCTGTAAGTACAAAACAGAAGCTGCGGTCACACCATTACAGGCATCAATGGAAGCAGGTGCGGCATCTAGCCAATGTGTTCTGGCATCGCTGGAAGAAAAAGTATCTTCACCACCTTCAAGGTCGTAACAAATGGCAAGCATCTAAGCCAAATCTTAAGGTTGGAGACCTCATCCTTCTAAAAGACAAGGAAGTTTGTCGGAATGAGTGGCCTATGGGTCTTATTACTAATGTTATGCCCAGCGACGATAACAAAGTCCAGAAGGTAGAAGTCAAGGTAACCAAGGGAGGATCGACACGAACCTTTAGTCGACCAATTACAGAGTTAGTACTCCTTTTGCCAGGTGAGTGACTTGTGCAAGGACTAGCCATGCTGTCGGCACGGCAGGGAGTACATTGGTGCCATCTACAGGTTCTACTCAGAACTTTGGAATTATTTGAAGACATCATACTGTGACTTTATGTTCTTCATCCTGTTGAACTTACGTTTATTATTTGCTTGTTGCATGTTTTTTATTACAGGTTCCAGGACATTCGTCAGTATTGGACTTTTTGAAAATATATATATTAGTTTAAGGTTATGAAATCTAAAGATTTCAGACGGGGAGTGTTGTGTTACACTATGTGATTATTCTTGCTCTGTGTCTTTAAGATCTGTCCCCTTCTTTCTAGCTGAACTCTCTCTCTCACCGTAGTTCTTTATATATCTCCTCCACTTCCTGATTCTGGTCATTACTCCTGTATATCTTCCATGCTAAACATCTTACATGTGGCTTACAACTGCAACGTTTTTCTACCTATGAATATCCATCATTAAACGGAACATTCGAAAGGATTCATCGTCTGTCGTCCTAACTGTGAGTTTATTCATTGAGTTAAACTGCCTGTATCGATGCAAGGGATGAATATCAAACCAGCTTGAGTAAGGCCTACTTAAACCTGGAGATGAACTTTATCGCTTTGTAGTTGAGACAGAACAGTAGAAAAACGGAGTTTCACAGCCTAATTACAAGATTTCTGCATGTCAGTACTGAAACAGACAAGATTTACTGCCCTCATAGCAAGACAGAAGGGACAGAGCAGCACATGGCAGCCTTATAGCCTGAGACAATCTGCACAGTGTCATATTTCAGCACACAGATCCTGCCTGCTTTCACAGGCAGTCTGCTATCATGAGTGACCAAGCTTCTGCATGTGAACTCACATCTACCTCCCCACAAGTTCCTGAAGAAACTGAGTTACCCAAGAGCTCAGTTAAACCCACTTGGAAAGTAATGGAGAATTATAAAGCTTCAAGGACTGAATTGTCAAATAGCTTGGAATTATGAATGTCCATCATTAAACGGAACATTCAAAAGGATTCATCGTCTGTCGTCCTGTGAGTTTATTCATTGAGTTAAACTGCCTGTATCGATGCAAGGGATGAATATCAAACCAGCTTGAGTAAGGCCTACTTAAACCTGGAGATGAACTTTATCGCTCTGTAGTTGAGACAGAACAAAAAGTCCCCTGCATGCATAGAGGGACTATATGGAGGGATTCTATAACCTACAGCTGAGGTATGTTTGCAACTGTCATGGTGACAAAGGGTAAAGCCCCGTACACACGGTCGTACTTTTGGCCAACAAACTTCATTTTGAGCAAGTTGGACCAACAATCCGACCGTGTGTACGCTCCATCGGACAAACTTTTTTTGCTTTTTTCTTGTTTTCATCGGACAAAAGTTGGGTCTGCAAACGGACAAACTTTTGCCCAACAAAAGTCAGATGGAGCAAAGTCCGACCGTGTGTACAGAAAACCATCGGACTTTTGTCCGATGGACAAAACAACTAATGTTAAAATCAACCAACAATTGCAGAATTTGACCAAAGGGTGGCGGTAAAGAGCAGAAAAACCACGTGATGTTGCAAAAAGTTTTGGGAAAGTTTGCAGAAAAGTCCGAGCTTGTGTATGCTATGGGTGTTCCCGACCAACTCCGTTTGGACAAAAAACCACGGAAAAGTCTGATGGAAGTCCGACCGTGTGTACGGGGCTTAAGAAAGCCATCTTCAAAGTATACTAACTGGTAGATTTAAATGCTGCAGTATGGATACATATGTATAAAACTGTACAGAATTCCTCTGGCTGTGAAGGAATTGATATCAATAGCATAGAAGATAAAGAGTGTGTTATGATTTCATGCTTGTTGTATTAGCATGCTGAGTGACACAAACAAATCTCCAAGACAATTAAAGCAATCAGTATCCACAGTTCAGGCTTCTTTTAATTAGCTAAAACATGAGCAACCCAGTTGGATTATCCCCATGTTTCACAGTCATCACCACTTCACTGACATACATAATGCAACAAACACAGGCACAGACCACGTACTACAGTGCTAATTTTTTTATCTCCTCTTAATTGTTTCCTTGACATAACATTTAGAAGACTTTCTCTTAAAAACATCTTATAATTGAGAAACAAAGGATATCATTGCTAACTGTCCTTGATTGATGGGGACTAAAGACTAAATGTTCTGACACTAAATTTAACTGAATTTCATTACTTTAAAGAAGAAGATGCACGTGGTATGAGAAAATATGGTTTACTAATATATGATTACCCATAGAACCTACTCTATGTACTGTGACAGCAGGAAGGTAAAGTCACCTGGTTGCATCCAGGGGGGTAGATATATTTCGCCCAGATTCAGGCTTTACGCCGACTTATACAACTAGGTGGAGAGTTGTATAAGCCCAGCTAAGGCTAGTGGGCTCATGGATGACTCATACCTCTAGGGAGAGTGCTGGGCGTCGTGCAGACAGGGAGTTGATGAGACCAGCTGAAGCTTGTCAGCTCATTTAGGCCTCTATAAAAACTCCCAGATTCATTAGGTGTTAGCTCATGCCTGGACCCAGACCTGTGTGGACTGTCTAGGGAGAGTGAACCCCTGTGCGGTGAGACAAAGCCTGTGTGGCTATTTGCTTGGACATTTAAAACCAGGGACTTAGGGACTAGGACAGCACTAGGCTGATCCCAGTTGTTAGTTAGGAAACCTGTATGTTTAGTCAGAGGTCAAGTTTACCAGGATTTATTTTGTTTATATTTCTTTTGGCTTTGCCAGCAGCAATCTGAGGCCCGCTTCATAGACCTGTTACAGAAGCAAGAGCAGAGACTACAACAAATGGAAGCAGTAATGCAGCAACGTCCGCAGACCAGTGAGGAAAGCCGTCCCACTAATACCGCGTCCTTTGGGGTGAGTCGTTTATTGACAAAAATGACTGGAGAGGATGATCCAGAGGTATTTTTGACCACATTTGAAAGGACTGCTAAAAGCTGAAATATTGGCAAGGCTGGGTGTCACCCAGGCTGTCCGGGCTCAGCGTGTGCATAACTGGACTTTCCAGCTTGGAAAACCCCCCAGGTCTCAAATGTATGATCTCATTCACCTGAGCAGAAAGTGGCTACAGCCAGAGACTTTGTCCGCACCAAAGATTGTGGAACGTGTTGTAATGGATCGGTTTTTGAGAGCTCTTCCTACTGCCATCCAAAAGTGGGTAAGCCATGGAGACCCAGAGACAGCCGATGGTCTTGTGGATCGTGTGGAGAAATACTTGGCTACAGAGAACCTGACGGCCTCTTCCAGAGACACTCGGACTTTCCACCCTAAGACCAGACCATCCCCAGGGGCGGATAAGAGGATTCCAAGGGGTAAGGGTGGAGAGAGTGAGAGGGTGGGAGCTCTACCCCAAGTTTGGCGAGAACAGCCTGGGAAATCAGCGGCTCAAGAGGCGGCAAGAAGGATCGTTTGCTACCGCTGCCGGCAAGCGGGACATATTGCAGCCAATTGCCCGGTTGTGGAGGAACCCATGCAGTGTGACTTTCTGACGGGCAGACGTCAGTCGCTGTGTGCGACAGTCGCATGCACTGCCATTCGAGGAACTGAGAAACATTTATGCAAAATGTGTGTTAATGGTAGAAATGTTGTGGTATTGCTGGATTCAGGTAGCCTTGTGACCCTGATAAAGGCTGAGTTAGTTAAAACAGAGGTCTCTGGGAATAGCAAGGCAGCTGTTATTTGTGTGCATGGGGACACCCGAGAGTATCCAGTGACTACAGTGTGTTTCGAGACCCCCAAAGGTACCCTCTCTCATCCAGTGGGCTTAGTATCTCAGTTACCGTATGACGCCATTGTGGGAAGGGATTTTCCGAAGTTCTGGGAACTGTGGGATGATCCTGAGCCCCCCACTGGTGCCCCTATGTACCAGGAATGTGATAGCCAGAACTCCCCTGAGAGTGGTGAGGACTCTCCGGAATTTCCCTTATCAGTATTGGCAGGGGAGACTCAAGAAACTGGAGAGGAGCCCACCTCCTCAGACGAAAACCTACCGTCTGTGGAGTTTTCTGATCTTGAGGTTCACAGGGAAAACTTTGCCACAGAACAGTTGAAAGACCCCGCCCTAATAAAGGCACGGGAAAACGTAGTGAAAATAGATGGCGAGTTAGTGAACCCAGATAATACCTGCACTTACCCATACTTCAGCGTAGAGAAGGACCTACTGTATCGGGTGGCAAAAAGGGCAGAAGAAACCGTTGAGCAGCTTGTGGTGCCCAAACCTTACAGGAAGTTGGTGTTGGAGTTGGCCCATGGGCACATTCTTGGAGGTCATCTGGGGACAGAGAAAACCCGAGAGAGGGTATTACAGAGATTCTATTGGCCGGGGGTGATGAAGGACATAGAAAATTATTGTTTCTCCTGCCCTGTGTGTCAGAGGTCGGCCCCGATGCCACATTTCCGTAGCCCGCTGGTCCCTCTACCCATCATTGAGGTCCCGTTTGAGAGGATCGCCATGGATTTGGTAGGTCCTATAATCAAGTCCGCTAGGGGGCACCAGTACATATTAGTCATAATGGACTATGCCACCCGTTATCCAGAAGCGATCCCTCTCCGAAATACCTCGGCCAAAACCATAGCCAAAGAGCTATCTCTTGTGTTTAGCCGGGTGGGTATTTGTAAAGAACTGCTTACGGACCAAGGTACACCCTTTATGTCCCGGGTTATGAAGGAGCTGTGTAAATTGTTCAAAGTGACGCAATTACGTACATCTGTGTATCACCCCCAAACCGATGGGCTGGTTGAAAGATTCAACAAAACCCTAAAACAAATGTTGAAGAAAGTGGTGGATAGAGATGGAAAGGATTGGGACTGTCTACTTCCTTATCTGATGTTTGCTATTAGGGAGGTGCCCCAATCCTCTACGGGATTCTCCCCCTTTGAGTTACTGTATGGGAGACACCCAAGAGGGCTGTTGGATATTGCCAAGGAAACTTGGGAAAGTGAGAGTTCTCCCCACAGGAGTGTGATTGAGCATGTCGCCCTGATGCAAGACCGAATTGCACAGGTAATGCCCATCGTGAAGGAACATTTGGCCCAAGCGCAGTTAGCACAGCAGAGAGTGTACAACCGTGGAGCCAAGACCCGTACCTTTTCCCCGGGGGATAGGATACTGGTACTTGTCCCTACGGTTGAAAGTAAATTCCTTGCCAAATGGCAAGGCCCCTACGAGATAATGGAAAAAGTGAGCGAAGTGAATTACAAGGTCAGACAACCAGGAAGGCGAAAGCCCGAACAGATCTATCACGTTAATCTGTTGAAAGCCTGGAGGGATAGAGAGTCCCTAGTCGCAGACACTTGGTCACCAGCTCAAACTGGTTGCGTGATTCCTGAGGTTGGAATAGCAGCCACCTTGTCACAACCCCAACAACAGGAGGTTAAGGAGTTTGTGCTTCGCAACAAGGAGGTATTCTCTGAGCTGCCGGGACAAACATCTGGGGTAGAGCATGACATCATTACCCCGCCCGGTGAAAGGGTGAAGTTAAAACCCTATCGGATCCCAGAGGCCCGACGGGAGGCAATACGGGAGGAAGTACAGAAAATGCTGAACTTAGGGGTGATAGAGGAGTCCCAAAGTGATTGGTCTAGTCCCATTGTGTTGGTGCCTAAACCGGATGGGAGCTGGCGATTTTGTAACGATTTTCGTCAGTTGAACAAAGTTACAAAATTTGACACCTACCCCATGCCACGTATAGATGAGTTGATCGACCGGCTGGGAACAGCCCGATACATGACGACTCTTGACCTCACAAAAGGGTATTGGCAAATCCCCCTGGCCAAATTGGCCAAAGAGAAAACCGCATTTGTAACCCCAGACGGGGCGTTCCAATATAAGAGAATGCCGTTCGGGTTACAGAATGCGCCGGCCACATTCCAGCGGAAAATGGACCAGATGCTGAGGCCCCATCGGAAGTATGCTGCGGCTTACCTGGATGACGTAATTATCCATAGCACAGATTGGGCCACACATCTGCCAAAAGTGCAAGCAGTCCTGGACTCTGTTCGGGAAGCGGGGTTTACGGCTAACCCCAAGAAGTGTACCATTGGGCAGGAGGAGGCCAAATATCTTGGGTACACCATTGGGAGGGGAGTAATAAAACCCCAACTCAACAAAGTCGAGGCCATCCAGAGTTGGCCACGTCCCAACAGCAAGAAGCAGGTACGAGCCTTTCTGGGAATCGCTGGGTATTATCGGCGATTCATTCCCCACTTTGCTTCTAAGGCTGTGCCCCTAACCAACCTAACGAAGGGGAAAGGGTCGGTCATGATTAAATGGACCCCCGAGGCTGAGGCAGCATTCCAATTCTTGAAACAAGCCTTATGTAGCCAGCCAGTGTTGTACTCACCCGACTTCTCTAAAGACTTTGTCGTACAAAGTGATGCGTCAGATGTGGGGTTAGGAGCAGTATTGTCCCAGGTCTGGAACGGGGAAGAGCACCCAGTCATTTACCTCAGCAGGAAGTTGAAGTCCCATGAGGTAAATTACGCCACCGTTGAAAAGGAGTGTTTAGCGGTGAAGTGGGCTCTAGATTCCCTTCGGTACTACCTGCTAGGTAGGCACTTTGACATGGTTACGGATCACGCTCCGTTAAAGTGGATGGCTCAAAACAAGGAAACAAATAGAAGAGTGAATAGGTGGTTCCTGGCCCTCCAGGAATTCAACTTCACAGTAAAGCATCGCCCTGGCGTTCAAATGGGGAATGTGGATGCTTTGTCTCGAGTACATGAATGCCTGATTGCTGGTGTTCCAACCCCGAGGTTAAAACAAGAGGGGGGGGTATGTGACAGCAGGAAGGTAAAGTCACCTGGTTGCATCCAGGGGGGTAGATATATTTCGCCCAGATTCAGGCTTTACGCCGACTTATACAACTAGGTGGAGAGTTGTATAAGCCCAGCTAAGGCTAGTGGGCTCATGGATGACTCATACCTCTAGGGAGAGTGCTGGGCGTCGTGCAGACAGGGAGTTGATGAGACCAGCTGAAGCTTGTCAGCTCATTTAGGCCTCTATAAAAACTCCCAGATTCATTAGGTGTTAGCTCATGCCTGGACCCAGACCTGTGTGGACTGTCTAGGGAGAGTGAACCCCTGTGCGGTGAGACAAAGCCTGTGTGGCTATTTGCTTGGACATTTAAAACCAGGGACTTAGGGACTAGGACAGCACTAGGCTGATCCCAGTTGTTAGTTAGGAAACCTGTATGTTTAGTCAGAGGTCAAGTTGACCAGGATTTATTTTGTTTGTTTCTTTTGGCTTTGCTGTGTTTTGTCACTGTAAATAGAAAATAAACCGCACCTTTTTTTTTGAAAACCACAACCTCCGTTTGCTGGGCCTGTTTTTGTGTGGGGAGCCCATCCCGGGGGTCACACACACCCGCTGCCGAGCTAACCCCCTCACAGTACTTATACACCAATTTCTTCCATCTTGTTTATGCCTTTATGTAAGGTGTTGCTGTTCTGTCCTATTTTGGTTTCCCACTTTCCCACATAAGCATCACACCTCGTAAATTACCCTGATGTGCCAGATTACCTTGGCTCACACTTGTGCACTCTCATTCAGGTAAATTAATATAAATTAAACATTTCATTAATTAGCAAATTAATAAAATATTAATGGAAAAATATCATATATTCAAGGATATATATTTTAAAAAGTAGAATAAATAATGACTCTGTTTAATAGGAAACTGTTTTAGAATGTTCAGTGGTCCAAAAGATTAACAACAATGTCAACACAGGTGTAGTAAATTAAATAAACTATTCTGCACTTTTTTTATTCAAAATAAAAGTTATCATACAAATAATATTGTATACATAAAGTGTTTTACATCAAATTGTGACATGATAAAAAGATAAATATACAAAAAGCATATAAATTCAAAATATTCAAAAAACAAAAGTTCCGTGCAGTCATGCAGGATAACTTGTGAAAGTCCAAAGAGGAAATATAAAAGTCCCCCAAATTACCGTATTTATTGGCGTATAACACGCATTTTTTGGGGGGTAAATCATGGGTGCGTGTTATACGCCGACAGCGTACCTCGCTCGGCTCTCACGTCTCACGCACATACAGTCCTGCCTCCGCTACTCGCATTGGACCAGTGTTCTGTCTATAACAGGAGCTGGTCCAATGCTGATGGCGGAGGCGGGACTGTGTGTGTGAGAGCCGAGTAAACAGGAGATGACGGATCTGTGATTTTCTGAAGTTCAGGCTGCTTTGATGACAGATGGTGAGGCTGCAGATAAGGTAAACAAAAACGGCATTAATCAGGCTGCATTGATGCATTGATGGGCTGCAGATGGACTTTGATCAGGCTGCATTGAGGACATTGATCAGGCTGCATTGGGGACATTGATCAGGCTGCATTGGGGACATTGATCAGGCTGCATTGGGGACATTGATCAGGCTGCATTGAGGACATTGATCAGGCTGCATTGAGGACATTGATCAGGCTGCATTGGGGACATTGATCAGGCTGCATTGGGGACATTGATCAGGCTGCATTGAGGACATTGATCAGGCTGCAGATGGACATTCATGGACACTGACCCTTAATTTGCTTCAAAGTTGTTTATTTAAAATATATGTTTTTTTCCTGAAACTTCCCTCTTAAAATTAGGGTGCGTGTTATACGCCTGTGCGTGTTATACGCCGATAAATACGGTAATCAGATCAGAATATGGTGATGTAGTGATCAAATCGTGCACATCTTCAATTGGTGTTTCAAAGTGGCCCACTCCGAAACAGACAAAATTGGCCTCATACCAGGAGATGAGTCCCTAATTGGGTCTAACCTCGCTTTTAGTTTATACAAGCTGTACACTCACTACTTTACATTGTAGCAAAGTGTAATTTCTTCAGTGTTGTCACATGAAAAGATATAATAAAATATTTACAAAAATGTGAGGGGTGTACTCACTTTTTTGAGATACTGTACTTTATATAAGGGCCATCAAAAAGTTTCCACACTTTCATATTTATATTGGAAATGGTGAGGGCGGGAGGAGTAGTAATTGGTCGTGTCTGAGAGTGTCATGTGACTAGTCTGTCTGGCAAGCCGTCTGACCTTGCAGTTTAGTATTAGAGTTTTATTAGGGGGGAGGTTTGGGACTTTGCGTGAGGCACATACTGTGTACTATGTGCCTCCATCCCTGATCCAATTGAACATAGAGGGAGTTGGGACTTTGTGTAAGGCAGATGGCAACCAAATAGTATGTATTCATAAACTGTACTTTATGCATTGTGTGTATATATACTAAATAGCTTTGCTATATATTTCTTACTGAGTGTGATTTTATACCCTCTTCATGAGAAATAAACAAATTGCTAAGCCATTTGTACTTGTATTACCCTATTTGGTTGCCACTTGCCTCCCACAAAGTCCCAACTCCATCTCTATGTTCAATTGAATCAGGGATGGAGGCACATAGTACACATAGTACACAGTGGGGTTGATTTACTAAAGGAAAATCCACTTTGCACTTGAAAGTGCACATGGAAGTGCAGTCGCTGTAGATCGCTGTAAATCTGAGGGGAAGCTCTGAAATTAGGGGAAGCTCTGCTGATTTTATCATCCAATCATGTGCAAGCTAAAATGCTGTTTTTTATGTCCTCCTCGGATCTACAGCGACTGCACTTCCATGTGCACTTTCAGTGCACTTTCAAGTGCAAAGTGGATTTTCCTTTAGTAAATCAACCCCAGTATGTGCCTCACGCAAAGTCCCAAAACTCTCCCCCCGCCCCCTTTATAAAACTCTAAGGCCTCGTACACACGGCCGAGATTCTCGTCGAAAAAAACATGTCGTTTTTTTCGACGAGATTCTTGGACAAGAAAATTGTCCCGGCCGAGTGTACACACGCTCGATTCAAAGAACCCGCGGTTCTTTGAATGGAGCGTACGCGGTGACGTCATCGACTACGACGAGCATGCGCTCGTCACATTCGATGCCGTCGCCGCCATCTTGGTATACCCTACGTATGCCTAGGAAGCTACCGCGCATGCGTCAAATTCATTTCGAACATGCGCGGGCTTCCGGGAGGACAGGTAAGTGTACACACACTCACTTTTCTCGTCGAGAAACATGCCGACGAGAATCTCGACGAGAAAATAGAGAGCAGGTTCTCTATTTTCTCGTTGAGATACTTGTCACTTTTCTTGACGAGAAACCATACACACGAACGAGTTTCTCGGCAAAAAATCTCTGCCAGCAAGTTTCTTGCTGGTTTTTGCCGAGAAACTCGTTCGTGTGTACGAGGCCTAATACTAAACTTCAAGGTCAGCCGGCTTGCCAGACAGACTAGTCACATGACACTCTCAGACACGACCAATTACTACTCCTCCCGCCCTCACTGTTTCCAATGTAAATATGTGTAGCGGGGTGCTATATTTAGGGGGAGTATCTGAGTGGTAATTAGGCTCAGATACACTAATTGTTAGGTTTCTTGGACCATTTTTGTCCCTGGGAGATAGTATTGGTGTGCAGTTCCCTGGGGCCTACAGGTGGCGCTGTTGCCGTAGGCCAGGGTTGAACCACTGATACAAGGCTGTGCTTTTTTTTGTCCCCTCTCGGCAGTGGTGACGGCGGGGCGGGGAACCTGCTGTGCCTGTCGGGAGAGGGTATAAAAAGGGGCGGCCATCTTCCAGAGGGGTTTGCACCCAGGCACCTTCAGCCTGGGTGGTGCGTGTGTCGTTTCCGGGTGCCCTAGGCCCGGAGGCCGAGTTCCTGTTCCATCCCAGACACCTTCAGTCTGGGGTGAGGTACTATTTTGGAGGCCCGGAGCCCAGCGCCTTCGGCTGGGTTCCGCGCGTGGATTGAGGTCTCCCAGGGTGCTGCCTTGCGAGGGGACCCGTATCCAGGATGGAGGAGGCCAGGGAGGTGACAACTTCTGAAGACCCAGCGCAGAGTCGTGGTGACAGTGGGGGCCTCTGGTAACTCTCCGGAGGGATGTTCTTCTCCTTAACATGGGCCAAGTTTCTTCAAGAAGGAAGTGCATGTTCTGTAGGTCATAGTGGCAGTGACTCTACACACACCAGGTCAGTGGCAGTGACCAACTTCAACAAGTCAGTGGCAGTGACTTTCATATTCCCCTGGTCTGTGGCAGAGACCGTGCGCCCCAAACCTGTTCGTGAAATCAGAACAGTAAGAGAGTCTAAATCAAGTTTGTGCCTGGACCTCCTCCCACCTTATCTGACCTGTGTCTCGTATCAACCTGTCTGCTCTCATAGAGACTATTTGTTATCCGTGGTGAAATAAATACAAAAGTTGGACTTTCAGTTGGTGTGGACAGTTACTTTACTGGGGAGAATTAAGGACTTGTTTCTGGCTAATGCAGAGGCGAGATCAGCTCGGGAGGATTCTAACACCAGCTGCAGGCAGGCCCGAAAACTAACACCGCTCAACCTCCCCATCCAGGAGGGTACGGGCTTATGGCACGGTGTGCCTCATTCTTACCTGCGGAGGAGCCAAGTAAAGAAAAAGCAGGTAAAGTCTGGGGTGGGTGCGCTAGATATGAAAGTGCGGAAACTTTTTGATGGCCCTTATATAAAGTACAGTATCTCACAAAAGTGAGTACTCCCCTCACATTTTTGTAAATATTTTATTATATCTTTTTATGTGACTGAAGAAATTACACTTTGCTACAATGTAAAGTAGTGAGTACAGCTTGTATAACAGTATGAATTTGCTTTCCCCTCAAAATGACTCAACATACAGCCATTAATGTCTAAACCGCTGGCAACAAAAGTAAGTACACCCCTAAGTGATAATGTCCAAATTGGTGGTGCTAGGTGGCGCTGTAGGGGTTAAGTGTGCCCTGGGGAGTGATTCTTACTGTAGGGGGGTGTGGCTACACGTGACATGTCACTGATCGTTGTTCCCAATGACAGGGAACACGATCAGTGACAGTGTCACTACGCAGAACGGGGAGTTGTGTTTACACACAACATCTCCCCGTTCTTCAGCTCTGTGACCCGATCGCGGGAAACCGGCGGCAATCGGGTCCGTGGTTCCCACGGGCGCAGTCACGGAGCTTGCGACCACACGGCAGCAATTTAAAGGGGACATACCTGTACGCCCATATGCCTGTCCGTGCCATTCTGTCGACGTAAATGTGCGTGCGCTGGTCCTTAAGCGGTTAATGGCTATATGTTAAGTTATTTTGAGGGGACAGCTAATTTACACTGTTATACAAGCTGAACACTCACTACTTTACATTATAGCAAAGTGTAATTCCTTCAGTGTTGTCACCTGAAAATATATAAAAAAATATTTACAAAAATGTGAGGGGTGTACTCACTTTTGTGAGATAGTATATACTGCATATATAGTGGGGGCACACTCTGTCAGTAAGCATGCAAAGTGATGTGTACCCACCACTGAAATGCATGCATGTGGTCAGGATCGGAAGTGACTAAAAAGATGCTTGAAGATATCCGAAATTCTATGATTCAACAAAGGTGAAAAACAAAGGTCAAAAGCTGGCAATTGTTAGATACACAGTGCTTTAGCAAGCTGAAACTTATCCACTTAAGGGTTACATTTACTTGAAATAGCATTGAACATATTTATTGTATATTTCCCTACATCCAGGTTCTTGTTAAGACCTCTCAACCTCAGTAATTAAGGTCAATGCATTGTTGGCACACCCATGTTTAAACATCTGTCCTAATTTTACGCAGATTTTCTGGAGTCAAGCTTTATTCCATTTGAAATAGAAGCATTCACATTTAAAGGTAGACTAATTCTCAAAGTCTAGTTTTTGCTGTTAAAACACACATTTGCACTCAAAGGCAACAAAAATTTAACTTTTTTGTCATACTTACCTGTAAAATCCTTTTCTTTGAGTACATCATGGGACACAGAGTTATGCCCTGTACACACGATCCGAGTATCCGATGGTTTAAAATCCGATCAAGCTGTCTTGCATACACACTGTCAGACTAAATTACGACCGTCCAAAACGCGGTGACGTAAAACACTCCGACGACCCGAGAAAAATGAAGTTCAATGCTTCCGAGCATGCGTCGACTTGATTCTGAGCATGCGCAGGTTTTTTCCCTGTCGGAGTTCCACACAGACGATAGGAATTTCCTATCGTTTTTTTTTTCCATCGGAAAATTTTTAAACATGTTCTATTTCTTAACACCGATGGAAAAAAGTCAGATGGGGCCCACACATGATCGAAATTTCCGATGAAACAAGTCCTTCGAACTTGTTTCATTGGAAATTCCGATCGTGTGTACAAGGCATTAGGCTAATATTCATTACCTACTGGGTTATATGCCATCTCTAGGTGAATGGACACTGGTAGACAAAATCTTAGACAGGAAGTGATCCCCTATATAACCCCTCCCATACAGGAAGTGCACCAGTTTTGTAGCAAGCACTGAACCCCTTAAAAAAGAGGGGAGGGATCTCTGTGTCCCAGAGCAATAGCCTTGAGGGGAGGGAGACACCCTGCCAAACAATAGCCATCAGACCTTATACGGCAGACTGCAGTACACTGCATCCGAAAGCTGAATCTTCGGCTGCTCGAACATCCATTTGATTACATTTTGTGAACGTATGCATTGAAGACCAGGTAGCAGCCTTACAAACCTGAGTCACAGATACCTAATGGCAAAAGGCCCAGGAGGTTCCTACACCCCTGGTAGAATGAGCTCTCACCCTAAAGGGAGGAGCTTTACGTTTCAGACCATAGGCCTGAATGACCAATTGACAGACCCAATTGGCATTGGAAGCTTTGGAAGCTGCCTGCCCCTTCTTGGGTCCTTTTGGTAAAACAAAAAGGGAGTCTCATCCTCGGATCTCTGCAGATCTATACAAATATACCTTGACTGCCTGGACAACGTCCAAGGAATGCAGTCGTCTCTCTTCCACCGAACGAGGCTGAGAGAAAAAAGAAGGCAAAATAATGTCCTGATTTAAATGAAAGGCTGACACCAATTTTGTCAAAAAGGATGGAACAGGTCATAACACGACCCTGTCATGGTGAAGGATCAAGTATGGTTCCCTGCACAAAAGGGCCGCCAACTCCGACACCCTTCTACCTGAGGTGATGGCCATCAGGAAGGCTAGCTTGCGTGACAGCAAGTCTAATGGAATTTCCTTGATAGGCTCAAATGGTTGTTTCTGTAACACAGACGGCACAAAGTTCAAGACCCAAGGACACATAGGTGACCTAATTGGGGGAAGCAAACAAGTTGCCCCCTGCATAAAGGTTCGGACCAGCGAGTGGGAGGCTAAAGGTCTTTTGAAGAATACTGACAGGGCTGAAATCTGACCTCTGATTGTAGTCAAAGCCAATCTGATTTCCACAGCTGACTGTAGAAAAGAGAGAATCCTCCCAATCACGTATTTCCAAGGATGTCATTTTCTGGTTCACACCAAGCAATGTAAGTCTTCCAGATATTATGATAGGTCTTCTTGGTGACAGCTTTTCTAGGATTCACTAGGGTAGACACCACTGGTCCCGAAATACCACGGTCCTTCAACACCCTGGCTTCATTAGCCATGCCATCAAATTTAGAGACTGTAAATTGGGGTGGAATATAGGACCTTGAGACAGTAGATTGGGGTGACGTGGAAGCGTCCATGGCCCATCTATTGTCACTCTCACAATCTCCGGGAACCAGGGCCTTCTGGGCCAGGCTGGTGCCACCAGAATGACTGGAATCCCCTCTCTCTCTGAATCCTGCGCAACAAATGTGGAAGGAGAGGGATTGGTGGGAAAGCATAAACCAGGGAGTACTGGCTCCATGGAACTACCAGAGCATCTGCTACGATTTCCAGAGGATCCCTTGTTCAGGACACAAACTTCTGTAGCTTGTTGTTGAACCTGGATGCCAATAGGTAGACCTCTGGCCATCCCCAACACTGGCAAATTTCCTGGAACACCCCTGGGTGTAGAGTCCACCCCCCCCCCGGGCAGATCTGCTGGCGGCTGAGATAATATGCCTTCCAGTTCTCTACTCCTGGGATATGAATGATAGAATCGGCACATGTCTCTCTGCCCAGGCTAGTATGTGGTTCACCTCCTTCAGAGCTGAACGACTCCTGGAACCGCCTTGGTGGTTTATATATGCCACTGCAGTGGCATTGTTGGACTGAACCCTGATAGGGCAGTCCTGAAGCCCCACCGTCCAGGACCGTAGGGCCAGATGTACTGTCCGTAATGCCAGGATGTTGATGGGCAGGATCTGTTCTGTCTTTGACCATTTCCCCTGAGCTGTGAGCCCCTCTAGGGTCGCTCCCCAGCCTGAGAGATTGGCATCTGTAGTCAGTACTCTCCAAGTGTAGTCAGATCTTCCCTTTCACAGGTTCTGATCCTGAAACCACCAGTTTAGGCTTAAGCGTGCCCGAGGAGATAAAATGTCTTGTTGTATATGCCTGGAATGGAACTGGGCATAGGGCACTGCCTCGAAGGACACCATCCTTCCTAGAGGACTCATACAGAGCCGAATGGAGGGTTGTCTGGTGCCCCTTATCTGACGCACCTGATCCTTTTAGGGCACAGATCCTTACGGGTGGCAAAAATACCCCTGCTTGGACCGTATCTAGGATCAGACCAAAATACTTCAGACTTTAAGCTGGTCTCAAGGCTGACTTTTTGGTATTTATGACCCAACCTAAGCTTTCCAAATACCACACTGTGCAGGTTATGCTCTGTTCTAGAGCCTGTAGTGAGTGATCTCTGATCAGGAGGTCATCCAGATACCCGGGCACCAAGATTCCTTGAGCCCTTAAAAGACCCAGTACTGGTGCTAGGACCTTTGTGAACACCCGGGGAGCTGTGGCAAGCCCGAAGCATAGAGCCACAAATGGAAAATGATGTTCCTCTACTGCAAATCGCAGGAACCTCTGATGAGGCTGAAAGATAGGTACGTGTAACTACGCGTCCTTTATATCGATGGAGGCTAGAAAGTCTCCCATCAGGAGCGAGGCTACAACTGAGCGGACGGACTCCATCCAAAAGGACTGGATTAATTGATACTGGTTCAGGGATCTTAGATCCAAAATGGGCCTTGTGTCCCCATTTGGTTTTTGAACAGTAAACAGGTTTGAATAAAACCCTGCGCTCCTTTCGGATACAGGAACCTGTACAATCACTCCTTGATGCACTAAATGATGTAGTGCCTGAAACAGTAAGTTTATTTTTGGAGGATCTGAGGGAATGCTGGATCTTAGAAACCTCTGAGGGGGAACCCCTCATAGCTCCAGCTTGTAACCATGGGATATAGTCGAGGTGACCCACTCGTCCTGAACCACTGTTCTCCAAATGTCCGCAAAATGCAGCAACCTTTCCCCCCACCCGATAGAGTGGGGGCATCCCCTCAAAAGGAGGGCTTGGTGCTGGGTTTAGAAAAGCTTTGGACCCAGGGCTTGTTCTTGCCCTGGCCTTGCGGCTCGCCATTGGCTCTAGCACCCCATTGGTGGTGGAACCGCCTTGGCGCTGAGACACTTGGGGAAGCAGTCCCTGAGATTTTAAACGGGGGACGCCTGGTGTTTCTCTTCACCAGTAGTAGAGAACTCTTCCCTCCAGAAATCTTTTGGATACATTTGTCCAAATCACCACCAAAAAACATTCCCCATGAAAGGGGAAACCTGCCAATAACTTTTTGCAAGGAAGCTCGGCTGACCAGTTCTTGAGCCACAAAAGTCTGCGCATATGTACAGACAAGAGAGCCAAATGAGAAACCTGCTGTATTGAATCCTTTAAGGCATCAACAGCAAAACACAGCGCTCAAGGAATATCTGTCTTATTTTCAGCCAGATCATCCTCCTGGTTAGGTCTGTCAGGCTGTCTGACCTGATCCTCTACGGACTGGCAGATGCCAATTGCTGCAACAGCTGGCTGAATAGTTGAACTGGCCAAAGAAAAGGAAGCCTTTAATAATGACTCCAGTTTCTTGTACAGGGTCTTTCAAGCCCTGTGCATTATCCACCAGACAAGTTAAGTTCTTGTTCAAGGAGGAGACTGCTGCATCTACGGCTGGCATGCTCCACTTCTTAATCAACTTTTCACCCATGGGATATAAAGGGAAAACCTCTTAGGAGGAACAAAAATTCTGTCAGGATGTTCCCAATCAGCATACACCACCTGTTCCAACAGTGGGTGTAAGGGGAAAGCCTGTGTGGCCTGAAGAGGCCTGAAGAGACCTCAGGGGCACCAAAGAGGACCAGGGGGGCTCAGTAATTTCTGCAAGAGGCAACTTAAATGCAAAACGAACCATCTCGGTAAGAGTCTGGATCAAGAGCCTCTGTGACAGAGAGGGAGACACCAACTGGATATCTTCTTGCCCAGATTGCTCAGAAGCAGACTCATCCACCAGGCCTTCCACAGAATCCTGAGCTTTAGCTCTTCCCAATCCTCAACCCATTCATGCTCCAAACTAGAAGGCTCAGGGGAGGGGGATCTGTAACGCTTCTTGCCACCCAGTGGGAAGCGGGGGGGGGTGGTGTATGTGACGCAGGCTTTTTTTTGGCTGGCCTGTGACCTACCTGACCTATATACACTTACGGTAGTGACCTACATACACTGACCTACATACACTGACATACCTGACCTACATACACTGACCTACCTGACCTACATACACTGACCGACCTGACCTACCTACACTGACGATAGTGACCTACATACACTGACCTACATACACTGACCTACCTGACATATACTGACGGTAGTGACCTATATACACTGACACACATACACTGATGGTAGTGACCTACAGTATATACACTGACATACACTGACCTACCTACACTGACCTACCTACACTGACGTTAGTGACCTATATACACCGACCTACATACACTAACATTTACATACACATTACACTGTCTGACCTACCTCAGCTCAGCGGTGTCACAGCAGGCACTACTGCAGTCAGTCATTCCGTCAGAGGAGAAGCCTGGAGGGGAGGAGAGCTGAGGAGCCTGGAGGAGAGCCTGAGGAGAGTCGGGGAGGAGAGGAGAAGCGACGAGAGCCGCCCGCCCGAGCACCGTGCGGGGATAGGGTGTGGCGGCCGCATTGTAATTCCCGCCTTCTGGAGTCTGCAGCGCCTATGATGGACGTCACACGTCCCGCGGTCACGGCATTGGACCAGTGGGACGTCCATTATAGGCGTTGCACAGGCTCTAGAAGGCAGGACCTGCTATGGCATTCGGAGAGTCGGCAGGACTCGGCCACACTCGGCCACATTCGGCGGCGCTCGGGTCAGGATCAGATCGGTCCCGGCGAGTCGGCAGGACTCAGCCACATTCGGCCATGCTCTGGATCAGATCAGTCCCGGCACTCACCGCTCAAGGCTAACAATGGAGACCTAAATGCCTGAGACTCGGGGCTTTTCGGGGACCCATTCAGGGCTCCAGCCCCCCAAGCCCGGGCCTCCCGATGCTCCTGCCGAGGACAGTTCATCCTCGGTGATAAAAGGGTGAAGTAGCAGCGTTGATTGTAAGTACAATACCAGATAGGCGCAGCGGCTCAGATTGCCCGAATACCTCTGGTCTTTCAGGGGATACAACACTAGGGATATGACTAGGTTCATCAGGAGCTACTGATGACATAGGTGTGCCCTTCTCTGTAGTTTTAGTCCCACTCCTCTTTTTTGAAGACATTTACAAGCCACAAAAAGGGAGTACCTGGGTGTAGTATTAACACACCTCAGAAGGGAGACCCTTTAATAGGACTCATCAAGCCCCTATGCAACAATCCTGCTAAGCACCTTAGCCTGCCAACCAACACCTGGTGACTCACGTGACCCGGGTAAGGAGAAATGAACTGCAGCAAATGCCTGGTTCTAAGCCTGCTCTGTGTCCCACAGCTGCCTTCTGGAAGCACTGCATGCTTGGCATACACAGCTTACATAAGCTGGCTGTGTTCCGGGACGTTATGCGCATGCGTGCACACGCACATGCCTGGTCCCGGCAAATGGGCATGGCTGTATTCGCATATGACGCGAATATCTGAGTGCCCAGATTAGGCATGCGCGGCTCAGAGTGCGCACAATGCCTATGGTGAAGCCACGTGCGCCATGTCCACCAAACAAAATGCTAAGCACATCAGCGCTCTTGCGAATGCACACGTGCCATGGTGAACCAAGTTGAAATGGTGTACCGTTGTGGGTAAACAGCCAGACACAAGCAACAAAAAGGTAAACTTTGCAAACACCCACAGCTAGCCCAAAACTCCCCTGTATGGTCACTGCACACAGGTGTCCAGCCTCTAGCTAGCTTGACTGATTGTTACAATCACTGGGGCACCCCACAATAAGTAAATAAAGGGGTTTCACTTACCCATCCAAGCGCAGGGCAGCCCAATCTTCACCCATCACGGCGGGTTCCTGTCACTTGAGGACCTTAAAGGACTGGGTACCCTTTTCATGTTTAGGGTCCACTCCCTTGGACCTGTACAGCACCCTGCAGGAATGCACGCTGTGGTATCCAGAATTCCACTATGCAGGGTCCAGCGGCCGGAGGTTGCATTACAAGCAAAACCTTGCAGGATATTGAGTCTTCTTTGAGAGGCTTGGCTACCATTTATCTAAGCATATAGAGCATGTGTCAAATGGATCCAATCGGTCAATCCCTTGGTTAATTTAAGAATAGAGTTGAGCGGACACCTGGATGTTCGGGTTCGACGGGTTCAGCCAAACTTCGCAAAAAAGTTCGAGTTCGGTACCCGAACTTGACCCCGAACCCGAACCCCATTGAAGTCAATGGGGACCCGAACTTTTGAGGACTAAAATGGCTCTAAAAAAGTAATGGGAAGGGCTAGAGGGCTGCAAATGGCAGCAAAATGTTGTTAAGAACATGGTAAGTGCTCTGAAAACAAATGTGGATAGTGAAATAACTTAAAATAACATAAAATACATAAAAATAAAAAATAATAATCTTGACCTAGGAGAACGAGGTCCATATGGAGTAGGAGGTTGAGGTGGCGGTGGATGTGACAGTGTAGGTGGAAGCGGCGGTGGAGGAGGACGAGGTAGCCAACCCTGGTTTTTGTTTTTAATTTTTTTTTTTTTTTAATTAGGGTACACCCCAAAAGAGTGAGAAAGATCAAAAATACAACAATGACTGGGTAAGGCCGGTATACATGTCTATTCTGCACAAGGTACGGACAAGTCCTGTGGGATCCATGCCTGGTTCATTTTAATGAACGTGAGCTTGTCCACATTTGCTCTGGACAGGCGGCTGCGCTTGTCTGTGATAACGCCCCCTGACATGCTAAATACACGTTCAGATAATACACTGGCTGCAGGGCAGGCCAGCACCTCCAAGGCGTAAAGGGCAAGCTCAGGCCATGTGCCCAATTTGGAGACCCAGAAGTTGAAGGGGGCAGACCCATCATTCAGTACGTGTAGGCGTGTGCACACATACTGCTTCACCATGTTTGTGAAATGCTGCCTCCTGCTAAGGCGTTCCATATCAGCTGGTGGTGCTGGTTGTTGTGGCGTGCTGACAAAGCTTTTCCACATTTCGGCCATGCTAACCCTGGCTTCTGAGGTGCTGGCGGTGCCCCGGCTGCGTTGGCGACCTCTTCCTCCTCCTCTGCCTTCGCCTTGTGCTTCCACTGTGCCCCCGCTGTCAGGTGGGAATGCCACCAGCAGCGCGTCTACCAGCGTGCGCTTATACTCGCGCATGTTACGATCACGCTCCAGTGAGGGAATTAAGGATGGTACGTTGTCCTTGTAACGGGGATCCAGCAGCGTGGCCACCCAGTAATCAGCACCAGTTAGAATGTGGGCAACTCGGCAGTCGTTGCGGAGACACTGCAGCATGTAATCGCTCATGTGTGCCAGGCTGCCCAGAGACAACGAAAAGCTGTCCTCTGTGGGAGGTGTATCGTCTGTGTCCTCTGTGAGCTGGTCTGGGTGCAACCCTGCTGTGAACATGGTTCCTCATCCTCCACCTCGTCATCCTCCAGAACTGTGCCCTTGCTGGACAATTGTGTACCTGGCATTTGGTGCAGGAACCCACCCTCGGAGCCACTTGTGAATGACTGCCCTGAAAGCCTTGGAAATGATCCCTCTTCCTCCTCCTCCTCCTCCTGTGCCACATCCTCTTCCATCATCGCCCGAAGTGTTTTTTCAAGGAGGCATAGAACTGGGATAGTAACGCTGAGAACGGCGTTATCGCCACTGGCCATGTTGGTGGAGTACTCGAAACAGCGCAACAAGGCACACAGGTGTCGCATGGAGGCCCAGTTATTGGTGGTGAAGTGGTTCTGTTCCGCAGAGCGACTCACGCGTGCGTGCTGCAGCTGAAACTCCACTCTTGCCTGCTGCTGCTCGCACAGTCTGGCCAGCATGTGCAAGGTGGAGTTCCACCTTGTGGGCACGTCACATATGAGGCGGTGAGCGGGAAGGCTGAAGTTACGCTGCAGCACTGACAGGCGAGCAGCAGCAGGGTGAGAACGCCGGAAGTGCGCACAGACGGCCCTCACTTTCTACAGCAGCTCTGGCATATCGGGGTAATTTTTAAGGAACCTCTGCACCACCGAATTCAGCACATGCGCCAGGCAAGGGATGTGCGTCAAACCGGCTAGGCCCAGAGCTGCTACGAGATTTCGCCCATTATCGCACACCACCAGGCCGGGCTTGAGGCCCACTGCCACCAACCACTCATCGGTCTGTTGTTCCATGTCCCTCCACAACTCCTGCGTGGTGTGGGGTTTTTCCCCCAAACAGGAAAGTGTTAAAACAGCCTGCTGTCGTTTACCCCTGGCTGTGCTGAAGTTGGTGGTAGAGGTGTTACGCTGACCGGATGAGGAGGCGGTAGAGGATGAGGAAGCGGAGTAGGAGGAGTTAGCAACAGGAGGCAGACTGAAGCGCCCTGCAATCCACGGTGGTGGAAGGACATGCGCCAAACTGCTATCCGCCTCAGGCCCAGCCGCCACTGCATTTACCCAGTGTGCTGTTAGGGAGATGTAACGTCCCTGACCGTGCTTACTGGTCCACATATCCGTAGTTAGGTGGACCTTGCCACAGATGGCGTTGCACAGTGCACACCTGATTTTGTCCCCCACTTGGTTGTGCAGGGAAGGGATAGCTCGCCTGGATAAGTAGTGGCGGCTGGGCAATGCCATCAGGCTTTTAAAACTCTGCGTCTCCACCAGACAGAATGACAGCATTTCAAAGGCCAGGAATTTTGAAATGCTGGCATTCAGGGCCAGGGATCGCGGGTGGGTAGGGGGTACTTCCTTTTCCGCTCCAGTGTTTGGGAGATAGAGAGCTGAACGCTTCCATGGGACATTGTGAAGATGGTTGGTGACCCAGGTGGTAGTGTTGCTGGCAGATCCTCTGTTTGCGGGGTGGCAGGTGCCACTGTCACTACAGAGGTGAATGAAGAGGCCAAGACTGCAGCAGAAGAGGAAGCAGGAGGAGCTAGAGACCTTTCTTGGTTTTTGAGGTGTCTACTCCACTGCAGCTCGTGCTTTGCACTTAGATGCCTGGTCATGCAGGTTGTGCTCAGGTTGAGAACGTTTATGCCTCGCTTCAGGCTCTGATTGCACAGCGTTCAAACCACTTGTGTCTTGTCATCAGCACATTGTCCGAAGAACTGCCACGCTAGGGAACTCCTTGGACCTGGCTTTGGTGTGCTCGGTCCCTTGCTGCATTGGGCAGTAGCAGGCGTACTGTCTAGGGGACGGACGCTCTGCTTCTGCACCCTGCTCCCTCTTCTGCTGTGCTGGTGGCTCTGTGCGACCACCGCCTCTTCCTCCGAACTACACAGGTCACCTGCATGACGTTGATTCCATGTGGAGTCGAGGACCTCGTCGTCCTCCACATCATCTTCCACCCAGTCTTCACCCCTGCCCTCCTTGTCGGTCTGCACAATTGCGAAAGCAGCAGCAGTTGGCACCTGTGTTTCTTCATCATCCGAGACATGCTGCGATGGTCCTCCCATGTACTCATCTTGAAACATAAGTGGTTGGGCATCGGTGCACTCAATCTCTTCCACTTCTGGGGCAGGGCTAGGTGGATGGCCCTGGGAAACCCTGCTAACAGAGTCATCAAAAAGCAGAAGAGACTGCTGCATGACTTGGGGCTCAGACTGCTTGGCTGATTTGCAAGGGGGTGAGGTGAAAGACTGATGGACATCGGCTGCAGGTGCCAACTCTGATCTTTCAGCAGGAGACTGGGTGGGAGACAATGTGAAGGAACTGGAGGCGCTGTCAGCAACCCAATCTACTATCGCCTGTACTTGTCCTGGCCTCAACATTCGTAGAGCCGCATTAGGCCCGACCAAATACCGCTGCAGGCTCTGTCGCCTACTCGCACCTGGGGAAGGTGTTTCACTTGTGTGTGTAGCTGGCACAGATCGACCACGTCCTCTCCCTGCAACAGGAGCTCCACCAGCAGCACCACGACCGGGGCCACGTCCCTTATATGATGTTCTCCTCATATTTCTCAAATTTAGGATCTTGCCCTAAATGGGTGTTTTTTGAATAGCAGAATAGAACAACAGTATCTAAAGGGTGTATCTCACACGTACAGATACTGACTAGGCCGCAATTTAAGATTTTTCACCTAAAATGTGTTTTTTTGAATAGCAAAACAGAGCAACAGTATCTAAAGTGTGTATCTCACACGTACAGAAATATAGAGGAAATGCTGCAAATTAATTTTTTTTGCCCTAAATGTGTTTTTTTTTTTTCATTCAAGTTTTAGTTTATTATCTGAATAGTCAGTACAATCTTTACAGAAAAAAGTACAATGTAGTATCACAATATAATATGCAAGCGAACAAGTTAAATATCAGTAGATCTCAAAATACAATATTACCATGTTGGAATACATCAATGCAAAAATACCATAAAAACGGAAATTATTGAAATATATTTATAAAAAATAGGAGTAACCCCCTACCTCTATACCCCCTCATTCTAACTTTCCCTTCTTCGAAAGTACCGTATTTATCGGCGTATAACACGCGCCGGCGTATAACACGCACTCCAAGTTTAGGAGGGAATTTTAAGGAAAAAAACTTTTAGGAGGGAAATTCAAGGAAAAAAAAACTTACATTTAAATGCAGCATGCAGCCTTGCCCAGTATCCATCTGTCCATCTGCAGCCTTGCCCAGTGTCCATCTGTCCATCTGCAGCCTTGCCCAGTGTCCATCTGTCCATCTGCAGCCTTGCCCAGTGTCCATCTGCAGCCTTGCCCAGTGTCCATCTGTCCATCTGCAGCCTTGCCCAGTGACCATCTGTCCATCTGCAGCCTTGCCCAGTGACCATCTGTCCATCTGCAGCCTTGCCCAGTGACCATCTGTCCATCTGCAGCCTTGCTCAGTGACCATCTGTCCATCTGCAGCCTTGCCCAGTGCCTTTGCAGCCTTGTCAGTCTCGGCGTTTTTTAAATTTGGCGCCGATTTATGTGGAGAGGAGCGAGCGGGGCTGAGTGTACTTTGGCTAGACTCGGCTCCTCTCACAGTCCCGCCCATCTCCACTGACTGCGCCACTGACAGAGAAAGTCGAGTGTACTTCGGCTAGACTCGGCTCTGCTCACAGTCAGGGGAAGGACTGCGAGAGGAGCCGAGACTAGCCGAAGCACACTCGGCTTTCTCTATGTCAGCGGCGCAGTCAGAGATGGGCGGGACTGCGAGAGGAGCCGAGTAAAGCTGAGTGTACTTCGGCTTTGGCTCCGCTCGCTCCTCTCGCTCGTTTCAGCAGGGGAATCGGCGGAGTATCGGCGTATAACACGCACCCACGATTTTCCCTTGATTTTAAGGGGAAAAAAGTGCTTGTTATATGCCGATAAATACGGTAAGTAGCAATGATGGCCTATTATATATCTCAAAATATATGTATATAGTTACCAGAAAATTAGGAGATCCTCCATTCCCCCAGACACCCCTAAAGGGAACATACTGTGCCTGAGAAGGCAAGAGGAGCTCCCCCACCCCCCCTCCTAAGCAACCCAAAACCTTTTTTTTTTTTTGAAAAAATATATGACCTTAATTCGAGTATATATATATATAATAGGAAATATAGTAGTTTACTATAAGTTTAACCGGGTGTAAAAAATCCTTCTCAAAATAATAAATCAAAGTCAAATGTTCTGACTCTAAAATAAGAGAACGTTGTATAAACCTGAGAAGTCTTAAAACAATCTAGTACAAATACCTATTGTTTATATTCGATATAACAAAAATAAATAAGAATGGGAGAAAGAGAGAAAAGAAGAGAAAATATTTAGTGTTCAGTAGGAAAAAAAGGAAGAAATAGAAAAAGAAAGAAAGAAAGCCTACCTGCTCAATGTAAACATCAATATTCAGCGATTGGTGTTGCTAATTACTTAAGGGGTGTAGGAATTCCCAAAAATTGTATCCAAGGTTCCCATATAGAATTAAATTGAGTAGATCTGTCCAATGTTGAACTAATCATTTTTTCCTGTTCCATTATCCATGTAACTTTTCTCTTCATACATAAAAGAGATACTGACGTTTTTTTCCATGCTTTGGCAATGGTTATTCTAGCCCCTGTAAGTATGAATAAAATCTGTTTTCTGGTAACCTTGGGAACCTGTGGTATAAATCCGTTAAGTAAAGCGATCGCTGGAGATTGATGTATTGTATATCCTGTGATTTTTCATATAATATTGAAGATTTTATTTCAAAATCCTCGGATTTTGGGACATTCCCACCAAATATGAATCATAGATCCTAATCCCTAACAACTTCTAAAACAGAGAGGGGATGAGGTGGGATACATATCAGCTACTCTTGTAGGAACTAGGTACCATCTAGTAAAGATTTTAACATTTGCTTCTATAAGTGAAGCATTAAGAATGCCTTTTATTGATCTAATAAAATTTCCACACCAGTCCTTCAGATCCCAATCACTTTGGAGGTCCTTCTCTCAAGCCAGCATATGAGGCAGTTTAATATCGTTGGAAGCAAGTGACTTATATATAACAGAAATCCCACCTCTCCTATTAATAGCCTGTTCACATCTAACTTCATATGGCGTAGGTTCTCTAGATCCAGGATTATTTTCCCATAATTTATTAGTAAAATTAGAGATTTGAAGAAATTTTGATCTTTCGGTAGAAGGAAAATCAATGAAATATTGTATAGAGAGAGGGACTGATCTTGAGAAAAAACGTCCAATGCGGTACACCCCCTTATCATGCCACCACTTAAAGGAACCAACATCCCCTTTTGAGATAAATAATGGATTCTGAAACAGATCAGCCAATGGTTGCAGCTTAGAGACCAAAGAGGGGAGACTCCTAAGCGAGTCCCACAAAGCTAAAGATTGTGATAGAGCAGGAGATAAAATAGAAGGTCTGTTTTTGGGAGGACACCACAATAAATTTTCCAAAGAAAATTTAGGGGAAGCCAATTCTTCTATACGAATCCAGTCAGGTTGTTCATTTTTGAGGTATATATCAGAAAACTGCGCCAGTCTAGCAGCTTGGTAATACCACCAAAGGTTCGGAAGTCCCAAGCCTCCCTGCTCAGTGAGATTATACAGGCTGCGGGAAGAAAGGCGTGGACTTTTTCTGTTCCAAATAAATTTAAGGATTTTGCTTTGGAAGGCTTTTAGGTGAATTTTTTTTAATCGGAATAGGGAGCAAGCGAAAAAGATACAACAATCTGGGTAGGAGGGTCATCTTGATCGAATTAAGTCTGCCAATCCAAACGATATTGTGTGTTCTCCAGTTGCTAAGATCAGCCTCAAGTTTCCTATACATAGGTGGATAATTAGCCTGATATAAATCTTCAAATTTTGAAGTGAGATTAATACCTAAGTATGTAAGGGAGCAAGTACACCAACTGAATTCGTATTTATTTTGTATGTAGGAAACCACAGAGCCTGGAAGAGACACATTAAGGGCTTTAGATTTGGCCATATTAACCTTGAGACCTGATATTTTGGAGAATTTTTGAAGCAGAGAGTAAATTTCAGATAAAGAAGACGTTGGGGAAGTAATAAACAACAACAGGTCATCTGCAAATAATGCACATTTATGATTTTCTTTTTCACACTGGATCCCCTTGATATTCGGATTATTCCGGATTGCAATTGCTAATGTTTCCATCATAACAGCGAATATCAGGGGAGACAAAGGGCAACCTTGCCAAGTACCTCTACAAATCTTAATGGAGTCAGAGAATAGCCCCTGTAATATGACTTTAGCTTCAGGTGTAGAATATAGAGCAGATAAAATGCCTAAAACTTTCGAACCAAAACCCCAGCGCTTCATGACCTCAAACATGTATGGCCATGAAACTGAATCTAAGGCCTTTTGTAGGTCCAACGATAGGAGCATACCTTCCTGTTTTTGTTTACCTACCCATTGGGTTTGCAATATTGAAACCAAATCTACCGCTCTCCTCACCTGATCTGGACCCTGTCTACCAGGGATAAATCCCACCTGATCTTTATGGATATATTGCCCAATGAAGGAAGATAACCTATTAGAGAGAATTTTGGTTAATATTTTTAAGTCATTGTTAATCAAAGAAATTGGCCTGTAATTTTCGACTAGGCTGGAGTCCTTATCAGGTTTTGGAATAACGTATATATATATGCCATGTTGAGCTGTTTACCTATTGGATGACCTTCTGTCAGAAAATTAAAAAATCGTGTAAGATAGGGTGTCAGGGTCTCTAAGATTGTTTTATAGTAAGTAGGAGAAAAACCATCAGGTCCGGGAGCTTTATTAGTTTTCAATGTTCTAATAACTTCTGAAACTTCTGTCATAGATATGGGAGCTTCTAATTCCTCTCTATGTATATCTGCTAACTTGGGTAATTGTAAGCCATCTAGGAACTCCTCTATTCTATTGGAGGTAGATTGTCCTTCAAAACTATATAAATCAAAATAGAAATCTTGAAAGGCTGTCATTATACGCTGGGGGTTTAGTGTAAGAGCCCATTCACACTGGGGCAACACGACTTCCAGCGCGATTTTATGAGGCAACTCAGACACGACCTGAGTATGAATCACAGCGCGACCTGGAGCTATTTACAAGGCAACTCCAAGTTGCCTGCAGGACAAGAGACATTCCAGTGGCCAATCAAGCAAGAATCAGCTCTGTGGGAGGAAGGGGGGAGAGAGAGTTTTGCCTGATAAATGTATGTTTTCTTCCTGGAGAGTTGCTCCTATTAAGACAGTGAGAGGCGACTCCCATTGAAATTAATGGTTACAGGTCGCCTAGGAGTCGGATTGATGTAGTACAGGGACCTTTTTTGAAGTCGGAGCGACTGCAGTAGTGTGCATAAGGACGGCTGCATTAACTTGCATTGATTTCTTCAGCCAGCGCGACCTGAGGCGACTAGGGGCGACCTGGGGCGATTTGGAGTCGGATCCAAAGACGCCCCTGTGTGAATGGGCTCTAAGAGAGCCATCAGCTAATCTGATCTTGGGAAGAACTCTAGATTTGAATCTAGGGGATAATTTATGAGCTATCTTATCCCTCATTTGATAAAATTTGGCCCCAGACCACTTAACAGAACTATCTGCCTTCACCGTGAGAGCCAGATTCAGAGCAGCCCTAGCAGCATCTAATTTGGAGGCAGGAATACCACATGGATCCTTTTTATGTTGTTTACTCAATGTTACAAAGTCTTTCTAGTCTTTCCACCTTCAATTTTTTTTGTCTAGCTGCAATCTGTATCAATTTGCCTCTGACGGTAACTTTGTGTGCCGCCCACAGAATTTCCGGAGAAACTTCCTCCCTGTCATTATGTTCAAAATATTCCTTAATCTCACGTTCAATGACTGTGGCAATAACAGGATCCTTTAGTAACGATTGATTAAGAGTCCAATGGGATACCCTTTGAACCATACTATCACGTTTCAAAGACAGTAGAACCATAGAGTGGTCTGACCATGCCACGTCTATAATAGAGGAGGCAATGGCAGAAGGGATATGTTGAGTAGAAACCATTATGTGATCTATACGTGAGTATGATTGGTGGGGATTTGAAAAGTGAGTAAAATCTTTTGTTTTTGGATTCAGCTCCCTCCATATATCCGTCAATCTGGATCTATGAAGTAGGCGAGCAATTTGTGTACTAGCCCTGGTTGGACGGATCATTTTAGTCTTCAATGGTTTCGATTTATCTAGCCCTGTATCAAAGGCTATGTTGGAATCTCCTCCCATAATGATAACTCCATCCATAAATGGCTGAAGAGTTTCAAACATTCGGTTAAAGAATCTCTTTTGTCCCCTATTGGGAGCATAATATGATATTAAAGTATACAACCTCCCATCTATGGTACCTTTCACCAACAGGAATCTCCCCTCTGGGTCTCCACATTCCTTCTGTAAATTAAACTTGCAGTGTTTAGAAAATAAAATTGCTATTCCCTTAGTCTTATTTTCAGCATTGGCTAGATGAAACACTGGGAAGTGGGCATGTAAAAAAGTGGGGGTGTACCACTGTGGGAAATGGGTTTCCTGTAAAAAAACTACATCGATGTGATGAGACCTATATTCCTGAAAGGCCTTAATTGGGGAGTTCAACCCCTGTGTGTTATGAGTAATAAACCGAAGAGGAAAAGAAATATTATTAGTGGCAGCCATGAAAAAATAGAGTAAGATCAAGCAATTCGCTGTCCCAAATAATACTCAATCTAATATAAATCCTTAATAAGAAAGAATTATTCACCAAGGTTGGATTAGCAAACTTCAAACATCCCTCCAATAAACCTCTCATTGGCAGGTAGGCTAAGAGAAAGAAGAAGACAGTAAAGAAAGAAAAGAAAAAAACAAAATCAAATTCACTCAGAAGCGATACATAGTATATCAAAAGGCCAAATAATGGCCCAGAATGAAGGGAGGAATAAGACTTCCTTCCTTCATTCAAAAAATACTCAGTAGTATAGCCCATAAGAAGGGCTAAATACCCTCCTCTCAGATCAGTAAAAAACAACTGATCCAAGAAGTGGGTGGAGGCCCAATGCCTCAACACCGGCCAGTGACAGCCTCTCAAAAAGTGTGAAAACATCAAACTAAAAGCGGATTCATCTTAGATAAACCGAAAGTCCATAACCGTCTATATCTTGTTTTCTAAAACACAAAAAAATATATATATTTTTTTCAATTGCCACCTGAGATATCGGGTAGAGAAGATAAAGTCAAAAAGGAACTTATCATCTACTCAGGTAACAAGATTATCTTTAACTCTCCTATGTTTGACTTTGTTCCAATTAGAAGAGGTTGGGCTTATAGGAGATTGACGTTTGATAGAGCCTTGTTGGGCAGGTGTAGTGTCCATGTCTGGTTCCATAGAGATAATCTTCAGGTCCAGCAAAAGATGTTCACCTTCTTGGAAATTATGAACTGCATAGTGTTTGCCATTAAAGAAGAATTTTAGAGCAAAAGGAAAAGCCCATCTGTATTTTATGTCTTTTTTGATAAGGGCCGCCAATAGAGGTTTTAGGGATCTTCTTCTTTGAATAGTATAAGGAGAAATATCAGAAAACATTTGAATAGTGGCTCCCTGGTATTGTAATAGTTCCTGTTGGCGAGATTTCTTCATTATGTCCTCTTTTATAGAATAATAATGTGGTTTAACTACCACATCCCTTGGTAAACCGTCCTTTCTAAGTGGTCCCAGTGACCTATGAGCACGGTCCAATTCCAAATTGTGAGCAGGAATAGATGGTAATAGGATTTTTATGACATCCTGTATAGCAGCATGTACATCAAGGATATTTTCTGGCAATCCCATGATATTAAAATTGTCTCTCCTGGAACGGTTCTCAAGGTCATCAATTCGTGCCTGTGCTGTTTCCAGCTGGTCCTGCATGAATTGTAAATGTTCAGTATTCTGGTCAGTTTTTGCCACAGTGATGTCTAACTTGTGCTCAATATTTTCAATTCTACTACCAAGGGACTGAAAGTCAGCTTTAATTTCACCAGTAATTCTTTCAGCATTTAGTGCTAATCCTTTATCCAGCATTTTCTGATATTCTCGTGAATAATTTGGATACATTGAAAGTTACATCAAGAGCCTGTTCAGCCTGTGTATGTACTGGGATAGGAGCTAGTGTAGAGACCTCTATTGGGGATAAATGGATAAATTCCACAGGGTTCTCCTGTTCCGTGTATTCAGGAGAAGTGATAGAAGGACAAACTACAGAATTAGAAGTCTGAGAAATAAAAGATATAGATGAAGGAGCCAAAATGTGCTTAATAGCATTGGAGGCCTTAGCAGCTTTCTGTGTGCATGTCTGAGGTATGGCGGCCATCTTGGAAAAATTCAGTTTCTCCTCAGGCTGTTTAAAACATTTCTTGCTTCTTTTAGAATATTTACCCGGCATAGACATGTGCTCTGAAGCTTCCGCTAGCGTTACCCTATATTCTCAGGCGACAAGGGAGTCTGTAACGGCTTGTATCTCTGCTGTATGGCCGGCGGTGAGCAGAGCTCCGGTCCTAAGCTGCCATCTTAGGAGCTCCCGCCCCCTTTTATAAATGTGTTTTTTTTTTAATACCAGAATAGAGCAACAGTATCTAAAGGGTGTACCTCACACGTACAGATACAGACTAGGCTGCAATTTAAGATTTTTCCCCTAAATGTTTTTTTTTTTTTTTTAATAGCAGAATAGAGCAACAGTATCTAAAGGGTGTATCTCAACGGTACAGATATGCAGAAAACGCAGCAAAAAAAAATGTTTTTGCCCTAAATTATTCTTTTTTTGAATAGCAGAATAGAGCAACAGTATCTAAAGTGTGTATCTCACATGTACAGATATGCAGCAAACACTGCAAAAAATTTTTTTTTTGCCCTAAATGGGTGTTTTTAGAATAGCAGAATAAAGCAACAGTATCTAAAGGGTGTATCTCACATGTACAGATATGCAGAAAACGCACCAAAAAATATTTTTTGCCCTAAATTATTATTTTTTGGAATAGCAGAATAGGAGAACAGTATCTAAAGTGTGTATCTCACACGTACAGATATGCAGAAAACGTTGCCAAAATATATATTTTTTGCCCTAAATGGGTGTTTTTAGAATAGCAGAATAGACCAACAGTATCTAAAGGGTGTATCTCACAGTAACATATGCAGTGCTGGTGCACTGAGCTTGCATAAAATGCCCGCCGACGCCAACCTAACTAACAGACGGATAAAAGTTATCTTTTCTCTGGCGCTGGGCTCAGGGCAGGGTAAAAAGATTGTGCACTGCACCCACACAACAAAATCAAGGTAGATCGCTGAGTAATTTTGATTTCTGAATCAGAACTCCCTCAAAGCAGCAGCAGCAACCGTTCCCTACACTATCTAAAGCAGAGTGATGTGCTGTGCTATGTGCCTCTAGCTTATATAGAGGCTGGGTCACATGCTGCACTGGCCAATCACAGCAATGCCATTAGTAGGCATGGCTGTGATGGCTTCTAAGGGCACACGAGTTAAACGAATGTTGATTGGCTGCCCTGCAGCTTTTTAAAATGCGCCATTACATTGCCGAACACCGAACTCGAACCCGAACATACAGTTCGGGTTTGCTCAACCCTATTTAAGAACCGTTTGTGGGACTAGAGACCTGGAGATCTGAGAGCTCAAACAGACATGCCCATACACCTTGCAGACACTGGTAAAAAAACTGATGTACTTCCTGTATGGGAGGGGTTATATAGGTGTAGCAAAGTGTCACTTTTGCACATAGCTTATAAACTACAGTTTGTGCCTAATAAGAACTAAAACTCCTTTTGTTGTCCGTTTGTATCATACTGCTGCAATTTGTTTGGTTCAGCTATGATAAGAACAATGCATGACGGACCTTGTGGTGCGGAGAGACAGAGACTCTATTGCTATGGCTCAGAAATAGACTACAAGGCCCACAACGCCACTGTGCTGCCAGGGTGCGTGGCGCCACGCACAGCCTGCTGGGAGAACTTACTTAAGACAAGGCGGGGCTTGGGTTCCGTCTCTTGGGACGCCATTTTGCAAGAGGCAAAAAGCCTGTAGCGAGGGTGCTTAGGCCGGAGAAGCCTGGGCCTAAAGTGATGGAGGCTGGATCGCCTGTCGGAGGGATCCCCGCCACAACCTTGCTGATCGCACCAGGGAGAGGGACAGCTCCACACTCCTGAGCATCCAGAGTCGCCTATCCACGACACCTTGTGAGCGGCTAAGCGGAGGACCAGGGACCATGACTCATCCGGAGGCTGAGAACCAAGAGGGCCCTGTCGGAGAATAACAGCGAGGCGAGGCCTCATGTGGTGAGAGGACACCTGCCCACCAACATAATTAACTGTGTCGCAGGAAGGTGACTTCATAGTTAGTCAGGTTGAAAAAAGACACAAGTCCATCCAGTTCAACCATAAAAAAAAAAAGAAATATCGTACAATCCCATATACCCAATTCTATACCCACAGTTAATCCAGAGGAAGGCAAAAAAAAACAGCAGAGCATGATCCAATTTGCTACAGCAGGGGAAAAAAATCCTTCCTGATCCCCCGAGAGGCAATCGGATATTCCCTGGATCAACTGTACCTATAAATGTCAGTACCCAGTTATATTATGTACATTTAAGAAAGAATCCAGGCCCTTCTTAAAGCAATCTACTGAGCTGGCCAGAACCACCTCTGCAGGTAGTCTATTCCACATTTTCACAGCTCTTACTGTGAAGAAACCTTTCCATATTTGGAGGTGAAATCTTTTTTCCTCTAGACGCAAAGAGTGCCCGCTTGTCCTTTGTGTTGACCGTAAAGTGAATAACTCAACACCAAGTTCACTATATGGACCCCTTATATATTTGTACTGGTTGATCATATTCTCCCTTAATCTCCTCTTCTCAAGAGTGAATAAATTCAGTTCCTCTAATCTTTACTCATAGCTGAGCTCCTCCATGCCTCTTATCAGTTTGGTTGCCCTTCTCTGCACTTTCTCCAGTTCCCCAATATCCTTTTTGAGAACTGGGGCCCAAAACTGAACTGCATATTCCAGATGAGGTCTTACTAATGATTTGAACAGGGGCAAAATGATATCTCTCTCTAGAGACCATACCTCTCTTAATACAAGAAAGGACTTTGCTCGCTTTGGAAACTGCAGCTTGGCATTGCATGCCATTATTGAGTTTATGATCTACCAAAACCCCCAGATCCTTCTCCACTACAGATCCCCCCCAGTTGTACTCCCCCTAGTATGTATGATGCATTCATATTCTTAGCCCCCAAGTGCATAACTTTACATTTATCAACATTAAACCTCATCTGCCACATAGTTGCCCAATTAGACAGAGCATTGAGGTCGGCTTGTAAATTGGCGACATCCTGTAAGGACGTTATTCCACTGCATAGCTTGGTGTCATCTGCAAAGACAGAAATGTTACTTTTGATCTCAGACCCAATATCATTTATAAAGATATTAAAAAGTAAGGGTCCCAGCACTTCCATACTTTTACTTACGCTTGCTGGCAACTGCAGTGCCGCAAGAGGAGACACGCTACATTCAGGAGTGAGTTAGCGCTCAGGGAAGGATCAGCATTCCACTTGCCCTTTTCACCACACATGTTAAGTGTTTAATCTTTCTTCACCCTTTCTTTGGATTACAAATACTCAAGTGCATCAACAAAAGCTAGCGAAGATTACTGGAGACTTTTAGGATCAATCATCAATTCAGCTCACTGACTAGGTTGATACAGCGGGACATGTACCAGTAAAGCTGCCCACCAGGGGGAGCCAGATAGCTTGTTAAACTTCCACATGTAAATCAACTGTTCGCATTTACTTTACTGTCATTGTGCTGTTTTAGTGAGCTGGGTTGGACTTGGTGGAGAAGTACCCCATTGCGGATATCTTTACAGTGGGAAATTCCTCCACCGTGTACTTCTTCAGGTCTGACCCAAAGTTGGGTAAATTTGGGTCTCTTAGTTTATAAGTTAAGCCCTGGAATTGTTGTGTGTATGTATGTCAGTGGACTCTGTTTGAGTCAAATGTCACATGTGTAATCTCTATTTCTTTACCAAGTAAATAATTTACCTCTTGGTTGAACTACTCCTTGTGTGGGACTCTGTCTTTTGCAGCTGTGTGGCAGACAAACCACAACAAGGTAACAATATTTAATTACATTTATTGTTGTGTGATATCATTGTGGCCCTCTATCGCCTTTAGGGGTCCACAATCACATTATTGTTATTATTGTCCAGTTGTGCCAAGGGGGAGTCAACCCAAATTACAGGGGTTGATAGGCAGAGTACAGGCCCAAAACTTAAACCAGCAGCTCCTACGGGGGTAGTGCTACATAGGGGATCACTTCCTGTCTAAGACTTTGTCTACCAGTGTCCATTCACCTAGAGATGGCGTATAACCCAGTAGGTAATGAATATTAGCCTAACTCTGTGTCCCATGATGTATGAAAAAGAAATGATTGTTCTTTGCAAAAATTAAGACTTGGATACAGATCATTACTTGCAAGTCTCCTTCACTTTTTTCTCCAAAAATTATAAACTGCTGAAAGAGGCTCTTGCTTTAGACAAAATGGTACATAATTTTGAAAAAAATATATTTATATTCAAGGTGCCCAGACATTATACATTCAAAATCAGTCAAATCCTTGTATGACCTAGAAGTGTAAAAATAAGATTGGAATGAAAGTTTCAGATCAACAGACTGAGAGTCATTTTGGTGCGCAAGTTGTCTTGCTCCGTTGTACTCTGTAAACAGATCTTCTTGTTGCTACTCGTCTCTTCCAGTCTGTCATCTCACACTCATGGAATGCTGGTGTAATGGATCATGAACACAATACACTAGAGATGTTTAGAAATGCCATTTTAACTGTAGCCTCCACAATTATTAACCCGATAAACTTGCATATTAGTCTTGGTCCAAAGAATATGAGAATATGAGTTCTTCTAGACCAGTACTTCTCAGGTATGTAGCTAGGAATGCAAACAGATTGTATACGTACAGGTTAATAAACTGCCTCCTGCTAGGTGCTGAAAGCTGCAGTAATTATATTGATTTGCCCAGTGCTTCCCAGGCATTCCTCACATGCTTCCCTAAATCCTCCTTATAAACCTCATTGTTTAAAGGGATACAATGTTGTAAGGTATGGAACATAAAGTACATAATATGTACATTCTTATAACAAGATATAACTATATCTACCTTTGGTACGTGCTACTTTCAGCCTTAGTATCTTTCATACTTGCCTAATGTCTCGTTTTATTGCTTTCTCGTGTATTATGGCCAGAACATAATGCAATACCATGGCTTAAGTAATAGCTGTTTTATAATTTATGTTAACCACTTAAGCCCCGGAGGATTTGGCTGCCAAATGACCGGGCCACTTTTTGCAATTTGGCACTGCGTCGCTTTAACTGACAATTGCGCGGTTGTGCAACGTGGTTCCCAAACAAAATTGACGTCCTTTTTTTCCCACAAATAGAGCTTTCTTTTGGTGGTATTTGATCATCTCTGCGGTTTTTATTTGTTGCGCTATAAACAAAAATATAGCGACAATTTTGAAAAAAAAAGAAATATTTTTTACTTTTGCCATAATAAATATCCCCAAAAAATATATTAAAAAAATATTTTTTCCACAATTTAGGCCGATATGTATTCTTCTACATATTTTTGGTAAAAAAATCACAATAAGCGTTTATTGATTGGTTGGCGCAAAAGTTATAGCGTCTACAAAATAGGGGATAGTTATATGGCATTTTTATTAATATTTTTTTTTTTTTACTAATGTAGCACTTACCCCCATTTAAGGGACCAGTTGGTTTTGTTTTGGGTCTGCGGCAATTACCTCTCTCGATTGGATCCTTTAGCTCCGTTGTCTAGGCAAACAAAAATCTCCAGGAATAAGGCCAATGTCCTTTTTCTCTTTCTTTGAGTCAACTTGAAGAGATAGAGAGCAGGAAGTTGAAAGAAGTAGGGGAAGGTTCAGGCACGCAACACTTAAAGTTCAGTATCTATACTCGTCGCCACTCAAGCCTGAGTGGGTATTGCTCACCCGAATAGTCCCTATGAGAACGGTCCTAGCAGCCGGGATGGAGCACGGATATCAGAGATGATGTATCCCTCTTTAGGTGAGTTTCCAGGCCTCTTCCCCGAGACAGCAGTACCATCGCTAATCTCCTGGGACTGATCCTCCCCTGGAATCCTTTCCTCAAGATGGGCCCCCTACAACCGGGCAGCCTGGGATCCTTCTCTGAAGCGTAAGCCCTTGTCAGCGGAGCTGGGCCTACAATGCAGCAACAGGGCCTCGGGCTGAAGGTGCCCGAGGCCTAAACACACTAGCGCACCTCGTGCCATGCGGGCCACGAGGCACACTCACTGGACCAGAGGACCCCCTTGCGCCTTGGGGTCCCCCTGGAATTGCCTCACGCCAAATGGTGTCTGCCCCTTTTGTACCCTCTCCCAGCATGCACAGCGGGTAGACCACGCCCTCTGCACGGCTGCCGAGAGAGGACACCCAAGGTGCTGTGATACCCCCTGTAGTTTAGCCTATGCTAGCGGTGACAGTGCCACCTACAGGCATAGGAGAACACTACTGCCAGGCAGTATCACACCTAGAGCAGAAGCAAAATTAAATCCTTGATTGGTCTGAGCCCAACTATCGGCTCAGACTACCCCTAAATTTCCTCATAGCGCCCCCAAATATTGGGGGGTGCTACACTAGTAATGTCAGTGATCAACGATTTTTATCGTGACTGCGACATTATGGCGGGCACATCGGACACTTTTGACGCTATTTTGGGACCATTCACCTTTATACAGCGATCTGTGCTATAAAAATGCACTTTTTACTGTATAAATGTGACTGGCAGGGAAGGGGTTAACAACTAGGGGGCTAGGAAGGGGTTAAGTGTGTCCTAGGGAGTGATTCTAACTGTGGGGGGCATGGCTTACTGTGACACGACACTGATCATTGCTCCTGATGAGAGGGAGCAGACGATCAGTGTCCTGTCACTAGGCAGAACGGGGGGATGCCTTGTTTACACTGGCCTCTCCCCATTCTGCTGCTCTGTGACCTGATCGTGGGACACCGGTGGACATCGAGTCCGCGGGTCCTGTGCGCACGGTCACAGAGCTTGCGGCAGGGGCGGGCGCGCATGGCACGAAATTCTAAGTAACGTAAATATACATTACTTTGCGCAGCCCTGCCATTCTGCCAACATAAAAGTACAGGAGGCAGTCGCAGAATGGCACAGTTTAGTCACTAGGAGGAGCACCTTAGTCACTAGGAGGAGTATTAGGTATTTAAGGTTGCCGAAGCTCCATGGGGCACTTGGTATCTTTAACACTCTACAGGAGCCTGTCTACTGCAAAAAGCCCACTTAGAGAATTATAATTGTAGATGAGTGATGGTAGAAAACGGTCCAAGTAGGCCACTGAAGCTGGTGTTTTTTTTGAAGGGAGATTTAAACTTTTTGTCTAAGTATAGACCTATGTTCATCCCAAGCATATTTATTGAGTTTTGTTATTTTAAGGGTTCAGCAGCATCAATACTCCAAACTTTTGTTGCCCATGCTCAACAATCCATGCTGCTCAGAGGAAGCAGGAATAGGCAGAGAGGTTATGGTTTTCAGAATGCTGCATTGTATGGAGGTGGGGTAAGTATCTTCTTCATTTGTAAATGCACTAAAACTAGTGTAGATTCATTATTAGTCGCTATACTGGAATGGGGTATTTGATTCCTCAGGTGATAAACATTCTAAATGATACTTAAAGGATAACTGTACTTTCAGTAAGGTTATCCTTAAAGGGTAAGTTCACTTTTTCACAAAAAAATTACCACATGACCAATCAGAACTTTTGGTGAAAAAGTAAATTTATACTTTAAAGCCTGAGTTAGCAAAAGTGACAGTACTTACATCAAATGCAAAGCGTTCCTTGTGCTGTTGGCTGCTATTTTAGTTAAAATCTAAAGTCCTGTGACCCCCCCCCACCCCCCCACAGCTGTAATTTTGGTGGCTTTTGGTACTGCAAAGGATTATGGTAGCTGAGGGAGCTATCATAAGAACTTGTCAAGAGTGCCAACCATGCCCACCCTTCTGCTTATTTCCTCCATTCATAAAAGCTGTACTAAAGCTTCCATCAATGAAAAGCAATCTATGGATGGAGGATGGATGGATGAATAGTACACCTCCTCTATTCGTTTATCACTTTTAATTTCAAGCTATGGACAACTTCTATGAATGGGAGAGGAGGCTGAAAGAGTGAGCATAGTCGGCACTCTTGACAAGTGCCTATGACAGGTCTCTTGGCACAATTTAATTCCTGCAGATTATGACTAGGGGGTGAATCAGAGGACTTTGGATTATGGCAGAGCTGTTACAGGTACGTGTAACACTTGGTAGGGGTGCTAGGGAAGATTTCTGTCTCTAAGGCCTCGTACACACGACCGATTTTCTTGGCAAGAACCAGCAAGAAACTTGCTGGCAGAGAGGTCTTGCCGAGTAAATCGGTCGTGTGTACGCTGCTATCGGGTTTCTCGTCGAGAAAACCGACAAGAAACCTCGACGAGAAAATAGAGAACCTGCTCTCTATTTTCTCGTCGAGATTCTCCTCGGCATGTTTCTCGACGAGAAAAGTAAGTGTGTGTACACTTACCTGTCCTCCCGGAAGCCCGCGCATGTTCAAAATGAATTCGACGCATGCGCGGTAGCTTCCTAGGCATACGTAGGGTATACCAAGATGGCGGCGACGGCATCGAATGTGACGAGCGCATGCTCGTCGTAGTCGATGACGTCACCGCGTACGCTCCATTCAAAGAACCGCGGGTTCTTTGAAACGAGCGTGTGTACACTCGGCCGGGACAAGTTTCTTGTCCAAGAATCTCGTCGAAAAAAACGACATGTTTTTTTCAACGAGAATCTCGGCCGTGTGTACGAGGCCTAATAGGAGAAACTTTATGAAAAGCACAATTATTCTTTAACAAGGCAGAATGACTGACAGAGTTCACAGTTATTAATGTATTACTATTCATATTTTTCTTCAAAACTGGAAAAAAAGGTCTATGCCTCTGTAACTTTGTGAATAGTTTTATTCTGGCATTTTTCTGGCTATGTTTAGGAATAATAATACAGAAAAGATAAACCACACAAAAGCTCTCATATTGATATTCAATGAGAGGTTCTACACTTGTACAGTCTCAGTTGAGAATACAGAATCCTGTCCCTTAATCCCACAGTTGTCAAAAGCTTCTCTAATGCATTTTATCAAGTGACCCAGTTTTTAGTGAGCACTTCAAATGAATAGATCAAGGTTGACCATGACTTGCCTACACAATGCTAAATATTAAAAAATAACCCTCTTCTGCACATTTAAATGAAGTACTCTTAGGTAAAAATTGCATTGCTACAAAAACACGTCTTTGGGACTCCATAAAAAGGAATACCTGATTTTTCAGTAGAAACGCAGTGGTTAAGAAGAATACATGTTAACATGTTACATATATGCAAATCCAATAAATCAAATAGCATTGGCCCAGATACTTTTTTTTTTATTATTAAACATCAGATGAACCATGAAATGGGGCAGGTCCCATCAGGACTCCTTGCAAGGGAGCACTATGTTATCGCTACTACTCAAACAAAGAGGTCTTTCAACACCTGCCTATTTTTAGGAACAGCTTCAAAGCACAGGCTTGCCAAAAACATGTAATTTAGATCTAGGATTCACCAGCCGTGTCTTATTGATCCTATTTACAATACTACAATTATTATTAACATATTTACTTAAGCAGGTGGTGATATTACAAGAAACTAAGCTATGTAATAGACTTTTCTGGAATGCTGAAAGTTTAAAGGAATCAGTAAGACAAATTCAACTTCTGCTACACACTGATGATCATGGGTACTCCTTCTGAACCTGTATCTGAAAGATTTGGAGATAAGTAAAAATATAAATGTGCATAACTGGGACATTCTATTAAGCACTGGTAGTATGTATGTTTTAGGTCAGTAGCTGTTTGGAAGTCTAGGGAAAAGTACAGTGAAAAAGGTTGGAGGAACAGAAAAATGTTATTGGTGTAGAGCTACCCCCGTAGGAGTAGCTGGATGGAATGAGTGTTCTGTTCTTTGGCTCGACCTTCTCAAGAACCTCAGCCCCTCTGACATACCAAACACAATATCACAGGAATTTACTGAAAGTAATACATAATACCCAATAGTACTGCTATATCAAAGAAACCAGGCATCAAACAAGGCAAACATAATCTATTGTCACTCAACATGATTGGTAGCTAAGCAAGCATAAAATAGAATAACATTGGTAATAACACAATTTAGCATACAAAGTGATTAACAGTAAGGACTAAGCATAAGTTGACATTTTGGCATCCAGATCAGCATAAACAGTAACAAGGCCACCTCAAGTGCAGCAGTGAACCATATTAAGGTTTATTCTACTGAGTGTTGGAACTATATTGCCAGAGCACTTATGGCGGTGATGCTAGTCCTAGACCAACTGGGTATGCACTGTTCAAAAAAAAAAGAGGATGGTAGCAGAGAGGGCAGGGGACTAGAGTTGAGCGGACACCTAGATGTTCGGGTTTGACAGGTTCGGCCGAACTTCGGAAAAAAGTTTGAGTTTCGGGACCGAACTTGACCCGAACTTGACCCCGAACCCGAACCCCATTGAAGTCAATGGGGACCCGAACGTCTGAGGACTAAAAAAGGCTCTAAAAAAGTAATGGAAAGGGCTAGAGGGCTGCAAATGTCAGCAAAATGTTGTTAAGAGCATGGGAAGTGCTCTGCAAACAAATGTGAATAGGGAAATAACTTAAAATAACATAAAAAAAAAATAAAAAAAATAATAATATGCTGGAGGCCCCCTTTTCAGCAGAAGAGGTACAGGAAGTCATTAAGAACCTCAGAAACTCAACGGCACGATGCCACACATATGGTGGGAATGCCCCAGAATATGTCCTCTCTGTAAAAAAATATTCAATTTAATGGATAAGCTAGTGGGAATATAAAATACTTTGAAATAAAAATGTAGCGGGGTGCTAAATTTAAGGGAAGTGTTTGAGTGGTAAATAGGCTCAAACACCCTAATTCTGTAGGATTCATGGACCATTTTGTCCTCGGAGGACAGTATTGGTGTGCAGTTCCCTGCGGCCTACAGGTGGCGCTGACATGGTAGGCTAGGGTTGAACCACCGATACAGTGCTGTGCCTTTTGTGTCCCCTCTTGGCAGTAGTACAGCGGGGCGGGGAACCTGTTGTGCATGCCGGGAGAGGATATAAAAGGGGCAGATGCCTCCTGATCGGGGTCCGTGCCCCAGGCACCTTTGGCCTGGGGGCTGATGTCCAGTGGGGTCCTTGCCCAGGTGCCTTCGGCCTGGGTGCACGTGTTCCTGTTCCATCTCGGGCTCCTTTAGCCCGGGGTGAGGTACTATCCTGGTGTTCCTGCTGCCCTGGGTATGGAGGCCTAGGGGCGGGAGTAAAGCCTGGGGTCCAGAGACTTCGTCTGGAGTCCGCTAAGGGTCGAGGAGTCTTTGGGTGCCGCCTTGTGTAGGGGACCCTGTTCCAGGGAAGGGAGGAACCGTCCGATGGCCCGATGCTGGAGGCACGGTGAAGGAAGGGTCTGTTGACTCCCTGGAGAGATGTCTTCCCCTTGATATGGGCTAGTTCTCAGAAGGAGAAGCTCAAGGTCATCCTGACTGTATCGGAGGCCTTATTCACCCGGCCCGTGGCAGGGGCCTTATACACCCTGGTCTGTGGCAGAGACCAAAGTTCTCCAGGTCCATGGCAGGGGCCTTGTACACCCGGTCCGTGACATAGACCAACCTCACGGTCTGTGGCAGAGACCGTGCGCCTAAAACTGTTTGAGAAACCTAAGCAGTGAAGTGAATGTGCTACGTTTGTGCCTGGACCTCCTCCACACCTTAAGCTGTCCTGTTTCTTTGCTCTAACCTTTTCTATCCGAGTACAGTTTATTTTGCCATGAGAGAATAAACTCAGAGTTGGAGTTTTAGCTGGTGTGGACATTGACTTTACTGGGAATTCAAGGACTTGCCTCTACCTACAGTAGAGGTGAGAATCATCCTCTGGAGGAGTTTTGACTCCGGCTGTGGACACGGCCCGTCAAGTATACCGCTCAACCTCTTTGTACAGGAGGGTATGGGCTGGTAGTGCGGTGCACCTTTCTCCCTCCTGCGAGGAGCCAACAACATAAAGACAGGTAAGGGGGAAAGGATCTGTGCGCTACAAAAAAATAAAATAAAAATTATAATCTTGACCTAGGAGGACGAGGTCCATATGGAGTAGTAGGTTGAGGTGGCGGTGGATGTGGCTGTGTAGGTGGAAGCGGCGGTGGAGGAGGACGAGGTAGCCAACACTGGTTCAAAATAAAACAATGGCTGGGTAAGGCCGGTGATGTGTCGAATTCTGTCCCCCGTCGGATAGTGTCCGCCCTGTACTACACTTGCTCAGTACGTAGGACAAAGGGATTTAGAAAATCTCACCAGTCGAACGGCGCCTGCGCGGTGAGTCCAGGTTCAAGCCACACCAGGTTCAAGCCGAGCCAAGCGAGGCTGTGCCCGAAGCGTGGCGATCGAAGTGAGCCCGTGAGGGGCCCTGTTACTATGTGCTACCGTATGTCCACTTGGATGGTGGGGCTTGAACCTGCACTCACTGCGCAGGCGCCGTTCATCTTCGGAGATTTTGTGAATCTCCTTGTCCTCCGTACTGCGCAAGCGCTGCGCCTGTGCAGTACGGGCCAGACACAATCCGATGGCCGGACAGTTTTTGTCAGAACACCGGTATACATGTCTATTCTGCACAAGGTACGGACAAGTCCTGTGGGATCCATGCCTGGTTCATATTAATGAACGTGAGCTTGTCCACATTGGCTCTGGACAGGCGGCTGCGCTTGTCTGTGATAACGCCCCCTGCCGTGCTAAATACACGTTCAGATAATACACTGGCTGCAGGGCAGGCCAGCACCTCCAAGGCGTAAAGGGCAAGCTCAGGCCATGTGCCCAATTTGGAGACCCAGAAGTTGAAGGCGGCAGACCTGTCATCCAGTACGTGTAGGCCTGTGCACACATACTGCTCAACCTTGTTGGTGAAATGCTGCCTCCTGCTAAGACGTTCCATCTCAGCTGGTGGTGCTGGTTGTTGTGGCGTGCTGACAAAGCTTTTCCACATTTTGGCCATGCTAACCCTGCCTTCTGAAGTGCTGGCGGTGCCCCGGCTGCGTTGGCGACCTCTTCCTCCTCCTCTGCCTTCGCCTTGTGCTTCCACCGTATGCCCGCTGTCAGGTGGGAATGCCACCAGCAGCGCGTCTACCAGCATGCGCTTGTACTCGCGCATCTTACGATCCCGCTCCAGTGAGGGAATTAAGGACAGTACGTTGTCCTTGTAATGGGGATCCAGCAGGGTGGCCACCCAGTAGTCAGCACCAGTTAGAATGTGGGCAACTCGGCGGTCGTTGCGGAAACACTGCAGCATGTAATCACTCATGTGTGCCAGGCTGCCCAGAGGCAAAGAAAAGCTGTCCTCTGTGGGAGGTGTATCGTCTGTGTCCTCTGTATCCCCCCAGCCACGCACCAGTGATGGCCATGAGCTGGTCTGGGTGCCACCCTGCTGTGAACATGGTTCCTCCTCCTCCTCCTCCATCTCCTCCTCCTCATCCTCCACCTCGTCATCCTCCAGAACTGTGCCCTTGCTGCTGGACAATTGTGTACCTGGCGTTTGTTGGTGCAGGAACCCACCCTCGTAGCCACTTGTGAAAGACTGCCCTGAAAGCCTTTGAAATGATCCCACCTCCTCCTCCTCCTCCTCCTGTGCCACATCCTCTTCCATCATCGCCCGAAGCGTTTTTTCAAGGAGGCATAGAACTGGGATAGTAACGCTGAGAACAGCGTCATTGGCACTGGCCATGTTGGTGGAGTACTCGAAACAGCACAACAAGGCACACAGGTCTCGCATGGATGCCCAGTTATTGGTGGTGAAGTGGTGCTGTTCCGCAGAGCAACTCACTAGTGATTGCTGCAGCTGAAACTCCACTATCGCCTGCTGCTGCTCGCACAGTCTGGCCAGCATGTGCAAGGTGGAGTTCCACCTTGTGGGCACGTCACATATGAGACGGTGATCGGGAAGGCCGAAGTTATGCTACAGTGCTGACAGGCGTGCAGCAGCAGGGTGAGAACGCCGAAAGTGCGCACAGACGGCCCGCACTTTCTGCAGCAGCTCTGGCATATTGGGGTAATTTTTCAGGAACCTCTGGACCACCAAGTTCAGCACATGCGCCAGGCAAGGGATGTGTGTCAAACCGGCTAGGCCCAGAGCTGCTACGAGATTTCGCCCATTATCGCACACCACCAGGCCGGGCTTGAGGCTCACTGACAGCAACCACTCATCGGTCTGTTGTTCCATGTCCCTCCACAACCCTGGTTTTTCCCCCCAAACAGGAAAGTTTTAAAACTGCCTGCTGTCGTTTACCCCTGGTGTTTTTGGAAGAGCAGAACACACCCACGGTATGTAAACACTGTATCTCACAGCTACAGAACTGCAGAAAATGCTATTCAAAAAAAATGTTTTTGTCCTACAATAATTTTTTTAGGATAGCACAGTAGAAGAAAAATATATAAATTGTTTATTTCACACACCTCCAGATATGCAGAAAACACTGCAAAATATTTTTTGTAGCCCTAAATAGGTGTTTTTGGAAGAGCACAACACACCCACAGTATGTAAACGCTGTATCTCACAGCTACAGAACTGCAGAAAATGCTATTAAAAAAAAGTTATTTTTTTAGGATAGCACAGTAGAAGAAAAATTATATAAATTGTTTATTTCCCACACCTCCAGATATGCAGAAAACACTGCAAAATATTTTTTGTGGTCCTAAATGGGTGTTTTTGGAAGAGCACAACACACCCACAGTATGTAAATGCTGTATCTCACAGCTACAGAACTGCAGAAAATGCTATTCCAAAAAAATATTTTTTGCCCTAAATTTTTTTTTTGGAATAGCACAATACAAGAAAAGTATATAAATTGTAAATCTCACACTTGCATATATGCAGAAAACACTGCAATTTTTAATTTTTTTTGCCCTAAATGGGTCTTTTTGCAAGAGCACAATACACCCACAGTATGTACAGAGTGTATTTCTCAACGTAACATATGCAGTGCTGGTGCACTGAGCTTGCAGATAAAAGTTAAAATTTCGCTGACACTGGGCTCATGGCAGTGTAAGAAGACTGTGCACTGCAACACAAACAGGTAAACCTATGCAGATCGCTGAGTTATTAGATCTCTGAATCTGGACTCTAAACTGTCTATCTTTTCTCTCAGATTGCAGAATCAGGACTAACTCATAGTATTTCAATCTCTCCCTAATAAGCAACAGCAGCCAGGATCCTCTCCCTATCCTGTCTAAAGCAGAGTGACGTGCTGTGCTGTGTGCCTCTAGCTTATATAGAATCTGGGTCACATGTTGCACTGGCCAATCTCAGCCATGCCATTAGTAGGCATGGCTATGATGGCTTCCAAGGGCACACCAGTTAAACAAAAGGTGATTGGCTGCCCCCTGAAGCTTTTATAAATGCGCCATTACATCGCCGAACACTGGACCCGAACCCGAACATACACGCAATTGTTCAGGTTCGGGTCCGGTACCCAAAAACTCAAATGTTCGGTACGGACCCTACAGGGGACCAAACAGGGCTTCCAGAATAATTGTTATAGGAGGAACAGTCCTTTGAGATGTTCTTCTGCTGGCTAATGTTGGGGCCTTTAAGAGCGTCAATGTACTTAATAGACATGTGCACACTGAAATATTTTGTTTTGGAATTTCGTTTTCATCCGAAAAATTAAATTATTTAGTTACTTCCGAAATTTGTTTTTATTTATTTTGTTTCGTTAACAAATGCATTAGTTCGAAAATCAGAATTAATTAAGGTCAAATCTGTCATTGAAGGCTTATGGTGTCTGTCAAATTTTTTAAGAAGTTTAGGCGGAGCGGCTAAACTGTATGACGCCGCAATCGTACATATTCGGTCGAATGCTCCGCCCGCAAGCTATAGTAGAGTTCTGATGTTGTATGACTAGTAATAATTATGTTTATTAATTATTATTACTAGTCAACCAACATTAGAATTCTTCTATAGCCTATGGGCGGAGCATTTGACCATAAATGTCCGCTCGTGGCGATCATACGTTTTTAGCTGCTTCGTCGAATCTTCATGTCTCTATAATGTTGAATCTTTTGTCTCTATGTTGAATAATCTTCGACTAATAGAGTTAGGTTAAGCACATTCAACCGCAGCTTCGATAGACACAGATCACTATTGTCACCGTCATGTTGAATCTTCTATCTGTATCGAACTGTTGTCGAAAAAAAATGAAAATAAAGCATTTTTTATGTCGGATCTTTCAGATTTCGGATTCTGCACATTGGTTATCATTTGTTAAAACAAACACGAAAATCCCCGAAATTCGGACGAAAATGCATTCGGACTAAAACGAATGCACATGTCTATTACTTAACGTCAGTCCAAGTCAACCTGCATGCCTTATAGCTACAGTATAGGTTCGATATAGTCTTGGTACAGGTGTAAGATAGATGTGGTTCAGATGCTGTAAAGGTTCAGTATAATGCAGTATAGGGTTGATATAGGTACAGTCTAGATATGGAATATATGAGGAATAGAGCACAGTATGGGTGCAGTATGCATTGGGTACACTTGGTGTCCTGCTGTCAGTGGCTCAGTCCCTGCTAGATGTATAAGCAATGGGTGAATAACCCTCTCACAAGTCCCCAGGATGCAGCGGTGACCTCTCACTATAGAAGGGGGGCCCCCTCGGTCTCTCCTCGAAGACCATTGGTGATCAGTGGTGGGAAGCAGAGGGTAAGTGGATGCTCCAGTCCTTCTGCAGCATTAGTACAGGTACTGTGATGTGGGTGGTGCTGTTCCCCCCCACCCCGATGTCCTCACTCCCAGTCTCAGTCTCATATCTTTACTGGTATGGTCTCCCACTGGCAGGTGAAGGTGCTCACTCTCTTCCTTGGTGTGAAGAGAAATAACTTTCCTGAGCACTTTAATAATAATAATTTCTCCACTCCTCCCACTGCACAGTGCCTATTGGGATCTGTAGTGTATGGAGTCTATTTGTCCCATTATATGGCTGTTGTCTCAAACTACATCTCCCAGGATTCTCAGTGTTTTGCATAGGCTATGAGCTTGCTTGGCTCTAGCTACCCCCATGTTGGTCAGAGGAGAATGGTGCAGTATAACATCAGTATCTCAGTGGAGGGAGAGAAGAATAAAAGGCAGGGAGGCATGGTCTCCTTCTCCATATTGCTGCAGCCCAACACCTGGCTACATAGTTTGCATAATGTACTTTGGCAGATGATCCTCAAGAAAATATTCAGCCAGATGCTAGCAGCATCTACTGTCATAGCCTTGCCTCCACTGTGCTGTTACAAACATTACAGAGTGTGTCTAAATATGACTGTGCAATCTAAAAAGTACCAGAGATCTGACCTAGTGCAGTTTGTAATCTAACAATCCTGGTCAGACATACCCCATCTCTTTGTCAGCACTACAAGTACAAGTAAGGACATATGTGCTAAGAGGTGTGACTGGTACTTATCTCTGCTAGTACAGAGTACTGCGGACTGAGGACTAGGATGAGAAAAATGTGCCTGGGTTTGGTTCAAGGCGGGTTCTTTGAATGTTCTCCCCCTTAAAAACTACACCAAACTTAGGGTCCGCACCTGTTTGTTTACATTCACCCGTCAACTGGGAATCCACTGCTAACAGCTGAATTGTCAAAAAATAAGAAAGACAAGCTGGACTTTTAAGGTGCCAACAGAAAATCAATAAACGTTTATTATTACAACATACATAAAATCACTTGGATAAGAATCAATGCCATGTATATAAAAAGATACCTCCCTCAGAAACCTCCCATAGAATTATAGACACCAAATACCATGAAAACAAAAAGTTTAAAACTTGAAACAATATGATGGATTGGGTGTCTTCCATGGGTAGGCAGTCTCTCTCATCCTGACACATTTCGTAGGAACACCCCACTTCTTCAGGAGGTGAGAGGGGCTAGAAAGGTAAAAAATAGCAATGCAAAGTACAAAATTATCCTGATACAAAAAGTATATAGATCAAAATAAGCCTATTAATCAAAGAAGTCCTGAGATAGCACAGTATTATACAGCACACACCTAGCGGGTGTTTTGCTTGCGTCTTTTTTAAGTTCTTTGCACTATAAGCTAAGAACGCTATTAAAACTCTGTAGTGTATTAATGCTTTTACTAAACAGAACAGCTGCACATACAGTACAACGCCCTCCCTTTTTATAAATGATCACATTCCCTCTGTTGTCATCTGCACAAGAGCTGGGGGAGGACAAGCAGCAGAACACTGAGTTTGCCAGTAAATGGCTGTGCAGCGGGGGGCATGTCAGGACAAGTCTGATCATAGGAGGAGAGCACACTACCTTCCTAGCATAGCTAGAGAACTGACCAAGCTGTGCTCGCCTGTTTAGTGTGATCAGTTTTAATAGGAAAGCAAGGGGACTAGCAGGGACACCAGGGATTTCACATAAAGAAACCAATACAAAGAGGGCAGGCACATATTAGAAATATGAAGTGTTGGGGTAATGAAGGCTTTCACTTGGGTGTTCCTGGTGATGGATTTTTCTTATGGCTTGCTCAGACTCCATTCACACAGGGGCAACACGACTTTCAGCACGACTTTACAAGGCAACTTGGACACGACTTGAGTATGAATCACAGCGCGACCTGTAGCTACTTACAAGGCAACTTCAAGTTGCCTGCAGGAGACATTCCAGTGGCCAATAAAACAAGAATCAGCTCTGTGGGAGGGAGGGAGGGGTTTGCCTGAGAAATGTATGTTCTCTTCCTGGAAAGTTGCTTCTATTAAGACAGGGAATCTGACTTCTGAGCGACTTCCATTGAAATCAATGGGTACAGGTCGCCTAGAAGTCGGATTGAAGTAGTACAGGAACCTTTTTTGAAGTCGGAGCGACTGCAGTCGTGTACATTAAAACGGCTGCATTCACTTCAATTATTTTTAAAAATAGCGCGACTTGGAGCAACTCGGGGCGACGAGAAGTCACGTCCGGAGTCGCCCCTGTGTGAACCGGGTCTTAGAGTCCAGCACAAAATATCTGTTTCCTCTGAAGTCTCAAAACAAATGTTGCTTCTTCTTTGTCTCCAGAACAACTCTGTCCTTTGACCACATGGCCTTTTCAAAAAAGTCCTCCCCTCCCCTAACCTCTCCTGTACATCAAATCCTGTAATCCTGTAACCTGACTTTCTCTGTTGACCTCATAAACTAGTCTGACTAGTTCATTTGCATATCATAAGGGAAGGCTGAGCTTAAAAAAAATAGCACATGGTCTTAAAATCTAACAATTCACACACACTATATTGTCAAAAGTATTGGGAAACCTGCCTTTACACACAAATTAACTTTAATGGCATCCCAGTCTTAGTCGGTAGGGTTCAATAGTGAGTTGGCCCACCCTTTGCAGCTATAACAGCTTCAACTCTTCTGGGAAGGCAGTCCTAACCTCAACCCAATAGAACACCTTTGGAATGAAGTAGTCCAACATCAGTGCCTTTCCTCACAAATGCGCTTCTGGAAGAATGGTCAAACATTCCTATAGACACACTCCTAAACCTTGTGGACAGCCTTTTCGAAAGAGTTGAAGCTGTTATTGCTAAAAAGGGTGGGCAAACTCAATATTGAACCCTACCGACTAAGACTGGGATGTCATTAAAGTTAATTTGCGTGTAAAGGCAGGTGTCCCAATACTTTTGACAATATAGTGTATGTCTATGCTATAAAATCGACTCTACTTACAAACAAGTTTCACAATATACTATCTAGTGGCATAGAAGAAGTAGTAGTAAAATATGCAGTTAGTGGGAACAGAAAATCGTTAATGTCTCAATACTCCAACTGCATCTCAGTATGGGATAACTAGCAAAGCAGGGGCCTATTCAAACAAACAAACTCACCAATACAATCACAGGTCCCAGTGTGAAAGACAAAAATTTACTAGAAAAGTAGAAAATCCTTAAAGCGGAGTTCCACCCAAAAGTGGAACTTCCGCTTTAACCACTCCTCGCCCCCTTACATGCCACATTTGGCATGTCATTTTTTTGGGGGGGAGTGGGGGCTTTGTTAGGAGTGGGACTTCCTTTTCTACTTCCTCCTTCCGCCCAGGGACTGCCTAGGTGACTCCTCCTCTCGCCTTAGGCGGCCCCTCCCTGTAGGCGATCGCCTGGGACACGTGACAGGTCCCAGGCCTGTCCACTCCGGGAGCGCAGTGCGACTCGCGTATGCACAATGCGTGCGTGGCCGTGAAGCCGAAAGCTTTCACGGCCGGGAGCCCGGAGTGACAATGGAGGCGGAGAGGAGCAACGTTCCGTTCGGCCGCATCGCTGGACCGTGGAAAAGGTAAGTGTCTGTTTATTAAAAGTCAGCAGCTACACTTTTTGTAGCTGCTGGCTTTTAATAAATATACAAAAGCCTGGAACTCTGCTTTAACAGAAAAAAGATCCAAGTAAAATTAAACTGTGCCTATTATGGTTACAGGTGAGCAACAGTGATCAGCACTTAGCATCTGCAAGTGAAACAGAGAAAGAGAGGATCTTTAACAAGCAGAAATCTCAAAACTAAGTTTGCAGCCTCAAACTAAGAGAAACAATATACGGTAAGTTACAAACAATCTGCCTAAATCAGCATGTACCAATGCTGCCCGTGCCTCCACAAGTGGCCAGACAGCCCTAAATTTTGCCTCACAGGAGAAAAGGTCCAATGTGTGCCGTCTAGCGGTCCAGGACCCGACAATTCCACAGCGCATGAGCAAGATGGTCGATTGCACATGCATGGTAGTACAGACACTGAATCCCATCTTTCCCATCTCATTTGTAAACCCTATTTTAGACCCAGTGTTATCATCAATGGTGTCTGTGCTTCTCTTTGCAATGCAGGCAGATCATGGCTGGTCAGAGGGGCTAGCAGTGTGCTGTACATATTGATTGATGGACAGCATCAGCTCAGTTGTCATATGTTGATCATCAGGTCTTTTCAAAGCTGAAGGTTTTTGAATGCCATTTGATGATGTTTTTTCACTGTTGGTATACTGTACATGTTTAATGATATGTGTTCTATAATATATATATATATATTTTCATGTAATACATTTTCTTATATTTTATCTTGGTGTTGTGACTCAATAAACGTCTCATGGGCTATAGAAAGTTGTACTAATCAGGACTCAGACACAACCAGTACCCATTTCATAACAGCGTCCTTTTGTATAATGTGCTGTACATAGCTTTCCCAAAACATCACAGCAGCCTGCCTTAGTACTTTGCTCAAGAGACTTCAGCCCAGTGGGCTGGATCTTGGGGGGAGTCATGCAACTATCAAAATGCCTCAATGGGTAGATGTCAGTCAGGAGGATTGGGCTTTCCTAAGCAGGCTGAATTTGCATGCAGACTGCATTAGGTAACACAGGTCTTGCTGATCCTACATCAACTGAAACCCAATGAGTGAAAGGGGCAGGCCTAGGACAGTTGGGCTGAAGAGGACATTTTTTATTTTCTCTTTTTATTATTTTGTGCCCATAGTGGATATGCACAAACTAAACACTGTAAATTTCCCCCAAAAAAACAAAACACATTAACAGCAAAAAAATGTGCACTTAGGGTGTTTCTCTGATCCAACTCCCAAAGAACAAGGCTCCTGACTGGAGTAAAGTGCACTCAAGGCAACCCAGCCAAACAGTCCGGCAGACCCCCCTCCTTGTGATCAACCAAAACAAACCACCAAGTACTAGGTGAGGATCTCTTCTGAAGAGAGACTCCCGAAGGAAGGGGAGGAACAAGCCTAATAGCCACACATCCTCCCTCTAGACTTCAGGGTGGGCCTGAGGACCCAAACCCTCCATCTTTAGGCAAATGCAAATCTAAGTGCAAATGACACACATGGATAGAAGCTAAATAGGCAGATAAATAAGTGGCAATGCAGTGCAATGGCTATGCCTTGTGGCCTGGTAATAAAAATGACCCTGGTCTCAGCCAAAAGTTTTTGCCCATGAGGCATAGTGTAGAAAAAAGCAAGTATATCGTGGCCTAGTCCTTGCTTTCCCAGTGAGCTTGCAAACTCATATTGATACTAAGAACACCCCCAGGGCGCCACTCCCAGGGGGTGCTTGACACCACAGATTCTCTGCCTTTCCAGCCCATGGCCAGACTAGGCAGCATAATTCAAATCAGGAGGCACTGGACCTCCTGCAAACCTTCCATACCAGGGAAGTTCTCCTTTACAAACCTTATGTGGTGCATGCTCAATTTTGTTTCCTTAACTCATCGGGAAGGCCCCTTAGGCCCCCCCATTATGCCAGCAGGAGTCCTATACAACAGCCATCTTATCCCTAAGAACCAGGTAAACTGTGGAGGGCTCCCACTGGAAGCTGATAACAACTGATATTACATTTGATCTTAGCCAAAATGTCAAGAGGGCTGCATAATGCTGGATGTCTTCCAGGCCGGGAAATAGGGCAAGCTCTATATGATGTGCCACAGATTCTAATGTACACTGTAAGAAGTTCACAGCGTGCAAGCAATGCAGTTCATTTCAGGTGCAGGAGAGGAGTCTGCAAAACTATGCAAGACTGAATGTAAGGCTGGAGTCCAGCTTTAAAGATTAAAACGTAAGGAAAAACCTGAATCTTCTCAGTACTTCAGACTAGTGTATTTGACAAATTACTATCAGAAATAATTTTTAAGATGTCTGCTTATCTCATTACATATATACAGTTAGTAAATTAATCGTACCTCCCAACTTTTTGAGATGGGAATGAGGGACACCTACTATCAGCAAACGTATGCAGGCATAGGACACACCCCATGCCAAGCCCCCTTAAAGAATAATTGTACAAAAAACAAGATTGGTTAACCACTTAACGACCGCCCACTGTAAATATACGTCAGCAGAATGGCACCGACAGGCAGAATCACGTACATATACGTGATTGCCTTTGTATAGTTGGGGGGTCCGATCGGACCCCCCTTCTTTACAGTGGGTGGTCGTTTTACCTTCGGGAGCGATCCGGCATGAGGGGACGGCCGTTCGATTCCGGCCACCCCCTCTCGATCGCTCCCGGCGAATGAGAGAGCTTCCCCTGCCTGCCAGGAAGGAGGAAGTGATGTCATCTCTCCTGGGGCGCTCACATATACCGAGCGCCGTACAGGAGAAGATGCCAGGTTAGTACACAAAACAGCACACTGACACCAGGACACATAGGCACATAAATTGCCCCCCCAGGCCCCCCCAGACACCCCCAGATCACCCCCCAGCCCCCCCCAGCCCCCAGTCACAGTGTCACTGATTGCAGTGACCATTTATTTAGTGATCACTGCAATCAGTGACATTTGTGACTGTAAAAGTGTCACTACATTTAGTTTTAGGTCCAGTGTAGCCCCCTAACCCCCCCCTAATAAAGGTTTAACCCCCTGATCACCCCCCAGATAACCCTTTCACCCCCTAGCACCGCCGTCACTAAGCAATCATTTTTCTGATCGATGTCTTAGCGTCGGTGATGCTGATCGGTAGCCAGTAATTTTTTTTAGGTTCGCCGCAGGTTTTTATAGCGTCGGGTACCCCCATATATTACCTAATGAAGGTTTAACCCCCTTGATCGCCCCCCAGGAAACCCTTTCACCCCCTATCACCACTGTCACTAAGTTATAATTTTTCTGATCGATGTCTTAGCGTCGGCGATGCTGATCGGTAGCCAGTAATTTTTTTTAGGTTCGCCGCAGGTTTTTATAGCGTCGGGTACCCCCATATATTACCTAATAAAGGTTTAACCCCCTTGATCACCCCCCAGGTAACCCTTTCACCCCCTATCACCACTGTCACTAAGCGATAATTTTTCTGATCGATGTCTTAGCGTCGGCGATGCTGATCGGTAGCCAGTAATTTTTTTTAGGTTCGCCGCAGGTTTTTATAGCGTCGGGTACCCCCATATATTACCTAATAAAGGTGTAACCCCCTTGATCACCCCCCAGGTAACCCTTTCACCCCCTAGCACCGCCGTCACTATGCGATCATTTTTCTGATCGATGTCTTAGCGTCGGTGATGCTGATCGGTAGCCAGTAATTTTTTTTAGGTTCGCCGCAGGTTTTTATAGCGTCAGGTACCCCCATATATTATCTAATAAAGGTTTAACCCCCTGATCGCCCCCCAGGTAACCCTTTCACCCCCTATCACCACTGTCGCTAAGCAATCGTTTTTATGATCGTTGTCTTAGTGTCGGTGATGCCGATAGGTAGCCAGTAATTTTTTTTTAGGTTCGCCGTCAGGTTTTTATATAGCGTCAGGTACCCCCATATATTACCTAATAAAGGTTTTAACCCCCTAATTGCCCCTAGTTAACCCTTTCACCAGTGATCATCATATAAGTGTTACGGGTGACGCTGGTTAGTTAGTTTGCTTTTTATAGTGTCAGGGCACCCGCCGTATATAACCCAATAAAGGTTTAACCCCCTGATCGCCCGGCAGGTGATATCAGTTAGGTTTTAGCGTCAGAGAGGGTCTGCGTCACACCCCAGGCAGCGTCAGGTTAGTGCCAGTAGCGCTAACACCCACACGTGAAGCATACACCCCCCTTAGTGGTATAGTATCTGATCAGCTCAATATCTGATCTGATCAGATCTATACTAGCGTCCCCAGCAGTTTAGGGTTCCCAAAAACGCACTGTTAGTGGGATCAGCCCAGATACCTGCTAGCACCTGCGTTTTGCCCCTCCGTCCAGCCCAGGCCACCGAAGTGCAGTATCGATCGATCACTGTCACTTGCAAAACACAACACACATAACTGCAGCGTTCGCAGAGACAGGCCTGATCCCTGCGACTCCAGTGCTGTAGGAGGTGATTTCACCACCACAGTTAAAAAAAAAAGCATATATGCCGAAGCATTGGGGCAGCAGGAGCGGAGGAGCGATTTTCCTCCTAATGCCGCGTACATACGGTCGAAATTCGAAAATTTGAGGCTTGCCCGTGGAAAAGTCTGACCATGTGTACGCGGCATAACTTTTGCGAGAAGATGCCCCCATGCTTCGGCATATATAAATGGTGCATGTATGCCCATCATTAGAAGTGGGTGGATGAAGGGCGGTATTCTAATGGTGGGCATACCCACGATCAATCTTTTTTTTTCGTTCAGCCAACAGGCTGCATGAAAAAAAAAGATTACAATACATGTCCAACAAGGACCAGCAACGTACTGGTATGTTGCTGGACTTTGAATGTTTATACCAGAATGATGCCTGCGGGTTTAGGTATCATCTTGGTATCATTCTTTTCAGCCAGCGGCCGGCTTTCATGTAAAAGCAATCCTAGTGGCTAATTAGCCTCTGGACTGCTTTTACAAGCAGTGGGAGGGAATGTCCCCCCCCCGGATATAAAAAGCGCCATTGGGAAATTGGGAAAGCATTTTATCACACCGATCTTGGTGTGGTCAGATGCTTTGAGGGCAGAGGAAAGATCTAGGGTCCAATAGACCCCAGTTTTTTCAAAAAAGAGTACCTGTCATTACCTATTGCTATCATAGGGGATATTTACATTCCCTGAGATAACAATAAAAGTGATAAAAATAAATAAATATGGAAGCAACAGTTTAAAAATAAAATAAAAAAGCAAAATTAATAATAAAAAAAAAAAAAAAAGCACCCCTGTCCTGCCCTGCTCTTGCCCAATGGCGAACGCAAGCGTCGGTCTGGCGTCATATGTAAACAGCAATTGCACCATGCATGTGAGGTATCACCGCGAAGGTCAGATCGAGGGCAGTAATTTTAGCAGTAGACCTCCTCTGCAAATCTAACGGGGTAACCTGTAAATGCTTTTAAAGGCTTTTAAAAATGTATGTAGTTTGTCGCCAATGCGCGTTTGTGCGAAATTTTAAAGCATGTCATGTTTGGTATCTATCTACTCGGCCTAAGATCATCTTTTTTATTTCATCAAACATTTGGGCAATATAGTGTGTTTTAGTGCATTAAAATTTAAAAAAGTGTATTTTTTCCCCAAAAAATGCGTTTGAAAAATCGCTGCGCAAATACTGTGTAGAAAAAAAAAATGCAACACCCACCATTTTATTCTGTAGGGCCTTTGCTTTAAAAATATATATAATGTTTGGGGGTTAAACATAATTTTCTTGCAAAAAAAAATATGTTTTCATGTAAACAAAAAGTGTCAAAAAGGGCTTTGTCTTAAAGTGGTTAGAAGAGTGGATGTAAGCTTCCTAATGTTGTGTATAAAATACCAGAACAGTTCAAAACCCCCCCAAATGACCCCATTTTGGAAAGTAGACACCCCAAGCTATATACTGAGAGGCATGTCGAGTCCATGGAATATTTTATATGTTGACACAAGTTGCGGAAAAAATATATATTTTTTTTTTTTTTTGCACAAAGTTGTCACTAAATGATATATTGCTCAAACATGCCATGGGCATATGTGGAATTACACCCCAAAATACATTCTGTTGCTTCTCCTGAGTACGGGGATACCACATGTGTGAGACTTTTTGGGAGCCTAGCCGCGTACGGGACCCCAAAAACCAAGCACCGCCTTCAGGCTTTCTAAGGGTGTCAATTTTTGATTTCACTTCTCACTGCCTATCACAGTTTCGGAGACCATGGAATGCCCAGATGGCACAAACCCCCCCCAAATGACCCCATTTTGGAAAGTAGACACCCCAAGCTATTTGCTGAGAGGTATTGTGAGTATTTTGCAGATCTCGCTTTTTGTCACAAAGTTTTGAAAATTGAAAAAAAAAAAGAAAAAAAAAAATGTTCTTTCTTCATTTTCAAAAACAAATGAGAGCTGTAAAATGCTCACCATGCCTCTCAGCAAACAGCTTGGGGTGTCTACTTTCCAAAATGGGGTCATTTGGGGGGGTTTGTGCTATTTTGGCATTTTATGGCCTTCAAAACTGTGATAGGAAGTGAGGAGTGAAATCAAAAATTTGCGCCCTTAGAAATCCTGGAGGCGGTGCTTGGTTTCCGGGGTCCCGTACGTGGCTAGGCTCCTAAAAAGTCCCACACATGTGGTATCCCCGTACTCAGGAGAAGCAGCAGAATGTATTTTGGGGTGCAATTCCACATATAACCATGGCATGTGTGAGCAATATATCATTTAGTGACAACTTTTTGTAATTTTTTTTTTTTGTCATTATTCAATCACTTGGGACAAAAAAAAAAAAATATTCAATGGGCTCAACAGGCCTCTCAGCAATTTCCTTGGGGTGTCTACTTTCTAAAATGGGGTCATTTGGGGGGGTTTTGTGCTATTTTGGCATTTTATGGCCTTCAAAACTGTGATAGGTAGTGAGGAGTGAAATCAAAAATTTGCGCCCTTAGAAATCCTGAAGGCGGTGCTTGGTTTACGGGGTCCCGTACGTGGCTAGGCTCCTAAAAAGTCCCACACATGTGGTATCCCCGTACTCAGGAGAAGCAGCAGAATGTATTTTGGGGTGCAATTCCACATATAACCATGGCATGTGTGAGCAATATATCATTTAGTGACAACTTTTTGTATTTTTTTTTTTTTTTTGTCATTATTCAATCACTTGGGACAAAAAAAATAAAATATTCAATGGGCTCAACATGCCTCTCAGCAATTTCCTTGGGGTGTCTACTTTCTAAAATGGGGTCATTTTGGGGGGTTTTGTACTGCCCTGTCATTTTAGCACCTCAAGAAATGAGATAGGCAGTCATAAATTAAAAGCTGTGTAAATTCCAGAAAATGTACCCTAGTTTGTAAACGCTATAACTTTTGCGCAAACTGATAAATATACGCTTATTGACATTTTTTTTACTAAAGACATGTGGCTGAATACATTTTGGCCTAAATGTATGACTAAAATTGAGTTTATTCGATTTTTCTTATAACAAAAAGTAGAAAATATAATTTTTTTTCAAAATTTTCGGTCTTTTTCCGTTTATATCGCAAAAAATAAAAATCGCAGAGGCAATCAAATACCATTAAAAGAAAGCTCTATTTGTGGGAAGAAAAGGATGCAAATTTTGTTTGGGTACAACATTGCATGTCCGCACAATTTACAGTTAAAGCAGCGCAGTGCAAAATTCTGAATTCACCTCTGGTCCTTTAGCTACCAAATGGTCCGGGGCTTAAGTGGTTAAACCCACAAGTGCTTTTTTACCATTACTATTTCTTTTATATTGGCTTTTGGAGTTTACAAATGCAGAAATGTAGAGATCAGATGAAAGGTTTAGAGCTGGAAAACACTTTTTGATAGATAAAAAGTGCATTTTATATACATCTATATAGATCAGACCAAAATGAGAGCTAAATGAGGAGGAATGAGGGACAGATTGACATTGCTCCAAATCAGGGACAGTCGGGAACTATGAATATATATATATATATATATATATATATATATATATATATGTGTGTATGTGTATGTATGTATGTATGTATGTGTGTATATATATATATATATATGTAGCACTAACCCCGCAGGAGCTGCTGGTTTGATTTTGGGCCTTGCTATTACCTTACTGTTCCACCGTATCCGTCATAGGGGTCCCATTGAAGAGTTGTTCACAGATGTCAGCACTAGGGATGAGCTTCGTGTTCGAGTCGAACATACGTTCGACTCGAACATCGGCTGTTCGATCGTTCGACGAAGATCGAACGATTTGGGCCGTTCGCGCCAAATTCGAGTGACGCGAACGGCCCACAATGCACTACGCCATCGCAGTGTCATCCAGGCGCTGTGATTGGCCAAGCATGCACTTTGACCCCGCATGCTTGGCCAATCACAGCGCCGGCAGCGAGGAGAGCAATGATTGGCCACAGGCAGGATGCCTGTGGCCAATTATTGCTGAGGGTGTTTAGTACACGCCCCACACTATAAAAGGCCGCCAGCACGGCGGCCTAGTGTAGTGTGTTCCGGAGCAGGGAAAGAGAAACATAGGCAGGGACAGTGACATTTATTTTTTTCTTGCTTAACCTGGATTCCTTTAGTTTAGGGAAAGAGAAGGATAGGTAGGGAGAGTGTCAGTGTGTTTTACTGTGCGAATCCTTGTTTCTAGGGACAGGGAAGGACAGTGAGGGAATTCTCCTTGTGCTATAGGGTGCTTTAAAAAAACATTTTTTCTAGGGACAGAAAACTATAGGTAGGGAGAGTGTCAGTGTGTTTTACTGTGCGAATCCTTGTTTCTAGGGACAGGGAAGGACAGTGAGGGAATTCTCCTTGTGCTATAGTGTGCTTTAAAAAAACATTTTTTCTAGGGACAGAAAACTATAGGTAGGGAGAGTGTCAGTTTCTTTCACTGTGATAATCCTTGTTTCTAGGGACAAAGAAGGAAAGTGAGTGAAATTCTCCTTGTGCTATAGTGTGCTTTAAAAAAACATTTTTTCTAGGGACAGAAAACTATAGGTAGGGAGAGTGTCAGTGTCTTTTACTGTGCGAATCCTTGTTTCTAGGGACAGGGAAGGACAGTGAGGGAATTCTCCTTGTGCTATAGTGTGCTTTAAAAAAACATTTTTTCTAGGAACAGAAAACTATAGGTAGGGAGAGTGTCAGTGTGTTTTACTGTGCGAATCCTTGTTTCTAGGGACAGGGAAGGACAGTGAGGGAATTCTCCTTGTGCTATAGTGTGCTTTAAAAAAACATTTTTTCTAGGGACAGAAAACTATAGGTAGGGAGAGTGTCAGTGTGTTTTACTGTGCGAATCCTTGTTTCTAGGGACAGGGAAGGACAGTGAGGGAATTCTACTTGTGCTATAGTGTGCTTTAAAAAAACATTTTTTCTAGGGACAGAAAACTATAGGTAGGGAGAGTGTCAGTGTGTTTTACTGTGCGAATCCTTGTTTCTAGGGACAGGGAAGGACAGTGAGGGAATTCTCCTTGTGCTATAGTGTGCTTTAAAAAAACATTTTTTTCTAGGGACAGAAAACTATAGGAAGGAAGAGTGTCAGTTTCTTTCACTGTGATAAACCTTGTTTCTAGGGACAAAGAAGGAAAGTGAGTGAAATTCTCCTTGTGCTATAGTGTGCTTTAAAAAAACATTTTTTCTAGGGACAGAAAACTATAGGTAGGGAGAGTGTCAGTGTCTTTTACTGTGCGAATCCTTGTTTCTAGGGACAGGGAAGGACAGTGAGGGAATTCTCCTTGTGCTATAGTGTGCTTTAAAAAAAACATTTTTTCTAGGGACAGAAAACTATAGGTAGTGTGACAGCAGGAAGGTAAAGTCACCTGGTTGCATCCAGGGGGGTAGATATATTTCTCCCAGATTCAGGCTTTATGCCGACTTATACAACTAGGGAGTTGATGAAGCCCAGCTGAGGCTAGTGGGCTCATGAATGACTCATACCTCTAGGGAGAGTGCTGGGCGTCGTGAGGCAGGGAGTTGATGAGACCAGCTGAAGCCTGTCAGTTCGTTTAAGGCCTCTATAAAAACTCCCAGATTCATTAGGTGTTTGCTCATGCCTGGAACCAGACCTGTGTGGACTGTCTAGGGAGAGTGAACCCCTGTGCGGTGAGGCAAAGCCTGTGTGGCTATTTGTTTGGACTTTTACTAAACCAGGGACTTAGGGACTAGGACAGCACCAGGCTGATCCCAGTTGTTAGTTTAGGAAACCTGCATGTTTAGTCAGAGGTCAAACTGACCAGGATTTATTTTGTTTGTTTCTTTTTGGCTTTGCTGTGTTTTGTCACTGTACATAGAGAAATAAACCGCACCTTTTGATTTTGAAAACCACAACCTCCGTCTGCTGGCCCTGTTTTTGTGTGGGGAGCCCAACCAGGGGGTCACACACACCCGCTACCGAGTTAACCCCCTCACAGTTGGTGGAGAACCAGTGGCAGTTTTTTTTAAGCCAGCATGGAGGAGATACTGAAACAGCTGGCTCTAGCAAATGCCAATCAACAGCAGACAAATGCAGGTTTGCAAAGGAGCCTTGCAGCCCAGCAGCAAGCTCATCAACAAGCCCAGCAGCAATCTGAGGCCCGCTTCATAGACCTGTTACAGAAGCAAGAGCAGAGACTACAACAAATGGAAGCAGTAATGCAGCAACGTCCGCAGACCAGTGAGGAAAGCCGTCCCACTAATACCGCGTCCTTTGGGGTGAGTCGTTTATTGACAAAAATGACTGGAGAGGATGATCCAGAGGTATTTTTGACCACATTTGAAAGGACTGCTGAAAGAGAAAAGTGGCCTGAGGAGCAGTGGGCTGGACTGGTGGCTCCTCTGTTAACTGGTGAATCGCAGAAGGCTTACTATGACCTAGAGCCTGACCAAGCAAAAGACTATGTGATGCTAAAAGCTGAAATATTGGCAAGGCTGGGTGTCACCCTGGCTGTCCGGGCTCAGCGTGTGCATAACTGGACTTTCCAGCTTGGAAAACCCCCCAGGTCTCAAATGTATGATCTCATTCACCTGAGCAGGAAGTGGCTACAGCCAGAGACTTTGTCCGCACCGGAGATTGTGGAACGTGTTGTGATGGATCGTTTCTTGAGAGCTCTTCCTACCGCCATTCAAAAGTGGGTAAGCCATGGAGACCCAGAAACGGCCGGTAAACTTGTGGATCGTGTAGAGAGATACTTGGCTACAGAGAACCTGACGGCCTCTTCCAGAGACTCTCGGACTTTCCACCCTAAGACCAGACCATCCCCAGGGGCGGATAAGAGGATTCCAAGGGGAGAGAGTGAGAGGGTGGGAGCTCTACCCCAAGTTTGGCGAGAACAGCCTGGGAAATCAGCGGCTCAAGAGGCCGCAAGAAGGATCGTTTGCTACCGCTGCCGGCAAGCGGGACATATTGCAGCAAATTGCCCGGTTGTGGAGGAACCCATGCAATGTGACTTTCTGATGGACAGACGTCAGTCGCTGTGTGCGACAGTCGCATGCACTGCCATTCGGGGAACTGAGAAACATTTATGCAAAATGTGTATTAATGGTAGAAATGTTGTGGTATTACTGGATTCAGGTAGCCTTGTGACCCTGATAAAGGCTGAATTAGTTAAAACAGAGGTCTCTGGGAATAGCAAGGTAGCTGTTATTTGTGTGCATGGGGACACCCGAGAGTATCCAGTGACTACAGTGTGTTTCGAGACCCCCAAAGGTACCCTCTCTCATCCAGTGGGGTTAGTATCTCAATTACCGCATGATGCCATTGTGGGAAGGGATTTTCCGAAGTTCTGGGAACTGTGGGATGATCCTGAGCCCCCCACTGGTGCCCCTATGTACCAGGAATGTGATAGCCAGAACTCCTCTGAGAGTGGTGAGGACTCTCCAGAATTTCCCTTGTCAGTATTGGCAGGGGAGACTCAAGAAACTGGAGAGGAGCCCACCTCCTCAGACGAAAACCTACCATCTGTGGAGTTTTCTGATCTGGAGGTTCACAGGGAAAATTTTGCCACAGAACAGTTAAAAGACCCCGCCCTAATAAAGGCACGGGAAAACGTAGTGGAAATAGATGGCGAGTTAGTGAACCCAGATAATACCTGCACTTACACATACTTCAGCGTAGAGAAGGACCTACTGTATCGGGTGGCAAAAAGGGCAGAAGAAACCGTTGAGCAGCTGGTGGTGCCCAAACCTTACAGGAAGTTGGTGTTGGAGTTGGCCCATGGGCACATTCTTGGAGGTCATCTGGGGACAGAGAAAACCCGAGAGAGGGTATTACAGAGATTCTATTGGCCTGGGGTGATGAAGGACATAGAAAATTATTGTTCCTCCTGCCCTGTGTGTCAGAGGTCGGCCCCGATGCCACATTTCCGTAGCCCGCTGGTCCCTCTACCCATCATTGAGGTCCCGTTTGAGAGAATCGCAATGGATTTGGTAGGTCCTATAATCAAGTCCGCTAGGGGGCACCAGTACATATTGGTTATAATGGACTATGCCACCCGTTATCCAGAAGCGATCCCTCTCAGAAATACCTCGGCCAAAACCATAGCCAAAGAGCTATCTCTTGTTTTTAGCCGGGTGGGTATTTGTAAAGAACTGCTTACGGACCAAGGTACACCCTTTATGTCCCGGGTTATGAAAGAGCTGTGTAAATTGTTCAAAGTGACGCAATTGCGTACATCTGTGTATCACCCCCAAACCGATGGGCTGGTTGAAAGATTCAACAAAACCCTAAAACAAATGTTGAAGAAAGTGGTGGATAGAGATGGAAAGGATTGGGACTGTCTACTTCCTTATTTGATGTTTGCTATTAGGGAGGTGCCCCAATCCTCTACGGGATTCTCCCCCTTTGAGTTACTGTATGGGAGACACCCAAGAGGGCTGTTGGATATTGCCAAGGAAACTTGGGAAAGTGAGAGTTCTCCCCACAGGAGTGTGATTGAGCATGTCGCCCTGATGCAAGATCGAATTGCACAGGTAATGCCCATCGTGAAGGAACATTTGGCCCAAGCGCAGTTGGCACAGCAGAGAGTGTACAACCGTGGAGCAAAGACCCGTACCTTTTCCCCGGGGGATAGGATATTGGTACTTGTCCCTACGGTTGAAAGTAAATTCCTTGCCAAATGGCAAGGCCCCTACGAGATAATGGAAAAAGTGAGCGAAGTGAATTACAAGGTCAGACAACCAGGAAGGCGAAAGCCCGAACAGATATATCACGTTAATCTGTTGAAAGCCTGGAGGGATAGAGAGTCCCTAGTCGCAGAAACTTGGTCACCAGCTCAAACTGGTTGCGTGATTCCGGAGGTTGGAATAGCAGCCACCTTGTCACAACCCCAACAACAGGAGGTTAAGGAGTTTGTGCTTCGCAACAAGGAGGTGTTCTCTGAGCTGCCGGGACAAACATCTGGGGTAGAGCATGATATTATTACCCCGCCCGGTGAAAGGGTGAAGTTAAAACCCTATCGGATCCCAGAGGCCCGACGGGAGGCAATACGGGAGGAAGTACAGAAAATGCTGAACTTAGGGGTGATAGAGGAGTCCCAAAGTGATTGGTCTAGTCCCATTGTGTTGGTGCCTAAACCGGATGGGAGCTGGCGATTTTGTAACGATTTTCGTCAGTTGAACAAAGTTACAAAATTTGACACCTACCCCATGCCACATATAGATGAGTTGATCGACCGGCTGGGAACAGCCCGATACATGACGACTCTTGACCTCACAAAAGGGTATTGGCAAATTCCCCTGGCCAAGTCGGCCAAAGAGAAAACCGCATTTGTAACCCCAGACGGGGCGTTCCAATATAAGAGAATGCCGTTCGGGTTACAGAATGCGCCGGCCACATTCCAGCGGAAAATGGACCAGATGCTGAGGCCCCATCGGAAGTATGCTGCGGCTTACCTGGATGACGTAATTGTCCATAGCACAGATTGGGCCTCACATCTGCCAAAAGTGCAAGCAGTCCTGGACTCTGTTCGGGAAGCGGGGTTTACGGCTAACCCCAAGAAGTGTACCATTGGGCAGGAGGAGGCCAAATATCTTGGGTACACCATTGGCAGGGGAGTAATAAAACCCCAACTCAACAAAGTCGAGGCCATCCAGAGTTGGCCACGTCCCAACAGCAAGAAGCAGGTACGAGCCTTTCTGGGAATCGCGGGTTATTATCGGCGCTTCATTCCCCACTTTGCTTCTAAGGCTGTGCCCCTAACCAACCTGACGAAAGGGAAAGGGTCGGTCATGATTAAATGGACCCCCGAGGCTGAGGCAGCATTCCAATTCTTGAAACAAGCCTTATGTAGCCAGCCAGTGTTGTACTCACCCGACTTCTCTAAAGACTTTGTCGTACAAAGTGATGCGTCAGATGTGGGGTTAGGAGCAGTATTGTCCCAGGTCTGGAACGGGGAAGAGCACCCAGTCATTTACCTCAGCAGGAAGTTGAAGTCCCATGAGGTAAATTACGCCACGGTTGAAAAGGAGTGTTTAGCGGTGAAGTGGGCTCTAGATTCCCTTCGGTACTATCTGCTAGGTAGGCACTTTGACATGGTTACGGATCACGCTCCGTTAAAGTGGATGGCTCAAAACAAGGAGACAAATAGAAGAGTGAATAGGTGGTTCCTGGCCCTACAGGAATTCAACTTCACAGTAAAGCATCGCCCTGGCGTTCAAATGGGGAATGTGGATGCTTTGTCTCGAGTACATGAATGCCTGATTGCTGGTGTTCCAACCCCAAGGTTAAAACAAGAGGGGGGGGTATGTGACAGCAGGAAGGTAAAGTCACCTGGTTGCATCCAGGGGGGTAGATATATTTCTCCCAGATTCAGGCTTTATGCCGACTTATACAACTAGGGAGTTGATGAAGCCCAGCTGAGGCTAGTGGGCTCATGAATGACTCATACCTCTAGGGAGAGTGCTGGGCGTCGTGAGGCAGGGAGTTGATGAGACCAGCTGAAGCCTGTCAGTTCGTTTAAGGCCTCTATAAAAACTCCCAGATTCATTAGGTGTTTGCTCATGCCTGGAACCAGACCTGTGTGGACTGTCTAGGGAGAGTGAACCCCTGTGCGGTGAGGCAAAGCCTGTGTGGCTATTTGTTTGGACTTTTACTAAACCAGGGACTTAGGGACTAGGACAGCACCAGGCTGATCCCAGTTGTTAGTTTAGGAAACCTGCATGTTTAGTCAGAGGTCAAACTGACCAGGATTTATTTTGTTTGTTTCTTTTTGGCTTTGCTGTGTTTTGTCACTGTACATAGAGAAATAAACCGCACCTTTTGATTTTGAAAACCACAACCTCCGTCTGCTGGCCCTGTTTTTGTGTGGGGAGCCCAACCAGGGGGTCACACACACCCGCTACCGAGTTAACCCCCTCACAGTAGGGAGAGTGTCAGTGTGTTTTACTGTGCGAATCCTTGTTTCTAGGGACAGGGAAGGACAGTGAGGGAATTCTCCTTGTGCTATAGTGTGCTTTAAAAAAACATTTTTTTCTAGGGACAGAAAACTATAGGAAGGAAGAGTGTCAGTTTCTTTCACTGTGATAAACCTTGTTTCTAGGGACAAAGAAGGAAAGTGAGTGAAATTCTCCTTGTGCTATAGTGTGCTTTAAAAAAACATTTTTTCTAGGGACAGAAAACTATAGGTAGGGAGAGTGTCAGTGTCTTTTACTGTGCGAATCCTTGTTTCTAGGGACAGGGAAGGACAGTGAGGGAATTCTCCTTGTGCTATAGTGTGCTTTAAAAAAACATTTTTTCTAGGGACAGAAAACTATAGGTAGGGAGAGTGTCAGTGTCTTTTACTGTGCAAATCCTTGTTTCTAGGGACAGGGAAGGACAGTGAGGGAATTCTCCTTGTGCTATAGTGTGCTTTAAAAAAACATTTTTTCTAGGGACAGAAAACTATAGGTAGGGAGAGTGTCAGTGTGTTTTACTGTGCGAATCCTTGTTTCTAGGGACAGGGAAGGACAGTGAGGGAATTCTCCTTGTGCTATAGTGTGCTTTAAAAAAACATTTTTTCTAGGGACAGAAAACTATAGGTAGGGAGAGTGTCAGTTTCTTTCACTGTGATAATCCTTGTTTCTAGGGACAAAGAAGGAAAGTGAGTGAAATTCTCCTTGTGCTATAGTGTGCTTTAAAAAAACATTTTTTCTAGGGACAGAAAACTATAGGTAGGGAGAGTGTCAGTGTCTTTTACTGTGCGAATCCTTGTTTCTAGGGACAGGGAAGGACAGTGAGGGAATTCTCCTTGTGCTATAGTGTGCTTTAAAAAAACATTTTTTCTAGGAACAGAAAACTATAGGTAGGGAGAGTGTCAGTGTGTTTTACTGTGCGAATCCTTGTTTCTAGGGACAGGGAAGGACAGTGAGGGAATTCTCCTTGTGCTATAGTGTGCTTTAAAAAAACATTTTTTTCTAGGGACAGAAACTATAGGAAGGAAGAGTGTCAGTTTCTTTCACTGTGATAATCCTTGTTTCTAGGGACAAAGAAGGAAAGTGAGTGAAATTCTCCTTGTGCTATAGTGTGCTTTAAAAAAACATTTTTTCTAGGGACAGAAAACTATAGGTAGGGAGAGTGTCAGTGTCTTTTACTGTGCGAATCCTTGTTTCTAGGGACAGGGAAGGACAGTGAGGGAATTCTCCTTGTGCTATAGTGTGCTTTAAAAAAACATTTTTTCTAGGGACAGAAAACTATAGGTAGGGAGAGTGTCAGTTTCTTTCACTGTGATAATCCTTGTTTCTAGGGACAAAGAAGGAAAGTGAGTGAAATTCTCCTTGTGCTATAGTGTGCTTTAAAAAAACATTTTTTCTAGGGACAGAAAACTATAGGTAGTGTGACAGCAGGAAGGTAAAGTCACCTGGTTGCATCCAGGGGGGTAGATATATTTCGCCCAGATTCAGGCTTTACGCCGACTTATACCACTAGGTGGAGAGTTGTATAAGCCCAGCTGAGGCTAGTGGGCTCATGGATGACTCATACCTCTAGGGAGAGTGTGGGGCGTCGTGCAGACAGGGAGTTGATGAGACCAGCTGAAGCTTGTCAGCTCATTTAGGCCTCTATAAGAACTCCCAGCTTCATTAGGTGTTTGCTCATGCCTGGAACCAGACCTGTGTGGACTGTCTAGGGAGAGTGAACCCCTGTGCGGTGAGACAAGCCTGTGTGGCTATTTGCTTGGACATTTAAAACCAGGGACTTAGGGACTAGGACAGCACTAGGCTGATCCCAGTTGTTAGTTAGGAAACCTGTATGTTTAGTCAGAGGTCAAGTTGACCAGGATTTATTTTGTTTATGTTTCTTTTGCTTTGCTGTGTTTTGTCACTGTAAATAGAAAATAAACCGCACCTTTTTGATTTTGAAAACCACAACCTCCGTTTGCTGGGCCTGTTTTTGTGTGGGGAGCCCATCCCGGGGGTCACACACACCCGCTGCCGAGCTAACCCCCTCACAGTTGGTGGAGAACCAGTGGCAGTTTTTTTTTAAGCCAGCATGGAGGAGATACTGAAACAGCTGGCTCTAGCAAATGCCAATCAACAGCAGACAAATGCAGGTTTGCAAAAGAGCCTTGCAGCTCAACAACAGAACTTCGCAGCCCAGGAGCAAGCTCATCAACAGAGCCTTGCAGCCCAGCAGCAAGCTCATCAACAGAGCCTTGCAGCCCAGCAGCAGACAAACGCAACTTTGCAACAGAGTCTGGAGGCTCAGCAACAAGCCCAGCAGCAATCTGAGGCCCGCTTCATAGACCTGTTGCAGAAGCAAGAGCAGAGACTACAACAACAGATGGAAGCAGTAATGCAGCAACGTCCGCAGACCAGTGAGGAAAGCCGTCCCACTAATACCGCGTCCTTTGGGGTGAGTCGTTTATTGACAAAAATGACTGGAGAGGATGATCCAGAGGTATTTTTGACCACATTTGAAAGGACCGCTGAAAGAGAAAAGTGGCCTGAGGAGCAGTGGGCTGGACTGGTGGCTCCTCTGTTAACTGGTGAATCGCAGAAAGCTTACTATGACCTAGAGCCTAACCAAGCAAAAGACTATGTGATGCTAAAAGCTGAAATATTGGCAAGGCTGGGTGTCACCCTGGCTGTCTGGGCTCAGCGTGTGCATAACTGGACTTTCCAGCTTGGAAAACCCCCCAGGTCTCAAATGTATGATCTCATTCACCTGAGCAGAAAGTGGCTACAGCCAGAGACTTTGTCCGCACCAAAGATTGTGGAACGTGTTGTAATGGATCGGTTTTTGAGAGCTCTTCCTACTGCCATCCAAAAGTGGGTAAGCCATGGAGACCCAGAGACGGCCGATGGTCTTGTGGATCGTGTGGAGAAATACTTGGCTACAGAGAACCTGACGGCCTCTTCCAGAGACACTCGGACTTTCCACCCTAAGACCAGACCATCCCCAGGGGCGTATAAGAGGATTCCAAGGGGTGAGGGTGGAGAGAGTGAGAGGGTGGGAGCTCTACCCCAAGTTTGGCGAGAACAGCCTGGGAAATCAGTGGCTCAAGAGGCGGCAAGAAGGATCGTTTGCTACCGCTGCCGGCAAGCGGGACATATTGCAGCCAATTGCCCGGTTGTGGAGGAACCCATGCAGTGTGACTTTCTGACGGGCAGATGTCAGTCGCTGTGTGCGACAGTCGCATGCACTGCCATTCGAGGAACTGAGAAACATTTATGCAAAATGTGTGTTAATGGTAGAAATGTTGTGGTATTGCTGGATTCAGGTAGCCTTGTGACCCTGATAAAGGCTGAGTTAGTTAAAACAGAGGTCTCTGGGAATAGCAAGGTAGCTGTTATTTGTGTGCATGGGGACACCCGAGAGTATCCAGTGACTACAGTGTGTTTCGAGACCCCCAAAGGTACCCTCTCTCATCCAGTGGGCTTAGTATCTCAGTTACCGCATGACGCCATTGTGGGAAGGGATTTTCCGAAGTTCTGGGAACTGTGGGATGATCCTGAGCCCCCCACTGGTGCCCCTATGTACCAGGAATGTGATAGCCAGAACTCCCCTGAGAGTGGTGAGGACTCTCCGGAATTTCCCTTATCAGTATTGGCAGGGGAGACTCAAGAAACTGGAGAGGAGCCCACCTCCTCAGATGAAAACCTACCGTCTGTGGAGTTTTCTGATCTTGAGGTTCACAGGGAAAACTTTGCCACAGAACAGTTGAAAGACCCCGCCCTAATAAAGGCACGGGAAAACGTAGTGAAAATAGATGGCGAGTTAGGGAACCCAGATAATACCTGCACTTACCCATACTTCAGCGTAGAGAAGGACCTACTGTATCGGGTGGCAAAAAGGGCAGAAGAAACCGTTGAGCAGCTTGTGGTGCCCAAACCTTACAGGAAGTTGGTGTTGGAGTTGGCCCATGGGCACATTCTTGGAGGTCATCTGGGGACAGAGAAAACCCGAGAGAGGGTATTACAGAGATTCTATTGGCCGAGGGTGATGAAGGACATAGAAAATTATTGTTCCTCCTGCCCTGTGTGTCAGAGGTCGGCCCCGATGCCACATTTCCGTAGCCCGCTGGTCCCTCTACCCATCATTGAGGTCCCGTTTGAGAGGATCGCCATGGATTTGGTAGGTCCTATAATCAAGTCCGCTAGGGGGCACCAGTACATATTAGTCATAATGGACTATGCCACCCGTTATCCAGAAGCGATCCCTCTCCGAAATACCTCGGCCAAAACCATAGCCAAAGAGCTATCTCTTGTGTTTAGCCGGGTGGGTATTTGTAAAGAACTGCTTACGGACCAAGGTACACCCTTTATGTCCCGGGTTATGAAGGAGCTGTGTAAATTGTTCAAAGTGACGCAATTACGTACATCTGTGTATCACCCCCAAACCGATGGGCTGGTTGAAAGATTCAACAAAACCTTAAAACAAATGTTGAAGAAAGTGGTGGATAGAGATGGAAAGGATTGGGACTGTCTACTTCCTTATCTGATGTTTGCTATTAGGGAGGTGCCCCAATCCTCTACGGGATTCTCCCCCTTTGAGTTACTGTATGGGAGACACCCAAGAGGGCTGTTGGATATTGCCAAGGAAACTTGGGAAAGTGAGAGTTCTCCCCACAGGAGTGTGATTGAGCATGTCGCCCTGATGCAAGACCGAATTGCACAGGTAATGCCCATCGTGAAGGAACATTTGGCCCAAGCGCAGTTAGCACAGCAGAGAGTGTACAACCGTGGAGCCAAGACCCGTACCTTTTACCCGGGGGATAGGATACTGGTACTTGTCCCTACGGTTGAAAGTAAATTCCTTGCCAAATGGCAAGGCCCCTACGAGATAATGGAAAAAGTGAGCGAAGTGAATTACAAGGTCAGACAACCAGGAAGGCGAAAGCCCGAACAGATCTATCACGTTAATCTGTTGAAAGCCTGGAGGGATAGAGAGTCCCTAGTCGCAGACACTTGGTCACCAGCTCAAACTGGTTGCGTGATTCCTGAGGTTGGAATAGCAGCCACCTTGTCACAACCCCAACAACAGGAGGTTAAGGAGTTTGTGCTTCGCAACAAGGAGGTATTCTCTGAGCTGCCGGGACAAACATCTGGGGTAGAGCATGACATCATTACCCCGCCCGGTGAAAGGGTGAAGTTAAAACCCTATCGGATCCCAGAGGCCCGACGGGAGGCAATACGGGAGGAAGTACAGAAAATGCTGAACTTAGGGGTGATAGAGGAGTCCCAAAGTGATTGGTCTAGTCCCATTGTGTTGGTGCCTAAACCGGATGGGAGCTGGCGATTTTGTAACGATTTTCGTCAGTTGAACAAAGTTACAAAATTTGACACCTACCCCATGCCACGTATAGATGAGTTGATCGACCGGCTGGGAACAGCCCGATACATGACGACTCTTGACCTCACAAAAGGGTATTGGCAAATCCCCCTGGCCAAGTCGGCCAAAGAGAAAACCGCATTTGTAACCCCAGACGGGGCGTTCCGATATAAAAGAATGTCGTTCGGGTTACAGAATGCGCCGGCCACATTCCAGCGGAAAATGGACCAGATGCTGAGGCCCCATCGGAAGTATGCTGCGGCTTACCTGGATGACGTAATTGTCCATAGCACAGATTGGGCCTCACATCTGCCAAAAGTGCAAGCAGTCCTGGACTCTGTTCGGGAAGCGGGGTTTACGGCTAACCCCAAGAAGTGTACCATTGGGCAGGAGGAGGCCAAATATCTTGGGTACACCATTGGGAGGGGAGTAATAAAACCCCAACTCAACAAAGTCGAGGCCATCCAGAGTTGGCCACGTCCCAACAGCAAGAAGCAGGTACGAGCCTTTCTGGGAATCGCTGGGTATTATCGGCGATTCATTCCCCACTTTGCTTCTAAGGCTGTGCCCCTAACCAACCTGACGAAGGGGAAAGGGTCGGTCATGATTAAATGGACCCCCGAGGCTGAGGCAGCATTCCAATTCTTGAAACAAGCCTTATGTAGCCAGCCAGTGTTGTACTCACCCGACTTCTCTAAAGACTTTGTCGTACAAAGTGATGCGTCAGATGTGGGGTTAGGAGCAGTATTGTCCCAGGTCTGGAACGGGGAAGAGCACCCAGTCATTTACCTCAGCAGGAAGTTGAAGTCCCATGAGGTAAATTACGCCACCGTTGAAAAGGAGTGTTTAGCGGTGAAGTGGGCTCTAGATTCCCTTCGGTACTACCTGCTAGGTAGGCACTTTGACATGGTTACGGATCACGCTCCGTTAAAGTGGATGGCTCAAAACAAGGAAACAAATAGAAGAGTGAATAGGTGGTTCCTGGCCCTCCAGGAATTCAACTTCACAGTAAAGCATCGCCCTGGCGTTCAAATGGGGAATGTGGATGCTTTGTCTCGAGTACATGAATGCCTGATTGCTGGTGTTCCAACCCCGAGGTTAAAACAAGAGGGGGGGTATGTGACAGCAGGAAGGTAAAGTCACCTGGTTGCATCCAGAGGGGTAGATATATTTCGCCCAGATTCAGGCTTTACGCCGACTTATACCACTAGGTGGAGAGTTGTATAAGCCCAGCTGAGGCTAGTGGGCTCATGGATGACTCATACCTCTAGGGAGAGTGTGGGGCGTCGTGCAGACAGGGAGTTGATGAGACCAGCTGAAGCTTGTCAGCTCATTTAGGCCTCTATAAGAACTCCCAGCTTCATTAGGTGTTTGCTCATGCCTGGAACCAGACCTGTGTGGACTGTCTAGGGAGAGTGAACCCCTGTGCGGTGAGACAAGCCTGTGTGGCTATTTGCTTGGACATTTAAAACCAGGGACTTAGGGACTAGGACAGCACTAGGCTGATCCCAGTTGTTAGTTAGGAAACCTGTATGTTTAGTCAGAGGTCAAGTTGACCAGGATTTATTTTGTTTATGTTTCTTTTGCTTTGCTGTGTTTTGTCACTGTAAATAGAAAATAAACCGCACCTTTTTGATTTTGAAAACCACAACCTCCGTTTGCTGGGCCTGTTTTTGTGTGGGGAGCCCATCCCGGGGGTCACACACACCCGCTGCCGAGCTAACCCCCTCACAGTAGGGAGAGTGTCAGTGTCTTTTACTGTGCGAATCCTTGTTTCTAGGGACAGGGAAGGACAGTGAGGGAATTCTCCTTGTGCTATAGTGTGCTTTAAAAAAACATTTTTTCTAGGGACAGAAAACTATAGGTAGGGAGAGTGTCAGTGTCTTTTACTGTGCGAATCCTTGTTTCTAGGGACAGGGAAGGACAGTGAGGGAATTCTCCTTGTGCTATAGTGTGCTTTAAAAAAACATTTTTTCTAGGGACAGAAAACTATAGGTAGGGAGAGTGTCAGTGTGTTTTACTGTGCGAATCCTTGTTTCTAGGGACAGGGAAGGACAGTGAGGGAATTCTCCTTGTGCTATAGTGTGCTTTAAAAAAACATTTTTTTCTAGGGACAGAAAACTATAGGAAGGAAGAGTGTCAGTTTCTTTCACTGTGATAAACCTTGTTTCTAGGGACAAAGAAGGAAAGTGAGTGAAATTCTCCTTGTGCTATAGTGTGCTTTAAAAAAACATTTTTTCTAGGGACAGAAAACTATAGGTAGGGAGAGTGTCAGTGTCTTTTACTGTGCGAATCCTTGTTTCTAGGGACAGGGAAGGACAGTGAGGGAAGTCTCCTTGTGCTATAGTGTGCTTTAAAAAAACATTTTTTCTAGGGACAGAAAACTATAGGTAGGGAGAGTGTCAGTGTGTTTTACTGTGCGAATCCTTGTTTCTAGGGACAGGGAAGGACAGTGAGGGAATTCTCCTTGTGCTATAGTGTGCTTTAAAAAAACATTTTTTTCTTGGGACAGAAAACTATAGGAAGGAAGAGTGTCAGTTTCTTTCACTGTGATAAACCTTGTTTCTAGGGACAAAGAAGGAAAGTGAGTGAAATTCTCCTTCTGCTATAGTGTGCTTTAAAAAAACATTTTTTCTAGGAACAGAAAACTATAGGTAGGGAGAGTGTCAGTGTCTTTTACTGTGCGAATCCTTGTTTCTAGGGACAGGGAAGGACAGTGAGGGAATTCTCCTTGTGCTATAGTGTGCTTTAAAAAAACATTTTTTCTAGGGACAGAAAACTATAGGTAGGGAGAGTGTCAGTGTGTTTTACTGTGCGAATCCTTGTTTCTAGGGACAGGGAAGGACAGTGAGGGAATTCTCCTTGTGCTATAGTGTGCTTTAAAAAAACATTTTTTTCTAGGGACAGAAAACTATAGGAAGGAAGAGTGTCAGTTTCTTTCACTGTGATAAACCTTGTTTCTAGGGACAAAGAAGGAAAGTGAGTGAAATTCTCCTTGTGCTATAGTGTGCTTTAAAAAAACATTTTTTCTAGGGACAGAAAACTATAGGTAGGGAGAGTGTCAGTGTCTTTTACTGTGCGAATCCTTGTTTCTAGGGACAGGGAAGGACAGTGAGGGAATTCTCCTTGTGCTATAGTGTGCTTTAAAAAAACATTTTTTCTAGGGACAGAAAACTATAGGTAGGGAGAGTGTCAGTGTCTTTTACTGTGTGAATCCTTGTTTCTAGGGACAGGGAAGGACAGTGAGGGAATTCTCCTTGTGCTATAGTGTGCTTTAAAAAAACATTTTTTCTAGGGACAGAAAACTATAGGTAGGGAGAGTGTCAGTGTGTTTTACTGTGCGAATCCTTGTTTCTAGGACAGGGAAGGACAGTGAGGGAATTCTCCTTGTGCTACAGTGTGCTTTAAAAAAACATTTTTTTCTAGGGACAGAAAACTATAGGAAGGAAGAGTGTCAGTTTCTTTCACTGTGATAAACCTTGTTTCTAGGGACAAAGAAGGAAAGTGAGTGAAATTCTCCTTGTGCTATAGTGTGCTTTAAAAAAACATTTTTTCTAGGGACAGAAAACTATAGGTAGGGAGAGTGTCAGTGTCTTTTACTGTGCGAATCCTTGTTTCTAGGGACAGGGAAGGACAGTGAGGGAATTCTCCTTGTGCTATAGTGTGCTTTAAAAAAACATTTTTTCTAGGGACAGAAAACTATAGGTAGGGAGAGTGTCAGTGTCTTTTACTGTGCGAATCCTTGTTTCTAGGGACAGGGAAGGACAGTGAGGGAATTCTCCTTGTGCTATAGTGTGCTTTAAAAAAACATTTTTTCTAGGGACAGAACACTATAGGTAGGGAGAGTGTCAGTGTCTTTTACTGTGATAATCCTTGTTTCTAGGGACAGGGAAGGACAGTGAGGGAATTCTCCTTGTGCTATAGTGTGCTTTAAAAAAACATTTTTTCTAGGGACAGAAAACTATAGGTAGGGAGAGTGTCAGTGTCTTTTACTGTGTGAATCCTTGTTTCTAGGGACAGGGAAGGACAGTGAGGGAATTCTCCTTGTGCTATAGTGTGCTTTAAAAAAACATTTTTTCTAGGGACAGAAAACTATAGGTAGGGAGAGTGTCAGTGTGTTTTACTGTGCGAATCCTTGTTTCTAGGGACAGGGAAGGACAGTGAGGGAATTCTCCTTGTGCTATAGTGTGCTTTAAAAAAACATTTTTTTCTAGGGACAGAAAACTATAGGAAGGAAGAGTGTCAGTTTCTTTAACTGTGATAAACCTTGTTTCTAGGGACAAAGAAGGAAAGTGAGTGAAATTCTCCTTGTGCTATAGTGTGCTTTAAAAAAACATTTTTTCTAGGGACAGAAAACTATAGGTAGGGAGAGTGTCAGTGTCTTTTACTGTGCGAATCCTTGTTTCTAGGGACAGGGAAGGACAGTGAGGGAATTCTCCTTGTGCTATAGTGTGCTTTAAAAAAACATTTTTTCTAGGGACAGAAAACTATAGGTAGGGAGAGTGTCAGTGTGTTTTACTGTGCGAATCCTTGTTTCTAGGGACAGGGAAGGACAGTGAGGGAATTCTCCTTGTGCTATAGTGTGCTTTAAAAAAACATTTTTTTCTAGGGACAGAAAACTATAGGAAGGAAGAGTGTCAGTTTCTTTCACTGTGATAAACCTTGTTTCTAGGGACAAAGAAGGAAAGTGAGTGAAATTCTCCTTGTGCTATAGTGTGCTTTAAAAAAACATTTTTTCTAGGGACAGAAAACTATAGGTAGGGAGAGTGTCAGTGTCTTTTACTGTGCGAATCCTTGTTTCTAGGGACAGGGAAGGACAGTGAGGGAATTCTCCTTGTGCTATAGTGTGCTTTAAAAAAACATTTTTTCTAGGGACAGAAAACTATAGGTAGGGAGAGTGTCAGTGTGTTTTACCGTGCAAATCCTTGTTTCTAGGGACAGGGAAGGACAGTGAGGGAATTCTCCTTGTGCTATAGTGTGCTTTAAAAAAACATTTTTTCTAGGGACAGAAAACTATAGGTAGGGAGAGTGTCAGTGTCTTTTACTGTGCGAATCCTTGTTTCTAGGGACAGGGAAGGACAGTGAGGGAATTCTCCTTGTGCTATAGTGTGCTTTAAAAAAACATTTTTTCTAGGGACAGAAAACTATAGGTAGGGAGAGTGCCAGTGTCTTTTACTGTGCGAATCCTTGTTTCTAGGGACAGGGAAGGACAGTGAGGGAATTCTCCTTGTGCTATAGTGTGCTTTAAAAAAAACATTTTTTCTAGGGACAGAAAACTATAGGTAGGGAGAGTGTCAGTGTCTTTTACTGTGCGAATCCTTGTTTCTAGGGACAGGGAAGGACAGTGAGGGAATTCTCCTTGTGCTATAGTGTGCTTTAAAAAAAACATTTTTTCTAGGGACAGAAAACTATAGGTAGGGAGAGTGTCAGTGTCTTTTACTGTGCGAATCCTTGTTTCTAGGGACAGGGAAGGACAGTGAGGGAATTCTCCTTGTGCTATAGTGTGCTTTAAAAAAAACATTTTTTCTAGGGACAGAAAACTATAGGTAGGGAGAGTGTCAGTGTCTTTTACTGTGCGAATCCTTGTTTCTAGGGACAGGGAAGGACAGTGAGGGAATTCTCCTTGTGCTATAGTGTGCTTTAAAAAAACATTTTTTCTAGGGACAGAAAACTATAGGTAGGGAGAGTGTCAGTGTCTTTTACTGTGTGAATCCTTGTTTCTAGGGACAGGGAAGGACAGTGAGGGAATTCTCCTTGTGCTATAGTGTGCTTTAAAAAAACATTTTTTCTAGGGACAGAAAACTATAGGTAGGGAGAGTGTCAGTGTCTTTTACTGTGCGAATCCTTGTTTCTAGGGACAGGGAAGGACAGTGAGGGAATTCTCCTTGTGCTATAGTGTGCTTTAAAAAAACATTTTTTCTAGGGACAGAAAACTATAGGTAGGGAGAGTGTCAGTGTCTTTTACTGTGCGAATCCTTGTTTCTAGGGACAGGGAAGGACAGTGAGGAAATTCTCCTTGTGCTATAGTGTGCTTTAAAAAAACATTTTTTCTAGGGACAGAAAACTATAGGTAGGGAGAGTGTCAGTGTGTTTTACTGTGCGAATCCTTGTTTCTAGGGACAGGGAAGGACAGTGAGGGAATTCTCCTTGTGCTATAGTGTGCTAAAGCATTCCTCATCAACCATCTTTGAAATCCTTGTTTTTTTGCACAGTCAGGGAAATTGTCGTTGTGCTATTCTGTGCAAAAGCAATCATCCTCAACCATATTTAGAAATCCTTAAGTAAAGGGACAGAGAAGGACACCTGAAGGTAGCCCTTATTGCTTTTTTCCCATCTCCCTGCAGGCCATCTATTAGAATGTCTGGAAGGCAAACAAGGAGAGGCAGACAGTCAGGAGGCAATAAAAGAGGGCAAGCAGGCTCTGTGTCTGGGGGCAACAGTGCTGGTCGTGGACGCGGTGCATTGTCATCAGCACATGGCCATGGGACACGCTTGTCCTTCTTTTCGGCAGCTGGACATGTTGAGCCACATCATGCCGAAGACTTGGTAGAGTGGATGACCAAGCCCTCCTCCTCCTCCTCATCCTCTCTCACCCAGGCTCAGGGTACTGGAAAAGCAGCTGCCAAAGCGTCCTCTTCCCTGGTATCAATGTCAGACTCATCATCAGTCACTCCTTCCCTAGACCCACCATGTCCTCCTCCTGAGGAGTCCCCCGAACTGTTTGAGCACAGTGTTGGGTACATGCTCCAGGAGGATGCCCAGCGTTTCGAAGGGTCTGATGATGAAACCCAGCTAGAGGAAGGCAGTAGCGTGAGAGCAGACAGAGGGGATGCTCAAGAAGGACACCAATCTGGCAGTCATGTTCCAGCAGCTGCAGCATACTGCCAGATTGGCTCCAGTGATGAGGAGGGAGGGGATGATGAGGTCACTGACTCCACGTGGGTGCCTAATAGGAGAGAGGAGGAGGAGGAGGATGAGGAGGAGGCACATCTCCAACGAGGCAGGATGCCCTTTGGTGGCCAGCGTAAGGGCAGTACACCGACGGAATCACACCGCAGAGCTCCGCCTGTGCAGGGCGCTGCCTCTGCCCGTCATTCAAAAAGTTCTTTGGTGTGGGCCTTTTTTGAGGCTAGTGCATCAGATCGCACAGCTGCTGTTTGCAACATATGTCTCAAGCGTATATCGCGTGGCCAAAACATCAGCCGCTTGGGTACCACATGCCTGACCAGACATATGTTGACCTGCCATGCAGCTCGTTGGCAAGCCTACCTCAAAGACCCACACCAAAGAACAAAGCGGACCTCTCCTTGCACCGCATCAGCTGGGATCTCCAACCCCACTATAACTTCAGTCCTCTCTGAAACATGCACTGAGAGGAATGAAGGTGTAGAATTAGGTGTGTCACAGCCAAGTACTTGCGGCCACTCTGCTAGCAGTACACCGACGCCCGATTCTAGCAGGCAAATTTCCCTGCCCCAGCTGCTGGACCGTCGAAAGAAGTTCACTCCCAGCCATCCACATGCCCAGCGGTTGAATGCTAGCTTGGCTAAATTGCTAGCGCTTCAACTGCTGCCTTTTCAGTTGGTAGACTCGGCCCCCTTCCGTGAGTTTGTGCAATGTGCGGTTCCTCAGTGGCAGGTTCCCAAACGCCACTTTTTCTCACGGAAGGCTATTCCAGCTCTCTACCGGCATGTGGAAGGCAATGTCTTGGCCTCGCTGGACAGGGCGGTCAGCGGTAAGGTGCATATTACCGCTGACTCATGGTCCAGCAGGCATGGACAGGGACGTTACCTTTCTTTCACGGCCCATTGGGTCACTCTTTTGGCAGCTGGGAAGGATGCAGGACAAGGTGCAGTAGTGTTGGAGGTTGTTCCACCGCCACGCCTCCAAAATGCTACTACTGGTTGTGACACACCTCTCTCCTCCACCCCCTCCTCTTCTTCTTCCTCCATGGCCTCTTCCTGTGGTTTGTCCTCGGAACCAGCGGTGCTCCGTAGGCGTTCAAGGGGCTACGCAAGTACGCAGGCAAAAAGATGCCATGCCGTGCTTGCGCTGGTGTGTTTGGGGGACAGAAGCCACACTGGGGCAGAGGTCCTGTCTGCTCTGCAGGGCCAGGCCGAGAGGTGGTTGACGCCACGCCAGCTTAAGCCAGGAATGGTGGTTTGCGACAATGGCACCAACCTCCTCTCCGCCCTCCGACAGGGACAACTGACCCATGTGCCCTGTGTGGCTCACGTCCTTAACCTGGTGGTGCAGCGGTTCTTGGGCAGGTACCCGGGCTTACAGGATGTCCTGAGGCAGGCCAGGAAAGTCTGTGTGCATTTCCGCAGATCTTATAATGCCAGTGCTCGCCTGGCTGAGCTGCAAAAGGAGTTGAACCTGCCCAAGAACCGCCTTATATGTGACATGCCCACCAGGTGGAACTCAACGTTGGCCATGCTGCAGCGGCTGCACACGCAGCAGAGGGCCATCAATGAGTACCTGTGCGACTACGGCACCAGGACAGGGTCAGGGGAGCTTGGTTTTTTTTCTCCACGCCAGTGGGGCATGATCAGGGATGCATGCACTGTCCTGGCACCATTTGAGGAGGCCACGAGGATGGTGAGCAGTGACAGTGCATGCATCAGTGACACTGTACCTCTTGTCCACCTGTTGGAGCACACGCTGCGTGGAATAATGGACAGGGCACTTGAGGCAGAACAGAGGCAGGAAGAGGAGGACTTCCTTGCCTCTCAAGGCCCCCTTTACCCAGACAGTGTTCCTTCTGTCCCACCCATCGCACAGGAAGAGGACGAGGAGGAGGAGGAGGAGGAGGAGGAGGAGGATTGTGTCAGCATGGAGGTGGAGGCTGGCACTCAGCATCATCAGCAGCAGTCTTTTAGGGATGATTTACAGTCCCAAGAAACCAGTGGACTTGTACGTGGCTGGGAGGAGGTGGCTGCGGATCATGTCGTCCTTAGTGACCCAGAGGACTCCGGAGCGAATGCCTCAGCAAACCTACGCTGCATGGCCTCCCTGATCCTGCAAAGTCTGCGGAAGGATCCTCGTATTCTTCGGATCAAGGAGAGGGACCATTACTGGCTGGCCACTCTCCTTGATCCACGGTACAAGGGTAAGGTTGCGGACCTTATGTTACCGTCGCAGAGGGAGCAGAGGATGAGACAACTCCGGGAGGCCTTGCAGAAAGGTCTGTGCAACGCGTTCCCAGAGACTGGGAGGTTACAAACTCCTGGTCCTGGACAACGAGTTGCTGAGGCTTCGGCCAGTCAAAGAAGGAGCGGTGGGGAAGGTGGCCGTCTGACCGATGCGTTCAGACAATTCTTTAGTCCACAGCCCCAAAGTATGATCGGTTCCAGCAACCATCGCCAGCGTCTGATAAACATGGTGCAGGAATATCTAGGGGCAAGGTCAGACTTGGACACCTTTCCCACCGAAAATCCTCTGGCTTACTGGGTCTTGAGGATGGATCACTGGCCAGAGCTTGCACAGTATGCAATTGAGCTACTGGCCTGTCCTGCATCCAGCGTTCTTTCGGAACGCACATTCAGTGCTGCTGGAGGATTTGTCACGGATCACAGGGTGCGCCTGTCCACCGACTCGGTTGATCGACTGACTTTCATCAAGATGAACCAGTCTTGGATCACCACCAGCTACCACACACCTGATGCTGATATAACAGACTAATTGATTTTAACATGTCACATCCCTTCAAGACTGATGCTGATGCTGAGTGCCTGTGCTGTTATGTTGACTGGCTATCCTCCTCCTCCGAGTCCTCAATGATACGATTGATGATGATAGCTTGGAAGATCATTTTTGTTTATGGGTGCCGCCACCAGTGGCTAAGGCCCAATTTTTCAGCCCCTGTTTTACAGGGGCGTGTAATTACAATTTTTTTAGCAATAATTTGCCATAGGGCTCATTGCTGTGCTCCAAGTACAGTATCTGTGAGGGGTTGGAGTGTTGTGGCACCAGTGCCTAAGGCCCAATTTTTCAGCCCCTGTTTAACAGGGGCGTGTCATTACAATTTTTGAAGCAATACTTTGCAACAGGGCTTATTGCTGTGCTCCAAGTACAGTATCTGTGAGGGGTTGTAGTGTTGTGCCACCAGTGCCTAAGGCCCAATTTTTCAGCCCCTGTTCAACAGGGGCATGCAATTACAATTCTTGATCTAATAATTCACAGCAGGGCCCATTGCTGCACCCACCAAGAGTAACTCTGAGGGCTTACAGTGTTGTGGCAACGCCACCACCACCACCACCACGAAAGGCCCAATTTTTCAGCCCCTGTTCAAAAGGGGCATGTAATTACAATTCTTGATCTAATAATTCACAGCAGGGCCCATTGCTGCACCCACCAAGAGTAACTCTGAGGGCTTACAGTGTTGTGGCAACACCACCACCACCACCACCACCACGAAAGGCCCAATTTTTCAGCCCCTGTTCAACAGGGGCATGCAATTACAATTCTTGATCTAATAATTCACAGCAGGGCCCATTGCTGCACCCACCAAGAGTAACTCTGAGGGCTTACAGTGTTGTGGCAACGCCACCACCACCACCACCACGAAAGGCCCAATTTTTCAGCCCCTGTTCAAAAGGGGCATGTAATTACAATTCTTGATCTAATAATTCACAGCAGGGCCCATTGCTGCACCCACCAAGAGTAACTCTGAGGGCTTACAGTGTTGTGGCAACACCACCACCACCACCACCACCACGAAAGGCCCAATTTTTCAGCCCCTGTTCAACAGGGGCATGCAATTACAATTCTTGATCTAATAATTCACAGCAGGGCCCATTGCTGCACCCACCAAGAGTAACTCTGAGGGCTTACAGTGTTGTGGCAACGCCACCACCACCACCACCACGAAAGGCCCAATTTTTCAGCCCCTGTTCAAAAGGGGCATGTAATTACAATTCTTGATCTAATAATTCACAGCAGGGCCCATTGCTGCACCCACCAAGAGTAACTGTCAGGGCTTACAGTGTTGTGGCACCAGCACCACCATCAAAGGCCCAATTTTTACTACCACTGTTCAACAATTATATGTAATTAAAATTCCTGATATAATAGTTGACAGCAGGGCGTTCCAGCACCAACCAAGAGTAACTGTGAGTGCTTACAGTGTTGTGCCAACACCAACAACTAAGGGGCCTATTTCTGAAGAGTATATACGGCAGGTCCCTACTTTCAAACATCCAACTTACAAACGACTCCTACTTGCAAACGCAAGAAGACAACAGGAAGTGAGAGGAAATCTACCACTAGGAAGGAAAATTCTCTCCTGTAAGAATAAATATGGGAGAAAGGTGTCTCCTCTGTACTGATGCTTTATCAGCAATCCTTGTTTCAAGAAAAACACCACATTTCAAAAACAGTTGTCATTGGGACGGAAAGTGAGGTGAAATGTTCTGAACAGGGGCACAGACAGCAAAACAAATGTTACAGGGGTGATAACCCTTACCTATGTTTTCCAAAAAGTTTAAAAATAGATTTTTGGGCTGGAGCTACACTTCAACAATGTACCTGTTCAAAATTACAAACAGATTCTACATAAGAACAAACCTACAGTCCCTGTCTTGTATGCACCGCCTGTATACGGCTGTTCAGAGTATATAGGGCCTTTTTTATTTTATGTGCGGGGTTCCCCTTAATATCCATACAAGACCCAAAGGGGCTGGTAATGGGCTGGGGTAGGGGGGGGGGGGTCATGGGGTAGCTATGCCATTTTTCTTAAAGATTTTCATCCATATTACCGGGACCAGACATTACATTAAAGCCGCAAGCAGTTTTAAATGGCTTTTTTTCCTTTAGAAATGTAATTTTGTGCAGGGACAGTTCTAAACACGGGAAACACGTGGCACTTCACAGGCATACTTTAGACACCCCCCAGGTACGATATTTAAAGGAATATTTGACTTTTTTTTTTTCACTTTATGCATCATTAAAATGACTGCTCCCGAAAAACGACCGTTTTTAAAACTTCTTTTTGCATTGATACATGTCCCCTGGTGCACAACCCGGGTTCCCAAACCCTTTTTAGGACAATAACATGCATAATAGTTGTTATAATTAGCACTTTAGAATTCGAACGTTCGCATCCATTGTATTTAATAGGGTTCTAATGTTCGTACGAACTTTCGGTCCGTTCGCGGGTTCTGGTGCGAACCGAACCCGGGGGTGTTCGGCTCATCACTAGTCAGCACCAACACTTAGTCTCTTTTTCAATGGTTTTATTTAACAAAGTCAGTTAGAGGGATGGAGGGTTAGGGGAGGTTCAGGTACCTTGTATTTGCAGATCACGGGTACTTCTCTTGATCCAGAGGACAAACAGTTTCCACCCTGGATCTAGCAACCACCGGATAGGCCTCTCTCACTGACCTAGCAACCGGTGTTCGGTCAAAAGTCTCTGCCACAGACTTGAAGAATACACATAGTCTCTGCATGATCCTCTGCCACAGGATTATATGATCCAGAACTTTTGCAAAGTCTAAGTACAGTCACACAGTACCAGTTTCTTTCAGCCAAGCCGGCAACACTGTGAGGTAGATGGGCCGGGATGCATCCTCCAATTGAGTCTCCAATTGTTTGGCTTCTTCCCGCAGGCAAGACAGCACGGGACCACCCCTGGACCAGTAGGCCCCAGAAACTCCTGGGCTTTCTATCAGTAACGGAGCCTCGGCCAGCAGGCCCCGAGACAGAAGAACTGTCACGGCACAGGCCAGGAGGGCCATCAGGTCAGAGAGACCCAGAAAACGGTGTCTTTCCCTTAAGTATCCTCTCCCAGAATGCACAGTGGGGGGGACCACTCCCACTGGGCTGCTTCTGGGTAAAAGGCACCCAATACACCCAGCCTGCTGCATTTCCAACCTTGACCTGTTGTGACAGTGACACCTACAGTCAAGTGGAAAATGTGCAAAACAGCTGGACTGGAACAGAAACCAGCAATTTAACACAATCATTCTGAGCCAAACTACAGCTCAGATAACTTAATTTTAAACATAGTGCCTACTCAATAGGAGCAGGGCGCTACATATATATTTCATCTTAATATATATATATAGATAGATATATAGATATCTCTATATCTATATATATATATATATATATAGATATAGATATATATATAGATATATATAGATATATATAAATCTTGTATAATAATAATAAATATGTATCCTTCTTCATTATATATTTCGACTTTAAATATGTAGATGGTCTATAGAGAGATTAAAATTTTTAAGTTTCACAAAGACTTCTCACATGCTATTTGGAAGCTGGAGAGTGTTGAAATGTGGCAGAGCAAAGGGGCCAATTATACACAACCATGTGCCTGCAGGGCAGTGTTTGAACAGGCCCCTTCCAATTCTCTCGCAAGGGTTCCCCTAGTTGAACCCAATCATTTCTACTGATCTACTTCACACAGTTCCAGCCCCATGTTTAACAGGGCACCCTTTTAATAATGTTATAATCTCTCTCATGTGCAGAGGTGACTGAAGAGGTGCCTCCTGAGATGTTAAATTAATGTTTTTAGCACGTTGTGACCTATGCTATTTTCTGGGAGGTTGTCAGATCTTTGAATTAAAGGGAGGTTGATGTGTGTCTGCACTCTGCAATGTGGACATTAATGTGGATCTGCAAAATACCAAAAGACCCCTGGCTTGTATATGTAGACTTTAATTAAAGGCAGAGCAAGAGAAGGCTACCTTTTTATGGTATGATACAGATAATTTGTTGAAAAGAAGCAGTGTACATTGCAGGGGAGCTATGCATAGTTCATGCCTATAACCTATTCCACTTCTTATTGTTAATTTTCTCATGCAAGGCAAATCAACAGGTAACTGCTACAAAAGGATGACCTGTGCAGGTTCACCAAAATGTACTAAACCCTATTGAAGCTAATTGAGAATTTTAGAAATCAGTAATGGCCATTTTCTAGGCTAGAAGACAAGGGATTGTCAAACAAGTGGCATGAGGGTTGAGTACTTTCCTGGGGAATATGTACCAAAGCAAACATTTTTTTTTAATTCTGTTGGGGGGGTTGTGGGTGGTATTTAATAATGCAATATGCTTTTAAATACCATGACTGGGACATGCCCAGACCTGCCTGCGAAGTTGCGCATCTGTATGATGTATACAACCTACTAATGCAAAACTGACATTTACCCCTGGTTCACATTGGTGCAATTTGTCATGCGATTTGTCGCACCCTACTGTCGGCAATTAAACCATTCACGACTCATGCTGCAGCATGAGTCGGGAATGGTTTGAAAAAGGTTATATTATTTTCCGATTTCATTGCGACCCACATCAACTTTAACGTTAACGTTAACGTTCACGCAAATCGCCGTAGGTGTACGTCGGCCTCTTTTAGGGAGCCGTAGCAGCGGGGGACCTGATGCCCGTGGCTGGCGGCAGCTCGAGATTGTGGGAACGAGAGCCAGAATGGGGATCTATCAATGTAAACAGACAGATCCTCTTTCTCACAGGGGAGTTAGAGAGAGATCTGCTGTTCCTAGTGATTAGAAACAGCAATCTCTCTCCTCCTCCAGTCAGCTCAGCCCCCATACAATTAGAAACACCTCCCTAGACCTGCTGTCTCAGATGTATAGATTGAAACTAGGCGCCCAAAAGAGTACAGTCCCATATTTTATCAGAGAGTGGGAAAAAGAATTAAATAAAGAACTGTCAGAGGAACAAATTAAAAAAATGATCAAATGATCAAATCCACTTATTCTACATCTATAAGTTCGTATGTTCAAGAGATGGCCTACAAATTCATGACAAGGTGGTACAGGACACCAGTAAGATTAACTCAGATGTACCCAGAGGCAGATGCCCGGTGTTGGAGAGGATGTGAACAGAGGGGTACATTTATCCACCTGTGGTGGGAATGCCCCATGATTTTGGGTATTAATCGCACCATGGATTGAGAGGCTGACCCCTAGACCTATGGAGTTTACTCCTCTATGCTTCCTATTCCATGGAACACCCGGCTCCATTAAAGCTTACAGGAAGAGTATCACACCACACCTATTGAACGCAGCCAAATTATTGATCCCTAGAATTTGGAAACAGGCCGCCTGTCCAACACTAGAGGACTGGAAAAAGGAGGTTAACCGGATAATGGAAGCCGAAAGGTGGACTCAAGTAGTGAAGGACAAAAAAGGGGAATTTGAGAGGACTTGGGCAGGCTGGATACAGTGTGAACCTGAAATGGGCTGAGGATAGGAGATATGGAAAGGGAAAGCAGGGGGCAAAGTGGATTTATAAGGACCCCCAGTATAGTTGCTTATGGGTTAAGCCATAGAAGTATAAAGAACCGAATCATGAACCTTGACCGGGACTGATATATGTTTTTTATTTTTTTATTTACTTTATTCTTAATTTTCTTTTTTTTTTTTCCCCTCCCTCTCTCTCTCATTGACCTCCCTAATAAATTCTGACTGTGTTGATAGTGTGGAGAGAGAGAGAGAGGGAGTAAAGTCATGCTAAAACAGAGAGGGTAGGGATGGGAAGGGGGGTGGAGGATAAGGAGTAGGGCACACACAGGAGAAGAGGGACTGAAAGTAATATTAGGTTAGAGATTGTAAATGATCACCGGGAGGATATCACAATTTTTATTTTTTTATTTTACATCTCTGGGGAATATGGGTCTGTCACGTAAAATTTGGGGAAGAGTAGGTTGGGAGGATTGCCTGAACGTAAACATGGGCGAAGATATCACAAGGTATAATTATTTATTTAAACACTATGGCCATTAGTGGCCTCCTAAGAGGCCCTGGTAGAGGGGAACCAATAAATAAACACGTTTTCCTTTTTTTTTTTCTTCCCAAAGTTTGTTTGTCCTTTTTTAAATTGGGGAATTAGGCCATGGGGGCCGCTATACACAATTATGGGTAATCAATCCCTAACCACGAGGCACAAATATATATACTATATATATATATATATATATGTATGTGTATATATATATGTATATATTTTTTTTTTCTCTCTTCTCACATTAAAAGAATAGTCACCATGGTCATTAGTGGCCTCTTTGGAAGTAGGAGGGGGCACTGTTCACGGGACAAATAAGGACACAGTAGGATAACACATGACATAAGCAGAAGGAAAGGAGTGAGTGGGGACGGAGCAGACTTACTCAACCGCAGCCAGGGATGGCGTTGAGGGAGGGGGGGAGAGAGAATTATACCGTATATACTCGAGTATAAGCCGACCCAAGTATAAGCCGAGGTACCTAATGTTACCACAAAAACCTGGGAAAACTTACTGACTCAAGTATAAGCCGAGGGTCAACAATGCCCACCCATTGCAACTTCACTAAGCCCATTGCCACCTTACTGTTCCCATCCTCACTGTTCCCATCCTCACTGTTCCCATCCTCACAAGTTCCTATCCTCACCTGTGCCCATCCTCACCTGTGCCCATCCTCACCTGTGCCCAGCCTCACCTGTGCCCACCCTCACTGTGCCCACCCTCACTGTTTTCCTAGAATTGTAATTGAACATTGTAAAATTGTACCTGAAGGCTGTGGCGTCCATCGTTTAAAACTCGCGCTCTCTTCCTGGTCTCTTCTGTGATAGGCGGAACTGCCTGCTGAGAATCGCCTATCATGAACGTTCTCTCATCTTCACCCATCCCAGCAGACACTGTGTTCAGTTTCCGCCAATCACGGACATCTGCTGGGAAACTGAGGATGAGAGAACGTTCGTGATAGGTAATTCTCAGCAGACACAGTTCCGCCTATCACGGAAGGGACCAGGAAGAGCCCGCAAGTTTTAAACGATGGACGCCGCAGCCTTCAGGTACATTTTACAATATTCAATTTCACTGACTCGAGTATAAGCCGAGGGGGGGACTTTCAGCCCAAAAAAAAGGGCTGATAATCTCAGCTTATACTCAAGTATATACAGTATATATTTTATTTTATATATATTTTTTTTTTTTTGGGGGGAGGGGGGATATTATTTTGATAAGATAATTTTGTACCTAGTTCTTTCTCGCAATGCTCATTTGTTCTTATGTAAATGTAGAATGTTGACTGGAAATGTTGAAGCCTATAATAAAATAAAAAACTTTGATTATAAAAAAAAGAAACACCTCCCTAGGGAAGACTTAACCCCTTGATCGCCCCCTAGTGTTAACCCCTTCCCTGCCAGTGACATTTATACAGTAATCGTGGCTTTTTTTTTAGCTCTGATCGCTGTATAAATGCCAATGGTCCCAGAAAAAAATTCAAAAGTGTCTGATCTGTCTGCTGCAATGTCGCCGTCCCGTTTAAAATCGCAATAAAAATTACATAAATATATTCCCCTATTTTGTAGACTCTATAACTTTTGTGCAAACCAGTCAATATACGCTTATTGCTATTTTTTTTTTACCAAAAATATGTAAAAAAATACATATTGGCCTAAACTGATGAAGAAATATTTTTTTTTGTTAAAAATATTGTTTTTTTTAATCAAAAATTGTCGCTGTTTATAGAACAAAAAAATCTGCAGGGGTGATCAAATACCACCAAAAGAAAGCTCTATTTGTGGGGAAAAAGGACATCAATTTTGTTTGGGTACAGTGTTGCACGACCATGCAATAGTCAGTTAAAGCAACGCAGTGCTGTAATCGCAAAAAATTGCCTGGTCATTAAGGGGGAAAATCTTCCGGTCTGTAAGTGATTAAATGAAGTCACAAGCAGCAGTGAAATCGAGGTACAAATAGCACTGATTTGCAGCTTTGAAGTTATGCTGACGTGGCATGATTTCAAAGCCGCACTGATGTAAACCAGGGCTTACAAAGAAGAAAATGCTTTTTGCATTTGCTATATTACCGATAAATGACAGTTCCTGGCTGCTTCCTTCTATTTGTAAGAAAAGCAGCTGGGGATGATTCTTTTCATCTATATCAGACCTTTATTCTAGATGAGGGTTTGGTGTAGATGTTATTGGAGGAACCATCAGAAGAAAAAAAAAGCATGGTTCCCACTAAACATACATACCTGACCTTAATCCTTGATGAGAGTCTGCTATGGGCGTCAAAAGGGAGCTCATGCAAAAAAAAAAAAAAAAAAGGGGCAAGGTCTCCTTTGGGTTTGGCTCTGGTATGAAATTTAATGGCAAACCCCATGCAAAAAAGCAAGAAACAAAGTATAAAACCACATTTATTAGCAACTCTACTCTGCTTACATCAGGGGTCTCCATACTTTTCAAGCAAAGGGCCAGTTTACTGTCTTTCAGACTTCAGGGGGGCCGGATTCTGACCAATGCGGGTAGAAAATGCCCCAGGGCCGAGCATCAGTGAGAATAAACATGGGCCCAGTGTTGGTGGGCAGTAGGAGGAGGAATAGTGCTCCATCATTGCTATTAGTGGAATAAATAGTGCCCCGTTGTTGGTGTCATTGGGAGGAATAGTGCCTCATATGGTTGGGAGAAATACTGCCCCAGGGGCCAGTTAAAGGCTAGCAAAGGGCCACATCCGGCCCTCGGGCCGCAGTTTGGAGACCGCTGGCTTACATAAAAGACAATGAAAACATAGACCAACCCTTTCCAAAATGGCCACCACGGCACTTCCAGCGTGTGTCTGTATCTCTCCTGATGCATTTCATTGAGATTTATTTAATCATAGAATCCTATGTCCTGACACGTTTCATTGGGATCAGCTTTCTCATATGATCCTATGTCTTTTATATAAGCATAGTAGAGTTGCTAATAAATGTGGTTTTATACTTTTATATGCTGCACTAAGGTCCTTTTTTATATTTTACATGGGGCAGAATACCAGGATGAGTGGAGATTGGAGCATATGAACTCAACTGTGCATTCAAAGCCCTGACATGTCAGTAAGCCTGATGGTTTGATAAGGTGCATTGTCTCAAGGGAGTGGTGGGGTGCAAATGGTGGATGATACACACTAATGTGGTGATTTTGCACTTGAAGTGATTGTAAAGGCAGAAGGTTTTCTAGCTTAATGCACTCTATGCAACAAACAAAACCTGCTATTATTATTGCAGGCGGGGGTGTACTAACGGAGGAAGGGTGAAGTTATGCTTTAACAACCAATGACAGTAGAAGTTGATATATATAGCAGCAGTAGAAAAATGCTAATGTATGATGAATACAGAGCTACATTAATTAATATATTTGATATTTGCCGGGAGTTCCACTGTAAATAGTTTTAGTATATTTATGAATATTTCCATTAGAATGATGCTCAGGAATCTATCCTCTGTTTTGAATTATAATTATTGTTTTATTAATAAAATATTAGCTTTTCTGCCTTACAGATGAGAAAACATTGAGAACTGTACTTGAATGGAAACAATTACTTTTACTGTCTGTGTGTTTGATTATTTTTATTACACCCTTTTTATTAGTCTTTGCTTGAATTTGCTGACATTTTGTTAATCATTTTCTTCTTGGGTCCAAGTACAGTAATAATTTACTTATTTGGGTCTACAGAGAATTTTTTTTTAGGAAACTGTGCTCTAAAGTATAACTGGCCTTTTTTTCATTTGTACATGCCCCAACAGCTTATGATAAAATGCCAATATGATGTGTTATCGTTACTGAAGAGACGTTCTGTTTCTGGAAATATTGCCTTTAGCCTCCTGGATCTGAGAATATACGGCTCAGCTCTGATGAAATCTATTTCTGGAGATGGATTGTTCAGCCCAATGCAGAGCAGGTCTTCAAACATCATCATCTATTGGTGGCTAGGGACAATTTGTTCACAGATAGATGTAAATACATGGCCAGACCAGGCCATTGGAAACAAGATTCATCTTCAGCAAATATAACAAACATAACCCATCATATTGATATTTTTCTTGAAGGGACAAATATGAATTCTAAATGTTTAGTGAAAGTACAGTTTTACCTTAAAGTATATCTAAAAACTTTTAGTATAAACTATTAACTTCACTAATAGATGCAACGGGTGTCTGTGTTGTATGATTGATATGTAGCTTCAGCTGCCTACAGTATACAGCGCTGTGTTCCAGCAGTGGGAAGAGAACTTCCCATCCTGCTCCCTGAACAAAATTGAGTCAAGCTGAGCACTGCTCAGCCTTTCACGGGGATCTTTGTATTCTATTAATGAATACAAAGTTACATCTGTTTGGCTGAGGCAGAAAGGTGGGCTGATAACATGTCAATTTCCAGCTCAGCCAATTTACAGGAAGTGGAGAAGACAGTGCAATATATAGTAGAAGCATGTTGAAGAATTAAACAATATAAGTGCCTTTTCAAGAACAATAATAGGTATCTGGGGGACAAAACTGACAACACACTTGTAGGCAGGTGTAGTCTACTTCCTTTACTGCAGACAGTGCTCTTCCACTGCAGCACTCTTGTTGGGGAGGAAGTCAGGAGGAACAAAGTTCCTCTATGGTTTCCTTGGGTCACTGGGGAAGCTATCCTATTGGATGCTGCCACGCTATGTGACTCTAGCAGCCATCTTTGGCTTCCAGATTTGGCTTGCATTTTGTTAGTTAGTAGAGTAGGGACAGAGTTGGGAAAAACATTAGATAAACTCCTCTTTAAGGTGTCCTCAAGAGATCTCCTCTTCTGCACTCTCTGTAGGGATGGGGTGAGTTCTGAGACTTTCCCCTTGTAATGGTGGTCAAGAAGGGTTCCCAACCAATAGTGATTCTTCTCCTTTATGGCACATATTCTTGGGTCCTTCGCAGGCTTTGAAACATGAGGGAGCCCATGCACCGCAAATTTGCGGAGGCATGAGAAGCAAACTCCTCTGGGTCACTCAGGATTATAGTATCTGGAACTGCCTCCTCCCAGCCACGTACTACTCCCAAGTGTTCTGCGGATGGAAAACCATCTCTTACTGTTTGACGTATGTCTTTCTCTGCTCCAATGCCTCGAAAACTGCCAGAATCCTCCTCCTTCTCCCTCTCTTCTTGTGTGTTTTGTGGCATAGGAACAATGGTGTCTGCATAAAGTGGGCCTTGAGAGGAAAGGAAGTCCTCCTCTTCCTCCCATTGCTCTGCCTCAAATGACCTGTCCATAATGCCATGCAGAGTCTGCTTCGGCAGGAACACAACAGGGATTGTGTCACTGATGCATGCATTATCACGGCTCACCATCCTTGTGACCTCCTCAAACGGTGACAGTACAGTGCATGCGTCCTTTATAAAAAGGCCATTGGCGTGGAAAAAAAAGCCGAGACGGCCTGAGCCTGTTGTTGTGCCATACTCACACAGGTACTCATTGATGGCCCTCTGCTGCATGTGCAGCCGCTGAAGCATTGCCAAAGTCAGGTTCCACCTGGTGGGCTTGTCACAAATCAGGCGGTTTAGGGGCAGGTGGAATTTCCGCTGAATTTCAGACAACCGAGCACTGGCTGTGTATGACCGCCGGAAATGGCTACAGACTTTTCCAACCCTGGGTACCTATTAAGGAAACGCTGCACTATCAAATTGAGGACATGTGTGAGGGGCAGACAGGAGGTTTGTGCCATTATCACACACAGCCATTCCTGGCTCCAGCTGGCGTGGTATGAACCACCTCTGGGCCTGTCCCTGCAGAGCTGCAAGAATCTCTGCTCGAGTGTTGTTCCTGTCCCCTAGACACACCAGCTGAAACACTGCATGGCACCTTTTAGCCTGACTCGAATAGCCCCTTGAATGCTTAGGGGGTACTTGTGGTTCATAGGACAATTCAGCAGAGGAGGGCATGGAGGCGGAGGATTTGGAAGAGCTGACAAATCTGGCATCTTCACCACTAGCTGTATGGAGACGTGGGAGCACAACAAACTGCAGCACTGAGCCCTGTCCTGCATCCTTCCGAGTTGGAAGCAGAGTTACCCAGTGTGCTGTGAACTAAATATATCGTCCCTGACCATGCTTGCTGGACCACGTGTCAGCAGTAACATGGACTTTGCGGCTGGCTGCCTTGCCCAACGATGCCACAACATTGCCTTTCACGTGATGGTACAGAGCTGGAATGGCCTTACTTGAAAAGAAATAGTGACTGGGAACCTGCCATTATGGTACAGCACATTCTGCAAATTCATGGAAGGGGCAGAATCCACCAGATGGAAAAGTAGAAGTTGTAGAGCCAGCAGCTTTGACAAGCTTGCATTTAGACGCTGGGAATGTGGATGGCAGTGACTGTATTTTTTTTCACTGCAGCAGATGGGTCAAAGAAATTTGCCAGCTATATGTGAAGCTGGTGGTGTGCTGCTGGCTGATGTGCTGCAAGGACCTGGGACACCCTGCGCTATACCATCATCCCTGTCAGTGGAGGTTGCTGAGCGTTCATGAGGTATAGTGGGGGTAGACTGAGGTAAGTAAGGAGGAACAGATTTGTGCCTCTTTTGTGTGGCTTTCAGGTGCTCTTGTCAACAGGCTGAGTGGTGGGAGGTTAAATGCCTTGTCAAGCATGTGGTACCCAAATGGCTGCTGTTTTTTCCATGCTTGATGTGCTTGGGACAAAGTTTGCAAATTGCAACAGTGCAATCAGCTGCACATGTGCTAAAAAAGGCCCAGACAGCTGAGCTGTGGAAAGTGGGCCGGGAGATAACAGCTCCACAATGTGATGGAATAGGGTGGCTTCTCTCTACTCTTCCATGATGGCTGCCTCATTGGGGTTGTGCCTCACCCAAATTTTCCTCCTCTGCTCTATCTGGCACCCAAGTAGCGTCAGTGACCTCATCATCTCCTCCATCCTCATTACCACTGGATACAACTTGGCAATACGCTGTGGCTGGAAAAACATGACTGCGAATTTGTGTACCATTGTTCTCTCTGTAGGCTCATGTTCATGGGGTGTTTTTGTTAAACTTGCAGTAACGCACTGAACTGTACGGTGTTAAACTTGCAGTAATGCACTGAAATATACTGCGTTAAGCGTGTAGTAATGCACAGAACTGTACTGCGTTAAATGGCATGTAACACACTGAAATATACGGCGTTAAACTTGCAGTAACGCAATGAAAAATACTGTGTTAAACAGTCACTACACTCACACTAACTGAACTATCCCTACATTCACACTAAACTGATATTCTACACTGACAATAGAATCAGACTTGGGGGGGCGCGGTCTGAGCATGGCAAGGTGAGGACGCACCGAGCAGGAGCTCCAAGCAACCCACCTGATCTGTCCTGGAGTGGTATCTCTGTAGCCGGAAATTCAGCGGCATGAGAACGGTCCGTGAGCGGGTAACCAGAACCTCTCGCAAGGCAGAGGAGAGCAGGAAGCTACAGCCGGACATTCAATTTTTTTTTGCAGAAAGGCTGGAACAGAATAAGGCAGCAGCAGCAACAGCTAGAGCGGAGAGGGATACGAGCAGAAGTAGCGGACGGGATAGAGGGGAGGACACTAAAGGTATTAGGCCGGCTGAAAGTGCGGAAACCACTGAAGATACCGGTGTATGTGCCCAGCAAGAGAGTATGGAGAAAGATCTACGGGCTTTAATTCAGGCATTGCCTACTAGAGTGGATCTAGAGGCATTGCCTACGAAAGCAGACATAGAGACTCTTATATTCAAGGTGGAAGAAGCGCACTTAGCAGATATGCAGCAAGTCTATGGTGAGATTCAGTCGGTAAAGGAACGCTTGGAGTCAGGTGAGGAAAAAACAGCCGCTCTGGGGGAGAAGATGGAGGCATGGGAAAAGGAGAGAGAGGACTATATGGAAACAGTCTCGGATATGCAGCTTCAGATTGAGGAGCTGGGAGACCGAAGTCGCCGCTGCAATTTAAGGCTGAGGGGGGTCCCCGAAGAGCCAGGTCAGAAGAATCAGGAAACCCTCCGGGATAAGGTAATGAAAAGTTTTAATACAATATTGGAGGGTAAAGTCCCAGCAAATATGGAGATGGACAGAATACACAGAGCCCTGGGCCCCAAACCTACAGACCCCAAGAGACCTCGCAATATAATATGCCGCCTACACAGGTATACGCATAAAGAGATAATCGCGAGGAAAGCATGGGAGGTGGGTGTAGTTGAGGTTGGAGAAGGGACTGTTAAGATTCTGCCCAACCTCTCCCGAGCTACATTACAGCGCAGGGCTGTGATGTGACCAATATTAGACTGTGTCCGGTGGGAGGGGGGGACATACCGCTGGAGGTACCCCCTAGCAGTGGTGATAAAAAAGAACTCAGCTATGTTTGTACTTCAACTATACAGTGACCTCCCTAAACTGTTTTCATTCCTCGGGGTAAAACCGTTCCCAGTCCCAAATTGGAGGTTGCCGATATCACAGCTGAAAAAATAAAATACAGAAGGTATGAAGAAGCTCCAAAACATATAAGGGAAATGACGGAAGAAAAAGCAGACGGTAGAAGTAAATGATGCATATTGGACATAGATTGGGCCATGTGGATGAAGATGAGGGTGGAGAAGAAAGGAGGGGAGAACGGAGGCAGGAGGAGAACTTCTGGAGACTTTTTTTTCCCTCACCCCCCCGTCTAATGGGGAACTTGAGTAGAGTCCCCCTGGCCCCTTTTTTTTTTCCTCTCTCTCTGCCTTTTTTTTTTTTGATATATTTAAATAATGGGAATGTGGAATTTTTGAACAATTTTTGAATAATAGAGTGAATAGAGTGAAGATCGGAATTAATGTTTGGTCTTATAGGAATGATGATATTTAATTAAACCAGCTAGCGGTCGGAATAGGACAACTATATTTTATATTTCTTTCTTTTTATATATATATATATATTGTGACAGCAGGAAGGTAAAGTCACCTGGTTGCATCCAGGGGGGCAGGTATATTTCTCCCAGATTCAGGCTTTATGCCGACTTATACAACTAGGGAGAGAGTTGATGAAGCCCAGCTGAGGCTAGTGGGCTCATGGATGATTCATACCTCTAGGGAGAGTGCTGGGCGTCGTGCAGGCAGGGAGTTGATGAGACCAGCTGAAGCTTGTCAGCTCGTTTAAGGCCTCTATAAAAACTCCCAGCTTCATTAGGTGTTTGCTCATGCCTGGAACCAGACCTGTGTGGACTGTCTAGGGAGAGTGAACCCCTGTGCGGTGAGACAAAGCCTGTGTGGCTATTTGTTTGGACATTTACTAAACCAGGGACTTAGGGACTAGGACAGCACCAGGCTGATCCCAGTTGTTAGTTAGGGAAACCTGCATGTTTAGTCAGAGGTCAAGCTGACCAGGATTTATTTTGTTTATGTTTCTTTTTGCTTTGCTGTGTTTTTGTCACTGTAAATAGAGAAATAAACCGCACCTTTTGATCTTGAAAACCACAACCTCCGTCTGCTGGGCCTGTTTTTGTGTGGGGAGCCCATCCAGGGGGTCACACACACCCACTACCGAGCTAACCCCCTCACAGTTGGTGGAGAATACAGGCAGTTTTTTTTTAAGCCAGCATGGAGGAGATACTGAAACAGCTGGCTCTAGCAAATGCCAATCAACAGCAGACAAATGCAGGTTTGCAAAAGAGCTTCGCAGCCCAGCAACAAGCCCAGCAGCAATCTGAGGCCCACTTCATAGACCTGTTGCAGAAGCAAGAGCAGAGACTACAACAACAGTTGGAAGCAGTAATGCAGCAATGTCCGCAGACCAGTGAGGAAAGCCGTCCCACTAATACCGCGTCCTTTGGGGTGAGTCGTTTATTGACAAAAATGACTGGAGAGGATGATCCAGAGGTATTTTTGACCACATTTGAAAGGACTGCTGAAAGAGAAAAGTGGCCTGAGGAGCAGTGGGCTGGACTGGTGGCTCCTCTGTTAACTGGTGAATCGCAGAAAGCTTACTATGACCTAGAGCCTGACCAAGCAAAAGACTATGTGATGCTAAAAGCTGAAATATTGGCAAGGCTGGGTGTCACCCTGGCTGTCCGGGCTCAGCGTGTGCATAACTGGACTTTCCAGCTTGGAAAACCCCCCAGGTCTCAAATGTATGATCTCATTCACCTGAGCAGGAAGTGGCTACAGCCAGAGACTTTGTCCGCACCGGAGATTGTGGAACGTGTTGTGATGGATCGTTTCTTGAGAGCTCTTCCTACCGCCATTCAAAAGTGGGTAAGCCATGGAGACCCAGAAACGGCCGGTAAACTTGTGGATCGTGTAGAGAGATACTTGGCTGCAGAGAACCTGACGGCCTCTTCCAGAGACTCTCGGACTTTCCACCCTAAGACCAGACCATCCCCAGGGGCGGATAAGATGATTCCAAGGGGTGAGGGTGGAGAGAGTGAGAGGGTGGGAGCTCTGCCCAGGGTTTGGCGAGAACAGCCTGGGAAGTCGGGGGCTCAAGAGGCAGCCAAAAGGATTGTTTGCTACCGCTGCCGGCAAGCGGGACATATTGCAGCAAATTGCCCGGTTGTGGAGGAACCCATGCAATGTGACTTTCTGACGGACAGACGTCAGTCGCTGTGTGCGACAGTCGCATGCACTGCCATTCGGGGAACTGAGAAACATTTATGCAAAATGTGTATTAATGGTAGAAATGTTGTGGTATTACTGGATTCAGGTAGCCTTGTGACCCTGATAAAGGCTGAATTAGTTAAAACAGAGGTCTCTGGGAATAGCAAGGTAGCTGTTATTTGTGTGCATGGGGACACCCGAGAGTATCCAGTGACTACAGTGTGTTTCAAGACCCCCAAAGGTACCCTCTCTCATCCAGTGGGGTTAGTATCTCAATTACCGCATGATGCCATTGTGGGAAGGGATTTTCCGAAGTTCTGGGAACTGTGGGATGATCCTGAGCCCCCCACTGGTGCCCCTATGTACCAGGAAGGTGATAGCCAGAACTCCTCTGAGAGTGGTGAGGACTCTCCAGAATTTCCCTTGTCAGTATTGGCAGGCGAGACTCAAGAAACTGGAGAGGAGCCCACCTCCTCAGACGAAAACCTACCGTCTGTGGAGTTTTCTGATCTTGAGGTTCACAGGGAAAATTTTGCCACAGAACAGTTAAAAGACCCCGCCCTAATAAAGGCACGGGAAAATGTAGTGGAAATAGATGGCGAGTTAGTGAACCCAGATAATACCTGCACTTACCCATACTTCAGCGTAGAGAAGGACCTACTGTATCGGGTGGCAAAAAGGGCAGAAGAAACCGTTGAGCAGCTTGTGGTGCCCAAACCTTACAGGAAGTTGGTGTTGGAGTTGGCCCATGGGCACATTCTTGGAGGTCATCTGGGGACAGAGAAAACCCGAGAGAGGGTATTACAGAGATTCTATTGGCCTGGGGTGATGAAGGACATAGAAAATTATTGTTCCTCCTGCCCTGTGTGTCAGAGGTCGGCCCTGATGCCACATTTCCGTAGCCCGCTGGTCCCTCTACCCATCATTGAGGTCCCGTTTGAGAGGATCGCAATGGATTTGGTAGGTCCTATAATCAAGTCCGCTAGGGGGCACCAGTACATATTAGTTATAATGGACTATGCCACCCGTTATCCAGAAGCGATCCATCTCCGAAATACCTCGGCCAAAACCATAGCCAAAGAGCTATCTCTTGTTTTTAGCCGGGTGGGTATTTGTAAAGAACTGCTTACGGACCAAGGTACACCCTTTATGTCCCGGGTTATGAAAGAGCTGTGTAAATTGTTCAAAGTGACGCAATTGCGTACCTCTGTGTATCACCCCCAAACCGATGGGCTGGTTGAAAGATTCAACAAAACCCTAAAACAAATGTTGAAGAAAGTGGTGGATAGAGATGGAAAGGATTGGGACTCTCTACTTCCTTATTTGATGTTTGCTGTTAGGGAGGTGCCCCAATCCTCTACGGGATTCTCCCCCTTTGAGTTACTGTATGGGAGACACCCAAGAGGGCTGTTGGATATTGCCAAGGAAACTTGGGAAAGTGAGAGTTCTCCCCACAGGAGTGTGATTGAGCATGTCGCCCTGATGCAAGATCGAATTGCACAGGTAATGCCCATCGTGAAGGAACATTTGGCCCAAGCGTAGTTGGCACAGCAGAGAGTGTACAACCGTGGAGCCAAGACCCGTACCTTTTCCCCGGGGGATAGGATATTGGTACTTGTCCCTACGGTTGAAAGTAAATTCCTTGCCAAATGGCAAGGCCCCTACGAGATAATGGAAAAAGTGAGCGAAGTGAATTACAAGGTCAGACAACCAGGAAGGCGAAAGCCCGAACAGATCTATCACGTTAATCTGTTGAAAGCCTGGAGGGATAGAGAGTCCCTAGTCGCAGAAACTTGGTCACCAGCTCAAACTGGTTGCGTGATTCCGGAGGTTGGAATAGCAGCCACCTTGTCACAACCCCAACAACAGGAGGTTAAGGAGTTTGTGCTTCGCAACAAGGAGGTGTTCTCTGAGCTGCCGGGACAAACATCTGGGGTAGAGCATGATATTATTACCCCGCCCGGTGAAAGGGTGAAGTTAAAACCCTATCGGATCCCAGAGGCCCGACGGGAGGCAATACGGGAGGAAGTACAGAAAATGCTGAACTTAGGGGTGATAGAGGAGTCCCAAAGTGATTGGTCTAGTCCCATTGTGTTGGTGCCTAAACCGGATGGGAGCTGGCGATTTTGTAACGATTTTCGTCAGTTGAACAAAGTTACAAAATTTGACACCTACCCCATGCCACGTATAGATGAGTTGATCGACCGGCTGGGAACAGCCCGATACATGACGACTCTTGACCTCACAAAAGGGTATTGGCAAATTCCCCTGGCCAAGTCGGCCAAAGAGAAAACCGCATTTGTAACCCCAGACGGGGCGTTCCAATATAAGAGAATGCCGTTCGGGTTACAGAATGCGCCGGCCACATTCCAGCGGAAAATGGACCAGATACTGAGGCCCCATCGGAAGTATGCTGCGGCTTACCTGGATGACGTAATTGTCCATAGCACAGATTGGGCCTCACATCTGCCAAAAGTGCAAGCAGTCCTAGACTCTATCCGGGAAGCGGGGTTTACGGCTAACCCCAAGAAGTGTACCATTGGGCAGGAGGAGGCCAAATATCTTGGGTACACCATTGGCAGGGGAGTAATAAAAACCCAACTCAACAAAGTCGAGGCCATCCAGAGTTGGCCACGTCCCAACAGCAAGAAGCAGGTACGAGCCTTTCTGGGAATCGCGGGTTATTATCGGCGCTTCATTCCCCACTTTGCTTCTAAGGCTGTGCCCCTAACCAACCTGACGAAAGGGAAAGGGTCGGTCATGATTAAATGGACCCCCGAGGCTGAGGCAGCATTCCAATTCTTGAAACAAGCCTTATGTAGCCAGCCAGTGTTGTACTCACCCGACTTCTCTAAAGACTTTGTCGTACAAAGTGATGCGTCAGATGTGGGGTTAGGAGCAGTATTGTCCCAGGTCTGGAACGGGGAAGAGCACCCAGTCATTTACCTCAGCAGGAAGTTGAAGTCCCATGAGGTAAATTACGCCACGGTTGAAAAGGAGTGTTTAGCGGTGAAGTGGGCTCTAGATTCCCTTCGGTACTATCTGCTAGGTAGGCACTTTGACATGGTTACGGATCACGCTCCGTTAAAGTGGATGGCTCAAAACAAGGAGACAAATAGAAGAGTAAATAGGTGGTTCCTGGCCCTACAGGAATTCAACTTCACAGTAAAGCATCGCCCTGGCGTTCAAATGGGGAATGTGGATGCTTTGTCTCGAGTACATGAATGCCTGATTGCTGGTGTTCCAACCCCAAGGTTAAAACAAGAGGGGGGGGTATGTGACAGCAGGAAGGTAAAGTCACCTGGTTGCATCCAGGGGGGCAGGTATATTTCTCCCAGATTCAGGCTTTATGCCGACTTATACAACTAGGGAGAGAGTTGATGAAGCCCAGCTGAGGCTAGTGGGCTCATGGATGATTCATACCTCTAGGGAGAGTGCTGGGCGTCGTGCAGGCAGGGAGTTGATGAGACCAGCTGAAGCTTGTCAGCTCGTTTAAGGCCTCTATAAAAACTCCCAGCTTCATTAGGTGTTTGCTCATGCCTGGAACCAGACCTGTGTGGACTGTCTAGGGAGAGTGAACCCCTGTGCGGTGAGACAAAGCCTGTGTGGCTATTTGTTTGGACATTTACTAAACCAGGGACTTAGGGACTAGGACAGCACCAGGCTGATCCCAGTTGTTAGTTAGGGAAACCTGCATGTTTAGTCAGAGGTCAAGCTGACCAGGATTTATTTTGTTTGTTTCTTTTTGCTTTGCTGTGTTTTTGTCACTGTAAATAGAGAAATAATCCGCACCTTTTGATCTTGAAAACCACAACCTCCGTCTGCTGGGCCTGTTTTTGTGTGGGGAGCCCATCCAGGGGGTCACACACACCCGCTACCGAGCTAACCCCCTCACAATATATATATATATATATATATATATATATATATATATATAAATATGAAACTGTTTATTTTTCCTTTTTTAGGGGATGGTAAATCTGAATAAATGTAAATGTTTATAGAGGGAATGGAAAGGAGTGAGAACGGTGGTAGCAGGTGGTGGCAGGAGGGAGATATCCTACCTGGTATCTGCTGATTGCTGCCTGCGGTAGTCCCTCGCCCCCCCCTTTTTTTCTTTTTATTTTTTTAGAGGTGCTGTGGTATGATAAGGGCCTTTTTTTTTTTTTATATGGAGTTTGGGGGGGAGGGGGGGAGAGAATAGGGGAGGTGAGGAGGGGGTGGTTAGCACATATTGGGGTGGGGGAAGCACTACATAGGGGGTTTTCTGCCTTCCCCCTTTTTTTTGTTTGGGAAGGGGGTCCCCGCCATTCTTTTTTCAGGGGGGATAGAACGGAGGTTGTACAGTAGAATGGAGAGCAGAGAGACTAAGCTTTCCCATAGAAAACACAGATAAGGGATGAGAAGGGTAAGGGTAAAAACACAAGCAATAACACATGAGATAAGGAAAAGAAAGAGCACAGGTCGGGGGGCGGGGAGGGGGGGAGGGGGGGTAGGATGGGGTGGGGTTTTTGAGGGTGGAATTTAAGGGGTCACATAAGATAGGGAGGGGGGGAAAGTTTTTTTCTCATTCCTTTTTCAGGAATAATTATAGAGGTGGGAGGAGGCCTACCTACCCCCCTTTTTTTTGGGGGGGGGGTGACGGTGTGGATATAGGAGATATTATACCATATTAATTATTATTTGATTATATTAATTATCTCAGAGAAGGCGGGTACAGAAGGGAAATTATAGAGTAAAATAGTAATACCTAAATATAAATAATGCATTTTGTTTTTTTATTACATATATATATATATATATATATATATATATAAAATATCTTTTTCTTCTCTAGTGTGGGGATTTCACGCTATAAGATATTGGTATTTTTTTGTTTGTTAGTTTTATATTTATTTATTATGAATTGATCAGACTGGGAAATGAAGGGAGAGAGGAGGGGAGGAAGAGAGGGAGAGGAGGGAAGAGGTAGGAGGGAGAGAGAGGGGGGAGATGAGGGGATAGGGCAAATGGGGGAGGGGATAAAAATATGGAGTAAACTGGGGGAATATGCAGATTAGAGGTTGCCTCTCCTAGGCTGGGATAATTTTACATTTTCTCCCCCCCCCCACCTCATCCTCCTTCTGTAGCTGGTCCAGTGTGTTATATAAAACCGTTTGTTGGTCTTCTTTATTTATTTTTTTGTATGGAGCTTTTTGGAGATACAAGATATAAGGAAGATATGATGTATATAAATGTATAATGATGTATAAAGATGTGAATAATCAGGTGGGGGTTTGCTTGGAATGCTCAGGCCGGGGGCAGCGATGTTCAACCCGGCCCCCAAATAGGATAAACACTCAAGGAAGAGTATTAGTGATTGAGTGAATAAAGCAGGATTGCTTTAGGAACTTCCAGGTGGCCAACAACGGGCCTACGGGGAGTCCCTAGATAGTTAGGAAGGGAGGGGGAGGGCTAGGGATAGTGGGTTAGTAGATAGGGATTAGCAGGGGAGGGTTTTTTTTTTTTTGTTACCATCTCCTCTCTCGTTCTCCCGCGTTGGGGGGTACCCTGCCGCCTATTGGGTTGCCCTTCCAGGGAAATAGAGATCAGGAGAAATTGAATCGTTGCTAATTATGTCATTTAACGTAAGGGGAATGAATGTCCCTGAAAAACGACAGATGTTGTTACAGGAATTGAGGAGACAGCATATTGATATTGCCTTCATCCAAGAAACCCATTTTAGAGAGAACAACCCCTCTATGTTGAGGAACAGAGAGTACCCAGTGGCATACCATGCAATTAATTCAGAGGCTAAAACAAAGGGTGTGTCGATTTTAATTTCTAATAAAGTTTCCTGGGTTTATAGAGATGCACTGATAGATAGATAGGGAGGGAAGGTATCTTTTTATAAAGGGAACAATTGGAGGGACGGTAGTGACATTGACGTCCTATTATGCTCCTAATATACAACAAGATATATTTGTTAAAAAAATGATGAGACAATTAACAGTATTTACAGAGGGGCAGTTGATCTTTGGAGGAGATCTTAATGTCCCGTTAATTCCTACTGAGGATACGTAATCAGGGGCATCATCAATGCAACCTAAAATAAGAAAGTGGATTGCAAAAGAATTGGCAGAGGCAAAAATGGTGGATGTATGGCGGTTATTTCACCCGAAGGAAAGAGACTATTCATTTTTCTCCAACCCGCATAAAGTATACTCAAGAATTGATGTCTTCCTTATTCCTCATAAACAACTACATTCAGTTAGGGAATCCACTATTGGTTTGATTACTTGGTCAGACCATGCACCGATCTATCTGAGTTATGATTTGGCGGAGAGAAACCGGACGTCTCCAATGATGTGGAAACTAAATGAGAGTCTGTTACAGGATCCGAAGGTAACGGAGGACATTAGAAAGGAGATGGGCTGGTTCTTTCGGGCGAATGATAACTCAGAGAGTTCATTAGGAGTAATCTGGGAAATTCATAAGGCTGTAATAAGAGGGGTACTGATTAAACATGGAGCGAGGATTAAGAAAGAGAGGGAAGTTAAATTAAAAGGTTTACTAGAAAAAATTCAAAGATTGGAGGCACAACATAAACATGCTCAGACTACAGATCTAGAACGGGAATTACTAAAAAGGCGCGGACAAACGAACAAATTATTACAGTATAGAGCAAAAATGGCATCACAGATTGGTTGTAAAAGCAGCTATGAATCAGGCAATAAGTGTGGAAGACAATTAGCAAGGGCCTTACGTGAAATACAGACAAGGACATACATACCTTTGGTTAAAAAAAAAGATGGAACAGAAGCTCAGCTAGCACGACAAATAGCGGAGGCATTTGGCGACTACTATGCCTCATTGTATAACCTAAGACTGAGAGAACCAGAGCAGGCCGAGATGGAGGAATATGTAACATCGAGTGGTATGCCGAGCCTGGCGATAGAGGTCAGTGAGAAATTGCAGTTGCCAATAACATTGGAAGAAGTCCAAAATGCAGTAAGAGAGTCAAAGATAGGGAAAGCACCAGGGCCAGATGGGTATACGGCCCAATATTACAAGACATTTTTTTCTGAGCTAGGACCTTTTATGGTTAGAATGTTCAACGATCTGGGAGAAATAACTCCCTTTCATTCAGAGACAGTTAAAGCCATGATATCAGTAATACCAAAAGAAGGTAAGGACCCAAAGCAATGTAGCAGTTACAGGCCAATATCTCTGCTCAATGCTGATTTAAAAATATTTAGCAAGATAATAGCCTTGAGATTACAACAACATCTCCCCTTTTTGATTCACCAAGATCAAGTTGGCTTCATACCAACAAGAGAAGCAAGGGACAATACCATTAAGGCAGTGAATCTGATACATATAGCGAACTCGACTAAGACCCCCTGCGTCTTTCTTGGAACGGACGCAGAGAAGGCCTTTGATCGGGTAGGATGGGAGTTTATGTTTGCGGTCCTACGACATATAAAAATTGGAGAGAAAATGACTAATTGGATCGCAAGCATGTATAAAGGCCCTACAGCCCAAGTGAAAGTTAATGGAGAGGTGTCCCCACTTTTTAAGATATCAAATGGGACAAGACAGGGTTGTCCACTGTCTCCTTTGATATTTGTATTGACTTTGGAGCCTCTTTTGTGCAGAATACGGGCAAATAAGGATATCATGGGAATTGAAATAAGGGGATCACAGCATAAAGTCGCAGCATATGCAGACGATATGTTATTTTCAATGATAAACCTGATTGTGAGCCTCCCTAATCTGTTTAAGGAAATTGAGCAGTTTGGTAAACTCTCATATTTCAAGATAAACTGTGCAAAATCAGAAGCCTTGATGGTAGCAACCCCGAAGAAGCAGATGGAATCAATAAGGTTAAGTAATAAATTTAGATGGCCAGATCAGGGGCTGAAGTATTTGGGAACTATAATTGCGGCAGATACAGCCAAATTTTTTTAATTAAATTTCCTCCCAATATTGAGTAAAATACGGGGATTACTGGAGAAATGGCACAAGGGGATATTCTCATGGTTTGGAAGGGCTAATATAATCAAAATGAACGTCTTACCAAAGATACTGTATCTTCTTCAGGCAATCCCAATTGCAATTCCAAGATCGTTTTTTAGTCGTATGCAAACATTACTTATGAAATTTATTTGGGCCGGTAAATAACCGAGAATTAGGAGGTCATTCGTTTTTTTGCCAAAACAATATGGGGGGATGGCGGTGCCTAATGTATACAAGTATTATCAAGCAGTACATTTAGGACGGGTATTAGATTGATGCCGACACAGGGACATGAAAATATGGCCAAATTTAGAACAGGCACAATGTAGGGAATTACTAAGTAGAGCACCCTGGTGTTTCAAAAATATTACAACTAATACCAAGACGCACCCAACAATAGGGACAACACTTCGAGTATGCAATAGTCTCTTTATAAGGGAGGAGTTGTCGACATGTAGTTCACCATTGACGCCTATATTGGGAAACCCCCAATTTATACCGGGAATACAAAAAGGCCCTTTTGCGAGGTTAATTGAACGCGGTCAGTTTCAGGCTTCGCATTTTTTGGTCTTGGGTAACTGCCCAACAATGCAGGAATTGATGCAAAAAAATGGGCCCTTTCAATTAGATTTTTTTCAAGCAGCACAACTAAGACATTTTGTAAGTAAGACGGTGACACCAGGCTATGTAGATCGGAATCTAACAGTATTTGAGAAAATGTGCATGGAAAAAGAACCAATAACGCATACAATGTCCAGAATGTATGGGCTGTTGACTAAACCATCTGAGGATTTCCAGCTGCCCTTCTTTCATAGATGGGAGCTTGATCTGGGGAGGACTTTTCAGGTGTCTCAAAAAAATAAAATGATTCATGCAATATTTAAAACAGCAACGTGCACCAAAATGCAGGAAACAAATTATAAAATTATCTCACAGTGGTATAGAACCCCGGAGAGACTCCACAGATGGTTCCCGAATGTGAAGGGAGAGTGCTGGAGATGCCAGTCAGAGCAGGGCAATATGTTACATATATTTTGGGAATGCCCCAGAATAAAGGAATTTTGGAAGGAGGTCCGAGAGACTATTCAACGATTTGGTGGAATAGCAATACCGGATGACCCAGCATTTTTTTTTACTGCATTTAATAGAGATACCAGGAGATAGATATAGGAATTCAATCCTGGGACATTTAGTGAATGCTGCGAAAGCCTGTATACCACTAAAATGGAAACAGACACAAGCATCTAATATGAGTATGTGGCTACAAAAAGTAGAAGAAGTGAATAGGATGGAAGACTTAGTTTGGACAAGTAGGGAAAAAAGAGATTTATACTTAAAAACCTGGTCAACATGGAATGACTTTATTTATGATAGGGAGGGAGGGAGATAGGCGGCGGGGGGAATGGGGGGGGGGAGGAGAGGGAACAGGGGGGAGGGTGTTTTTTTTTTTTTTTTGGGGGGGATTGGGGTGGGGAGGGTAGGAAAATAGGAAGGAGAGTCAAAGGGAATGATAAGTAGGAAGGAGGGGATTAAGTATTTGGATATAAGGAAACGGAACCTGTGGGGAGTGTTGCCCCAGGCGGTAGGAAGCAGGGATGAATGGAGCAAATATTGCTCTTTGTTCCCGACTCCTTTTAAACCCTCTTCTGGCTTTTTTTTTTTTGTTTTAGTTAATGATTTATTACTCTTTATTTGTTTCCCACCAGTATTGGGAGGAACGGGGAATTAGAATAAGAATTATGTAGGTTCTACCTGGCCCGGAGTATAGAATAACCTGTGGGAAGCAAGTTAGAGTACCGAACAAATTACGGTAATGTGAGATTCAAGAATTTATATGTGGAATATGTGAGAATGACTCAATTCTTTATGTGTATGTACATGAAATGGAATGCTTTGTATAATTTGGAAAAAAAACCGGAAAAATAAAGAAATAGAAAAAAAAAAAAAGAATCAGTATAGCACACTATAGATTACTAACTGTCTAATAGCACTGAACAGAGCCCTGTTCTATCTCTCTCCATGCCGATATCACACTGAAAATAGCTGCTATTGAAAGAATACTTTTATAGCGTGGGGCGGGACTAATAGCAATGAGCCATGATTGGATAGAGTCATCATGACAACGTCCAATTATGGCTCTGACAGTGCTCTGTACCCTGATTGGGCAAAGCTTTCATTTCTTCAGTCAATCGGGTCTTTCAATGCACTGTGTGGCGGCGCAGTGCATTGTGGTCGTTCGGCTGAACCTTTCGCCCATCCCTACTCACCCTATATAGCAGTGGTGGTGCATCCATTAAGGGCACACCCTCTGTGTAAAATGGTTAGATTCATGCATTGCATGAATCTATCCATGCCCGCGGCTGCCGCCACCACCCCCTATTCAGGTGTCTGGCCCCTTTTCGGACACCGGGCTCCTGAATTGCAGTGGCGGGGGTGTTTTTGAAGCACCTGATTAAAGCCATAGGCTCTAATAGGCTTCAAAAAAGGTTGACTCATGGCACAAAGCATTGCGCTACGAGGCCACCCAGGTGTGTTACAAAAGCAAATTAATATTTGCTTTCCTAACACTGAACCGCCTCTCCGCCAATCAGGTGAGTGGGTATATTATTATTATTATTATTATACAGGTTTTATATAGCGCCAACAGTTTGCGCAGCGCTTAACAAAATAAAAGCAGACATTACAGTTACATTACAATTTGGTACAATAGGAATCAGAGGGCCCTGTTTGTTAGAGCTTACAATCTAAAAAGGGAGGGTCAATTACACATCACTTAGTGCTACTTGATGCTCTATGCTGAAAAACTTGCTAGTAGTTGCTACACTGCAGTATTCTATTGTAAACAGAAGTCACCATCACCTTAGTTTGATCAGTTTGTTGAGACTGATATAGTGAGGTCAGAATGAACTCAGAGTCAATGACATCACCATGCAATGCATGTAAAGGGTGCACAGACATGCCTTCCGATCATTATATCTCTGCGTTCATTTGAAGTATAATGTAAAACAGGTAAGCATTTGCAGATCAGTTCTCTCTGCAAGCAGAAATTTTAATCAAAAACACGCAAACCACTACTTTATGGAAATTTTTAATTTAAAAAACTTGTTTTCAACCTTTATTTGTTCAGGTGTTTCCACTTTTGTCCAGTACCTCTGTCTAGGATTAATTACATAAACTGAAATTCTGAAAACAAAGCTAAGAAATGCTTGCAGATTAGAACAATACCCATAAAACTTTGTAATTAACCTTGAATAATATGGAATTTGTCTATGTATGATGCATTATTTTTCTATGGCTAGGCACAAACATATGTGGTGCTACATCTGCTTACACACATTTGCTAAATATGTTCAGAAAACATATTTGATATGAATCAGATACAAGAAGAAATAGACGGGACATATTCCAATGGGGACATTCGTTCTGGTTACTTTGGGGTCCCAGAGATTCCCTTAATTTGCAGAGACTGCCTCTCACTTCCTGTTTGACTATTGGACAGGAAGTGAAGGTAAATTTCCCCAATAGGAAAAAGATGGCATAGATAAACCCTACAGGGGTTATTACTCCCTTATGCCGCGTACACACGATCGGAAATTCCGACAAGAAAAGTCCGATGTGAGCTTTTGGTCGTAAATTCTGACCGTGTGTAGGCTCCATCGGACTTTTCCTGTCGCAAAATTTCAGAATAGGAAAATTTGGGATAAACCAGGACACAGCAGCAGAAGGAGCACATGACATTGAAGGTAAGTTATATCCATTTTTTAAGTAAACTTAAGCTTGAATGATTACCGAGCTGCGGTAACATGTACCGTATTTATCGGCGTATAACATGCACAGGCGTATAACACGCACCCTAACTTTAAGAGGGAAATTTCAGGAAAAAAAACTTTCCACAGCCCCCTGCGTATAACACGCAGGCACAGTTTACCCTCTATTTTCAGGGTAAAAAAGTGAGTGTTATACGCCAATAAATACAGTATCTTTTATATCCATCTAGAGTTAGAGTTCAGCTTTCCTTCTGATTATTTGGGGAGAGAAGATTGAGGAAATGTCTCCTCTTGCCTGCATCAGACTGATGATATCATCTCAGGCTAAGCAAAGTCACATGGCTGAATCCCAAAAACTGGTTTTTAATCGTAAAAGGTACTGCTTTTTGGAAAACATATACTGCTATGTATGGAATGCATTCATACAGACTTGCACAAGTCCACTTTAAGCCATTTGGTTGCTGTATAACAGTTTCTTACCTGAATAAAATGGAAATGTAATTTTCAATAAGATCTCAACCTGCAGCATATTATTTATTTTCACGGTTGTTTCTATACAGATAAAATCATAATGCTACAAATGCTACAAATACAATTACTGTATTACTGATACTAAAGCAATTCCTATAGTTGGTAAAATGCAATTACATTTCATTTTGCAAAACATAATAAAGACTGAAGTGAAATGATACTCCCACTGTAGCACAGAATCTAAGCCCAAGGTGAGATTTCCCTATTTCAAATTGATTTTACTGGCAGAGATGTGGGCAGCCGGTAGTCACACAAACAGAGCATTAAATTGCCACCTTTTCTGGAAAGAAATTCTTAGCATCCTAGTTATTGCATACTATTATTATTGGCCTCAAGTACAACTTTTACTGGGAAGCATCAATCCTGAAGTAATTAAAATGTATTTATTATGGCTGTGTGCATTTATATTCCCAGATCCCCATTAAGGGGGCATTATACCAAAGGAAAAAAATATATAATTTATATATGTTCCTGCCATGAGGCATCTGAGAAATGAGAACTTCAGCTCACCTCCTGACTCATTATTGCCCTGCTGCCTTTATCCCCCTAAATTGTATTCATACCCTTTCCCTTAGTGCCTAATATGGACAGATAGGGAACAAATTTTTTTGACAAATAATGAAAAAGGGGAGGAAAGTTTGGACAAGAAAGTTGTTGGGGTGATTATTTACAGCTGTTTACAGAATACTGCCTTAGACACAGCATGCCATGTATGGAAAGTTCAAACTAGAGTTTAAGAAGTAATGGCACATTTGATTTATACAGGCTTTACACCCTTATATTGCCAGTTGGAGCAAATTCTAGACCCAAAAATGCAATGTCAAAATACATTTTAGTCCACTGAATTTATGCTCTAAGTTTGGAGTTTAAATCATACCATTTATCTGCTAGCTAAAAATGGCACTATATGATGTCCTTAGTCTCCTATTGGGTTGTCTTGCCTCCTTTAACATAATCTATGAGTTTGCAAACCTCTCCTTTTCCCACTCAATTATGTTTGCTTGAAATGAGCAGTGCACATTAGTTGAAGTTATGTGCATTGCTCTATGCACACTACACATTCCATAGTCCATAGTCCCTGACCCATCTCGAAAGTGAGCAAGAGAAGGTGGCTACTTTCTTACATAGAGTGGGACCATGTAGAACAAACACACCCTCTAACAGGAAGTCAGATCAGGATGTCAGGGGGAAAAAAAAGGAATTTGGAGAAGGCTGAGAGCAACAAAAAGTATTTTTTTGAGTTCAAGGAAAACTTCAGTCCCCTTAATGCTGTGCTTGCCCTGTCCACCACCACCAGCATTGCCACTTTTGAAGGTCAAACCTGTGTGTAGATGTGCCAAAGGGCTCTGCCCAGCCTTCAGGATCTGGCAGAGCCCTGTGGCACATCTGTGCACATGCCAAGAGTCAAGCGCATATGCAGACCAGGAGGTCCAGGACCTCCTTTACTGCTCCATCTTTATATGAACTAAACTTATTTTCTTACACACACCTGAGCAATGTAAGCTGCTGAATCCCCTCCCTTTTCCCCTCATTCTCTGAAAGTTTAATTTCTTTTTTTTTTAACTACAGCCCTCAACAAAATTGGGGCCAGTTAATTCAACCCCTTCCCCTCCGTGACCTTGACATTTTAAGGATTTTCCACAACACTCATCTCAGATTAGTTGGCAACCTCCTCCACTGCCCACAGCCTATGCCAGTTTTTGTGGCTTTAGTCCTCTCCACTAGGGATGAGCCGAACACCCCCGGTTCGGTTCGCAGCAGAACATGCAAACAGGCAAAAAATTAGTTTGAACACGCGAATACCGTTAAAGTCTATGGGACATGAACGTGAAAAATCAAAAGTGCTAATTTTAAAGGCTTATATGTATAGTATTGTCATAAAAAGTATTTGGGGACCCGGGTCCTGCCCCAGGGGACATGTATCAATACAAAAAAAAGTTTTAAAAACTGCAGTTTTTTTCGGGAGCAGTGATTTTAATAATGCTTAAAGTGAAACAATAAAAGTGAAATATTCCTTTAAATTTCGTCTATAGCATGCCTGTAAAGTGGCACATTTTTCCCGTGTTTAGAACAGTCCCTGCACAAAATGACATTTCGAAAGGAGAAAAAGTCATTTAAAACTACTCGCGACTATAATGAATTGTCGGGTCCCGGCAGTACAGATAAAAGTCATTGAAAAAAATGGCATGGGTTCCCCCCCAGTCCATTGCCAGGCCCTTTGAGTCTGGAATGAATATTAAGGTATTTCGAAAGAGGCGTGGTGAGTTTTTTGAAGTTGTAATTTTTTCCCACAATTCTTTGTAAAATCAATATTTTTTTTTTTTTTTCACAAAATTGTCATATTAGCAGGTTATTTCTCACACACAGCATATGCATACCACAAATTATACCCCAAAACACATTCTGCTATTACTCCAGAGTATGGTGATACCACATGTGTGAGACTTTTACACAGCATGGCCACGTACAGAGACCCAACATGCAGGGAGCACCTTCAGGCGTTCTGGAGCACCCAGGCCAATTCTGACATTTCTCTCCTACATCACCCTACAAATCATCATTTATTTGCTAGAAAATTACATAGAACCCCAAAAAATTATATGTTTTTTTAGAAAAGACCCTAGAGAATACACTGGCAGTCGTTGCAACTTTTGATCACGCACGGTATTTGCGCAGCATTTTTTCTGCTTTAAAAAAAAAACAAAAAAACAGTAAAGTTAGCCCAATGTTTTTGCATAATGTGAAAGAACGGCCGTTTTTAAAACTTTTTTTTGCATTGATTTGATACATGTCCCCTGGGGCAGGACCCAGGTCCCCAAACACTTTTTATGACAATACCATGCATATAGGCCTTTAAAATTAGCACTTTTGATTTATTTCTCCCATAGACGTTTAAAGGGTGTTCTGCGGCTTTCGAATTTGCCGCAAACACTCCAAATTGTTCGCTATTCAGCGAACAGGCGAACACCCGATGTTCGAGTCGAACTTACAGTAGGTGCCGCCGATATTGTATTTCCAGTGCAATGGAATTGCGCTGGAAATCAGCACTGCGAGGCTGTGCTTCTCGCACTCGCTGCCCCCACGAGATGCAGCGCATCCATAGGAATCTATTGGGGGTGGCGAGCAGGAGGAGCGTCAAAGCTCGGCGCTGGCTCCCACGACGGGGGTCGCGGGGGGCCAATAACCCCGCTGCCGAGCCGCTGTTATGTACAATATCGTAGTCAGGTACTGTACGTTCGACTCGAAGATCGGGCTCATCCCTACTCTCCACTGATCTGTCAGGTCATTGCATTGGACATAAATAACCCTTCCTCTATAGGGCCTAATGAAAAAGCCGTTTCCCTACTGGCTTGCCAGTAAATGGCTTCTCCAATAGACCATTCATGTGCCCTGTGTCAAAGCCCACCTGCTCACTGAAGAAGACTGGCACTACTAGGCTGACAAAGGCCTTGGCTATTATGGCTGAACTTGTTGAACGTGGATATGTACTTTAAATTAAACATAATAATGCACTGAATAAGTACTGAAATTTATGGTTTGATAGCAATTACTTATATTCAGATTTTTTATTATTTTCCTGTTCATGGCAATTGCAACTATTTTAATCACTAAGATTACCTACTTTTCGTCCAGCGACATACCCGTACATCGTTGCGCTTTTGGTGGTTGTACCGGGATGATACCTGCAGCTGCAGGCATCCCCCTAGTATCGTTTTTTAGAGCCAGCAGTCGGCTCTCTTGTAATAGCAATCAGAGTGGCTTACTAGCCACTCAATTTTTATTACAAGCAGCGGGGGGGGATCCCCCCTCCTGCCACTTCCTGCGGCTCTCTTGGGCTCTCCCATCTTACCGGGAGACCCCAGCGACCAGCCCCCATGTCTGCCAGCTGGCCGGACAGCCAAGCAAAGCTGGAATCGGCTTTGGTTGGCTGTTCATAACAGTAAACTGGAAGCAATGACATGACATCACTTCCAGTTTACTCTGAAACCATTGGTGGCAGTTTTTAAAAATTAAAAGCATTCTAAAACACTGATCTTGGTGTTTTGAGCAGGGATTTGGGGTCTTGTAAAACCCCAGTTCTCTCCATAAAGAGTACCTGCCAAATGCCTATTGCTGTCACAAGGATTTTTACATTCTTTGTGACAGCAATAAAAGTTAACAAAAAATAAATAAATTAAAGCAACGGTGTAAAAATTGAAAATAAATGAATTAATAATTAAAAAATAAATAAATTTAACTGCGCCTGTCCTCCTGTGCTGGTGCGCAAAGGGGAACCCATGTGTTGGTCCTGCTTGTCCCACACATGCAGTAATTCTAGCACCAGAACGCCTCTGTAAATCGAAAGTGGTACCCTGTAAAGGCTTTTAAAAACGCCAATGAATAGTAAAATTTACGTTGTTTGTCACCGTTGCGTGGGCGTACGCAATTTTAAAGCTTGACATGTTTGTTATCTATTTACTCGGTGTAACATCATCTTTTATATTTTACAAAAAAAATGGGTTATGTATTGTGTTTTTTTGCATTAAAATTCTAAAAAGTGTATATTTTCCCCAAAAATTGTGTTTGAAAAAACGCTGTGCAAATACTGTGTGACAAAACCTACCAATATATTCTCTAGGGCATCTGCTTTAAAAATATATAATGTTTGAGGGTTATAACTAATTTTCTAGCAAAAAATACTGATTGTTTCATGTGAACAAAAAGTGCCAGAAAAGGCCCAGACTGGAGGTGATTAAGTACAACTACATGATTTGTGTTGCATGTTTCTGCTCTCCAACTATTCCCTTGCTTCAGGAAAAAGTGTAGGCACTTCTGCAATTAGTGGATAATGAGCCATATTGCTACATTAGCCTGAAGTTGGCAGTTTTTTATCTATATGATCTTGGTCTGGTTCCTAACACATTCCTGAACTCTGTGAGATTCCATACACAGAATAAATAGAGGTTTTGTACTGTGCCTTTCTTTAATATATAACACTGCCATTTTTTTGTAGAAATTCCTCCTCTGAATGAAAAGGTGTACTGTTTAACCTAGACCTGTCAGTCATTTCAGAGGTTTGCCTTCCGTTGTAAGGGAGCTTGTACATTTGCTCCTGTCATTTCTAGGGCTTCACACCATAAAATAGATTGTCAGATGAAAATTAAAGAAAGAGAAAATATTAGAAAATGGTTTCACTCAAGATTGAGCTGTCAAGTGAAATATAATGCATGTCACACACCCAGAACCACATAGTACCTTGACTTCAACAGGGGACTGGCGGCAGTGTCATTCTAGAGCCCCAGAACTCTCTGACCGATCTTCAATACATCATACTGCTCTGGGACAGCTCATTGATTTCTATCAGCGGTCCTTCAGATTTCAATCTAGCTTCACAGGCTGGTCAGAACATTTCAATTAAACAACAATTTGTTGCAAGGTTTAAAGATCTAGAAGAGTATATCTTCAAAGTAAAACATCAAAATGATTGCTTATTACTGTAGTATTAAATAGAAGTAAATATAATTGGTATAAATAAATGTGGGTGGGGTATTGGCCATACCACATAATTTCCCTTGATCATTTTATTTTTTTGATTAAAAAATTATAGCAAATTTATCAGACACACCTTAAAGCGCTATTGCAACTTTAAAAGTTAAGACCTTTATAGGTTAACTGCATGAATCTATTTAACATTTTGGCAAAAGGTAACAACAAATAGCATATAAAGAATTTAAATCATATCAACATACTTTTTAGTTTCAATAGTTTTTTATTGAATTTTTGATTATACATGAAGCAACATAAAATGAAGTAAGATAAAATAAAATGCAGAACAAAATAAAATGAAGAAGAAGAACATGTTCCGTTGATACAATAGATTGTCCGGTAACATTGTTTTACAATTCTAATATCACTTATCGAAAGAAAACCACTTGTTGGGATAATGGGAGTCTCCCCTATTTGTGTACTAGCTATGGTCAACCACTTACGATCTCTCTAATTGGTCGCAGTGGTCAACTGCGGATAAGGAAATGTGTATCCCTGAAGCCATATATTGTCATACATTGTACTCTAAGATATCTGAGGTATCCAAATATCGTAGCAAGGAACAAACATAACAAGTAACTTAAAATAACAGTACAGATACATTAATCAATGCCCTGTTCAGCCAATGTGGTTTTCTTTGGTTATCAATAATCAACTAATCCCCCTCTCTGACCTCCAGTTGTGCCAGGGAGCCCACAGTTTGGAAATTTTCTCAAATATACCCATTGCGGACGCATGGAGTATCTCGTATGTACTGTGAGTTTGCACTATATTTATAACTTCTGAGATTAATGGAGCACCAATGTCTTTCCAGTGTCTAAGAATAGATACAGTAGGCGAGCGGCCATCAATATATGTGAGACTACAGTGGTATTGGGTGAAGGAATCAAATCTAGTTCCAGTGAGAGTATGGCCATACTATGTTGCAATGGTTGATTGAGAGGTGAGATGTCTGCTAGTAGACTCTCCACTTGGGACCACAAAGGTTTAATCCCCAGACAATTCCATAGTATGTGGATGAATGTGCCTCTCCCCCCACATAGTCTCCAACACCCTGGTGAGGTGTCTGGGAATATCTTTGAGAGACGATGCGGGGTGAGATACCACCGAAGGAGTATCTTCTGGTGCATTTTCCACAAATTGGTACTTTTGGTAGAAGCGAGCTGAAGTCTGATTGATTTCTCCCAGTGTGTAACTGCGTACTCCTGTCCCTAGATCTTGTTCCCATGCTAGATTACTTTGAGTTTTAACCAATGTGTCCTTTTCCTGAAGCCCCCTATAGATAATTGATATACCTTTGGACTTGTTTGAGGTTTGTTGATAAAATTGGGCTATTTTCATCGGAAGGTGTGTAAGAGTTAGGGGGTTCTTTTTTAGCAGTTGTGCTAGTTGCATATATTTGTATTGTTCACTTTTTGCCAGTTGGTACTTTTGTTGCAAAGTGTGAAATGGTTGTAGTTGGGAGTTTACAAGTACTTCTTCTAGATAGTTTATTCCTTTCTCCTTCCAAGGATTAAGATTGATGTCTGGGATTATATATTGGATAGCTGATATAGGAAGATTAAAAGACACTGTCTTGCTTTCCCATTTGTGTGCTGTGCGTAGATGAGCCCAAGCTCTCAGTGAAGCAAGGATAGGTGGCGCTAATTCCTTATCTAGTGACTTATTATGATGTGCTGTCATTAAAAAGTCCCTAAGATTCCACTTTGGTATTTGATTTTGTTCTAATTCCTTCCATAGTGCATTGGAGTTTGTTCCCACCCAGTGTTTGAGCTGAGTCAGGATAGTCTCAAAATAGTAATCTTGTAAGTGTACATGGCCTATCCCCCCTGCTGACCTACTCTTAATTAGTTTGCTGAAGGCACATCTGGCTTTTTTCCCCTGCCACAGGAAACTGTTAAGAATTGATTGTAGAGAATTAAAGTAGATGTTGGATAAGGGGATTGGAAGGGTTCTGAAGATGTACAACAGTTGGGGCAGTATTAGCATCTTGGAAGCCGCTAGTCTATCTAGCCAGGACAACTCGGATTGTGCAAGTTTGTGTAACTTATTTTTAAGGGAGATCAGGAATGGCGTATAGTTCGTAGCAATTAAGTCATCTGGATTGGAAGTCAGTGTGATACCTAAGTAATTTTATACCTTATTTTTTCCATATAAGGGAATTTGCTTTGTAGAACTTTCCTGGCTTCTGCATCTATACCCAGATGTAAGATTTTGTCTCATTCACTTTATAGTACGAGACTGCAGTAAAGGTTTGTAATGCTTCATAAACAACGGCCAAGGACTTATTTGCTTTGGTAAGTGTTAAGATTGTATCATCAGCAAATAAGCTGATGACGTGGCATCTAGAGCCCACCTCTAGCCCTGTAATTTGGAGGTGAATTCTCAGATAAGTGGCCAGTGGTTCCATCAGTAAGTTAAAAATAAGCGGTGAGAGAGGACACCCTTGGCGTGACCCATAGTTATCAAGAATGGGTCTGATATTGCTCCTGCTATAAAAACCTGAGCCGACGGTTGGGTATATAATGCCATAATGGCTGTGAATATAAGACTGCTAAATCCAAACCTGTGTAGGACTTCTGCCAAGAACCCCCAGTGTATTCTGTTGAACGCCTTCTCTGTGTCCAATGAAAGGAGCAGAGAAGGCGTTCCCTTCTTTCTAACTATGTGAATGATGTTTATTAAGCGTCTAGTGGCGTCAGCTGTCTGCCTCCCCTTGGTGAACCCAGACTGATCTATATCCACAATGTCAGGCAGAATGTCCATCAGTCTAGTAGCCAGAAGCTTAGCATAGATCTTAACGTCATTGTTTAACAGTGAAATAGGTCTAAAGTTTGGCGGTGCGTCCGGCGACTTCCCTGGCTTTGGTAGTGCTATAATTGTTGCTTTAAGCATTTCTGGGGGAAACGAGGAAGATGCAGCAGCAGAGCCAAAAACGTTGGTTAGGTATGGGCAAAGAATGTCTTGGAAGGTCTTATAATATTCCCCCGTATAACCGTCGGGGCCCGGGGACTTATTGAGTAGAAGAGACTGTATAACCCTTTTCACCTCCAATTCAGTGATAGGAGAGTTAAGACATTGGAGATGGTCATGTGTGAGTTTGGGAAGGTTAATCTTGTCTAGAAAGGCATTGATGTTGTCTTTTGTTGGTTGTGGTATGGAAGTGTCATCTTTAAGATTGTATAGCGAGCCGTAGTACTGGCTGAATGCATCGGCTATTGCCTGGGTGTGAGTTTGTTTAACCTGAGTTTTAGGCTGTAATATATGTGAAATTTGAGTCTTGGTTCTATGCCCTTTTATCTTATTGGCCAGGAGTTTCCCTGCTTTGTTGCCACTGGTATAATAAGCTAGTTTTAATCTTCTGGATGCTTCTTCAAACTCCTCTAGGAATTTGAGCCTGAGCTCTGAGCGTAGATGTGTTATCTTATCAGTCAATAGGCGAGAAGGGTTAGTCATATTTTGTCTGTCTAATTTTTCTATTTGGGAAATTAGATGCTCGGTCTGCTGCTGCCTTTCCCTCTTATTCCTTGCCCCTTGTTGAATCAGAATACCCCGCACATATGCCTTATGGGCATTCCATATTACAAATGGGTCTGATACTGACCCTTGGTTGGTGTCAAAATACTCTAGTAGCCGCTGTTCAATGTAGGACCTGGATGGACCCGCCTGGAAGAGACAGGGATTGGCTCTCCACAAAGACGCGGGATTTTGGAGGGAGGAATCTCACACGGTTAGTCCCACTGAGACATGGTCCGACCATGTAATACCATTGATTTTGGCTGATTTACATTTGAACAGCAAAGATCTATCAACCAGGAATAAGTAAATTCTACTATAAGATCTATGGCAATTTGAAAAAAAGGTATAATCCCTTTCATTAGCAATCAAGCATCTCCAGGAGTCGTAAAGTTTGTGAGTCTGTAATGTCTCTTTCAGGGATGGTGGAGATCTTTTTGGTGACGAGGTGGAGTTGGGTGGAGTTGGGTCTGGTGTAATATTGAAGTCTCCACAAATCACCAACATCCCTTTCTGCACTGACCGCACTTTTTTCATAATACTGCCTGACATTAGGGTCATATATATTTGCCACAGTATATGTGGTGGAATTTATGTCGCAAACTAGAATAAGATAGCGACCTTGTGGGTCAGAGATAACATCATGTTGGTGGAAAGCTAAAGAGTCACTTATCGTCACCATCACCCTCTTTCTTTTTGCGTTGGCATTTGCTTGATATATGTGGGGGAATTTGGGGTGTGTACATCTGAGAGGTGAATGATGAATGAAGTGTGTCTCTTGAATACATAAAACGTCACATTTTTGTTGCAATGCCTCTTTCCAGAGAGATCTCCACTTGGCCGGGTGGTTGAGGCCTTTAGTGTTCAAAGTTAGAAAGTTCACCGCCATGTGTGCATGTTAAAGTTATGATTGAGGTTGTAGTGGTGTAACTTGGCACTTACATGTGGTGGTGGTGGTAGATCCCACAGGAGGGTGCACGTGGACCATCGGCGAGGTCTCAAGGGTTCTGTGCATGTCCCAGCACTTGTGTTCTTCATCCTGGAAGGCGTAATGGTGTATCTGGCTGACAGGGCAAAAGGAAGTAGTTCATAAGAAACATAACAAAACAAAACAGTGGCTTGAAGCCTAGTAAAAGAACTTAATTGGGTGTGACGCATAGTCACTCAAAAGGTAGTTGGGGAAGTAGGGAGAGAGGAAAAAAAAACTTGGAACAGAGAAGATTTTCTCCCCAGCGGGTAATCCTGAGTAGATATATTGACTCAATCTAGGTCAGTTGTGAGAACGAGCATTTTTGCGGTCAACTGTGTGCCATTCGGGTTCCAGATTATTGTTATCGCTCCTCTGGTGCGATTGTGTTGGAGGGTCAGGAACTATCCCCCATGATTTCAGTAGTGCCATTCCCTTAGTCATCTTTCGTGACTATCAGCTTTGGCCGGAAGCCCCATTTGTAACTCAATTTGTGGTTTCTGAGGGCCTTTGTAACCATATTGAGGTTTCTGCGTTTTTGGAGGGTGTATTGCGACAGATCCGCATAGAATTGGAGATTGGAGTAAGGCGCTGGGATCTGATCTTTTTGTCTTGATACGGCCATTAATTTCTCCTTAGTATGGTAGAAATGTAGCCTGAAGATGACATCCCTAGGAATGTTTTCAGATAGATAGGCGGGCTTAGGAAGTCTGTGTATCCTGTCTACAGTAAAGTCCAGCTCGGTCAGGTCAGGCAATACTGCAGCAAACAGTTGGGCAACATAATTGCACAATTCTTGTTGTTTAACAGATTCAGGGATCCCCTGATCTTGACATTGTTCCTCCTGGACCTGTCCTCCATTTCCGCCATTTTAGCTTTGAGAGTTTCAATGTCATCCTCTGTATTTTCATTAGCATCAACTAAAGCGTTAATTGTGGATACATACTCCCCCATCTTGTTCTCTACGTGTGAAACTCTATCCGCAACATTCCTCAAATCCGTGCTAAATCTGTGTACACATAAAAACCATGTCAGAGTGAAGAGAACTTCTGAGTGACACTAGCATCGCCTTCAGTACTGTGTCTAAGACAGCTTTGTTGGAAGTGGGAAAAAGGTCTATAGAGTCAGGCAGCTCTCTAGTGTCATCCCCTGATTCTATGGGAGAGCTCAACTCTGTTCCAGCATCTGCGGGATCCATCCGGAATCTTGCCTTCTTCGGGCTCCCAGACAATGGGGTTGCAGGTGAGGAGTGAGTGCTTTTAGGAGGGCTGCTCCTTTTCATTGTTTTTCCCTTCTGCGATGTATGCTGAGAGGCACAGTGCAGTGGCGTGGATGATGAGCCGGCGCCATCTTGTTTGGCCTCCAGGGTGAAGAACTCCGTGAGCTTGGTAGGCCGGTTCCCCTCCTTCTTACGCCTGGTCATGTTGGCGATTGTCTCCGCAGGTGTTGTGGAGGTAGATCGCCGTGGTTTTACAATTTTTAACGGCCTAGGTGAGCCGCAGTGAGCCGCTGAGATACCGCTGGATCTGGAGCTCGGCTACAGCGCATCTCGGTCTCCGGCTAGCTCCGCCCCCCAATATATATCAACATACTTTTTTATCACAATTACTTGTTTTAAATATGGACAGTATATTTCCTGGCAGCAATTCTGGTTAAAAACTTCAAATTAGATAACATCTATGATGCACTTTGGGGTCTATTTAAAAAAAAATTCACACAAGATTCAGCGCACCCAAGTTTTTTTTACAATGGATTCCAATTAGAATATGTAAGAATCTTGGGTTCTAGAACCAGCGATGTATCTGAGACTTGGAGTGGGTCCTTCTTTAACAACTTTCTCTTCTGTCCAAAATAGTTTTCAGCAATACTCATGAAACAAAATGAATGATAATAATAATAGTGGTCAGAAAAAGGCATACAGGGTAGCTTCCTAGAGTATGTATTATACAGCAATGCATACAGTATGTCTCGGGTATTAACTGAACTCCCCCAACATTAGTGACCAGGGGAGAAGTGCCCCCTTGAATTGATGGTAGTTATCAAAGTGCACTTTTACATGGGTGGTCAATGGAGAAGTGCTTCTTTATATTGGTAGTTAGTGGTGAAGTGCTCCCTTAAATGTATGGTCTGTGGAGAAGTACCCCCTTACATTAATGGTCTGTAGAAAAGTGCCTCCTTACTTTGGTGGCCTGTAGAGAAGTGTCTCCTTCCATCGTTGGTCTGTGGAGAAGTGTCCCTTTACATTGGTGGACTATAGAGAGGTGCCTCCTTACATTGCTGATCAGTGGAGAAGTGCTCCCTTGAATTAATGGTATATTGTAAAGTGCCCTCTTACAGTGGGGAAAAGCCGCCTTACACTAGTGGTCAATGAAGGTCCCCCTTACAGTCATGGTCATTGGTCAGTTGTGGCCAGTGGAGCAGTATCCCCCTACACTGGAGGTCAGTCTAGTGCCCCCTTGCATTGGTGGTTAGAGTAGTGCCCTCTTACATTGATGGTCAGTAGAAAAGTGCCCCTTTACATTGTCCTTACAGTGTCAGTGAAGTAGTCCTCTACATTGCTGGTCTAAAACAGGTCTTTGATGTCAGCTGTTTCTTACTTGAGAATTACCTCTGCTGTTCAAATGCCACAGGCACTGGCTTATCAGTGTCAAAACTATGTAGGTACATTTGCTCAATAAGTGCAAAAATGCTTGTTGATTTTACCTTATGTCAGTTTGATTTTACCAGACATATTGCCTGATAATAATTTCCTAGGATCTCTGCTTGGGCAGCAGTCTATCAGTTACATAGTTCCTAGCTATCTCTGATGATGTTATCACGCACGCTGCAAGTGGCACACTACAGCCCCCGCTAGTGCTTTGCTAACTAGTTGAAGGATAAGGGAATAGACATTGCCCTGTGGCTTGTTGTTGATAAGCTGGCTTTGTGATAAATGATATTTGGAAATATTATCCACCATTTTTTTCCTTTTTTGTACTATTTTTTTTAACAGTTTGTAATAATTAAAGTAAGGAACAACAATTAGAAGAAAGCCAGTAATACTAGGCAGACAAGTGGATATCACCATGTCACATTTTCAAATAGTGTATGAAATCACCGGCAGCCTGAATTGGACATAGAAAAGATTTAATATAGTAACTGGAAGGTGTGATTGGAGATATTTCCACAGTCTAGTCAGCTCTTGGTCACAAGCTCACAACAAGATTTTCTAACATATTGAAAATCTTTCTATCTAATGACAAAAGCTTTCAACACTTACAGTAGAAACACTTGTTATTATGCTTAATATATCTTTTGCACAGCCTAATGGTTTCCCATTTGTCACAATTGATGCTTAAGCTGTTGGTTTGCTTGTAACTGTTGGGCATACACTATGATACAAACCTGGTGAAAAGAAGGGAAAAAGTGAAACCAATCAGTGAATTTCTAAAGCCAGTCAGAAACTACTGTAGGGTAGGGATGGGCCGAATACCCCTCAGTTCAGTTCGCACCAGAACAGGCAAAAAATTTGTGCGAAAATGCGAACCCTATTAAAATCTATGGGACACAAACATGAAAATTCTAAAGTGCTCATTTTAAAGGCTTATATGCAAGTTATTGCCATAAAAAGTATATGGGGACCCAGGTACAGCCCCAGGGGAAATGTATCAATGCAGAAAAAGTTTTTAAAACAACAGTTTTTTCAGGACCAGTAAATTTAATAATGCTTAAAGCGGAGTTCCACCCAAAAATGGAACTTCCGATTTAAGGGAAGGTGACCCCCTGACATGCCACATTTTTAGAGGGTTCCAGCTCCCACTTCCTCCCGGGGCACCGCTGCTTTGGAAGGAGGTTCACCTCCCCCCCTCCCTCTCGGCAATCATCTGGGAAATGTCACAGGTCCCAGATAATTGCCCGGCCAATCACGGCGCGCAGCGTGGCTCGCAAAGCCACAGCCGGGCGCCCACACTCACAGTGCTGGTGCCGCTGAGAGGAGGGGGAGACGAGCGGGGCTTCGTACGCCCACATCGCTGAAACCTGGGACAGGTGAGTGTCCGTTAATAAAAGTCAGCAGCTACACTTTTTATAGCTGCTGACTTTTATATTGGTGGAACTCCGCTTGAAACAATAAAAATGAAATATTCCTTTAAATATCGTGCCTGGGGGTTCCCTTAGTCTGCCTGTAAAGTGGCGCATCTGTGTGATATGTTTTACAGTGCCGCATCAAAATTACATTTCTAAAGGAAAAAATTTAATTTAAAATTGCTTGCGGCTGTAATGTATTGCTGACTCCCGGCAATATAGACAAGAATCAAGGAAAAAATTTGTGTGGGTTATCCCCCCCCCCCAGTTCATACCAGGCCCTTCGGGTCTGGTATGGATTTTAGGAAAAAAATGGGACAAATGTTGGGACTTTGAATGAGGCGCGAACAGGAGGTCCACGCCTCAATGAAACGTGAGGAGAAGTTCACGCCTCCATCCCTGTGCTGAATGCAACATAAAGGGGGGGAAGGTTTGGGACTTTGAATGAGGTGTGTTTGTACAGACCGAAAAAGATCATATAGATAGAATGTCCATGTGTTTATTCCTAAAACATACATTGGCATGACATGGTAAAACATAACATGCATGATACAATTTAACAAGCTTGCATGAGAATGATGATAAAACACATGGCACTTCATGATAAAAATATGCATATTAGATATGAAACAAAATATGATCAAAGAGAAAACATATGTTGATAGAACCATTTGAAAATACATTGCATGCATCAAGATAGACCCGACGCGTTTCGTGGACTGCATCCACTCATCAGGGGCCATGCATCCATGTTCTAAAAGGGAACAAAAATATGAATGATCATTATAGTCTATTTGTATTGATACCATAAACAATTTGTTGAAAATACTAAAGGGTTCCTGGCCATACTAAAAAATTGATAACTCACATCTGAGATGAGACATGTGATATCGTGTGTCAGAGGCTCGTCAGTAATGTCTCGCCCGGGAGCTGAGAAAGAGTTTCGGTGAAAAGGGCCGGGAGCGCGGCCGCAATTCCCCATGAAGAAAGAGTGCAAAATATCACGGATGGTAGAGATTCTAAAATAAATAAAATTAATAGAATTTATATGGTGTAAATGACCTTATCAGTGTATAAAAGTATACAGGAGAGAAGCACCATAAACGTGATAAACATTTGAAAGTGACAAGGGTATATTTGAGATAAGTAACTGTCCATCAGGGACACCAAAGTGAAAGAATATAAAAGGATTGGCGCGGAGGAAGAAAAAAGGGGTAAAGTGAGACCAAAGGGTGATGAGAGGCTACCCATGAGGAAAACTGAAAAAGAAAAGAAAATAGGAGTGGTGGTGGAAAGAATAAGTGGGATTGATTTACCTTATTAGAAGGATTGTAGGTAGGACATGGAGGGAACTCCAAGACCCCCAAATGGAACTGCACAGGAGTTGTTTATGAGAAAAACTGTGGGTGTATGAGGACTGCGGGCCCCAAGCCCGACATGGCCACCATACCCCCTCCAGCGTCACGCCGAATGACACAAAGAGGGGAAGAGACAGCCCGGCGACGACGGTCATCCCACGCCGGAGTGACTCCCCTTGTGTCAGTCAAGCTGGTATAAAGGCGCTAGCGTGATGCGACGCCCAAAGAGGACGTCACACATGCAACGCAGACTGCGTGGCGCCGATTCGCGTTGGATGCGACCGCCCTCTCCCCCATATCATATAGAGAGGAGGGAGAAGGGGGGGCACCCAGGGCGAATCGCAGCTCCCGGGGATGAGACACACATCAGCCCACTGATCACAGAACACATGGCAACATGTCAGAACTGATGAGTAAGGGGGCAAGCACTGATGCATATAAATGCGGGCCATGCACTGTTAATTGCATATTAACAAAGGTCTAACAAAATGGGGCCGGCCATCAATGATGATGGACAGACCACCTGACACTCCTCCATCCCTGTAATGTAGGAAAAAAATGGGACAAATGTTGGGACTCTGAATGAGGTGCGAACAGGAGGTCCACGCCTCAATGAAACATGAGGATATTAAGGGTAACTCTACGCCAAAATAAAAAAAACAGCGTGCCCCCCCCCCAAAATCCATACCAGGCCCATTCGGGTCTGGTATAGGTTTTAAGGGGATCTCAATTAAATTTTTTTTATGTGGGGTCCCCCCAAAATCCATACCAGATCCTTATCTGAGCATGCAGCCTGGAGGACAGGATGGGGGGGCGAGCGAGCGTCCCACCCCCCCTCCTGAACCATACCAGGCCACATGCCCTCAACATGGGGTGGGGGCTTTTGGGTCCCCCCCAAAGCACCATGTTGATGGTGACAAGAGCCTCTTCCCGACAACCCTGGCCATTGGTTGTCAGGGTCTGCGGGCGGGGGGGCTTATCGGAATCTGGAAGCCCCCTTTGACATTGTACCCTTTGACATTGTACCCCCACCCATTCACCAAACAAAGTGTCAAAAAGTAAAAACCACAACAGACAGTTTTTGACAATTCCTTTATTAAAAAATAAATAAAAAGTGTCCCTCGATGTACACCCATCGTCAATCACGCCACCCAACGGACCCGAAAAATAGAAAAAACAAAACAAAAATACTCCATGGGAGGCATCCCACAGACTGCTGTCTTTTTACTGTGACAGCTGTTTTCTAAGCAAGGGCGGTGCCACTCGCTAACGTAATCGGATGACCCTGCACGTCGGGCGGCGTGATTTAAGATGGATGGATATCTGTGGACACTTTTTTAATAAAGGAATTGTCAAAAACTGTCTATTGTGATTTTTTACATTTTGACACTTTTTTGGTAAATGGGTAGGGGATCTGGGGGACCTCTTGTTAATAGGGGGGTTCCAGATTCCGATAAGCCCCCCACCCAGAGACCCCCCACAACCATGGGCCAGGGTTGTGAGGACGAGGCTCTTGTCCCCATCAACATGGACACAAGGTGCTTTGGGGGGACCCCAAAGCACCCTCCCCATTTTGAGGGCAATCGGCCTGGTATGGTTCAGGAGGGGGGCGCTCTCTCGTCCCCTCCTTTCCTGGCCTTCCAGGCTACTTGCTAGGATAAGGGTCTGGTATGGATTGTGGGGTGACCCCATGGCAATTTTTTTTTACACTTTGGCATGGAGCTCCCCTTAAAATCGATGTCAGACCCAAAGGGCCTGGTATGGATTTTGGTGGGACCCCACACTTTTTTATTTATTTTTTATTTTGGCATGGAGTTCCACTTAAAATCTATACCAGACCCAAAGGGCCTGGTATGGACTGGGTGGGGCAATAATTTTTTTCTTAATTCTGTCTTAGGGTTCCCCTTAACCACTTCAATACACTGTATTTTATACTATACACTGACTGCACTGTGTGTGTATATATATATATATATATATATATATATATATATATATATATTAAACTGTCTGCACGCCACTAACTAACCTGCCTCTAGCTAACGTTCTCTCAATTATAACACTATACATGGCCACCATGTAAGCAGCCTTAAATAGTGTGGGGTGTGGACTTAGCCCCCTGAGCCATGATTGGCTAAAGGCACCCTGCCTTTGGTCAATCATGGCTCTCACAGCAGAGCGACCAAAGCATGCAGGTCAGGTGCATGCTTTGGCCAATTATCAGACATCAATGTGATTTGGGTGCGTTTGCAAGATGTGTTGGGGTGAAAATCAAAATGAATGGCACCAGAAATGTGGTACCCACATATAATATATACTATATTTTTTTAGGATAATAAGACTTTAGGTTACAATATAGATGTGCAGCAATTTGCTGTGTCTCTGAAAAGTAATTCATATTGTTTTTCAGAAGCATTTGACAGACTGAGGAGGCAAAAAATTACACAATTTTTAACCTGGAAATGCCACTCCAATGCGCTACAACCGCATGACTGGATTGCGTTCGGCAGCTGGGAAGCCCACTAAACGTGATGGGGGGATTGTTTTTGCTATGGGCACAAAGCAAAGCATGAGCACACCTCAGTCCACTGCCCTTTGCAACTTAAAAGGGGCTGCTAAAAATGCAGCTCAGATGTGTGTTTTTAGCACCCCAATCCAACTGCAAATTTAAACAAGCCCTTAATGTCTGTTCACATCTAAAAACATCCCTTATCTTGCTAAAATAGTTGTTATACCAGATTTCATCAGCAGGTGGAGCCTTGAATAGAACCCAGAAATGCCATTCCAAGCTTCAGGTAAAGTATCCAGAAGTGGAGCACCCATGTGACTTCTACTCTCACTGGATCACACTGTGCAGCACAGAGGTAAGTCTAATCAATGGTGCAAAATTAGGCTTATCAGCATCGTCCAGGCTTCCTACCAACAAATGGGCAACATAATGAAGAGGAAGCCTCTGGTCGTACATGTATACATGTTGTTGTATGAGTTATAATAAATTAAGACCTGCAGTAAAAGAACATCTTTTCACATAGGAAATGGTGACGGAAAATAAAATTCTACCTGTTGCTACATCCCCTATTTTCTGCCACCCAATTTTAATCTATCACCTTCATCTGAATTTCCGTTTCACTAAAGACACGTTTACCTGCATTGTATATGTTATATGTTACAAAGTGCTTTTTAATGCAAGAGTAACTGTCTGACATTTCCTTTATAGTATCCTCACCTTTAAGCCCTGGATTTTTCTGTATAAACAGTGTGGGAGTTAATTGAATATTTATTGCTGGCTGTCTGCAGTCAAATCTGTATCTGGCTTCTTATAAACCATGCACCATCCATTACTGTGTGTTCAGCGTTGTGTAAATGGATCCAGGTCTAGCCCTTAATCTAAACATAAACTCCTATTTAATACATGTAATAGAGTGGGAAGTCAGTAGTTAATGTTCCAACGTGGGTTGAATGGTGCCAATTATTTAGTTTACATGCGTACACGCCTTCAATCCTTCAGATACAGCCAAAGACAATCATGTACTCTAGGCAATAAATCAGCACTTTCTTTCACCGCAGATCATCTACTGATTGCAGTAGCTTGATGTTTATTCTTCAAGACAAACCTGAAATATTTTGTTTCAATAAAGACCTCTGAGGTAGATATTGTGTATGAATATTTTCCTTGCAGCTTTACACACTCACATTTTTACAAAACCTTTTTTTTTCTTCCTTACAGGCATACAACACTTTGACATGCAAAAGGTGCACATACAAATACCTGTTGCCCTTTGGAGTAAGGCATGCTGTGCCTAAAGTAGTCCTAAGCACAAAGATTTGTTTATACAAATTCTGGAGGTACTAGAAAGAGTAGATGGGGTATTAGAATACACATAAAATTACCTGCCCAATTCCAGTAATACAATTGCCCCATGTGGCCTTATTGAACGACCAGGTGGTGTGCCAAGCAACAATGTATTCACTGTATGCTGTTAGCTATTGTATTGGTACATGTTCCACGAGGCAGTGACAATCATTCAATGTATACGGCCATAACTTTTGTGTTTCATAAAGTAAAGCAAAGAAAGTGTGAATAGAGATAAACTATTGCTTTTATACAAAGGTACTCTAAAATGTCCCAGACTAATTTGTTAGTACCCCTAGAAAAAAATTATAAATAATTAGATCGTAGTGATATTTTGAACTGATTAGTATGATGCATGTCTTCAATCTTTGTAATCAATCTTCCTGTTTACCTAGAGAAAATGAGTTGCTTTGCTGTTTGGTATCATCGTGTGCACCACACAGAACATGGAGCAGAGAATGAGAAGAAGATAGTTTTTTTGCAGAGATCTAAAAGAATATTGAAGACCAGCATGTCAAAAGTAAAGGCCATAAGGCCATGTTCTAGTAGCTTATTGTTCCTGTGATTACAGTTGCAAATTGAACAGTAGAAAACTCTTCCAAGGGGGTACAAGCTGAATTCCAATGTCAAGCTACATCAATGCATTATTCCGCTTAAGCTGTCTTGCATACACAGAGTCACACAAAAGTCCGATCGTCAAAAATGCGATGACATACAAAACGTACGACGAGCCGAGATTAAAGTGGTTGTATACCCAAATTTTGTACAAGCACCTACAGGTAAGCCTACATTAAGGCTTACCTGTAGGTGCTTGTAATATCTCCGAGACCTACACAGTCTCGGAGATATTTGCAAAAAAAACTGTACCGCTATCTACGGCGCATGCGCGCCGTAGATAACGGCGCAGGCGCACTGAGCGCGGCGGCTCTTGAATGAGTACACTGCCGGTAATTCGCGCATGCGTGGGGATCGTGCCGTTCCCCGCGCATGTGCGGGAGTGACGTCATCGCCGCTCCGGCCAATCACAGCGCCGGAGCGGCAATACCCGGAAGTCACTCCGGGTATCATGGATTCGACGGAGGACGCGTCCGAGGACCGCTGCGGGGGCTTCGATCTAAGGTAAGTGATTGAAAATGAGCTAGTATGCTAGTCATACTAGCTCATTATATGTTTGCCTTGCAGGTTGACCCAAAAAAAAAAAAGTTTTGCGGTATACAACCGCTTTAATGAAGTTCAATAGGCAGTTCAGCTCTTCTGCTTGATTCTGAGCATGCGTTGTTTTTAGTCCGTCGCAATTGCATACAGACGAACTGACTTTCCGATATAAATTTTTGTCCGAAAGTTCTCTATCCAAGTCTGTCGGAATTTCAGGAGGAACAAGTCCGATGGGGCATACACACGGATGGAATATCAGATGAAAAGAGCCCGTCTGACTTTTTCCATTGGAAAGCCGGTCGTGTGTGCAAGGCATAAGAATGTCCTTTGGACAGATGAAACAGATCTGGTGCAAGTCATATCAGCTCTGTGTTCACAGATGGGAAAATAAGCTGTTAAAGAAAAGAACACTTGACCTACTGTGAAACATGGAGGAGGCTTGGTTATGTTTTGGGGCTGCATGGCTACATCCTGCAAGTGGTGCCTTTAACCTGTGCAGGGCACAATAAAATCTCAAAAACTATCAAGGAATTCTGGAGTGAAATGCACTGCCCAGTGTGAGAAATCTCTTTCTCAGTTGTAGTACATAATTCCTCTAACAGGATGGTGACTCAAAACACACAGCTTAAAGCTTAAAGCGTAACTCCACTTTTGTTGAGAAAAAACATTACCCTCTGGATGATCTATGTTGCAAGGATTATAACAACCTTTGTTGCAGATTCTTACCTTTTGTTTTTCTGGAGAAATCCCTGTTTGTTCCTCTGTGCCTCTGTTCTGAGTGGGTTTCATAATTATCTGGCAGCTGCAGAGCACTAATGAGAAATCTGCTGGGCCAGCATTCCTTTAGACGTGTTTCTATTGGGAGTATCTCACCAAAAATCACTTTTGTGTTTCAAGGGATACCTAAAATCTGACTTGTATCTTCCCAGCCTTCTGGGAAAATTGGTGAGCCAATCACACAAGCAGGAAATTATGTTTCTGGGGGGGGGGGGGGGGTTCAGTACACACTGTGTACAGAACAACTCCAGGTAGCCATATTGCATTACATTTTTCAGAAAATTACAGTGGCTGCAGATTGAAAAGGAAAGATAATTTTTAATAACATTCAATCACAATATGACAATATGGCAATTGTATACTCTATATATATATATTTTTTTTAATTTGCAATTTTTTTTCCCCCATGAATGTGGAATTACCCTTTAAAACACCCAAGAGTGGCTAAGAACAAAACTATTCTGCAGTGATCTGCTATGAGTCCTTATCCAAACCTTCTAAAGAATCTTCAGAAATCGCTAATTATGCAGTCTGGAGATGGCACCGTTCAAACTTGAGATAGCTGTGGCAATTTCCTCAAGAAGAATGAGCTAAACTACCTCAGTGAGAGCTACAGAAATGAATTATTTGCAGTGTTTGACTCTAAAGTTTGTGAAATAAAATTATTAAGGGTTAAGGGTCTCCATCATTTTTGTTCATGTTATTTCCATTTGTTTTATTATTAAAAAATATTTTGTTTAATCAGAAATCAAAAGCACAGTCTGTTTTTTATTAAGTTTGGAATAAACAATCACAGAAGCCAATTACTTTGGTTTCAAGTTATTTCAGAGAAAATTGTGGGTTATTTTTTCATGGAAGGGTATCAACAAATTTGTTCTGTGTATATTAAGCAAAGAAGGCTGCTGTACATATGAAATTGAAAACTTTAAACAGAAAGATGTAAAAAAAAAAAAAAAAAAAGTACCGTAAGTTAAAATGAAAATTTCTTCTATTTACTACTGTTTTGTATAAAGCATAACATGGCTCCATGAATATGCAAACTGTATTGAATTCTCTATTGACAGCGACAGTTTACACATACTGTTTTGGGGATAGAAAAGGTGAGGCCACATGTGACATTATTGTGTTCTCACTTTCCCAGGCTGTGTTTGGAAATGAAATGTTCCGCCATAGGAGAGCTGTTTAGAAATGTCCAAGGAAATGCAATTACTGAGCAGTACTGTGGTGAACCAGGAAATTAGTTGGAAACTACTCAGGCAGAATCATTTAAAGTAGACCCTGGAAGAATATAAAAGTACGTCTGGGAGTAGAAGACCTTTCTTTTTCTAATGGTATTAATTTGCAGTCACATACAATACGGCTCTCTAGAGGGACAATTGTACAGACTACAGAACAGACTGAGGCTCTTCATTATCATTACTATCTTCGTAATAGGATGAGCTCACAGCAGCTTCAAGGAATCATTTGCTCACATTACCTCTTTATACAGAAGCACTGTGAAAACACATCCACTGCTATACAAATAGCACTGTGCGAACTTGTTATGGGCAGATCCATGCCACCAGCAACAATGAAAGAAACCTCTTCTGAACTGAGATCTACCAGTGCCAAGATCTTGGCACCAAAAGAAACTGGCTTGCTTTTTGTGCTTTTTGAATAATCCAGTTAGGTCACATTGTGTGAGTTCAGTTAATATTAAAGTGGTTCTGAAGCCAAAATGTTTTTTACCTTAATGTATTCCCTGCATTAGGGTAAAAAATATTTTACAGCTTGCTGTCCTCCCCCACCTCCTGAAATACTTTCCAGAGTCTTAAATCGCAGGATAACTGCATCTATTCTCTCCTCTCTCTTTCTCTTCACACACTGACTCAGGCAGCAGCAGGAGCCATTGGCTCCTGCTTCTGTCAATCAAATGCTGTGAGGCGGGGCCAAGTCGTGCTGTGTGCCTATGGAGCATGGCTCAATGGACACATACAGCTTGGGAACGAGCATGCACGTGTACCACCTTAGCAAGCAGCTTGCTTTGGGGACACACGCAAAAGAGGCGGAGCCAAGATTGCTAGTGTGGGACCGCAGAAGAGAAGGTTCGGGGCAGCTTTGTGCAATAGCATTGCACAGAGAAGGTGAGTATAACATGTTTTTTATTTTCATTTTAAAAATGCCTTTGGTGGCCCTTTAAAGTCTAAATGTATGTGCTTACATTCAGTAAGAAGTGTCCCTTGTGCTGTTGGCTGCTGTTTTAGGTCAAATCCAAAGTCCTCTGCCCCCCCACCCCATACTTACACAGCTGGATTTTCTTGTGCTGTAGGGCTTGATAAAAACAATGGACTTGTCGAGAGTGGCAGTTATGCCCACCCTTTTCTTCCACCTCCTCCATTCATAGAACACGTATAGATCGCTTTTCATACTTTTTGCTTTTTTGTACTTGTGTATGCTGATTAATTCATATTCTGGATTATATAATGTCTACAGTATTACCTAACATATATGGGGGGGGAGTAATGTGTTATTTGATTTGTACCCCTACATTACCTAATAATTGTAAGCATTTGCATCTAATATCTGATACAACTGTAGCGGGTGTCAAATTTAGTGAGGTGTATCTGGGCCATAGATGGCCCAGATACATTGATTTTTAGGGATTTATGGACACTTTGGAGTGTGGGAGGTATGAATGGTGTCATATTCCCTGCGGTCCCTAGGTGGCGCTGTCACCTGGGACCGGGGTTTAATTGCCATTCTAGAGCCATGCACTTTTTTGTCCTCTCGCGGCAGTAGTACGGCGGGGCGGGGAACCCGCTGTGCCTGCTGGGATAGGATATAAAAGAGGGCGGACATCTTGCGCACGAGGTCCATTCCCCAGGCACCTTCGGCCTGGGGGCTGCTGCGGTTCGTCTGTGCCCAGGTGCCCTTGGCCTGGGTGCGTGGAGTCGAGTTCCACCCCAGGCACCTTCAGCCTGGGGTGAGGTACTTTACAAGGAGGCCTGGGGCCCAGTACCTTCGACTGGGTCCCACGAGGGTGAAGCATTCCTAGGGTGCCCCCGGTATTGGGTGCCTGAATCCAGGGCGTAAGGGACCGGAGAAGTGACCTCCCCGAAGAGCCAGCGCAGCATTTGCTGGTGCCGGTGGAGGCCTCTGGTAACCGTCCGGATGGATGTCCTCCTCTGACATGGGTCGTTTGTTCTAAAGGAGGTAGTTCATGTTCTCATGGTCTGTGGCAGAGACCCATCTTCATCAGGTCAGTGGCAGGCCTCATCCAAGGCCTGTGGCAGAGGCCTCAACGTTCACCCAGGTCAGTGGCAGTGACCAAATTCACAGTCGGTGGCAGCGACTGTGCGCCAAGCCTGTTTGCACTAAACGGAACAGGAGAAACTTTATTCATTGTGTTGTGCCTGGACCTACTCTTTCCTACACCCCGTCTGTTCTTTTAAAGTTCAACCAGCCTACCTATTGATCAAAGCAATAAAACAGAGTTGGACTTTTATTGGTGTGGAACTCGTGTTACTGGAAGCTAAGTGTCCCTGTCAGTGACAGTGACAATCATCCTCCACAGGAGAAGCTGAGGCTCCGGCCTAAAACGCAGACCCGAGGGTAAATGGTTTAGCTCTTATCTCTGCATCCTACATCAGAGAGCCGAGCTGGTGGTGTGCATCTTTCCCCCTTCTCCCAGACGAGTCATACAGCCATAAAGAGAGGGGATAAGGTGGAGGAAGACCGCTACACAACATTCAGTGACCAGGTCCTAGGACAGGTTTATTATGATAATGTATTTAGCCATTGCTGTTCTCATAGGATCTCAAAGCCTGACACCTAGCAACTTTTATTAACTCCACCTTGAGTTAAAGTGTATGTAAACCCTAATTATGAACTTTGATAATAGACTTTCTGTTTGTATGTTGTAAATACAGCTTAAACCATTTTGCTATATATGTTTGATAAGTGTAAAAAATACCTGTTGATCCTGACAGAACTCTTTTGAGCAGATGACTTACTATGCCTTTGTGCATCCTTATCAGATACATTTTTCCCAGCTACCTCTGTGGACTATAGAACAAACAACTCACCTTTCTGTTATAGGGAAAAGGAGAGAAAGGAGGGGGGGGGGTATTCTGTGGTCCTATTCGAGAATAACATTGCTGCTCCTATGTCAGATGGTGGTGTGTTAATGGCAGGATCGCATTGGGGCCATAAAGGAAAAATAAGCAATTTTAGTTCTCAGATTTAAATATGTTTTGCCAGGAAATTTGCTTTTAATACTGCCTTTTAAGCATGTGTCAACAAATAATTCTAAAGCCCTGTACACACGATCTGATTTCCTATGGATTCTAATCCGATGAATTTTTCCATCGGAAATCCGATGAAGCTGACTTCCATCAGTCTTGCCTACACACCATCAGTCAAAAATCCGACCGTCCCAAATGCCGTGACTTAAAACACTCAGACAAGCCGAGAAAAATGAAGTTCAATGCTCTGAGCATGCGTTGACTTGATTCTGAGCATGCGTGGGTTTTTTGTCCGATGGAGTTTCACACAGACGATCGGAATTTGCTATCGTTTTTTTTCCCATCGGATAAATTTAAAACATGTTTTATTTTTTCTCACCAATGGAAAAAAGACCGATGGGTCCCATACACGATCGGTTTGTCCGATGAGAAAAGTCCATCAGACTGTTTTCATCGGTAAAACCGATCGTGTGTACGCAGCATAAGAATACAGAATAAGCTAATCAAACTAAATAGGGTATTGGTGAACAACTATATCTAAATGCAATCTACCTGAGCAGTGGCTTTTTGTTCTTAAGCATTTTCAGTAAAGGAAACCAGGCAATTCAAGCAATGTCATGTTATTTGCTTTGGAAGTAAGGAAATATTTTAAGTGCACCAGTCTTGGGTACTGGGTAATGAGTGATTTATAGTCCACTAGGGAGGATTTTAGTTTTATTTTCTGCCAAATAGGGCCTTTGCCCATAGTTTAGAGTTGCATCCAAAGAACTTTTGCTGCTAGAGGTGAATAAATGGTTTAAAATCCACTTTACCCACAACTTTTGCAATAAACTGGCACAGTCTGTTATGCCAAATCCAGTATTTGTGGCTCAACTTGTTTTTTACTTTCTTTTTTGTTTTCATTATAGTGGAGCTTCTCCTCCTCTGGGCCTTTTTTTGTAATTACAATTTTACAGTTCCTCAAGCATTAACCCCTCAGTCAGGAAAACAGACTCCTCATTTTCCCACTCTGACTAGACTAGAAAGTAAGTGCCCCCCATATAAATGGATGATAGTGCAAGAATTAGAAGATGGCCATGCTGGCAATAGTTATTATAGCTAATGACTAGAAAGAAAAAAATCCTATTGATCAAGTGATACAAATTATGAATGACAACACTTACTTCCTGCCCTATAACTACCACACAATATGTCCTGGAATGAAATGACAATATAGAAATCTTCCACTATTATCAGTGGCGGCTGGTGCTCAAAATTTTTGGGGGGGCGCAAACAAACTGAAAAAAAAAAATCAATTGCCGCCACTGTGCCCATTAAACGCAGCCACTGTGCCCAAACGCCACCAGTTTGCCCCCTCAAATACAGCCAGTTTGTTTCCATATACAGCCAGTGTGCCCCCATATATATACAGCCAGTGTGCCCCATATACAGCCAGTGTGCCCCCATATATACAGCCAGTGTGCCCCCATATACAGCCAGTGTGCCCCCATATATATATATAGCCAGTGTGCCCCCATATACAGCCAGTTTGTCCCCATATATATAGCCAGTGTGCCCCCATATACAGCCAGTGTGTCCCCATATATATAGCCAGTGTGCCCCCATATACAGCCAGTTTGTCCCCATATACAGCCAGTTCCCCCCAAATGCAGCCAGTTTGTCCCCCATATACAGCCAGTTCCCCCCAAATGCAGCCAGTTTGTCCCACATATACAGCCAGTTCCCCCAAATGCAGCCAGTTTGTCCCCCATATACAGCCAGTTCCCCCAAATGCAGCCAGTTTGTCCCACATATACAGCCAGTTTGTCCCAAATGCAGCCAGTTTGTCCCACATATACAGCCAGTTCCCCCAAATGCAGCCAGTTTGTCCCCCATATTCAGCCAGTTCCCCCCATATTCAGCCAGTTTGTCCCCCATATACAGCCAGTTCCCCCCATATTCAGCCAGTTTTTCCCCCATATTCAGCCAGTTCCCCCCATATTCAGCCAGTTTGTCCCCCATATACAGCCAGTTCCCCCCATATTCAGCCAGTTTGTCCCCCATATACAGCCAGTTCCCCCCATATACAGCCAGTTCCCCCCATATTCAGCCAGTTCCCCCCATATTCAGCCAGTTTGTCCCCCATATTCAGCCAGTTCCCCCCAAATGCAGCCTGCCCCCCCCCAGCCCTGCACTTACCTTCCTCGGTCCGCGCCGTCCTCGATGTGTTCTCCCGCCCTCGATGTCGCTTCAGCCAATCAGGTTACCGGTAACCAGATCCGGTGAACCTGATTGGCTGAAACCTCCACACAGTCTTCTTCCAGGAACGCACCCCCGTGCGTACCTGGGAGGAGTTTTTGGAAGCCGAATACAGCCTGAGAGCTGTATTCGGAAAGCCTATCAGAGCCGCTGGCTCTGATAGGCACTTCCAAGTCACACCCACCGCCGGCTGCCGCTCTAATTCATATGGCCGGCGCTCACCAGGAGGCCAGCCATATGTATAGTGGGCAGCGCGGCAGCGGTGACAATACACAGATTCATGCAATGCATGAATCTGTGTATTGTCTTTCAGTGGCGGTGCGGGAGCGAGAGGGGGCGGCGCTCCGGCGCCCTCTATGGACGCACCGCCACTGACTATTATTCTGTAAGGTGTTATTCATTTAAACAAGGCATTCCTACTGGTTTACTCACTCCCTCACTGTAATTCAAAAAGTGTGTTCTGCAATAAAAAAAAACTATCTGTCAGCTTGCAGTCTGCTCTGGAATGTATTCTAAGCTACATACGTGCTGGTGCTGCTCAGTTTACATACCCGCACAGTGCATGTGTGTTGGGATAAGTGCACTTATTACCTGTTTTAAGGTAACAAAAATCTCTACTAACTGTTCCCCCCACACCCCCAAACACTTACCCGAGTCCTGTCAGTGTCTGTGCTCGGCTGCAGGTCTTCTCCTTTCACTTCCGGGTTTCACAGGAGCCTCAGGCAGCAATGGAAGCCATTGGCTCCAATTCTGTGAGGAGGGAGCGGGTGGTGGGGCTGAGTCAAGCAGAGCTGTGTGTGTCTATTGACACATACAAGAACATACTCAAACCCATGGCTCCACTCCAGACTTGCTCTTTTCAGCCCACACTGACATCTGGGGTTCTGGCTACCATAGCCTGTCTCCACTCTCAGTCAAAAGTAAAAAATATAGGCCGCACTCCAAAGCTTAACTCTTCTTTCTGTGTTTAATTTGTCAAAAAAAAGACTGCATATATTGATGTCTCCACCCAAAACCAACCTTCCTTGATGCATTTCATCGCTACTAGTTTGCTCACAAGGATTGGGGAAGTCCAAGCTTCGGGCTACGGACTCCCGCATCGACACCCCCATAACACACAGCTTGCTATGGGGCACCTGCAGGAAAGAAGGAGCAAAAAACTTTATTGGAGGACTTGAAGAGGAGGAAGAGGGGGGTAAGGGATCACTCTGTCCAATACCATTGCACAGAGCAGGTAAGTATACTATATTTTTTATTATAATAAAAAAAAATAGGCTTTACAACCACTTTGAGTTATAAACCACTTGCCAACCATGCTATAGCCAAATGGCTGCTTCAGCGCAGATGGCTAGTTCTGGGAGGCCGTCATATGACGGCCTCCCATGATTGCACCCTCTGCGAGGCGCTGGCGACACGCTCTGTGATCACAGTGTCCAGAGGACAATGCTGATCACAGATTTAAGTAAAGAGCCAATCAGCAGCTATTTATCACGTGATCAGCTGTGTCCAATTACAGCTGATCACGGATGTAAATAGAAGCTGTTATCGGCACTCCTTTCCTCATGCTGACAGCATGAGTAGAGGAGAAGAGAGACGATAACTGGCTTCTCTAAAAGGGACAAGTACACTGATAATCAGGGCACTGATTATCAGTGTCCTGATTATGAGTGCAGTCCAAACAGTACCCACCAGTGCTGCCAATGTGTGCCCACAAGTGCAGGCGCCGACATCCTTACTAAGAAACACCGTAAGTGAAGCCTGTTTCCTACTGCGCATGTGCGAGTCGCGCTGTGCAATCTGAATGGTCCCTGCAGTCTTCTTGGACCTGTGTCTCTCCCAGAAGACAGCAGGGGGGAAGGAGTAGGGGCCGGACATTGCATAGTTCACCGCACAAATATATGCCTGGAAGTGGGAGCAGATACCTGGATTTGACAGGTATCTGCTTTCCCCTCCTCCCCTGAAAGGTGCCAAATGTAGCACCGGAGGGGAGGAGGAAGTTCCATTTCTGGGTGGAACTCTGCTTTAATTATTTTTTTTTTAAGCAAAAAACCAAGTGGTGATTAAATACCACCAAAAGAAAGCTCTATTTGTGGGAAAAAAAATATATAAAAATTTTGTTTGGGTACAGTGTCGCCTGATCGCGCAATTGTCATTCAAAGTGCAACGCGCTGAGGACTGAAAATTGACTTGGTCGGGAAGGGGGTAAAAGTGCCCAGTAGGCAAGTGGTTAAACACACTAGTTGATTAAGGAGTACATTTAGAAGGGGGTCCAGTGGTCTCACTTACCAGGTCAGTCCCTCCCTTGTGATAGCTGTGATGACCAATTGCAGCAATAACAAATTTAAATACTATAGTGTTTATATCTAGGAGCCCTCCCCTTCCTTTCACAACAGACAAAGGGGAGGAATAAAGTGTCCAATGAAGTAACCAATCAGCAGCAGGTTCAAGTGCTTTTCTGTTCCCAAATAAATAACTTTTTTACCATACATGCATCCAATCTCTGCTGCCTTCGAAAACCCCAATTGGGGGAAACTTCCCATATCTCCTTTACCGGGGTGCGCAGCACCACTTCCTTGGTCTCCATGACTGTCTCCCCTTTGACAGGTGCTTTTTACTACCATGATTGTGGGATCATTTTTTAACCATTTCGCCCACCCTTCTCCTTGGTGGCCTGTATATTAACACCCTTGTCTTGCTTATTGTTCACATCTGTGCATTAACCCTGACCAGTATTGATGTACCTAAGCTCCAGTTTAACCCCAATTCCAGCATGTTTCTTTATTTCCCCAAAAAAATAAAAAATTGTGGCAAAAGATAAGATCAACTTGGGGTGTCTATTTCCAAAAAGAGGTCATCCTGGCATTTCTATTTGATATATTGTATAACAGAAAGTAAGAGAAACGTTTTTTTTTTTTTACTTTACCATTGTAAAAAAAAAGCAGTGTTCACTCAACACCACCAAAAAATGTATATAAAAAATATGTATTTGGGTAGTGTATTGCAATATATTCATTCATGTCATTCAAACCATCACTGCACTGAAAACTGAAGAATGGCCTGGGCATGAAGGTGTATATACAGGTTGGTACTGAAGTGGTTAAACTAAATGAGGTCTAATATATTTACTCCACACATGATATTGTACAAATCTGTTTGTTGTTTTGAAAGTTTAAACAATACACAGGAAAACAGGAAGACGAATATATTACAAGTCTGCTAAAAGTTAATGTAACCTCTAGTAATTCTTCACCACTGCCAAGTTTGGTTTGGTTTGCGATAAGAGATTTGGTTTTGTTCACAGTCATGGGTATTTTGTATCGCTGTGACTGATAGAATTATGGTATATCCCTTGGACCACAGTCATAAAATATTTTGGCAGAGAATATAACAGGAGTTTTATCATTGCATGTTAATCATTGCTTCCCCTAAATGTCCCCTTGTTGTATAGGAAAGAGAAGATGATATGATTATAAGTACAATGGATAATCTTCTTGTATTTTGCTGTAGAGCTTGTAATATGATGCATACAGAGTTAATGCATTCAATATTTTGTTTAGTTAAAGAAAAGGCTGCTGTTCCACGGTGCCATATTATAAAACACATTTTCTGAAAAGGTCTGTTTCTTTCCCTGCAAACCAGGCAAATACAGACATAATAAAAAGTGAGTCATCAATAATGAATTATATAATTTGCATAAATATTTTGAAGGATGTAAGCTGTGTTCTTTTTTTTTTTTTTACAACCTTAATAGTTTTTACTATATACATTATATATTTTACATACAGTTTGCAAAAATTGCATGAAAGAGTATAGAAAAGACCCTGACCGGGCCTTGCAGATTTACCCCAGGCTCTTTTGCCATGTGAGTGCTCGGCAGCCAGTCATACAGCAGCTTCCACAGTCTCATAGCACAATGACCAAGTAACAAGCGTCTTTTTAATGTTTAATGCTTGTTGAACTTGGATGGGGCGTAGGGAAGCCTTAGAATACTGTGTACACAAAGTAATCAGGAGGACTGTCTCTGCCTACTTTCTCCAGGGGCACCCCCCCTTCTCTGCAGAGACTACAGGCTCAACACTTCTGGAAAACTCAGCAGGGTGCATTCCACTTTAGCAGCACTAGGCCAGTCACACAAGGAGTTAAATAGCAAGCAGTCCCTAGGATCACACTTACAGGTCTTTACTCACTGTGCCTCCATATACTTGGATTGATCCTGTCCAGTATTGGGACAATCCAGGCCGGATCCTAAATGCACCCCCTTACTTGGCTCTGAAATGCTTCCAGGAACTGAGGCCCCCAGCCCAGGCATGGCTAGGACCTTGGTGTGCTCTCTGCAGGCTTCCAGTTGGTTTGCCCAGAAATACAGCAGCCCTTCCAGACTGGAATCTCCTCCTCCAGGATAAGCTGTTCCAGGTCTCAGACTATTTAAGGGCTCTCTCGCCACCTTTTGAGCACATCTCCCCAGGGATTGGCTAGAGTCCCCTTAAATATTCAGCTCAGGATCTGGCTCTTCCAGCCCACTACATACATACTAGAACCTATTAAAAAGGCAGGGAGAAGAAGCACAACCTAAAGCCTCTGAGACTCTGAACAGACAAAAGTAATCACACTTTGCTCCACTGGTTACAGAGAAACCAGTAAAAATAAACAAAACTTGCCGCAACCTAACCTAGGGGGGTGCTAAAACAGTATAAATAATTGTACATGTTGCTAAAGAAGAGCTCTAGGCAAAACTTTTTTTTTTTTTGGATAGTGTCATATTTTTTGCCATCTGTGTCCCATTGTGGAGTTTTACCTTCACTTGCAGACCCATAGCCATAACAGGAAGTCAGAGGAAATCCCTACAAACTAAGGGAATCCTTTGGGGCCCTTTAGGTAATCAGAACTAGTGTCCCCTCTATTACCTTTTCTGGGGACAACCCAAAATTTGGGATTTTCTTTTATTTTCACTTTGAATAATAATAGTAAACATGATAAATAGAGAGGGTGAATCTCCCTAATGGGGACAGAGGTAGCAGTAAAAACCTGTGTTCGGGTGTTATAATCCCTCTCCACCCAAAACTAAAAAAAAAAAAATGCTTTTAGTGATACTTTAATACTTAATCCAAATGTTGTAAAGATATTTTTTTTATTATTATAGATGGTAAAGAGGAAGTAAACAGCTTGTTTTTTTTTTTTTTTCTTTTTTCTTACCTGCAAAGTAAAGGCAAAGTAATGCGTTGCATTCTAGCACATTATGTGACACTTACCTGCAAACGAAGCCCTTGTTGTTCCCGCTGGAGGCCACATCCATCTTCACCCGTATTTCTTCCGGGTCCGCGGACTCAGGGGTGGATCCAGAGTCTTTTTTCGGGAGGGGCACTGCCAAAAAATATGTTTTTTTTGTGGGAAATTTATCGGGGAAATGGCTGGTGTCGGCGCTTCAATCATCCCGGCACCATAGTTGTTATGGTGTCAGGATAATTGAAGCACATTATTTATATTATTACATTGTAATATAAAATTAAATAGTTCAATGCAGAATCAGTGGGAGCCCCGAGTGTGTCACTTGCCACCGTCGCCTGCAATTAGTGGGAGCCCTGAGCGTGTCACTTGCCACACGTTGCGGATTGTCACTTGCCACGTCAACTGCCACATCTTGTGGATTGTCACTTGCCACATCACCTGCCACACCTTGCGGATTGTCACTAGCCACACCTTGCGGATTGTCACTTGCCACGTCGCCTGCCACACCTTGCTGATTGTCACTTGCCACGTCACCTGCCACACCATGCTGATTGTCACTTGCCTGCCACCAGATGCAGATTGTCACTTGCCACGTCACCTGCCACAATTTGCGGATTGTCACTAACTTGCCTGCTAAGGTGTCGTTTTGGTGGTTTCTTGCTGTGTCCCGGACTCCCAGAGTCAGGCAGCAGAGAGATAATGTAATCTCTCTGCTGCCTGCACAGTGATGGCGGAAGTCACTGCAGGAATGCAGGGCAGGCACGGGCGGTGAGAGATGATCTCTTCTCTCTGCTCCCCCACTCCTGGCTAGCTGATTGGCCAGCTGCCACACTGAGCCTGCTCTCTCACTCTCACCTGCGCTGCCAACACACTGAGCAGCACGGTCTGCCCACGAACCGCGCCGCTCACCCACAAACCGTGCCGCAAGCGGAGCCGCCCGCTTTCTTACCCGTCTGTGGAGCCGCACGCTATCGCACCTGCCCGTAGAGCGGCCCGACGTGACTCACTGACGTCACTCATTGCTAGACGCCAAGCGGCCCAGGCGTTAGCAACAAGTGCAGGGAAAAGGCTCCACCCACCTCCTCCTCCGCTCCTGGTATCGTGTCAGTGCGCCGCGTAACTACATTAGACGAGTCTCTCTCTCGGCGCCGCTGATCGGCTGATGTGAGAAACTGAGAGAGAGACTCAGAGAGGCAGCGGCAGCCGCAGAACAAGTACTGTATATACTCGAGTATAAGCCGACCCAAATATAAGCCGAGGCACCTAATTTTACCCCAAAAAACTGGGAAAACGTATTGACTCGAGTAAAAGCCTAGGGTGTCCAGCTGCATGCCTCACTGTGCCTCACTTTGCCTCACTGTGCCCATGTTTCACTGTGCCCATGACTAGACTGATGTTTAACATGGGAGTCTATGGAAGGAGTGCCCGGGTTTGAAAAATCGGTTCTCCCCGGCCGTAGGTCTCCTAGACATCAATCTTTGCATACTTGTAGAGGAGACATGGGGATACATGTGTGCCAAGATTGGGGTCCAGGGGACCTACGACCGGCCGGTACCGGGTCCGCAAAGTCACAAGAGAAATTACCGTTTTACATTGGAGTCTATGGAAGGGGTGCCCGGCTTTAAAAAATCAGTGCTCCCCGGCCGTAAGTCACCCAGACACCAAACTTTGCACACTTGTAGAGGAGACATGGGGCTACATGCGTGCCACGTTTGGGGTCCAGGGGACCTATGGCCGGCCGGTAACGGGTCCCCAAATTCCGGGAGATCAGGCGCAAAAAAAAACAAACAGAGAAAGCAAGTGAGTGTGACAGATGGTCTGGGGGGGGGGGCAATTGTCCTGTTGCCCCCCCCCTGGATCCGCCCCTGCGCGGACTCTGGTTGTGTTACTGGCCAGAGCCATGTGATGTCACTCCCGCGCATGCGTGCGGGAGCCACCGGTCACAGCACACGGCTCTGAAGAACAGCACGGGCGGCCATTCCTTCAGAGCGCATGCGCCAATGACATCATCGGCGCAATATACAGTAAATATCTCCTAAACTGTGCAAGTTTAGGAGATATTTACAGTACCTATAGGTAAGCCTTATTATAGGCTTACCTATAGGTACAAACATTAGAGGGAAGTTTACTTTCTCTTTAATAGGCGATAAGTGATAGGATGTTAAAGAGGATCTGCTCTAGAGCTCCTTATGCTAGCCTTACATGGTAAATATGAAGTATTCATATGCAAATGTAATATTTATCATACTGAAAGGAAATGTAAAAAGTTTGAATATTTGAGTTTTTAATCCTGAGCACCAGGGAGTAAAGGAAATATGCACAAAAACACTATACATTATCTTAAACATTTTATAATAAAAGGGTTTACGATGGAATTCCTTCAGTCTTTTCAGTTATGCTGGAATGGTAAGAGATATTGTGATTTTTGTTAAACCTTTTTGTTACCTCTCTAAACTCTTTAGAAAATCAGCGTTTTCCAGTGTTAAATCTATATCACAGCATTTTTTGAAGCCTGCAATAACCTTGTGCCTTTTTATCCTTCCCATTTGAAAAGTATGGCTGAAAGCAACACAATATTGATGATATTTGTTTTTTAGCTTGCAATTTTTATAGCTATTGTAGTTTAGTAAAAACACTTTTTGTTATGAACTCGTTATAGAATTCAATAACCATGTCAATATTTAGTAAAAGGGCACATAAATGGGCATCTCATAAAAATCTGTACTATTACTCATTTACAATATGCAGGTCCATCTTTAATATCGATTGGACCCTGGGCAAACATTTTCTAGGGCCCTATCGAATCCACTTATCAACTTATTATTTGTGGGCAGTGCAGGCTCAAGGGGCAGCTGATTTGGGCCCCACAACAATGACTGGGCCCGGGGAAGCTGCCCCTGTTGCCCTGCATTAAAGATGGCCCTGACAATATGTAAAAATGCATATGTCTAAAAGGCATTTTTAGTATTATATATTTTTACAGTATGATAATAATAACCCTGTACAACCTTCATGTTAGGAAATGTTAGCTTTAAATCTAGTAAAATGATTTCCTTTGTTTAATGCTTATGCTGGTCATTTTTCAAATTGCAATAATATAAAGTATATAAAGTCTTTTGTTATTTAACTATATATTTACTAATCTATTGCATGACTATTTTCCAGCTTTATTGTAGCATGCAACCTAATAATCCTGCAGTAGACAACCAAGCATTCACATAACTGAGGGTCAATTCAAGGATCAATTGACAAACACTTCAACATTTTAAATGCTGGGTGAGAGAGCAAACAATGAGATGAAACCCTTACAAACAGTCATAATCTATAAACTCCATAGAGACAGCAACCTGCTAGGATGTGAACCAAGGATCGTAACGGTACAATACATTCATTTTTATATTGCCCTTTGGAAATCCTGAGTGGATTATGTTTTTGTGTTTTATAACTTACAAAGTTTTTTTTTTTTCTTCTTATAATATCTAGAAAAAAAAATACCAATTTGAAGACAGAGAGTCCACACTATAGGAATTAAATGAATCTGTGTTTGTCTGAAGGACTAGATCCATATGTTCCTTTAATACTGAACTTTGACAGCAGAAAGTTCAGACACAGACCTTTCTGATAGTTTCCTTTCTGTGTCTTTATCTCACTTCAAACCAATGTGTATGGAGCACTTAAACTCTGACAGACCCAGCCTGAGGAGCAGAAGAACATGGACCATATGTCGTTCTGCAATTGTAAACAAAAAGCAACACTTTTTAACATCTTCTTTGCATGGGCTCATCCCCAAGTGGCCTTGTGGAAGCAATTTCAGTTTCCTCATAACTTAATAATTAGCTTCATTGCTAATGCCCCCTCCTTTCTCATTGACAGTTTTGCATCTGTGAGGACTTACATGTTTTTTTTCCGAAAGGTAATTATTTTCTGCTGCCTCTACAATATGAAATAATTGAGCTGAGATTTAAAACCCCAAAGTGGAGGCATATCCAGTATACATTTCAGGCTACCATTTGTGAACTAAACTCGCATTAGAAAGGTTATGACCGGGTAAATACATATTTTAAAATGTGACTTCATCTGACAATGAGTGTCAGTATAAGGTTAGTACGTATATCAGAGTTTTCTATACAAGGTAGTCACAAAAGTCTTGCAGTAGTTATCCAAGGATGTGTCACTTCTTTGGTAGCAACTAAAAAGATTGTAGGATTATGTAATTCACCTGTTTTACTGTTTTATAGATTATTGAACTACAAATAAAATACCTTTCTATGAATCACTAGTGAAAAATGTTTGCGACCCTTTTTATTTAATATTAACAAAGCTATACTTTAAGCACTATGGAGAGAACAGAATTTTTTAAAACCTTTGCTATTTTGGTGGTTGAAATAGAAAATGATCCATGCCACCATGAAGCAAATCTACTTGGTATACTTACCTAATCTATTGCCTAAGTCCATGTTATCTACTTACTCAGTGTTATTTCCCCAGATGCCCAGAATATCTGAATTCTCTGAAATACACTTGCTTACTGGGTTGCTTACTGTAATTGGCAGCCTTGCCCTCTACCATTCCCAATCTCCGATGCTTCTCTAATGGCATGTAGAGCTTCCCATCCTAAAAACAAGTAAATGGTAAAGGCTAAGGAATTGGGAGAAGGCAGGGCTAAGCTCTGGACTCAATTGGCCCAGGATGTAAGTGTATTACAGAGCACCTAGACATTCTGGGCATCCTGGATAGGGATGAGCTTTGAGTTTGAGTCAAACTCATGTTCGACTCGGACATTGCCTGTTCGCCCGTTCGCCGAACAGCGAACAATTTGGGGTGTTTGCGGCAAATTCTAAAAGCCGCGGAAAACACCCTGTAAAAGTCTATGGGAGAAATCTAAAGTGCTCATTTTAAAGGCTTATATGCAAGTTATTGTCATAAAAAGTGTTTGGAGACCTGGGGCCTGCCCCAGGGGACATGTATCAATGCAAAAAAAAAGTTTTAAAAACTGCAGTTTTTTCGGGAGCAGTGATTTTAATGATGCTTAAAGTAAAACAATAAAAGTGAAATATTCCTGTCCCTGCACAAAGTGTAATTTCTGAAGGAAAAATAGGATTTTTTACTCACCGTAAAATCCTTTTCTCTGAGTCCATGGACCGACACAGCTTCTCTATTGACAAAGTGGGTATTATCCGTTAATTAGGAGTGACTAGGCAGAAAAACTTGTAAAAAGTGTTGCATCACACCTTCTACAGTCCCGCCCAGGGGGCGGACCCCCCGGGTATATCCTCCCAGTCTGCATATCGCAGATCAGTTCGTCAAAAAGCAGTACAAACTTAAAAGGAGGGGTGGGTGCTGTGTCGGTCCATGGACTCAGAGAAAAGGATTTTACGGTGAGCAAAAAATCCTATTTACTCTTTCGTCCATGGACCGACACAGCTTCTCTATTGACAAAGTGGGACGTCCCAAAGCAGTGTCAGAGAAAAAAACGAGGTGTGGTAACAGCATAAAAACAAACTTCACCCCAAAACACAAAACAGCACTCCTCCAACGGAGGAGCTGCAACTCTAAACAGCCGCTTGCAAAACCTTGCGGCCGAAAGAGGCATCCGAAGATGCACCTACATCAACTTTGTAGAATTTTGTGAGTGTGAGCGGACGACCAAGTCGCCGCTTTACATAATTGGGAAATAGACACTTGATGTCGGAAAGCCCAAGAGGCACCTCTTGCCCTGGTCGAATGCGCCGTGACCAGAAAGGGGGGCACTTGACCCTTTAAGGCGTAAGCCTGGATTACTATCTGTCGGATCTACCTAGAGATGGTGGCCAACGAGACTGCTTGGCCCTTCTTTGGACCAGCCACAGAAACAAACAGTGAGTCCGACTTCCGGAACAGGGAAGTAGCAGATAGGTATACTCTCAAAGCTCGGACAACGTCCAAGGAATGCAACGCCGACTCCTTAGGATTCGACGGCTGAGGACACAAGGATGGAAGTACAATGTCTTTGTTGAGATGAAAGCCGAAAAGACTTTCGGAAGAAAGGAAGGCTGCGGCCGCAGCACCACCTTATCCTTGTGGAAAATCAAATAGGGAGCCTTGCAGGACAAGCATGCCAGCTCAGAAACTCGTCTAACTGACGTAACAGCCACCAAAAAGACCACTTTCTGAGAAAGTGTCAACAGGGGAATATCTCTAATATTCTCGAACGGCGCCTTCTGAAGCACCGAGAGGACCAGGTTCAAGTCCCACTAAGGTAGCGGGGGACAGACTGGAGGGGCCATATGTTGAACCCCCTGCACAATGTACTCACGAGAGAGTGAGCCACCAGGGGTCGCTGAAAAAAAGACAGCCAGGGCAGATATCTGTCCCTTAAATCATACTTAAGGCAAGCCTTTGGTCCACCCCATGCTGTAAAAACAGCAGGATTCTGGAAACCAAATAAGTACGCGGATGCCATTTCATTTCCTCACACCTGGAGATGTAGGCCTTTCAAGTGCGGTGATAAACCTTCCTAGAGGACGGTTTTGGAGCACTTCTCATCGTAGAGATTACTGAATCTGACAGGCCCCGGTCTCTCAGTACCTGGTTTCTCAACAGCCATGCCGTTAAAGCCAATGACTGTAAAGCAGGATGGATTATGGAACCTTGCGATAGCAGGTCCTTCTGCAGTGGTAGGCACCAGGGGATGTCTGCTACCAGACGTACTAGATCGGCATACCAAGGACGCTGAGGCCAATCTGGAGCGATTAGGATCATTGGAATTCCCTTTGTCTCCACTCTGCGGAGCAGAAGAGGAAGAAGCCTTAAGGGAGAGAAGGCATAGATTAGCCGATACTGACCCCACAATGCCACCAACGCGTCCGTTGCATCTGCCCATGGGTCTCTTGACCGGGCCACAAACCTCAATACCTTACGATTGAGTCGGGAAGCCAGAAGATCTACGTCTGGTGTGCCCCATCTTTGGCAGAGGAGTTGGAACACCTCCGGGTGTAAGGACCATTCGCCCTGGTCCAGCATCTGGCGGCTCAGGTAGTCCGCCTGCCAGTTTTCCACACCCGGAATGTACACGGCCGACAGTGCCGGTACGCTCCTCTCTGCCCACTTCAGGATGCGAGCGATCTCCGATGCTGCAGCTGAGCTTATTGTTCCTCCCTGATGATTGACATATGCCACTGCTGTGGCGTTGTCTGACTGGATCCTGACTGGACGCCCTTGCAGCCTCTGAGACCATTTGAAGAGGCACAGCCTGATCACCCGGATTACCAGGACATTGATGGGCAGGAGGGCTTCCTCTGGGGTCTAGCGACCTTGCGCCGACTGAACACCCCAGACTCCCCCCAACCTGTAAGGCTGGCGTCCGTCGTGATCACTATCCAGTAAACCGGAAGAAATGACTTCCCGGCCATTAGAGCCGGTGCTGTCAGCCACCATACCAGGGATCTCCTGACTATGTGGCTCACTCGGATTTGATAATCCAGAGATGATGGACATCTGTTCCATCTGGACAGAACTTCCTTCTGTAACACTCGAGTGTGGTATTGAGCATATGGGACCGCCTCGAAGGAGGCTACCCTGAGGCCCAACACTCGCATGCAAAAAACGGAGTGACGACCAATTCCTGGAAGTCAGCTGCCGTACTGCAGCCTGGACGGTCTGCAACTTCTCCACAGGGAGGAATACCTTTGCCTCTGAGGAATCCAGAATCAACCCCAGGTACACTAGGCATTGAGTGGGCACCAATACTGACTTTTGCGTGTTTAGTATCCAACCACAGTCTCGAAGAGTCTGACAGGTAATGGACACGCTTACCTCTAATTCTGAGCTTGAAGGGGCCTTCAGCAGAAGGTCGTATAAGTAGCCTGTGATAGCGATACCCCGCTGTCTTAGAGGTGCCAGAATCGGAGCGAGCACCTTGGTGAACGTCCTGGGTGCTGAGGCAAGGCCCAACGGGAGGGTCACAAACTGGTAGTGGTCCTTCCCGATAGCAAATCGCAGAAACCTCTGGTGTCTGGAGTATATGGGGACATGCAGGTATGCATCCTTGATGTCCAAGGAGGCCAGAAAGTCCCCCGGATGGAGAGCCGTGACTACAGATCGAACCGACTCCATCCGAAAACTTTGTACCTTCACAAAGCAATTGAGGGCTCTGAGATCCAAGCTTGGACGAACCCCCTCCTTCTTCGGCACAATTAACAGATTTGAGTAAAAACCCCATTCCAGTTCTGGAACTGGAATAACTACCCCGCGTTCCAGTAGACCCTGGACCGCCCCATACAGGGCCTCCCGACGGGTCGGTAGTAGCTGGAGATTGGAGGTGTTGAATCTGTCCGGTGGACAAGAGAGAAACTATCTTGTAGCCTGAGGAGATTACTTCGCAAACCCACCTGTCGGAGATTAGTGCTGTCCACTGAGTCGCGAATTTGCGAAGACGTCTCCCCATCCGAGAGCTGGGTGGGGGTGGACCTTCATGTGGACGCAAATTTGTCCGCAGGCTTATTGGGTATGCGGGACCAAGGACGCTTTTGTCCTTGGGCAGGCGCTTTATCGGCCTGGGGTCTTTTCCCTGTCGCCCTAGGGGGACGAAAAAAAACGCTTGCGTGCAGTAAAGGAGGGCCCTTGCCCTTGGCGTGGCCCCTTACCCTTGCTAATTTGGGGAAGCAAAGTGCTTTTACTTCCTGTGGCATCCTTGATGATGTCATCCAGAGAAGCCCCAAAAAGTCCGCAGACCAGCCTTTTAGCCAGATCAGGCGGCGTATTGCTACTGCATAAACCGAAGTTTTAGACAGCAGGGGAATAGTATTCATGTCTGACTCGCAGACAAACCTAAGGCCCTGGACCAACAGGTCGGCCAATGTTATCTCATCAGGAGGAGCATCTCGCTCCTTAACCCCTGGAGTAACAATCTTGCCCATTCAGTAAGTGTGTGAGACACTAGGGCCCCCGCCAATGCCGGGCGTACTGCCGAGCCTACCACTGAGTATAGGTAGCAAGCGAGTGCTTCAGCCTTCTTATCCACAGGGTCCTTGAAAACAGGAGCCCCTTCTACAGGAATTGTGGTGGCTCTATTAAGTCTGGACACCGGAGGGTCCACTATAGGGGGGAGAGGTCCATTTCTTCAGAAAACTCTCCTCAAAAGGGGTACCGTACCGCAAACCTCTTTGGGGCTGTAAAGACCCTCAGTGGGTTCTCCCATTCCTTGTATAAGAGTTTATCAAAAGACACACAAGGGAACACCTTAGCAGTGCGGGCAGGTCTATGAAACCCAAGTGGACCGGAGTCTCTGCTGCTTCTGCAGTATTTTCCAATTTTAGCATATCCCGCACTGCAGTAATAAGGTCAGATACCAAAGCCATCTTGCGTACTGACCTGGACTTTGAGTCATTCTCACTGTCCGGTCACGGTCTGCAGTCTCTGATGCGTCAGAATCTGGGCCCCGAGCCATAGCTGGACCTGGTTCTGCACCAGAATTATCCCCAGAAGCTTGCAGGGGACGGGGCGTTTACTACCCCCTGTATTCCCGTGTGCTGCTTCCACCCTGGCAGCAAACGCCTCTAGGATTGCAGTCATAGCGTTCATAGACACCTCAGGGGCACCAGCTGCTAAATCTGGTGTTTCAGGGGAGAAGACATCTGGCTCAGATGCCATGCTGACCACACGCTGACACTCACAGGGCTCCAGGCAAAATATCAATAGGCCACCCTCCTGTGCTGCAGAGAGGCTGGGTCACCCAGAGGACTCACCACCCTGGACCGGTACTGCTATGCTGCCGTGTGCTGCGCCTGTGATGCTGTCCCACTGCTGCTCTGTCAGTCTGCTTCTTTTATCAGCCTTTCCTGTGTGAATTTTCGCACCAGTGTAATGCACCCTAGAGGCCGGAGGCTCTCGCAAAATGGTTGCCAAAAACGTCTGTATGGAAGATAATGTGGGCTCTAAGAAAATGGCCGCCGACCGAAGATAGAGGTCAAGCAGCCATAGCCCACAAAAAGATGGCCGCCGAACGGCAATATCTGCATACAGGGTGGACAAACATGGCCGCCGATCAGCTGATAGGGGCCAGTGGGTGTGGCCGAACCACAGGAAGATGGCCCCTGGGCAGTCACAAGAGGCCGAACTCGGCATGGACCACCTCAAAATGGCCGCCGACAGCATGGAGGAGGAAGCATACAAACACAGGTAAGCAGAAATGACATTTATTTTAAATGTTAGTTACAGCCAGCCCCGCTCCAGTGGAACCCCCTAGGTGACCCCCAGCACCCAGCAACCTTTAGCTAGAAGCCCAGGGAGGAGGAAAAGGCATTGAGAGAGGGAAGAAAGGGGCCCCAACAACTTACTTGATCTCTCCAGGAATGTCCAGCTAAATCACCCAGCCGAGGCAGGGGAGTTTTACTTACCTATCCTGCATGTCTTATGCTGGAAGACATTCCAAACAGGTCATCGTCCGCGCACGGAAGGTGACTGTTGGCCAGGCATGCTGTGATTGGACCCAGAAGGGACGATCATATGTATGCCCTGGAGCGTGACGCTCACCGGACAGGCTGCTGCGACTCGGCCGTAAGGTCAGCCGAAGCTGAGCGGTCCGATGCAAGCCTTGGAGCGTAAGCTCACCGGCCAGGCTGCTGCGACTCGGCCGTAAGGTCAGCCGAAGCTGAGCGGTCCGATGCAGGCCCTGGAGCGTAGGCTCACCGGCCACCCGTGGAGCGACGGGCATGTCGTGGAAAACCCAGCGCGTAGCTAGGGTCGGCACACGCTCGATGGCCGAAACTGGGGAGACTACAAGGATCGAGGATCCAGCCTGTCACCCAGTCGGCAGTTGATCGAAGATCGCAGGAAACAAAAATGTAGCAAAAAAATATATATCTTTTTCCCCCGGACCAATGGGCCCGAAGGGAGCCATGTCCTACTCCTTGCTAGACAGAAAAAAACTGATCTGCGATATGCAGACTGGGAGGATATACCCGGGGGGTCCGCCCCCTGGGCGGGACTGTAGAAGGTGTGATGCAACACTTTTTACAAGTTTTTCTGCCTAGTCACTCCTAATTAACGGATAATACCCACTTTGTCAATAGAGAAGCTGTGTCGGTCCATGGACGAAAGAGTAAAAAGTAATTTAAAAGTACTCGTGGCTGTAATGAATTCTCAGCTCCTGGCAATACAGAGAAAAGTAATTGAAAGTCATTGATACAAAAAAAATGCATGGGGGTCCCCCCAAATTCAATTACCAGGCCCTTCAGGTCTGGTATGGATATTAAGGGGAACCCTGCGTCAACCCTGCGTCAAATTTAAAAGAAAATGACGTGGGGTTCCCCCCAAATATCCATACCAGACCCTTCAGGTCTGGTATGGATTTTAAGGGGAACTCCACCCCAATTTTTTTTTAAATGGCGTGGAGTTCCCCCCAAAAATCCATACCAGACCCTTTATCCGAGCACGCAACCTGGCAGGCCGCAGGAAAAGAAGGGGGACGAGAGAGCGCCTCCCCCTCCTGAACCATACCAGGCCACATGCCCTCAACATGGGAAGGATGCTTTGGGGGTCTGTGACCCCTCAAAGCACCATGTCCCCATGTTGATGGGGACAAGGGCCTCATCCCCACAACCCTTGCCCGGTGGTTGTGGAGGTCTGCGGGCGGGGGGCTTATCGGAATCTGGAAGACCCCTTTAACAAAGGGGACCCCCAGATCCCAGGCCCCCTATGTGAATTGATAAGGGGTACATTGTACCCCTACCATTTCACATAAAAAGTGTAAATTTTTTTAAAAAAACACACAGACACCGTTGGGATTAGTCCTTTATTCAAAATAAAAAAATAAAAATAAAAAAAAAGGTGGTAATCCACTCTCGGTCTCCATTCCAATGCTCTCGGTATCCTACGATGGATGCTCTCCTCTCCGGGGTCCAGCAGTGGATGATCTCCTCTCCATCCAGGTCCAAGCTCCAGCGATGAGATGTCCAGCACAGAGCATCCTGTCTCCACCGGAGACACCCCGGGAATATCGTCGCCGCAGCCTGACAGGTCTTATGTAGCTGAGGACGGGGCCACCTGTCACGTGACCCCGTACCCCTTTGACGCAAGGGGAAACCTGGGACCCCGCCCCCCTCTGATGTAACGCAGGTTTCCATTGTATCAGATGGGGGCGGGGTCACCCGCACGTCACTGGGTAAGCCGGGGTTTTCCCTTGCGTCAGAGGGGGATGGGGTCACGTGACGGTTGGCCCCGTCCTCAGCTACATAAGACCTGTCAGGCTGCGGCAACGATATTCCCGGGGTGTCTCTGGTGGAGACAAGATGCACTGTGCTGGACATCTCATCGCTGGAGCCTGGACCTGGATGGAGAGGAGATCATCCACTGCTGAACCCCGGAGAGGAGAGCATCCATCGCAGGACTCCGACAGCGTTGGAGTGGAGACCGAGAGTGGATTACCACCGCTGGAATCTTTTTTTAATTTTTAATAAAGGACTTATCCCAACGGTGTCTGTTTGTTTTTTTATCAATGACTTTCAATTACTTTTCTCTGTATTGCCGGGAGCCGACAATTCATTACAGCCGCGAGTACTTTTAAATTACTTTTTTTTCCTTCAGAAATGACACTTTGTGCAGGGACAGTTCTAAGCATGGGAAACAAGCGCTACTTTACAGGCATACTATACACACCCCCTAGGTACGAAATTTAAAGGAATGTTTCACTTTTATTGTTTCACTTTAAGCATTATTAAAATCACTGCTCCCAAAAAAACGGCTGTTTTTAAAACTTTTTTTTGCATTGATGCATGTCCCCTGTGGCAGGACCCAGGTCCCCAAACACCTTTTATGGCAATACCAAGCATATAAGCCTTTAAAATTAGCACTTTTGATTTTTCATGTTCGTGTCCCATAGATTTTAACGGTGTTTGCGTGTTTAAACACATTTTTTGACTGTTCGCAAGTTCTGGTGCGAACCGAAACGGGGGTGTTCGGCTCATCCTTAATCAGTATATATTATTTAGACGGTTTTGTTGCCCCTCAACCACTACCTCCTTTAGCTGCAGAGGCAATGGCCATGAGTGTACACATGCCACAGCTGCAATGTTTTTCTTCGCAGCTGTGACAGGAACTACAGTATACCCCTGTAACCATGCTAATAGCGACCCATTCAAGTGAATGCTAGCAAAAATCCTCTTACTCTTCCAAATTCTCCCTACTTCTCATGCTCGGAGGGAGGATGCTGTACCTGGAGTCACAGGGCAGAGCTGGGAGGTCCTGAAGTGGCTTGCAGGGAAATAGTTTCCTCCTGATATAGGTGCCAGCAAAGATTGTCATCAGTTCCTAACAACCAATGATGACTACAAAGAAGATTGAAGTGGGAAGGAGTGGAGGGAAACAGAGAGCTCAAGCATGACTTGCTGGCAGGAATCCTCACTGGGTATGAGAGCACATATTGCACCTATTGAGGATACCGCCACAGAGTGGAGTCCACTGTCGGAATTTTTGCCCAGATCTGTCGGACCAGGGACTTACGTGAAATCTTGGGACTGTCCCACGGAATCCTGCACAGTTTAGAGGTATGATATAGTAAGGAGGGGGCTGACCAAGAAAGCAGTAAAGCTGACCCAAAAGCAATAGTAATGATAAACCACAAAGTAGCAAACAAGGTGTTTATACCACTACAATGACTGTCCGAATTTATAAATCTTTTGGCAAGTGAACTGGTAAACATATATGTATTTCCGCTGTGTGTTTACCTCTTTGTCCACAGTTCTTATTACAATAATTGGCACAATAAAAGATATAACATTTGTATTTGTAAATGATTGAATTTGCATTTGTAAAACACTGATGGGGAAAATGGAGGCAACTAGGAGATCTTGCCTACTCACAAACAACGTCATATTGATCAGCCTTTTTGGCTTATTCCAGATTTGTTTTTATAGTAAATCCAAGCTTGGCCTAAGAACACAGGGCAGGTCATAGACAAGAACAATGAAACCCCTACGTCTACAAAATGGGTAATGTCCCAAATACATAAAAATGTAGGCAGCATTGGGGAATCCTATGCTAGTGAGCTACGCCGTGGTGAATAAAACAATCAACCTTATGTTTATGCAAGCATTCAACAGGTTTATTGTAAAGGGAACATGTCATGGAGAAAATTACCTTGTGTGAAACCTGTGATGGTTGCAACCAGTATATATATGCCTCATTAAGCCTCATACTTGTTTTGAGACAGTAAATTCTAAATCGATTCACTGCCTTGGGAATAAATACAGTCTGTTAGTAAGGAAAGGGTGCTTCCATTACATGCATTCCAATCCTCACAGGTGTTATTTTGGGGACAAAATCCCTCAAAGCCAAGTATTTTCCCAGAGGGAACAAGATAAAGTACAGATATTACCTTAAAGTCGATAGTTTCCTCATTGCCAGAATAAAATAGAGTGTAACTCCTGGAAATGCCCGAGGCAGATTTGGATCCAGGCAGACGAGCTATATAATCTGACTTTTTCCCCACTCTGTTCTAAGGAAAGATAATGAAAGTCATAGGGCAGTATTAAAACAATGTTTCCATGGCAACACTGTACTTTGCTTCTTTCCTACTGCAGCGTCAGGAAATATATTGGGATTTGTCTTAGTAAGTACAAGCTACAACTACACAACTACACCAATCAGTCAAAGTGGGTCATGACAAATGTAACAAGTGCAAAGTGTAAAAGAGGTAAATAAGGCTATTACTACCCATTCTGATTTAAGCAGTGAGTCAGTGTAAAAAAGAATGGTGACATACAGAGTGGAGTTATACATAACAATGTCAGTGAATTGGCATATGCCAAACCATGAGGTCGTGGCAGTGGAGCTGTGGGTGGAGCATATTTTTAGTCTTCTTTTAAAAAAAAAAAATTCAGCTTTACACTACAGGTTCAACCTTCTCTGGACCTATCCCCAAACTGAACTTTAAAACATTTTATGTATACAGTTGTAGCACTACACCAGAAGGGATTGCAGATGACTGGGTTCCCCACTCCTGCACAGCCAGGGAACAAGTATTTTCCACACTTTCTCCAGACACGAGAATCAGTCTTTGAGCTTGGTTTTTATGTTTTATTAGGGGTAATAACTTGGATGGGGAATAGGAATTATGGGATACCCAACTTGATAGCAACAAAACCAGGGACAGCTTGCTCCCTATATACAACTCTGATTAATCTCACTCCCAATTGCTGAAGTCTCTGATTGAAAAGATGCAAAAACACTGGCCCAAGCTCTACTGACTGCAGGAAATGCCAGCCCACGTGGCTGCCTCTTCACCGGCCCACCCGGCTGCCTTTTCACTGGTCTACCCGATTGCTTCTTCACCAGTCTACCCAACTGCTCCAGAGTTCTCCCAGCACAAGGTTAAAAAAGATTTAAGCACACAGCTATCTTACAGATAGATCTGCTACGTGTTGCAGTCTCCCTCCTTGTAAGTCACTGACCGTGCTGTAGTATTCACACTGTCCTTGCTCCCACTGCCTCTCAAGGAAGGCTCCCTCCAAATTGCTTCTGTTGTCAGGCCAGCCAGAATTCAGCCCGAAGCAGAGCACTCCCCCCCTCCCCAGACTAGGGGGTTCGCCTCAAGGGCCACCAACAGTCGCCTCAGCACTCCATCTTCATCTTCCACCCGACTCCCCTAGCCAGCATGACTCATCCATACTTAAGGGCTGGCCCAACCACCTTGCGAGGCCCACTGTTTGGGGACTGGCCAAGTTCCCCAGAGTATGCAGAACAACCCTCCCTGCCTCCGCCCTCCAGTTTTCAGAACGTTTTTCAACTTTTCAGAACCAGGGAAAAGCACCAGAGGCTTGCCTGCGTGAGTCATCCAGCCTTGACCTAAAGTAAACCCATGACCCAATTAAGACTCACAAATTTAAGCATGAGTCTAACATAAATTTCCCTGCACTCACACTAGTAGCACACTTAGGGCTCTTTCACACGGACGTTCCGTATGTATCCCTATGGGATAGCGGATGTCAGCGGATGAACATCCGCTGACATCCGATGACATCAGTCTCCGCTATGATCCGTTTAGCATGATGGAGGAAAATCCTACTTTTCCATCCGTCTGCGGATCGGATCGGATGACAACGGACAGACGGTCCGTTTTCATCTGATCCCCCCATAGAGGAAAGCAGCGATCTGACCGTTTCGTCGGCTCAACAGGGATCAACGGAGCGATCTCCGCTGAACAAGCGGATGTTCACGGGGCGGATCATCACGGGATCCGCCTGTGTGAAAGAGCCCTAAGTGTCTTTAATACAATCATGACCGGTATTGGATGAGCTTCAATGCCACATACATTGGCACTCACACACTGAAACATTTTGACATCATTCTATGCAGCATTACATTGTGAGCCCAGGCTGCCTGGTGATGCTAAGAACACAGGATGTGTCACTGACAGCCAGGAATCACTGGGGGTAATTTAACCCAAACGTGGCTGTGGGAGTACAGAGCAAGAACGGAAAAGCAGCACTTGAGCATGGGGAAGATAAATAGTGCTTTAACATTTTACTTTTAAGCACAGTAGAACCATGATGGTATTATATTTTTTTTAATCAGGTATTTTTTATTTAAACAGACAGTTCAGTTTTCACATGAGTTTGATCAAGGCATAGACAAGGCATAGACAAATAGAAAGAAAAAGAGAGAAGAAGAAAAATAGAAGCATAGCAAGCAGTTTAAATTATGCAAATATCATTCTTCATTGCCTTAAAAGTATGATAGACAATCAACATATCAGTAATACCAATGGTCATGACATACAGCAAGAAGATTGGATTATCTTGTTGCTGCAGACAATATTTATGTCATTATTGCAATGTTTTACCGCTGTCCCAACTCTGCTACCACATAGGCCAATCAAATGTGATGATATTGGTTTGTGTACATAGGCTTGTAGATCTGAGGGAACTGGCTAATTTACTGCAATAATCTTTAGTGTTTACATGGATGGGGTTTCTCTATGCTGGTATGCGGGGCTTTTTTTTCTCAGACAATAGGTGCAGGAACTCCTCCGAGTCACCCCTTTTCTCCGGCCCTACCCACCTCCCAGTATCGTCCGTTTTAGACAATATAGGACCAAGTATAATTTTGTGGTGCTAAGTAATTTGTATGGAATTTGGTAATGATATCAAGAAAAGCAGTAAAATTGATCCCCTGCAGCCAGCAACAATAGATCCCCCTAACAAAATTTCTCCACCAGCAACAATAGACTCCCGGCAGCATCAACAGATCACCGCACAGCCAGCATTAATAGACTCTCTGGCTGCCATCAACAATAGATCCCTCCCCAACAGTAGATTTCTTTCAGCAAAAACTGACCCCCCAGCAACATAAGACCCCCCCAGAAACAATAGGTCCCACACCAGCAACAATAGACCTCCCCAGCAACAATAGACCCCCCTGCAAAAATAGACCCCCAGCAGTGAGCATCAATATCCTGCAGCACACCCCAGCACCCTTTGTCATTACATACAGTCAGTCCAGGAGGTGCCGGAACTGCGTTCTCCCACGTTCCCGCTGAAAAAAAGCCCTGTTGGTATGTATTTCATCTCCAAAATAAATTGATAGAATCTTTACACTGGCTAACGGTGGGAGGGATAGGAGCCATTTTTGCTCAAAAATTTATGCTGCTAAGCAGAGTAATCTTGTAATAGGTAATTAAAAGGATTCAGGAACACTTGATTCAGGGAGGACATCCCCCTCCTCCCAAGCCCTCACTCTATCCAGGGCTGTGCCCACCTGTAGTGTCTCTCTCCGCTCTCACAGGCTTTTCTGAGGCAGCGGGAACTATCGGCTTTGGATGCTGTCAATTAAACCCTGTGACAAAGCAGCGGGGGGTGGGGCCAAGCTGCACTGTCTGTGTCTATGGACACAGGCAGCACAGCTTGGGATTGTGCCTGCAGGTGTGCTACTACAGGTATCGTCTTTCTATGGTGGCACACCAAGAAGAGGAGGAGCCAGAAGTGCCAGAGCGGGACCCCAGAAAAAGAGGATCAGGACCACACTGTGCAATTCCATTAAACAGAAAATGTAGGTATAACATGTTTGTTATTAAAAAAAAAAAAAATCTTTACAATCACTCACTTTAAATTTACCAATGCTTATTTGGAGAGTTGGGAAAGGAATAAGTATTAAGAGGTACCTTATTGCTTGCTTCCATTTTGCCAACTGGTGCTCACTCATACTGTCCAACACTCTGGAATGTGGGTGGTACCTTGTCGTCCTCCTGTACAATGCAGGACCAGTGGTCCTGCAACAGAGGTGATGATTTTAACGGTGCAGTGAAGTGAAACAGATTTGGGCCAAAAAATAGAGGAGAAAGAGGAGAAAGGCTAAAGGAACATGACATATATATATATATATATATATATATATATATATATATATATAGTATTTGTACTGATTCCTTTCCCCCCTAGCCAAACAAGTATTTAATCCATGCAGTGTGTGAAGTGATGTGTACCCCACTGCATGAGTATATTTAGCAACAGTTCAGAGTGGGGCTTTACATATAGGCCCCATGCACACGAGACGCCGGTGCAAACTCTGATGAACACACGTTTTTAAAGGCTGAAACCGGCGTTTAGAAACGCCCATTTTGCCGCGATTGCAGTCGCGTTTAACCGTGTTTTACCACGTTTGCGTCTATTAGCGTTTAGTTAAGAAACATCATAAGACCCTCTTGAGCTCAAAAAACAGTATTATTTAACCATAACAGCCATTTTGTGAGACCAGAGTGAGTAGCAGCAGCTGAGAGAGCAGCAGTGTACTTGTATTTAGCGTATCACTTGCCACATCACCTGCCACAAGCTGTGAATTGTCCACTTGCCACGTCACCTGCCATGTCACCTGCCACGTCACCTGGCCACGTCACCTGCCACAAGTTGTGGATTGTCCTCTTGCCACGTCACCTGGCCACGTCACCTGGCCACGTCCCCTGCCACAAGTTGTGGATTGTCCACTTGCCACGTCACCTGCCACGTCACCTGCCACGTCACCTGGTCACGTCACCTGGCCATGTCACCTGCCACGCCACCTGGCCACGTCACCTGGCCACGTAACCTGCCACAAGTTGTGGATTGTCCACTTGCCACGTCACCTGGCCACGTCACCTGCCACAGCACCTGGCCACGTCACCTGTCACAAGTTGTGGATTGTCCACTTGTCACATCAGCTGCCACGTCACCTGCCACGTCACCTGGTCACGTCACCTGGCCACATCACCTGCCACGTCACCTGCCACAAGTTGTGGATTGTCCACTTGCAACGTCACCTGCCACGTCACCTGGCCACGTCACCTGGCCACGTCACCTGCCATGTCACCTGCCACAAGTTGTAGATTGTCCACTTGCCACGTCATTTGCCACATCACCTGCCACGTCACCTGGTCACGTCACCTGGCCACGTCACCTGCCACGTCACCTGGCCACGTCACCTGCCACGTCACCTGGCCACGTCACCTGCCACAAGTTGTGGATTGTCCACTTGCCACGTCAGCTGCCACGTCACCTGACACATCACCTGGTCACGTCACCTGGCCATGTCACCTGCCATGTCACCTGCCACAAGTTGTAGATTGTCCTCTTGCCACGTCACCTGGCCACGTCGCCTGCCACGTCACCTGGCCATGTCACCTGCCACAAGTTGTGGATTGTCCACTTGCCACATCAGCTGCCATGTCACCTGCCACGTCACCTGGTCACGTCACCTGGCCACGTCACCTGCCATGTCACCTGGCACAAGTTGTGGATTGTCCACTTGCAACGTCACCTGCCACGTCACCTGGCCACGTCACCTGCCATGTCACCTGCCACAAGTTGTGGATTGTCCACTTGCCATGTCACCTGCCATGTCACCTGGCCACATCACCTGGCCGCGTCACCTGCCACGTCACCTGACCACATCACCTGCCACAAGTTGTGGATTGTCCACTTGCCACGTCACCTGGCCACGTCACCTGGCCACATCACCTGCCACAAGTTGTGCATTGTCCACTTGCCACATCACCTGTCACGTCACCTGGCCACGTCACCTGCCACATCACCTGATCACGTCACCTGGCCACATAACCTGCCGCGTCACCTGCCACAAGTTGTGGATTGTCCACTTGCCACGTCACCTGCCACAAGTTGTGGATTGTCCACTTGCCACGTTACCTGCCACAAGCTGTGGATTGTCAACTTGCCACGTCACCTGTCACATCACCTGGCCACGTCACCTGCCACAAGTTATGGATTGTCCACTTGCCACGTCACCTGCCACATCACCTGGCAACGTCACCTGCCACAAGTTGTGGATTGTCCACTTGCCACGTTACCTGCCACAAGTTGTGGATTGTCCACAGTGCAATGCAAGCAATTACATTTTTTTTTTTTTTTATTTTAATGGTTCTCATTTGCCATCATTTTTGAGATTTCTAATGTAAAATATAGGTCACCTGTAAAAATGCTTATAAACGAAAACGCGGCAAAACGCTGGTACCGACTTTAGCTGCGTTTAGCGACGTTTTGCGTCTGAGGCCTCGTACACACGGCCGAGATTCTCATTGAAAAAAACATGTCGTTTTTTTCGACGAGATTCTTGGACAAGAAACTTGTCCCGGCCGAGTGTACACACGCTCGTTTCAAAGAACCCGCGGTTCTTTGAATGGAGCGTACGCGGTGACGTCATCGACTACGACGAGCATGCGCTCGTCACATTTGATGCCGTCGCCGCCATCTTGGTATACCCTACCTATGCCTAGGAAGCTACCGCGCATGCGTCGAATTCATTTCGAACATGCGCGGGCTTCCGGGAGGACAGGTAAGTGTACACACACTCACTTTTCTCGTTGAGAAACATGCCGAGGAGAATCTCGACGAGAAAATAGAGAGCAGGTTCTCTATTTTCTCGTCGAGGTTTCTTGTCGGTTTTCTCGACGAGAAACCCGATAGCCGCGTACACACGACCGATTTACTCGGCAAGACCTCTCTGCCAGCAAGTTTCTTGCTGGTTCTTGCCGAGAAAATCGGTCGTGTGTACGAGGCCTGAGATGTGGAAAATGTTTGCGTCTGAACCCATTTTTTTGCTTCTGGAAAAACGAGGTTAAACGCAACTGCCTAAAAACAGCAATAAACGAGACGGTGTGCATGGACACATAGGATAACATTGAATGAACACGCGTTTAACAGCTTCTCGTGTGCATGGGGCCTTATGTTGTGTTGACTCTTATCTTATATGCAGGATACAGGGAGCAGACAAGTTTTAAAAAATATACAGCTGTATATAAAATCTTTCCTTAGACTCAAAGATAACCTGCCAGTGCCACCGCCATAAAAAAAACACCTGAACATTTGTGAAATTCACTAATTAGACAAAGTACCTTTTTTTTTTTTTTTTTTTTTTGCTGAGTCTGGCAGTGTCTGGACCAGAGTTACAGTGGAATAATAAATTCACTCTGATTGGTTCCATATTGAATAATACTCTGCAATGTCCAGACACAGATCATTGACAGGAGAAGCGACACTATGCAAGTTCAAAGAAACCGACAGGCTGCTCTCTGCAAAAGTGTCAAAAGTATAAATATAAATTCCAAAAGCTCTAATTTTCTGCTGCTCATTACATGGCATTGGCAACGTGTTTAAAATAAAAAACTATTTCTTCAGTGTCTCCTCCTCCTGTAAAACTCTGTGATCTTGCCTCACATGTGACAGTGGTAATTCTATGCAGGTCACAAGCACACTGGTGTAATAATGAAGAAATGTTTTCATGAACAGTGAATACGATTATTAGCCTGCTTTTAAGAACAGATGTTGAAAACTGTAATGCATTAGCAAAGTGTTACTGCCTACACTGCCTAAACCACATTTGGCTTTGTCGCTAACCCTCCTGTGTAATGGTAAATAATTAGACATTTTCTAAGCACTATGTTTAATAAATTGCTAATTGTGAAAATTCATACACTGGCACTAAGAGCGACTCAAACAACTCCAAAAGTGAATGTTATTGTAAGGAACATCTAATAAAAAAATGTTTTTTTTGTCAGGAATGCCTCCTGAATATTAGCAGTACACTTTTTTTTGTATGTGAGTGTGTCTAGGCACTCCTGTGCATACAACCTCATAGCTGTACAGTGTACTTGCAGTTTGGGATGTAAGGTACTACTGAATCTGACTAGTAGTCTCATGAGAGGTGACTAGGGATGAGCTTCGAGTTCGAGTCGAACTCATGTTCGACTCGAACATTGCCTGTTCGCCCGTTCGCCGAACAGCGAACAAATTGGGGTGTTCGCGGCAAATTCGAAAAGTCTATGGGAGAAATCTAAAGTGCTAATTATAAAGGCTTATATGCAAGTTATTGTCCTAAAAAGTGTTTGGGGACCCGGGTCCTGCCCCAGGGGACATGTATCAATGCAAATTTTTTTTTTTTTAAACAGACGTTTTTTCGGGAGCAGTGATTTTAATAATGCTTAAAGTGAAACAATAAAAGTGAAATATTCCTTTAAATTTCGTACCTGGGGGGTGTGTATGATATGCATGTAAAGTGGCGCATGTTTCCCGTGTTTAGAACTGTCCCTGCAAAAAATTTCATTTTTGAAGGAAAAAAAGTCATTTAAAACTGACTCGCAGCTAATAATGAATTGTCGGCTTTTATCAATACATACAAAAGTCATTGATAAAAATAAAAAAAAAAGCGTGGGGGTCCCCCAGAATTCAATTACCAGGCCCTTCAGGTCTGGAATGGATATTAAGGGGAACCCCGCCGCAAATTTTAAAAAAAAATGGCGTGGGGTTCCCCCAAATATCCATACCAGGCCCTTCAGATCTGGCATGGATTTTAATGGGGAACTCCACCCCAAATAAAAAAAAAATGGCGTGGAGTCCCCCCAAAAATCCATACCAGACCCTTATCCCAGCACACAACCTGGCTGGCCGCAGGGTAAGAGGGGGGGACGAGAGAGCGGCCCCCCCTCCCTCCTGAACCGTACCAAGCCACATGCCCTCAACATGGGGAGGATGTCCCCATGTTGATGGGGACAAGGGCCTCATCCCCACAACCCTTGCCCGGTGGTTGTGGGGGTCTGCGGGCGGGGGGCTTATCGGAATCTGGAAGACCCCTTTAACAAAGGGGACCCCCAGATCCCGCCCCCCCCATGTGAATTGGTAAGGGGTACATTGTACCCCTACCATTTCACGAAGAAAGCGTAAAAAAATGTCAAAAAAAACCACACAAACACCTTGAAAAAGTCATTTATTAAAAAAAAAAAAAAAAAACATTCCAGCGGTGAAATCCAGTGTCCCGCGGCGATCCGATGTCCAGCGCTGTCCGTCATTGGTTTTGCCTGAGCGGACCTGATGGGGAACTTCCTCCTCAGTGTTTTAAATGTATAGACCCGCCCCTTCTAAAGTTCCCCATCAGGTCCGCTCAGCGGACCAGATGCGGAACATGACAAGGGGCGGGTCTATACATGTATTACCACAGTGAGAGAAGTTCCCCATCAGGTCCACCCCCTCGGTATGTCGGACCCGCCTACGTCATTGGCCTGAGCGGGAAACTTCCTTCACTGTGTAAATTTAAATTACACAGTGAAGGAAGTTCCCCGCTCAGGCCAATGACGTAGGCGGGTCCGACATACCGAGGGGGCGGACCTGATGGGGAACTTCTCTCACTGTGGTAATACATGTATAGACCCGCCCCTTGTCATGTTCCGCATCTGGTCCGCTGAGCGGACCTGATGGGGAACTTTAGAAGGGGTGGGTCTATACATTTAGAACACTGAGGAGGAAGTTCCCCATCAGGTCCACTCAGGCAAAACCAATGACGGACAGCGCTGGACATCGGATCGCCGCGGGACACTGGATTTCACCGCTGGAATCTTTTTTTTTTATTATTATTTTTTTTTAATAAAGGACTTTTTCAAGGTGTTTGTGTGTTTTTTTAAACATTTTTTTACGCGTTCTTCGTGAAATGGTAGGGGTACAATGTACCCCTTACCAATTCACATAGGGGTGGACGGGATCTGGGGGTCCCCTTTGTTAAAGGAGTCTTCCAGATTCTGATAAGCCCCCCGCCCGCAGACCCCCACAACCACCGGGCAAGGGTTGTGGGGATGAGGCCCTTGTCCCCATCAACATGGGGACATCCTCCCCATGTTGAGGGCATGTGACCTGGTACGGTTCAGGAGGGAGGGGGGGCGCTCTCGTCCCCCCCTTTTCCCCTGCGGCCGGCCAGGTTGCGTGCTCGGATAAGGGTCTGGTATGGATTTTTGGGGGGACTCCACACCATTTTTTTTTAAATTTGGGGTGGAGTTCCCCTTAAAATTCGTGCCTGATCTGAAGGGCCTGGTATGGATATTTAGGGGGAACCCCATGCCATTTTTTTTTAATTTGCGGCGGGGTTCCCCTTAATATCCATTCCAGACCTGAAGGGCCTGGTAATTAAATTCTGGGGGACCCCCACGCTTTTTTTTTTTTTTTATCAATGACTTTTGTATGTATTGATAAAAGCCGACAATTCATTATTAGCCGCGAGTGAGTTTTAAATGACTTTTTTTCCTTCAAAAATGACACTTTGTGCAGGGACAGTTCTAAGCACGGGAAACATGCGCCACTTTACATGCATATCATACACACCCCCCAGGTACGAAATTTAAAGGAATATTTCACTTTTATTTTTTAATTTTAAGCATTGTTAAAATCACTGCTCCCGAAAAAACTTCAGTTTTTAAAACTTCTTTTTGCATTGATACGTGTCCCCTGGGGCAGGACCCGGGTCCCCAAACACTTTTTAGGACAATAACTTGCATATAAGCCTTTATAATTAGCACTTTAGATTTCGAACGTTCGAGTCCATTGTATTTAATAGGGTTCTAAAGTTCACACGAACATTTTGTCTGTTCGCAGGTTCTGGTGCGAACCGAACAGGGGGGTGTTCGGCTCATCCCTGGAGGTGATTTCACTACAGGGCTGCTCACCGTTCTCCTTGATGGAGACATTGACATTAGGAAGCAAAGCCCTGCCTTTACAAAGAAGGCTGCCAATGTAGAACAAGGTATGGTAAGTCAGTGATGGGGAAAATATCAGCTGCAGTAAGATCACAGACATTACTGATGACTAGTCTTTTATACTCTATTTACTCTGCCTGCCCTCTGTTTGGTCAAACCTTACAAGTTTAGTTCCTCGTAAAAAAAAAAATATATATATATATATATATATATATATATATAAATATATATATATATATATATATATATACGTGTAGCACTACCCCCGTAGGAGCTGCTGGTTTAAGTTTTGGGTTTGCACGTTACCTCTTTAGCTTCGTTGTCAGGGTGAGAAAGTCTGTAGTCAATGCAATGCCCACACAGGATGAAAAACCTTGAACTGTTGGTTTTATTTTTGCTACAGTAACTCGTATAAAAAGTAGAAGGTATGAGAAGAGAGGGGAAGGTTCAGGTACACACTGTAGAACACAAAAAATTTCTAAAGTCATTCACCACTCTCACTGTTGAGTGGGTATTGCTCACCTGGATAGACCCCTCTCACCTGGCCTAGCAGCCGGGATGATGCATGCATCAGTATCAGGACAGTCTCTGCCACAGACCATTTGAGAACAAATGTGGATAGCCAGGAATCCTCTGCCACAGGATTTCAGTCCCGAACTTCCAGCCGTGCAGTTAAAGAACCTTTAAGCCGACCCGGCTACTGCTTGGCTTTTAAAGTAGTGGATACCCTCTTAACAAGGTCACCAGGCCTCTCCCGAGACATTAGCACTTTGCTGGTCTCCTCCCAGGCAGGTCCTTCCCCGGCTTCCTTCATTAAGCAGCTTCCTCCCTCCTGGTGGACAGCTTGGGATCCCCTTTAGAATTGTAGGCCCCAGCCAGACTAGCCGGGCCTACCAGATAGCGATGCAGCCTCGGGCCAACGTGGTCCCAAGGCCAGAACCACACACACATACCTCGCGCCTGGAGGGCAGCGAGGCGAAAACGGGCCCTGTCCAATGGCGTCTGCCCCTTAAGTATCCCTCCCCAGCATGCACAGCGGGGCACCACTCCCACTGTACCGCTGCCGAGAAAGGACACCCAATACACCATGGTCTGCCTGCGTTCCAACATGGTCCTGAGGTGGTACCGCCACCTTCAGGCAACAAGGGAAAACACTACCAGGCACCACCATAGCCAGAACAGAGGCAATTTAGATATAATCATATAAGTCTGAGCCCAACTATTGGCTCAGACAGCCCCTAAATCTACAATAGCGCCCCTATCATTGGGGGCAGGGCGCTACATATATATATATATATATATATATATATATATATATATATAGATATAGATATATGTTTATATATCCATATATATATATATATATATATATATATATATATATATATATATATATATATACTGTATATACAGTATCTCACAAAAGTGAGTAGACCCCTCACATTTTTTTAAATATTTATTATATCTTTTTATGTGACAACACTGAAGAAATTACACTTTGCTACGATGTAACATAATGAGTGTACAGCTTGTATAAGAGTGCACATTTGCTGTCCCCTCAAAATAACTCAACACACAGCCATTATTGTCTAAACAGCTGGCAACAAAAGTGAGTACACCCCTAAGTTAAAATTTTCAAATTGTGCCCAAAGTGTCAATATTTTGTGTGGCCACCATTATTTTCCAGCACTGCCTTAACCCTCTTGGGTATGGAGTTCACCAGAGCTTCACAGGTTTCCACCGGAGTCCTCTTCCACTCCTCCATGATGACATCACAAAGCTGGTGGATGTTAGAGACCTTGCGCTTCTCCACCTTCCATTTGAGGATGCCCTACAGATGCTCAATAGGGTTTAGGTCTGGAGACATGCTTGGCCAGTCCATCACCTTTACCCTCAGCTTCTTTAGCAAGATGGTCATCTTGGAGGTGTGTTTGGGGTCGTTATCATGTTGGAATACTGCCCTGCGGCCCAGTCTCTGAAGGGAGAGGATTATGCTCTGCTTCAGTATGTCACAGTATGTCACAGAACATGTTGGCATTCATGGTTCCCTCAATGAACTTTAGCTCCCCAGTGCCGGCAGCACTCATGCAGCCCCAGACTATGACACTCCCACCACCATGCTTGACTGTATGCAAGACACACTTGTGTTTGTACTCCTCACCTGGTTGCTGCCACACACACTTGACGCCATCTGAACCAAATAAGTTTATCTTGGTCTCATCAGACCACAGAACATGGTTCCAGTAATCCATGTCCTTAGTCTGCTTGTCTTCAGCAAACTGTTTGTGGGCTTTCTTGTACATCATCTTTAGAAGAGGCTTCCTTCTGGGAAGACAGCCATGCAGACCAATTTGATGCAGTGTGCGGCGTATGGTCTGAGCACTGACAGGCTGACCCCCCACCTCTTCAACCTCTGCAGCAATGCTGGCAGCACTCATTGCACGGGCACTCAACTTGTTTGGTCCACCATGGCGAGGCCTGTTCTGAGTGGAACCTGTCCTGTTAAACCGTTGTATGGTCTTGGCCACGGTGCTTCAGCTCAGTTTCAGGGTCTTGGCAATCTTCTTATAGCCTAGGCCATCTTTATGTAGAACAAAAAAAAAAATTTTCAGATCCTCAAAGAGTTCTTTGCCATGAGATGCCATATTGAACTTCCAGTGACCAGTATGAGAGAGTTAGAGTGATAACACCAAATTTAACACACCTGTTCCCCAGTCACACCTGAGACCTTGTAACACTAACAAGTCACATGACACCGGGGAGGGAAAATGGCTAATTGGGCCCAATGTCGACATTTTTACTTGGGGTATACTCACTTTTGTTGCCAGCGGTTTAGACAATAATGGCTGTGTGTTGAGTTATTTTGAGGGGGACAGCAAATTTACACTGTTATACAAGCTGTACACTCACTATTTTACATTGGAGCAAAGTGTAACTTCTTCAGTGTTGTCACATAAAAAGATATAATAAAATATTTTATTTTTATTTTCACCAGCCTTGTTTTGCCTATAAAAATAAATGATTTGTTTTATTTGGTTCCGTTGCTTGCTGTTGGCCTTGAAATGCTCTTATAGTATAATTGTGTGCTTAGTTCTTGTGTAAAGTCTTTATTTACTCTGGTCATACAAAATAAAGATGACCATATGTCTCTGTGATGCTACGACTATGTCAACATCATAAAGCTGTGTTCATCTGCATCTGCTCTTTTTCTTAAGTTACGTTTTAATGACCAGTGACTTAATCCTAAGGGGTCTTATTGGGCTATATTGGTATTGAGTTTACTTATGAATATCTTTCCCACACAACTAGGCTGTGTAACCAACATAATTAAAATTGACCTGCTTTAATACATAAAATGGGGAACCCTAACATAAGGTTTACCGACTCCGTTCTGAATAGTATAGGTTATAGGGCACAGGGACAGATCTTCTTTAAATAGGCATCTGGCATTTTATATATAAATCACATATTCTTCATTTACTTTCACTTGGAAGGAAACGTTGGGGATTCGGACCAAGATTTGGACATACAATGAGCTAGACAATGAGAGCCAAGCTGTGACTTGGGCTTTGTTTAATAAGAAGCTTTCCTTGAGTCTAATGTATGCCTCGATCTTCCTCCTAATCCTCTGACATTGCTTAGAGGCAAAACACATTATCTTCTTTCATATTGCTCATTTTCATTACACAAACTTTGCTTTACCAAATTACTTTAGGCCCAAAACAACTCTACTCACACTATGAATGTGTTTATCATATGAATTATAAAAAAGCACACAATGGGAATGTTCCTGCATTTTACTGAGACTTCATTGTCCATCACTTAATGAGGGCTTCTCACTCTGCTCTTTTAATGAGGGTTTCTCACCCTACAGATAACAGTTATAATGAGATAAATAACTTTGAAAAAACTTCTGAAATGTTTTTGCCAGAAGAGAAATTTCTGGATGTTATAATTAATCCTTCTATCACTCGAGTGGATAATTCCTATTTACTGGATCTAAGATAGCTTTTTAAACCGGATTTAGCACTTCTTCTGAATCCTAAAACAGGCATTGTGGTCATTGTTTGCACTTTGTATAGTTTTTCCATTACAGGAACTGATCTTTTTCCAACTGAAATTTCTGTGTTTGAAACAAAGTGCATTAAAGGTGAACCCTAGGCAATCCTTCACAGATGAAAAGCATAGGGGAGCTGTTTTACCTTTATTATTATTATTATTATTATTATTATTATAATACAGGAGTTATATAGCGTTGACAGTTTACACAGCATTTTAACACATAAGGGCAGACAGTAAAATTACAATACAGTTGAATATAGTAGGAATCAGAGAGCCCTGCTAATTAGAGCTTACAATCTAAGAGGTCAAGAGATACAAAAGGTAATAATTGTGGGGGATGGGCTGATAGAGAAAATAAATGTACAGTTGCTAGGTGAGGGTCGGATAGGCCTCACTGAAGAGATGAGTTTTCAGGGATTGTCTGAAAGTGGACAGAGTAGGAGATAGTGAGACAGATTGTGGTAAGGGGTTTCAGAGGATGGGAGAGCTTTTGGATTAGTCCTGGAGGCAACTTGGGATGAGGTGACAAGGGAGCTAGAGAGCAGGAGGTCTTGGGAAGAACAAACAGAACGATTAGGTTGGTATTTTAAACTAGGTTAGTGATGTAGCTGGGGGCAGAGTTGTGGATGACTTTGTAAGCTGTTGTTAGTATCTTAAATTTTATTTGTTGGGTGAGCGAAAGCCAGTGGAGGGGTTGGCATAGAGGGGTAGCAGACATTGAGCAGTTTTTTAGGGTGGATGAGCCTGGCAGCAGCATTCATGATGGACTGAAAGGGGAATAGCCTATTTAATGGTAAGCTAGTGATTAGGGAGTTGCAGTAGTGCAGGAGGGAAATGACCAGGGAGTGAATTAGAAGCTGTGTGGTGTCATTGGTTTGGAAAGGGGGAATCTTGGAGATGTTGGCGTGGTTGAGCTTTGGACAGTGAATGGATGTTGTTGTGGAAAATGTTATTAATGTATGTTGTCAGATGTGCCCCAGTGTCGGTTTTGCTGTAATGCGCTCGTGTGAGCGTATTCGCACATACAGACGTTGGTGGAAGACCGGTGGCGTGAAAATCTTCCTGTGGACACAGCAACGTTTGCTCTTTTAGGGATGTTTGTTTTATGCCTCACCAAGGGACTAGCCACTTCTTGGCGTTGGCATTAAATGACTCAGAGCGGACAGATCTGCGGACAGATCTGCGTCCACGAGAACTATAGCATAACTATACGACAATTGTGGTCCATTGAGCCATAGTTTTCATATGGTTCCCGTCATTGGAGCAGTGCACGTCTCTGCTAGTCTATTTGAATGTATACATGTCTGTGATTGGTTCTTTTGTTTATTCATGTATTGTTTTGTATTAGCTGTATTTAACATATCCTTATATGGTCATCTGCTGGGTGGAGCTCACACTCTGTAAGCTCACTTCCTATGGAGGAGGTCACATGTTGTGACATCTCTTCCGGCTGGGAGTTTAATAAAAGACCGAGAGAGGCGGCTCCTGGGCAGGTTTTTGCTGTGATGCCGAGATGATGAGAACAGTGTGGTGATGTCTCTTGATTTGAATGAATGGGAATCGAATGGAAGGTGAGTGAATTTTAGCTTAAGAAGCATTATTGCATTAAGACGAAGTGTGGTTACTTAGCACAAGGCGAAATGGCTGTGTGCTCTGCATACAACCAATTTTGCCACCACAATGTGAGACTGAAAGGATAGTTCAGAGTCCAGGATTACACCTAGTACCTTGGCGTGCGGGGACAGAAAAATCAGAGGAAGAGGCACATGCAGTGTTGCCAACCCCCCGAAGTGAAATTTACTGGCAGAACACCAAAATTTACAAACAGCACCAATCTTTTAATAGCAATAATCATGAACTTTACTGGCAGAGCTGAATTCTTTACTGACACTACAAAAAAAGTACCTAAAATTACTGCTTTCAGTGCAAATATCAATATTTTAAATATAAACATATATCTAGTGCTATTAGCAATGTGTTTAAGTTAAACAAAATTAAAAAAACATATTTCTCCATTTACATGAAGGTCAGGTTACTATAACCCAGCCAGCACAGACATTACATTGGAGTCTACAGGATTGCCCCTTACAGTGAAAGGGAAATCTGATGTAAAGGAGAACGCTGCAGATCATGATCTAAGGGGGGAACGCTGTTGTAAAGGTGGGCTCTGGTGACCAGAGACCACCTCATATCAGAGTCCACTATACTCCCCTTTACATCAGAGTTCCCACTTACATGAGGGTCTGCATCATTGCCCTTGCACTGTAAGGGGGAATCCTGCAGACTCTGATGTAAAGAGAAACGTCAGGAACTCTGATGTGGGGGACACTCTGGTCACCAGAGACCACCTTCCGCAGAGTGAATACACTAAGGTAAGGGGGGTTCCCTGCTATAAGGGGGGACTTTTATATCAGTGCCCCCTTACAGTATTGTATTCACTCCCCCCTTACATCAGTGACACCTCCTCAGACTGTCCTGGCGGAGCTGTCACTGACCTCCTCTCAGGTGCACCGTGCAGGGTTCAGCAGACGGCTCCAGCTTGGTGGCTCTGGTCCACACATGTCTGACTTCTCCCGTGACCCCCATCCCGGTGGTGCTCCCACTCTTAATTCCTCTCCAGACCCCCTCTGAGATTGCAGACATGGTACAGGAGGTGATCAGAGGCTGCGGACATGGTACAGGAGGTGATTGGAGGCTGCAGAGACATGGTACAGTAGGTGATCAGAGGCTGCGGACATGGTACAGGAGGTGATTAGAAGCTGCGGACATGGTACAGGAGGTGATTAGAGGCTGCGGACATGTTACAGAAGGTATATAAAGAATAAAGTGAATTGCGCTAACTTATATTTGTCCAATCCTATATCCCTATGTTTGTCAAAACAATTGGGTGTGTCAATCATGTGAACTTAATACTCTAATGAGGTATCCACAATTGCTTGAGTGAGGGGCACCACAAGCAATTGTGGATACCTCATTAGAGTATTAAGTTCACATGATTGACACACCCAATTGTTTTGACAAACATAGGGATATAGGATTGGACAAATATAAGTTAGCGCAATTCACTTTATTCTTTATATATTTTCATTTAACCTATATTGGTTGTATGTTTACTTAATTGCAGCAAACTATTCTTAGTAAAAAGTATCTTGGCGCCGGTAACATATATATATTTATGTTACAGAAGGTAATCAGAGGCTGCAGAGACATGGTACAGGAGGTGATTAGAGGCTGCGGACATGGTACAGGAGGTGATTAGAGGCTGCGGACATGGTACAGAAGGTGATCAGAGGCTGCAGAGACATGGTACAGGAGGTGATCAGAGGCTGCAGAGACATGGTACAGGAGGTGATCAGAGGCTGCAGAGACATGGTACAGGAGGTGATAAGAGGCTGCAGAAACATGGTACAGGAAGTAATCCGAGGCTGCAGAGACATGGTACAGGAGGTGATCAGAGGCTGCAGAGACACGGTACAGGAGGTGATCAGAGGCTGCAGAGACATGGTACAGGAGGTGATCAGAGGCTGCGGACATGGTACAGGAGGTTATTAGAGGCTGCGGACATGGTACAGGAGGTGATCAGAGGCTGCAGAGACATGGTACAGGAGGTGATCAGAGGCTGCGGACATGGTACAGGAGGTGATTAGAGGCTGCGGACATGGTACAGGAGGTGATTAGAGGCTACGGACATGGTACAGGAGGTGATCAGAGGCTGCAGAGACATGGTACAGGAGGTGATCAGAGGCTGCAGTGATATGGTACACCTTCATATATACCCCCCTAATAGTGTCCTCCTATTTTCCATTCATCCATCTACATTAGTGTCCATCTCTTCCCCCTTCACAGTACAGTCCTTCTCTTTCCCCCTTCATCTCCACATTGGTTACAGTATCCTCTGCCCCCTTCACCTCCCACAGTAGTGTGTGCCCTTCTCTGCCTGCCCGTGCCCCCTTTACATTACCATCCTCACATAAGCAGTCAGAGCTACTGGGTCAGTGTGGCACTGGCACTGCTGGGATCAGGTATGAGTGGACCACTGAAGCCACAAGGAGAAGTGATGTGTCCACAGAACCTGCCTGACTCCACGCAGTCAGCCCCCTCCCCAAGTTGATGTTAAAGTCCAGCATTGGTCACAGGCAGGCAGCCCAGTGTGGTGAGGTGAGGAGGGTCACAGGGCGGACATATTAATGAGGAAGCTTCTCCTCGCCAACAGGTGCCCCTCACTCTCTCAGACAGGCACTCACCCAAATTGCAGTCAGTGTCGGGCTGTCCCCTGTCAGTGCCCCTGGTGGTCCAGCCCTCAGCTCCCATATCTGAGCCTCCTGCCTTCACCGCTCCAATCAATGAGCAGAGCCAGGCACACATGGGTGATGCACACATCCGGCCGCTCTCCAGCACAATACCAGACAGGGAGCAGAAAAAAAACAGCGAAAGGACTCAAAGGAGAGAGTTACTGGCGGCGGCAAATCTTCCATTCAAACAAGTATCCCGCATCACTGCGCATGCGCCCACCCGGCCGAAAATAGGCGAGATTTTCCAGGCCTCGCGTAGATTTCCCAAGCCCGGGACGGCGTATGCGCAGTAGCACTGTCGGCCCGCAGCCATCATTTTTACTGGCAACGCTGCCCGTAACGGGCATTCAAGGGCAGCCTAAAAATGGGCTGAAATTCACGGGCTGCCCATAAATTAACAGGCGGTTGGCAACACTGGGCACATGGGGGAGAAAACATTATGAGCCCAGTTTTGGATAGATTGAATTTGAAGAAGTGGTGTGACATCCAGGCTGATATGTCTGTTAGTAAATTAGTGATGTGTGAGGAGACTGATGCAGTGAGCTGAGAGATAGATTTGTGTGTCATTGGTGTAGAAATGGTATTGAAAGCCATGGGTGGCAATCAACAGACCCAGGGAGGAGGTGTAGATTGAGACTAGGGGAGGTCCAAGAGCATAACCTTGGGGAACCCCGATGGAGAAAGGAAGAGGAGAAGTGGGTGTAGAATTGTAAGTAAAACTGAAAGTGCGTGGGATAGGTAGGATGAGAACCAGGGAAGAGTACAGTCACAGAGACCAAAGGAGTGGAGTTTATAAGGAGGAGGGGGTGGTACACTGTGTCAAAGGCAACAGAGAGGTCCAGGAGTAGGAGTACAAAATAGTGTTCATTGGATTTAGCCATTTGTACATGATTTGTGAGTTTAAGGAGAGCAGTTTCTGTGGAGTGTTGAGGGCGAAATCCGGAAGGGGATCAAGAAGTTTGTTCTCAGATGGTTGTAGACTAGACATTCAAGGAGCTTGGAGGAAAAGGGGAGTAAGGAGATGGGGTGTAGGTTGTTAAGATTGGTGGAGTCCAGCGACGGCTTTTTAAGGATGGGGGTGACTAGTGCATGTTTTAGAGTGTTGGGGAAGATGTCAGAAGAGAGGGAGAGATTGAAGATGTGAGTTAAAGAGTGTAGATAAGAGCCAGAAGGTGATCGTAGCATTTGTGAGAGAGCAGGTGGTTAGATGGGCGTTAGAAAAAAAGTTTAGCAACCTCGTCAATAGTAGCAGGGTTGAATGAGGGAAGTAATGATTGTACCTGTGAACATGGGGTATTAAGTGGGGGAGGTATCTGCGCATTGGAGATCTCCTTACAAATTGTAACAATCTTATTTTTGAAGTGATTGGCAACCTCTTGGGCAGTGAGTGAGTTAGTTGGTGGACGAAGAAGAAGAGAGTTGAAGGTAGAGAAGAGTTGATGGGGACTGGATGAGGAGGTGTTAATGAGAATGATAAAAAATGTCTGCTTGGCAGTAAGGAGGCAGGAATAGTATTTTTTTTTTTGGTTTTCTGGGATTTAAGCCACAGTCGCTCAAGAGCACGGCCACGTTTTTTGAGACTTCTGTTGTCATCAGTTTGCCAAGCTTGTAGGGGTCTGATTGTGTGTGTAGTGAGGGGGACTAGCTTGTCTAGGTGTTGAAGGTTTCTACGGGTAACTGTTGGCTGTTAGAGGGAGAGGAGGTGGAAGGCAGGAGAGAGCGAAACTAATAAGGTGGTGATCAGAGAGTGGGAGAGGATTGTTGAGGAGGTTGCATGGAGTGCATAGATAGGAGAATACAAGGTCAATGGTATTGCCATTGGAGTGAGTAAGAGCCTGTATCCAGTGCTTCACGTCAAAAGAGGAGGTTAGACTAAAAAGTTTAGAAGTAGCAGTAGTATTAGCATTAACAGGGATGTGTTCAAGTCAACAAGAATGATTGTGTGGATTTCAGAAGAGAGAAAGTAAGGTAGCCAGGGAGAGAAGTCATCAAGGAAGGTTAAAACTGGTCCAGGGGGCTGGTACATGACAGCCAGGGATGAGCCGAACACCCCCCTGTTCGGTTCGCACCAGAACCTGCGAACAGACAAAATGTTTGTGTAAACTTTAGAACCCTATTAAATACAATGGACTCGAACGTTCGAAATCTAAAGTGTTAATTATAAAGGCTAATATGCAAGTTATTGTCCTAAAAAGTGTTTGGGGACCCGGGTCCTGCCCCAGGGGACATGTATCAATGCAAAAAGAAGTTTTAAAAACGGCCGTTTTTTCGGGAGCAGTGATTTTAATAATGCTTAAAATGAAACAATAAAAGTGAAATATTCCTTTAAATTTCGTACCTGGGGGGTGTGTATGATATGCATGTAAAGTGGCGCTTGTTTCCCATGCTTAGAACTGTCCCTGCAAAAAATGTCATTTTTGAAAAAAAAAAATGCATTTAAAACTCACTCACGGCTATAATGAATTGTCGGCTCCCGGCAATACATACAAAAGTCATTGATAAAAAAAAAAAAAAAGCGTGGGGGTTCCCCAGAATTCAATTACCAGGCCCTTCAGGTCTGGAATGGATATTAAGGGGAACCCCGCCGCAAATTTAAAAAAAAATTGACGTGGGGTTCCCCCAAATATCCATTCCAGGCCCTTCAGATCTAGCATGGATTTTAAGGGGAACTCCACCCCAAATTTAAAAAAAAAATGGCGTGGAGTCCCCCTAAAAATCCATACCAGACCCCTTATCCGAGCACGCAACCTGGCCGGCCGCAGGGGAAAAGGGGGGGACGAGAGAGCGGCCCCCCCTCCCTCCTGAACCGTACCAAGCCACATGCCCTCAACATGGGGAGAATGTCCCCATGTTGATGGGGACAAGGGCCTCATCCCCACAACCCTTGCCCGGTGGTTGTGGGGGTCTGCGGGCGGGGGGCTTATCGGAATCTGGAAGACCCCTTTAACACTTTAACAAAGGGGACCCCAGATCCCGCCCCCCCCCCTATGTGAATTGGTAAGGGGTACATTGTACCCCTACCATTTCACGAAGAAAGCGTAAAAAAATGTTAAAAAAAACACACAAACACCTTAAAATTCCTTTATTAAAAAAAAAAAAAAAAAACATTCCAGCGGTGAAATCCAGTGTCCCGCGGCGATCCCGATGTCCAGCGCTGTCCTTCATTGGTTGTGCCTGAGCGGACCTGATGGGGAACTCCCTCTCAGTATTTTAAATGTATAGACCCGCCCCTTCTAAAGTTCCCCATCAGGTCCGCTCAGCGGACCAGATGCGGAACATGAGAAGGGGCAGGTCTATACATGTATTACCAAAGTGAGAGCAGTTCCCCATCAGGTCCGCCCCCTCGGTATGTCGGACCCGCCTACATCATTGGCTTGAGCGGGGAACTTCCTTCACTATGTAAATTTAAATTACACAGTGAAGGAGGTTCCCCGCTCAAGCCAATGACGTAGGCAGGTCCGACATACTGAGGGGGCGGACCTGATGGGGAACTTCTCTCACTTTGGTAATACATGTATAGACCCGCCCCTTCTCATGTTCCGCATCTGGTCCGCTGAGCGGACATGATGGGGAACTTTAGAAGGGGCGGGTCTATACATTTAAAATACTGAGAGGGAGTTCCCCATCAGGTCCGCTCAGGCACAACCAATGACGGACAGCGCTGGACATCGGGATCGCCGCGGGACACTGGATTTCACCGCTGGAATGTTTTTTTTTTTTTTTTTAAATAAAGGACTTTTTCAAGGTGTTTGTGTGTTTTTTTAAACATTTTTTTACGCTTTCTTCGTGAAATGGTAGGGGTACAATGTACCCCTTACCAATTCACATAGGGGGGGCCGGGATCTGGGGGTCCCCTTTGTTAAAGGGGTCTTCCAGATTCCGATAAGCCCCCCGCCCGCAGACCCCCACAACCACCAGGCAAGGGTTGTGGGGATGAGGCCCTTGTCCCCATCAACATGGGGACATCCTCCCCATGTTGAGGGCATGTGGCTTGGTACGGTTCAGGAGGGAGGGGGGGGCCGCTCTCTCGTCCCCCCCTTTTCCCCTGCGGCCGGCCAGGTTGCGTGCTCGGATAAGGGGTCTGGTATGGATTTTTAGGGGGACTCCACGCCATTTTTTTTTTAAATTTGGGGTGGAGTTCCCCTTAAAATCCATGCCAGATCTGAAGGGCCTAGAATGGATATTTGGGGGAACCCCACGTCAATTTTTTTTAAAATTTGCGGCGGGGTTCCCCTTAATATCCATTCCAGACCTGAAGGGCCTGGTAATTGAATTCTGGGGAACCCCCACGCTTTTTTTTTTTTTTTATCAATGACTTTTGTATGTATTGCCGGGAGCCGACAATTCATTAATAGCCGCGAGTCAGTTTTAAATGCATTTTTTTCTTTCAAAAATGACATTTTTTGCAGGGACAGTTCTAAGCACGGGAAACATGCGCCACTTCACATGCATATCATACACACCCCCCAGGTATGAAATTTAAAGGAATATTTCACTTTTATTTTTTAATTTTAAGCATTATTAAAATCACTGCTCCCGAAAAAACGGACGTTTTTAAAACTTCTTTTTGCATTGATACATGTCCCCTGGGGCAGGACCCCGGTCCCCAAACACTTTTTAGGACAATAACTTGCATATAAGCCTTTATAATTAGCACTTTAGATTTCTCCCATAGATTTTTCGAATTTGCCGCGAACACCCCAATTTGTTCGCTGTTCGGCGAACGGGCGAACAGGCAATGTTCGAGTCGAACATGAGTTTGACTCGAACTCGAAGCTCATCCCTAATGACAGCAATACCTGCCATAACATTTTCTTTTCATTCCATTCAGTTGTGAGATTTCCACAACCCTGCCACACATCACTGCCCAGTGCACAAAGCAAGGTCCATAAAGACATGGATGAGCGAGTTTGGGGTGAAGGAACTTGACTGTCCTGCACAGAGTTCTGACCTCATCCTGATAGAACACCTTTGGGATGATTTGGAGACTGCAAGCCAGGCCTTCTCGTCCAACATCAGTGCCTGACCTTACAAATGTACTTCTGGAAGAATGGTCAAACATTTCCAAAGACACACTCCTAAACCTTGTGGACAGCCTTCCCAGAAGAGTTGAAGCTGTTATAGCTGCAAAGGGTGGGCCAACTCAATATTGAACCCTACGGACTAAGACTGGGATGCCATTAAAGCTCATGTGCGTATAAAGGTAGTTTTTTTTTTTTCTATCTCTTTTTTTTTTTTTTTTTATATTTTCTTTCTTATTATGGTCAGTGCTAAAACAAAGTAATACATGTTAAATGTAGTCACGTAAATATGAATTAGCAGTGAATGTATTTATAGTGTACGGATAGTATTCTCCTATTCAGCCAGCAGAGGCAACTTTAGGCTCTTTTTCACGTGTTCTTCTCTTTAGCTCCTTTATTGCAAAAGGGCAGGGTCACCTGAATCACAGGACTAGATGAACAGACACGTAAGTCTTTGACGACTGTTTTTATTTTTCACATAAGAATAGCTATATTCAGTATAGTTTGCTGAACAAAGCAGTCACAAAGGGCAAAGTAAAAGAAGTAGACAATGCTGACATATCAAGGACACGACTGTGGAGTACAACTGTACATACATAACAGTTATAGTTGGACCTTTTCATCCTTATTATGAACTGACCACTGTGAAATGCAGCACTCAACATACTAATTTTTATGTGGCTATTGAGCCCCCCTATGGACCAGAAAGCATATTATTGTGAATGCATGCTGTATAAATCACCATGCTCTGCCTTTATTATCATGTGTGCCTTCTTTCTTCTTTATATTCACCTCTTGGTTGCCTCAGTAGGAAAGCACAGTTGTTGCAGCTGTTTTACCTACCAGTCTCTATAAAAGTAAGCCACTAGACATATTTTTTTAATTATTCCTGCCTACATGAAATATATATGGTGCCATAAAACACTTATTTGCCAGATAGGCCAAGCAGTAATGTAAGAACTCTGGTAGAGTAAAGGAGCTAGAGAATAACTGCTCACTAGACAAAATACCTTTCTATACAGCTGTGTTGAGGTGTTCTCTATTCAGCACGACTAACAGTGGGAGACCTTTTTATCCCTTCCTCTGGAATTCATATTGATGATAAGGTGACACGTCCCCTGTCTGTGAACCTACATTATTAGGAACTCATTTGCCCGGTGAGTTAATGTTGCAAATGTTCTTGTGCGCTAATACAGTTTGTTAGTCAAGCATTTATTTAGCAGTGACAGTGGGTGATGGGTTTTTGTTATCCACAGCTTCATTGTAGGATTTAGGAAACAGAATACCTTCTGAATATGCTTAAAGAGGAATTTTAGGCAAATGCAAAAAAAAAAAAAACAACACTATTTTTTATTTTGAAGGATATGTACAAACTACTACTGTAGATTGCTGATAGTCTAAACAAATCATTTTTGTAAATTCTAACTTTTTGCAGACCGACCGCCCGCCCGCAATGTACTGGGGACAGGTGGTCCATACAGACAAAGCGACATACTGTACACAGCATTAGTCTGTCAGCAGGGCAAAGCTCATCAGGTACAAGTCAGTTCTGGCAGACTGTGGCAGTTCAAAAGTAGTAGAATTGAGCAAAGTTCTATGCAGTAGCAAACAGTTGGACAAGCTCTTTAGAACACTAGCCAGTGTTACATTTGTTTAGACCCTCAGCTGACTGGCCTACCCGGATACCGGGAAATTTCCCGGTAGGCCGCATGCCCTGGAGACGCTTTGAGCTGGGGCTGACTGTAGCGCTTCCCTCCCTGGCTCTCTCTCTCCTATGTGTCAGTGTTACACACACAGCGGGCATCTCCCGCGGTGTGTGTCATAGAGCTGGCTAGGTCTGTGTTCAGCTGTGCTGTAGCAAGGTCCCGCCCCCCTAGACCAGCTTGTGTGATAGGCGATTGAATCCAGTGTTCCATATACTATTACACGAGCCAGGCTAGGGGGGCGGGACCTTACTACAGCACACCCGAACACAGACCTAGCCAGCTCTATGACACACACCGCGGGACATGCATGCCCGCTGTGTGTGTGACACATAGGAGAGAGAGAGCTAGGGAGGGGAGCGCTGTGTGTGATTCAGGCAATGCTATGGTGACTGAGTAACCAGGGGGACATACTGGGACTTCTAGTTCTGCAGAGACAAGCGAGAAACCAGTGGGCCTGCTGGGACCTCTAATTCTACAGAGACAGGAGGAGGGGAGCCAGTGGAACATCTAGCTCTACAGAGACAAGTGTAACCAGTGGGACATACTGGGACTTCTAGGCAATGCCATGGTGAGTAAGTATTGATGGGCACAGTAAAGCTGCATTTAATGGACAGTGAGGCTGCATTCATGGGCACAGTGAGGCTGCATTCATGGGCACAGTGAGGCTGCATTCACGGGCACAGTGGGGCTGCATTCACGGGCACAGTGAAGCTGCATTTGATGGACAGTGAGGCTGCATTCATGGGTACGGTGAGGCTGCATTCATGGGCAGTGAGGCTGCATTCATGGACACAGTGAGGCTGCATTCACGGGCACAGTGAGACTGCATTCACGGGCACAGTGAGGCTACATTCATGGGCACAGTGAAGCTGCATTTGATGGACAGTGAGGCTGTATTCACGGGCAGAGTGAGGCTGCATTCATGGGCACAGTAAAGCTGCATTTGATGGACAGTGAGGCTGAATTCACGGGCACAGTGATGCTGCATTCACGGGCACAGTGAGGCTGCATTCATGGGCACAGTGAAGCTGCATTTGATGGACATTGAGGCTGAATTCACGGGCACAGTGATGCTGCATTCACGGGCACAGTGAAGCTGCTTTTGATGGACAGTGAGGCTGCATTTACAGGCACAGTGAGGCTGCATTCACGGCACAGTGAGGCTTCATTCACGGGCATAGAAAAGCTGCATTTGATGGACAGTGAGGCTGAATTCACAGGCAGAGTGAGGCTGCATTCATGGGCACAGTGAGGTTGCATTCAAGGGCACAGTAAAGCTGCATTTGATGGACAGTGAGGCTGCATTTATGGGCAAAGTGAGGCTGCATTTACGGGTAAAGTCAGGCTGCATTCACGTGCACAGTGAAGATGCATTTGATGGACAGTGAGGCTGCAATCATGGGCACAATGAGGCTGCATTTACGGGCACAGTGAGGCTGCATTCAGAGGCGCAGTGAAGCTGCATTTGATGGACAGTGAGGCTGCATTCGCGGGCACAGTGAGGCTGAATTTACGGGCACAGTGAGGCTGCATTCACAGGCACAGTGAAGCTGCATTCATGGGCACAGTTAGGCTGCATTCATGGGCACAGTGAGGCTGCATGCACGGGCACAGTGAGGCAGCATTTACGGGCACAGTGAAGCTGCATTCACAGGCACAGTGAGGCTGCATTCACAGGCACAGTGAGGCTGCATTCACGGGCACAGTGAGGCTGCATTGACGGGCACAGTGAGGCTGCATTCAGGCAGAGTGAGGCTGCATTCATGGGCACAGTGAGGTTGCATTCACGGGCACAGTAAAGCTGCATTTGATGGACAGTGAGGCTGCATTTATGGGCACAGTGAGGCTGCATTTACGGGTACAGTCAGGCTGCATTTACTGGCAAAGTGAAGCTGCATTTGATTGACAGTGAGGCTGCATTCACGGGCACAGTTAGGCTGCATTTACGGGCACAGTGAGGCTGCATTCACAGGCACAGTGAAGCTGCATTTGATGGACAGTGAGGCTGCATTCATGGGCACAGTGAAGCTGCATTTGATTGACAGTGAGTCTGCATTCATGGGCACAGTGAGTCTGCATTCATGGGCACAGTGAGGCTGCATTTATGGGCACAGTGAGGCTGCATTCATGGGCACAGTGAGGCTGCATTCATGGGCACAGTGAAGCTGCATTTGATGGACAGTGAGGCTGCATTCATGGGCACAGTGAGGCTGCATTCATGGGCATAGTGAGGCTGCATTAATGGGCACAGTGAAGCTGCATTCATGGGCAGTGAGGCTGCATTCATGGACACAGTGAGGCTGCATTCCCGGGCACAGTGAGACTGCATTCACGGGCACAGTGAGGCTGCATGCACGGGCACAGTGAGGCTGCATTCATGCGCACAGTGAAGCTGCATTTGATAGACAGTGAGGCTGCATTCACGGGCACAGTGAGGCTGCATTTACGGGCACAGTGAGGCTGCATTCACAGGCACAGTGAAGTTGCATTTGATGGACAGTGAGGCTACATTCATGGGCACAGTGAGGCTGCATTCATGGGCACAGTGAAGCTGCATTTGATGGACAGTGAGGCTGCATTTACGGGCACAGTAAGGCTGCATTTACGGGCACAGTGAGGCTGCATTCATGGGCACAGTAAAGCTGCATTTGATGGAAAGTGAGGCTGTATTCACGGGCACAGTGAGGCTGCATTCACGGGCACAGTGAGGCTGCATTCACGTGCACAGTAAAGCTGCATTTGATGGACAGTGAGGCTGAATTCACGGGCACAGTGAGGCTGCATTCACGGGCACAGTGAAGCTGCATTTGATGGACAGTGAGGCTGCATTCACGGCACAGTGAGGCTGCATTTACGGGCACAGTAAAGCTGCATTTGATGGACAGTGAGGTTGAGTTCACGGGCAGAGTGAGGCTGCATTCATGGGCACAGTGAGGTTGCATTCAAGGGCACAGTAAAGCTGCATTTGATGGACAGTGAGGCTGCATTTACGGGCACAGTGAGGCTGCATTTACGGGCACAGTGAGGCTGAATTTATGGGCACAGTGAGGCTGCATTCACGGGCACAGTGAGGCTGCATTCACGGGCACAGTAAAGCTGAATTTGATGGACAGTGAGGCTGCATTCACGGGCACAGTGAGGCTGCATTCACGGGCACAGTAAAGCTGAATTTGATGGACAGTGAGGCTGCATTCACGGGCACAGTGAGGCTGCATTCATGGGAACAGTAAAGCTGAATTTGATAGACAGTGAGGCTGCATTCACGGGCACAGTGAGGCTGCATTCATGGGCACAGTGAGGCTGCATTCATGGGCACAGTAAAGCTGCCTTTGATGGACAGTGAGGCTGAATTCCCGGGCAGAGTGAGGCTGCATTCATAGGCACAGTGAGGGTGCATTCACGGGCACAGTAAAGCTGCATTTGATGGACAGTGAGGCTACATTTTTGGGCAAAGTGAGGCTGCATTTACGGGCACAGTGAGGCTGAATTTACGGGCACAGTGAGGCTGCATTCACGGGCACAGTGAGGCTGCATTCACGGGCACAGTAAAGCTGAATTTGATGGACAGTGAGGCTGCATTCACGGGCACAGTGAGGCTGCATTCACGGGCACAGTAAAGCTGAATTTGATGGACAGTGAGGCTGCATTCACGGGCACAGTGAGGCTGCATTCATGGGAACAGTAAAGCTGAATTTGATGGACAGTGAGGCTGCATTCACGGGCACAGTGAGGCTGCATTCATGGGCACAGTGAGGCTGCATTCATGGGCACAGTAAAGCTGCATTTGATGGACAGTGAGGCTGAATTCCCGGGCAGAGTGAGGCTGCATTCATAGGCACAGTGAGGGTGCATTCACGGGCACAGTAAAGCTGCATTTGATGGACAGTGAGGCTACATTTATGGGCAAAGTGAGGCTGCATTTACGGGTACAGTCAGGCTGCATTTACGGGCACAGTGAAGCTGCATTTGATGGACAGTGAGGCTGCATTCACGGGCACAGTTAGGCTGCATTTACGGGCACAGTGAGGCTGCATTCACAGGCACAGTGAAGCTGCATTTGATGGACAGTGAGGCTTCATTCACGGGCACAGTGAGGCTGAATTCACAGGCACAGTGAAGCTGCATTTGATGGACAGTAAGGCTGCATTCATGGGCACAGTGAGGCTGCATTCATGGGCACAGTGAAACTGCTTTTGATGGACAGTGAGTCTGCATTCACGGGCACAGTGAGTCTGCATTCATGGGCACAGTGAGGTTGCATTCACGGGCACAGTGAGGCTGCATTCATGGGCACAGTGAGGCTGCATTCATGGGCACAGTGAGGCTGCATTCATGGGCACAGTGAAGCTGCATTTGATGGACAGTGAGGCTGCATTCACGGGCACAGTGAGGCTGCATTCATGGGCACAGTGAGGCTGCATTAATGGGCACAGTGAAAGATGCATTTGATGGACAGTGAGGCTGCATTCATGGGCACAGTGAGGCTGCATTCACGGGCACAGTAAAGATGCATTTGATGGACAGTGAGGCTGCATTCAAGGGCACAGTGAAGCTGCAATTGATGGACAGTGAGGCTGCATTCACGGGCACAGTGAGGCTGCATTGATGGGCACAGTGAGGCTGCATTGATGGGCACAGTGAGGCTGCATTGATGGGCACAGTGAAGCGGCATTAATGGGCACTTCTGAGGTTGCATTGACCTCTTGTACCATGTCTGCATTCTCTGACCATCTTCTGTATCATGTCTACATTCTCTGACCATCTCCTGTATCATGTCTGCAGTCTCTGACCATCTCTTGTATCATGTCTGCATTCTCTGACCATCTCTTGTATCATGTCTGCATTGACCATCGCTTGTATTATGCCTGCAGTCTCTGACCATCTCCGGTATCATGTCTGAAGTCTCTGGCCATCTCCTGTATCATGTCTGCAGTCTCTGAGCATCTCTTGTATTATGTCTGCAGTCTCTGACCATCTCTTGTATCATGTCTGCATTCTCTGACCATCTCTTGTACCATATCTGCAGTCTCTGACCATCTCTTGTACCATGTCTGGAGTCTCTGACCATCACTTGTATCATGTCTGCATTCTCTGACGATCTCTTGTATCATGTCTCTCTGAGGGAGTCTGGAGAGGAGTCAAGAGAGGGAGCGCTGTAGGGATGTGGATCATAGGCGTGCGCAGCCTATTACATTAGGGTGTGCACCCCAAAGCTCAAACACACGTGTGTGTGTGTGTGTATATATGTGTGTATGTATATTATATATATATATATTGTGACAGCAGGAAGGTAAAGTCACCTGGTTGCATCCAGGGGGGTAGATATATTTCTCCCAGATTCAGGCTTTATGCCGACTTATACAACTAGGGAGGGAGTTGATGAAGCCCAGCTGAGGCTAGTGGGCTCATGGATGACTCATACCTCTAGGGAGAGTGCTGGGCGTCGTGCAGGCAGGGAGTTGATGAGACCAGCTGAAGCTTGTCAGCTCGTTTAAGGCCTCTATAAAAACTCCCAGCTTCATTAGGTGTTTGCTCATGCCTGGACCCAGACCTGTGTGGACTGTCTAGGGAGAGTGAACCCCTGTGCGGTGAGGCAAAGCCTGTGTGGCTATTTGTTTGGACTTTTACTAAACCAGGGACTTAGGGACTAGGACAGCACCAGGCTGATCCCAGTTGTTAGTTTAGGAAACCTGCATGTTTAGTCAGAGGTCAAGCTGACCAGGATTTATTTTGTTTATGTTTCTTTTTGGCTTTGCTGTGTTTTTGTCACTGTACATAGAGAAATAAACCGCACCTTTTGATTTTGAAAACCACAACCTCCGTCTGCTGGCCCTGTTTTTGTGTGGGGAGCCCAACCAGGGGGTCACACACACCCGCTACCGAGTTAACCCCCTCACAGTTGGTGGAGAACCAGTGGCAGTTTTTTTTAAGCCAGCATGGAGGAGATACTGAAACAGCTGGCTCTAGCAAATGCCAATCAACAGCAGACAAATGCAGGTTTGCAAAGGAGCCTTGCAGCCCAGCAGCAAGCTCATTAACAAGCCCAGCAGCAATCTGAGGCCCGCTTCATAGACCTGTTACAGAAGCAAGAGCAGAGACTACAACAAATGGAAGCAGTAATGCAGCAACGTCCGCAGACCAGTGAGGAAAGCCGTCCCACTAATACCGCGTCCTTTGGGGTGAGTCGTTTATTGACAAAAATGACTGGAGAGGATGATCCAGAGGTATTTTTGACCACATTTGAAAGGACTGCTGAAAGAGAAAAGTGGCCTGAGGAGCAGTGGGCTGGACTGGTGGCTCCTCTGTTAACTGGTCAATCGCAGAAGGCTTACTATGACCTAGAGCCTGACCAAGCAAAAGACTATGTGATGCTAAAAGCTGAAATATTGGCAAGGCTGGGTGTCACCCTGGCTGTCCGGGCTCAGCGTGTGCATAACTGGACTTTCCAGCTTGGAAAACCCCCCAGGTCTCAAATGTATGATCTCATTCACCTGAGCAGGAAGTGGCTACAGCCAGAGACTTTGTCCGCACCAGAGATTGTGGAACGTGTTGTAATGGATCGGTTTTTGAGAGCTCTTCCTACTGCCATCCAAAAGTGGGTAAGCCATGGAGACCCAGAGACGGCCGGTGGTCTTGTGGATCATGTAGAGAAATACTTGGCTACAGAGAACCTGACGGCCTCTTCCAGAGACTCTCGGACTTTCCACCCTAAGACCAGACCATCCCCAGGGGCGGATAAGAGGATTCCAAGGGGTGAGGGTGGAGAGAGTGAGAGGGTGGGAGCTCTACCCAAAGTTTGGCGAGAACAGCCTGGGAAGTCAGGGGCTCAAGAGGCAGCCAAAAGGATTGTTTGCTACCGCTGCCGGCAAGCGGGACATATTGCAGCAAATTGCCCGGTTGTGGAGGAACCCATGCAATGTGACTTTCTGACGGACAGACGTCAGTCGCTGTGTGCGACAGTCGCATGCACTGCCATTCGGGGAACTGAGAAACATTTATGCAAAATGTGTATTAATGGTAGAAATGTTGTGGTATTACTGGATTCAGGTAGCCTTGTGACCCTGATAAAGGCTGAATTAGTTAAAACAGAGGTCTCTGGGAATAGCAAGGTAGCTGTTATTTGTGTGCATGGGGACACCCGAGAGTATCCAGTGACTACAGTGTGTTTCGAGACCCCCAAAGGTACCCTCTCTCATCCAGTGGGGTTAGTATCTCAATTACCGCATGATGCCATTGTGGGAAGGGATTTTCCGAAGTTCTGGGAACTGTGGGATGATCCTGAGCCCCCCACTGGTGCCCCTATGTACCAGGAATGTGATAGCCAGAACTCCTCTGAGAGTGGTGAGGACTCTCCAGAATTTCCCTTGTCAGTATTGGCAGGGGAGACTCAAGAAACTGGAGAGGAGCCCACCTCCTCAGACGAAAACCTACCGTCTGTGGAGTTTTCTGATCTGGAGGTTCACAGGGAAAATTTTGCCACAGAACAGTTAAAAGACCCCGCCCTAATAAAGGCACGGGAAAACGTAGTGGAAATAGATGGCGAGTTAGTGAACCCAGATAATACCTGCACTTACCCATACTTCAGCGTAGAGAAGGACCTACTGTATCGGGTGGCAAAAAGGGCAGAAGAAACCGTTGAGCAGCTTGTGGTGCCCAAACCTTACAGGAAGTTGGTGTTGGAGTTGGCCCATGGGCACATTCTTGGAGGTCATCTGGGGACAGAGAAAACCCGAGAGAGGGTATTACAGAGATTCTATTGGCCTGGGGTGATGAAGGACATAGAAAATTATTGTTCCTCCTGCCCTGTGTGTCAGAGGTCGGCCCCGATGCCACATTTCCGTAGCCCGCTGGTCCCTCTACCCATCATTGAGGTCCCGTTTGAGAGAATCGCAATGGATTTGGTAGGTCCTATAATCAAGTCCGCTAGGGGGCACCAGTACATATTGGTTATAATGGACTATGCCACCCGTTATCCAGAAGCGATCCCTCTCAGAAATACCTCGGCCAAAACCATAGCCAAAGAGCTATCTCTTGTTTTTAGCCGGGTGGGTATTTGTAAAGAACTGCTTACGGACCAAGGTACACCCTTTATGTCCCGGGTTATGAAAGAGCTGTGTAAATTGTTCAAAGTGACGCAATTGCGTACATCTGTGTATCACCCCCAAACCGATGGGCTGGTTGAAAGATTCAACAAAACCCTAAAACAAATGTTGAAGAAAGTGGTGGATAGAGATGGAAAGGATTGGGACTGTCTACTTCCTTATTTGATGTTTGCTATTAGGGAGGTGCCCCAATCCTCTACGGGATTCTCCCCCTTTGAGTTACTGTATGGGAGACACCCAAGAGGGCTGTTGGATATTGCCAAGGAAACTTGGGAAAGTGAGAGTTCTCCCCACAGGAGTGTGATTGAGCATGTCGCCCTGATGCAAGATCGAATTGCACAGGTAATGCCCATCGTGAAGGAACATTTGGCCCAAGCGCAGTTGGCACAGCAGAGAGTGTACAACCGTGGAGCCAAGACCCGTACCTTTTCCCCGGGGGATAGGATATTGGTACTGGTCCCTACGGTTGAAAGTAAATTCCTTGCCAAATGGCAAGGCCCCTACGAGATAATGGAAAAAGTGAGCGAAGTGAATTACAAGGTCAGACAACCAGGAAGGCGAAAGCCCGAACAGATATATCACGTTAATCTGTTGAAAGCCTGGAGGGATAGAGAGTCCCTAGTCGCAGAAACTTGGTCACCAGCTCAAACTGGTTGCGTGATTCCGGAGGTTGGAATAGCAGCCACCTTGTCACAACCCCAACAACAGGAGGTTAGGGAGTTTGTGCTTCGCAACAAGGAGGTGTTCTCTGAGCTGCCGGGACAAACATCTGGGGTAGAGCATGATATTATTACCCCGCCCGGTGAAAGGGTGAAGTTAAAACCCTATCGGATCCCAGAGGCCCGACGGGAGGCAATACGGGAGGAAGTACAGAAAATGCTGAACTTAGGGGTGATAGAGGAGTCCCAAAGTGATTGGTCTAGTCCCATTGTGTTGGTGCCTAAACCGGATGGGAGCTGGCGATTTTGTAACGATTTTCGTCAGTTGAACAAAGTTACAAAATTTGACACCTACCCCATGCCACGTATAGATGAGTTGATCGACCGGCTGGGAACAGCCCGATACATGACGACTCTTGACCTCACAAAAGGGTATTGGCAAATTCCCCTGGCCAAGTCGGCCAAAGAGAAAACCGCATTTGTAACCCCAGACGGGGCGTTCCAATATAAGAGAATGCCGTTCGGGTTACAGAATGCGCCGGCCACATTCCAGCGGAAAATGGACCAGATACTGAGGCCCCATCGGAAGTATGCTGCGGCTTACCTGGATGACGTAATTGTCCATAGCACAGATTGGGCCTCACATCTGCCAAAAGTGCAAGCAGTCCTAGACTCTATCCGGGAATCGGGGTTTACGGCTAACCCCAAGAAGTGTACCATTGGGCAGGAGGAGGCCAAATATCTTGGGTACACCATTGGCAGGGGAGTGATAAAACCCCAACTCAACAAAGTCAAGGCCATCCAGAGTTGGCCACGTCCCAACAGCAAGAAGCAGGTACGGGCCTTTCTGGGAATCGCGGGTTATTATCGGCGCTTCATTCCCCACTTTGCTTCTAAGGCTGTGCCCCTAACCAGCCTGACGAAAGGGAAAGGGTCGGTCATGATTAAATGGACCCCCGAGGCTGAGGCAGCATTCCAATTCTTGAAACAAGCCTTATGTAGCCAGCCAGTGTTGTACTCACCCGACTTCTCTAAAGACTTTGTCGTACAAAGTGATGCGTCAGATGTGGGGTTAGGAGCAGTATTGTCCCAGGTCTGGAACGGGGAAGAGCACCCAGTCATTTACCTCAGCAGGAAGTTGAAGTCCCATGAGGTAAATTACGCCACGGTTGAAAAGGAGTGTTTAGCGGTGAAGTGGGCTCTAGATTGCCTTCGGTACTATCTGCTAGGTAGGCACTTTGACATGGTTACGGATCACGCTCCGTTAAAGTGGATGGCTCAAAACAAGGAGACAAATAGAAGAGTGAATAGGTGGTTCCTGGCCCTACAGGAATTCAACTTCACAGTAAAGCATCGCCCTGGCGTTCAAATGGGGAATGTGGATGCTTTGTCTCGAGTACATGAATGCCTGATTGCTGGTGTTCCAACCCCAAGGTTAAAACAAGAGGGGGGGGTATGTGACAGCAGGAAGGTAAAGTCACCTGGTTGCATCCAGGGGGGTAGATATATTTCTCCCAGATTCAGGCTTTATGCCGACTTATACAACTAGGGAGGGAGTTGATGAAGCCCAGCTGAGGCTAGTGGGCTCATGGATGACTCATACCTCTAGGGAGAGTGCTGGGCGTCGTGCAGGCAGGGAGTTGATGAGACCAGCTGAAGCTTGTCAGCTCGTTTAAGGCCTCTATAAAAACTCCCAGCTTCATTAGGTGTTTGCTCATGCCTGGACCCAGACCTGTGTGGACTGTCTAGGGAGAGTGAACCCCTGTGCGGTGAGGCAAAGCCTGTGTGGCTATTTGTTTGGACTTTTACTAAACCAGGGACTTAGGGACTAGGACAGCACCAGGCTGATCCCAGTTGTTAGTTTAGGAAACCTGCATGTTTAGTCAGAGGTCAAGCTGACCAGGATTTATTTTGTTTATGTTTCTTTTTGGCTTTGCTGTGTTTTTGTCACTGTACATAGAGAAATAAACCGCACCTTTTGATTTTGAAAACCACAACCTCCGTCTGCTGGCCCTGTTTTTGTGTGGGGAGCCCAACCAGGGGGTCACACACACCCGCTACCGAGTTAACCCCCTCACAATATATATATATATATATACACACACACACACACACACACACACGTGCTTTTAGAAATAAATGCAAACAAACATTTTAAAATTTATTAAAACTTGTTTTAATTAAAGCGGAGTTCCACCGAAAAAAAATAAATAAAAGTCAGCAGCTACAACAACTGCAGCTGCTGACTTTTAGTATTAGGACACTTACTTGTCCAGGGCGCCCGCGATGTCCTCACCTGAAGTTGGCTCCTGGGTGGAGGCACCGTCATCTTTGGTAAGGTTCCCTACTGCGCATGCGTGAGTCGCGCTGCGCGTCCTTACTGGTCCCTGCTGTCTTCTGGGACCTGTGTGTCTCCCAGAAGACAGCGGGGGGGGACAGAGGAGGGGCCAGACATGGCGTAGATCGCTGCAGAATCTGTGGCGATCTATCACCGGAAGTGGGAGAAAATACCTGTATTATACAGGTATCTTCTCCCCCCTCCCCCCGAAAGGTGTCAAATGTGACACCGGAGGGGGGGGGGGGAATCCGAAAAGCGGAAGTTCCATTTTTGGGTGGAGCTCCGCTTTAAATAAACACTTATCAAAGTAAAAAAAAAAACTATTTTTAAATGTATTAAAACATTTAATTGTTCACACTAGTGGTTGAGGTGCAGTAAAACCCTGCTGTTGAGCTGTGCTTTTACTGCCCCCCAACCACTACCATTTTTTTAGCTTTAGAGGCAGCAGCTGGGCATGTTCACATGCCGCGGCTGCAATTATACCCCCTGTTGCTTTCAGCAGGTGTAGCACCCACTGACAGTGACCCATTCAAGTGAAAGACGGCACTCTGCAAGCAGCCCACAACTGCGTGCAGCATGGAGTTCAAGGGGTTAAAGCAGGTTGGGTGGAGCCGATACAACGTCTTCTCACCACCTCTCAAATGCTCTCTGCATAAGCGGGAGTGACGTCATTGTGGCTCCAGCCACTCATACAGCCAGAGCCTGCGAACCCGGAAGGAATGCCAGGGGAGGGGGAAAGCCATGTTAGAGTGCTTAGTTCTAAGGCAAGCATTTCATAATGTGCTAGTATGCGATGCATACTAGCACATTGTGCAATTGTCTTCCAGGGGAATTTTTTTTATTTTTTTAAACTGCTGTGGTTTACAACCGCTTTAAGTTGGTACATGTGCACAGGTTTTTTTGTTCAGTTTGCTAGCTGACAGGTTCTTGCATCTACACAAGCGATGTGGATGCAAGGACTGACAGCAGAGACTCTCCACTGTCAGTATACACTGATTAGTGCTACAGCTGATTTGATGCAAGCTGCTGATTGAACAAGGTTTCAAAGCCCCTTTCACGCTGAGGCGGTTTTGAGGCATTTTAGCGCTAGAAATAGCATCTGTAAAATGCCTGAAAACCGCCTCCCATTCATTTCAGTGTGACTTTTAACACTGGGGCGGTGCTCTTGTGGGACGTTAGGAAAAGTCCTGCAAGCAGCATCTTAGAGGCGGTTTGGGAGCGCTGTATATACCGCTCCCAAAACGCCCTGCCCATTGAAATGAATGGGCAGCGCTTCCAAAGTGCCTGAAAAGCGATCAGGAAGCGCTGCAACACAGGGGCTTTTTTCTCCTTCTTAGGCCGCTAGCGGGGGTGTTGCTTGCCCCCCCCCCCCAAAAAAAAAAAACACCAGCTGCAATTGTTGGGCTGTATTAAAAAATCACATTCCTTGTGGTTCATGCTAACATTTTTTGATAGGTTAGGAATTACTGGGACTTGTGGAGGTGCTACATAGAGATGTATTCCATATATATATATATATATATATATACTATATCTTATTAAAAAAATTATGTTTTTAATAAGATATAATGTGTATGTTGAAAACATCTATGCGACAGAAGTCCTGATAATTCTTATCCTATTCAAGAAAGTTACTTTCACTTTCAGGTGTACAGTACAGCACAGCATTGTATAGAAGGCAGAGAAGGTCGGGACTCACATTTGGAGAAGATGTAGGCTGCCATCATCCCTCTGAGGTCTTCACTTTGCCCCAGGGAGAGCTGTGCTGTGTGCTGGGCAGGAAGCAGTGGACGGAGCAGTGATCTCTTCCTGCTCCGCCCACCTGTACTGCAGCTGTAAAAGCCCCGACTTGTCCAGAAAAACGAGGATCGAGGAGAGAGAGACACAATCTTCCGTTTTCAAAGCTTTTTGTAGCAATACACAGCATAGGATGGTGGGTTCTGGTAACCACTCGCTCCTGTGAAGACTGCAGCCACCAGCTGTGGAGTAAGCAGGCAGGAGTTATCCGATGCTGCCTCTGTATGTTCTGGCTACTGCATCTCTGATAGCAGGCGGCGGAGTGATATGCAGCTGTCAGGGATGCAGTAGCCGGAACTACAGAGACAGTATCGGAAAATGCGGCTTCCTGACTGCTTACTCAGCAGCCAGTGTCTGAAGTTCTCCCCAGGAATTTGGCATCCATCTGAAAGATAACTCCATTTCGGCACCATTATTAACTTGTAGTGGTGCCAGTCGGACTATCACAAACACATTCTGACCCTGGGGTGTGCCTGGGCATTAGGGTGTGCCCAGGCACACCCGGCACACCCTGTGCACACGCCTATGATGTGGATCATGGGAGAAGTCAGACGTGTGTGGACTGTGGAGAGCAGACTATAGGATAAAACCAGAGCCACCAAGCTGGAGCCGACTGACTGATTCCTGTATGGTGCACCTGAGAAGAGGTCACAGTGACAGTGCCGCCAGGCCAGTCTGAGGGGGGGGGTCACTGATGTAAGGGGGAGTGAATACAACAATGTAAGGGGGTACTGATTATATATATATACAGTGGGTATGGAAAGTATTCAGACCCCCTTAATTTTTTCACTCTGTTATATTGCAGCCATTTGCTAAAATCATTTAATTTAATTGTTTTCCTCATTAATGTACACACAGCACCCCATATTGACTGAAAAACACAGAATTGTTGACATTTTTGCAGATTTAAAAAAAAAGAAAAACTGAAATATCACATGGTCCTAAGTATTCAGACCCTTTTGCTCAGTATTTAGTAGAAGCATCCTTTTGATCTAATACAGCCATGAGTCTTTTTGGGAAAGATGCAACGAGTTTTTCACACCTGGATTTGGGGATCCTCTGCCATTCCTCCTTGCAGATCTTCTCCAGTTCTGTTAGGTTGGATGGTAAACGTTGGTGGACAGCCATTTTTAGGCCTCTCCAGAGATGCTCAATTGGGTTTAAGTCAGGGCTATGGCTCTGCCATTCAAGAACCGTCACAGAGTTGTTGTGAAGCCACTCCTTTGTTATTTTAGCTGTATGCTTAGGGTCATTGTCTTGTTGGAAGGTAAACATTCGGCACAGTCTGAGGTCCTGAGCACTCTGGAGAAGGTTTTCATCCAGTATATCCCTGTACTTGGCCTTTCTCTCGATTGCAACCAGTCATCTTGTCCCTGTAGCTGAAAAACACCCCCACAGCATGATGCTGCCACCACCATGCTTCACTGTTGGGACTGTATTGGACAGGTGATGAGCAGTGCCTGGTTTTCTCCACACATACCGCTTAGAATTAAGCCCAAAAAGTTCTATCTTGGTCTCATCAGACCAGAGAATCTTATTTCTCACCATCTTGGAGTCCTTCAGGTGTTTTTTAGCAAACTCCATGCAGGCTTTCATGTGTCTTGCACTGAGGAGAGGCTTCCGTCGGGCCACTCTGCCACAAAGCCCCGACTGGTGGAGGGCTGCAGTGATGGTTGACTTTCTACAACTTTCTCCCATCTCCCGACTGCATCTCTGGAGCTCAGCCGCAGTGATCTTTGGGTTCTTCTTTACCTCTCTCACCAATGCTCTTCTCCCCCGATAGCTCAGTTTGGCCGGACGGCCAGCTCTAGGAAGGGTTCTGGTCATCCCAAACATCTTACATTTAAGGATTATGGAGGCCACTGTGCTCTTAGGAACCTTAAGTGCAGCAGAATTTTTTTTGTAACCTTGGCCAGATCTGTGCCTTGCCACAATTCTGTCTCTGAGCTCTTCAGGCAGTTCCTTTGACCATATGATTCTCATTTGCTCTGACATGCACTGTGAGCTGTAAGGTCTTATATAGACAGGTGTGTGGCTTTCCTAATCAAGTCCAATCAGTATAATCAAACACAGCTGGACTCAAATGAAGGTGTAGAACCATCTAAGGCTGGCTTCACACTTGTGCGACACGACAGCCGTCCTACTTTGGATCCGATTTTGCCCTGCCACATGAAGCCGACATATGTCCGACTTTCAATGAACGGGGATCTGACTTGGATCCCCGGCAATACCAGGCACTGTGTTTGGTATGAATCTTGAGGGGGAACTCCACGCCAAATTTTAAATAAAAAACTGGCATGGGTTCCCCTCCAGGAGCATACCAGGCCCTTCGGTCTGGTATGGATTTTAAGGGGAACCCCCTATGCCGAAAAAACGGCATGGGGGTCCCCCCAAAATCCAAACCAGACCCTTATCAGAGCACGCAACCTGGCAGGCCACAGGAGAAGAGGGGGGGGCGAGAGAGCGCCCCCCTCCCTCCTGAACTGTACCAGGCCGCATGTCCTCAACCAGGGTCACTCTCACTAACTTCAGGCCCTCAGGACTCCTGCCTGGGGCTGCATGGTAGCACACTCTCTCGATTCAGGCCCTCAGGTCGCCCATCTGAGGCCACATAACAGCAAGTGGCGGGGGAGCCAGTGCCTCTCTCCCAGCTGGTGCAATCCTCTGCTAAGAAAGGCCAAGAGCCTGTGTGCTTCTAGAATATAAATACAGGCACCTGGCATGCATAGGGGCACCTATGTGCTGCTGTATGTATATTCATATTTCCATCTGCATGGTTTATGCCTATTATCCAGAACTTTCCTTAGTTGCTTGGATACAGTGAAACTTCAAGACAGCATGAGTAGCACCAGAGCACACTAAGCAGACTACTAGCTGATCACATCTCTGTGTTAAGAAGACAGCAATTCAATTTACCTAGCTGTTCCTCTGTTAAGCAGAAAAACCAAAAACTAATCCTAGCACCTACCTAGGAGGGTGCTACAAAAAATGATGGTGTATTTTTTTTTCCTTACTTAATCCAAAACTAGAAAATGTTTTGACTTTACTTTCGTTTTAAGATAAATTATAGATATAATGCAAGGGTTTTAGCAAACTTTTCAACAGATTTATACCCCATGTTAGTGTAGCACCCTCTACCTTAAGTAGGTAGGTGCTAGAATAGTTGGTTTGTTTTGTACTGTCAGCGCAGGTAACTTTAGACAGACCTATGCTGTGAGCTAGGCCTGTTGGGGGCAGGGGAGTGGTTTAGTGTAGTAGCAGGTGACTGACATGTGCTTTAGCTCTTTGGCGCCTCCTCTGGTTTTCAGAAGGTTCTGGAAAAGAGGCAGGGCAGAGAGCTGGAGGTTCATGGGGTGTATGTGGGAGCCCTGACCACTCTCCAACTAGGGTTGGCAGGGGCAGGCCTCCTATATATACCCATGGTCAGCCTGCCGTAGGAGGAGTTGTTGGGTGGAAGAACTGAATGATGGCATGTTTGACTGTCGTGGTCTGAGGGAACATCCTTTCTGGGGGGGGGGGGGGGTAATATCAGGCCTGGAGCTCGGGAGCTGGGAGGGAGCCTCTTTTTACACAGTCATTGAAAGGTGTCCTGGAACAGGACAGGAAGATGACAGTTGGGAGGGCTGTCAGGCAAGTCATTCAGGGGGGATCCATGCTGAGGTTGGTGAGTGAGGAGCACAGTGTGAAGATCTGTGAGAGACATGCCAGGAGTTGGATGTGGAGCCAGAGGGAGAGACTGTGGTGTTGTTTTGGAGTCAAGTCATTGCAGCCATGAGGGCTGGCAGGATTTGCATTGGACGTGCTGGGATCAGTAGTCCACCAAGTGTCAGTTAGCACATTTACTCTTCTCAACTAAAACAGTTGCTATCACAGAGGGGACTGCCTGTAAAGGGCTACTAGGAAAACGTTAGGATTTATTCAGAGAGAGGCCTAGCCTTGTGCTAACGGTGACAGGAACCTAGATTTGGACAGCGAAGTGAAGCAAGTGATTTCAAGTATTGTGCTGGAGGAGATGTGCAGAGGAAGAGACTGTCAGATCAACCAACATTGATTTCATTGAGAAGTATTCATTTTATGGGCATCCCATGTCCCTTTTTCCCCATCCAAGTTTAATCCCCTAATAACAACAAGCAAGAGACTATTAATTGTCTGGGAAAGTGTGCCAAAATGGATGTCTGACCAGCAGGGTGAAATGTGTGGATGTTGAAACCACACGGGTCATCGCTATATTAGCCTTACCATATCTTTTCCTATTCCGATTTCTGAATGAGAGGGTCTGACTTTGTGAAATCCACCTGAGCAGTCTGATGCTGTGTACACACGACCATTTTTAACGACGAGAAAATTTACATTTTTTAAAATGGTCACTATAAATGATCGTGTGTGGGCTTCAGAGCATTTTTCACGATGTGAAAAATGGCCATGAAAAAATTGGAACATGCTCTAATTTTTCACGTCGTTTTTTACATCGTCGTTTTTCTCGTCATGAAAAACAGCCGTGTGTGGGCTTTAACGACGTGAAAAAAAATGCGCATGCTCAGAATCAAGTATGAGATGGGAGCGCTCGTTCTGGTAAAACTAGCACATTCGTCACGCTGTAACGGACTGAAAAGCACGAGGCTGAAAAGCGCGAATCGTCGCTCAACAAAATTTACTAACATGAAGGGTGGCGCCATCCGAATGGAACTTCCCCTTTATAGTGCCGTCGTACGTGTTGTACGTCACCGCGCTTTACTCAAATATTTTTTTCCACGATAGAGCGTAGGCAAGGCAGGCTTGAGAGGAAACACGAAAAATCACGTCGAGAAAAATGCAGTTTTTTTCAGTGACATTAAAAACGGTCGTGTGTACACGGCATCAGTGTCGTAATAAAAAATAAAACGTCTGGTGCTTCAGCTTTTCTAGTTGAGGAATACTTAAAGACAGAAAAATGAAACTCATTTTCTACATGACTTCCATGTAATTGCAGACTTCTCTAATGGGCAGTGAGCCAATCACACAAGAAAGAATCTGAGTATCAACAGGACAATAAGTATTTTTTTTATTTTTTTTATATGGTCATTATAGCCAGTGTCTATGTTCACTTGTTTTGGAAGAACAATCTATAATTACTAGATTTGAGAGGACACCTGGATGTTCGGGTTCAACGGGTTCGGCCGAACGTCGCAAAAAAGTTTGAATTCGGGACCCGAACTTGACCCCGATCCTGAACCCCATTGAAGTCAATGGGGACCTGAACTTTTGAGGACTAAAATGGCTCTAAAAAAGTAATGGAAAGGGCTAGAGGGCTGAAAATGGCAGCAAAATGTTGTTAAGAGCATGGCAAGTGCTCTGCAAACAAATGTGGATAGGGAAATAACTTGAAATAACAAAAAATACATAAAAATAAAAAATAATAATCTTGACCTAGGAGGACGAGGTCCATATGTGTCAGGACCTGGGCTTGAACCTGGGACCTCTTCTGTGTCTGATATTGACTCTTCCCACTGAGCTATTTGGGATGCTGGACAGCTCTCTGCCTGATCTGCTGGATAAACCTGATCCAATGGACAACCCTGCCTTGAGTCTTGATTACTGTTGAACCTTGAACTCCTTGCTCCTACCATAAACTTCCTATAAAGCCTTGTCTCAGCACTTCCTCTTTGCCAGGTTATTGTGCCTTCCCTGCCAGTGCCTTGCTGTTGTCTTTCCTGCTGCCATCTGTACCTACAACCACTCGTGATTGACTCTTGGCTTGTTCCTGGACTTCTCTACTGCCTGATCCAAATCTGCAACCACCCATGTTTGACCCTCGGCCTATTCTTTGACCACTCTACTGCTTGATCCCAACCTGCAGCCACCTGTGATTGAGTCCTTGGCTTGTTTTCTGACCACGCTGATGTTTCATCCTTGTCTGTTTATCCGCTATTGGACCCCGGCTTGCTCACACCCTGGTGGGGCAAACTTGAGGACCGCGACCTGGTACTAGCTTGCAGCTAAATCCATCTCCACCATCAGGAGCTCTGGGGAAAACCAGCTAGTACTTAGACTCCGCACCTCAGGTGAGCCTGTGTCATCTGCCAGAAGTGACTGCCTGTATGCCTGTCCTGCCACTGCTATTGCAATTGGTCTTCAAGCCCGACGCCTGATCATGCCCTGATTATCTGTACAGGTGTCCCCTGTGAGGTAATGTCGCTGATTGGCTCTCTTCTTCTCACACTCTGTCAGTGTGAGGCAAGAAGTGCCAATAAGCAGCATTTCCTTGTTTACATGTGATCAGCTGTGATTGGACACAGCTAAACACATGATGACGTTGGATACAATGAAGCGCCACATAGGGTGGAGTTTTTTGATGTGCGGCGTTGCTGTGCATGAGGACCATGGCCATCTTGTCGGTTTGAAACCATCAGGAACTTTTCATATGACATGCCTGTTTATATCTACTACTGTGTGAGTATATGGATGTGGTTTTAATAAATTCAAATAGTTTTGATACACTACACCATGAAGTGGTTTTGTTTTTACACCTTTCAACATGAGGAGTGATGCCTGGATCCATGCTGGAGCAGTCCGTGGTGGATTGATGTTTGGGTGTTTTTGACCACCTGTAATCTAGTGGTCCAGTTGTAAGGATAAGAGGCTTGGCCTACTGTGGTGTTGGTGGAAGATCACTGTTTGCCTTTTTAGTCAAGTTTCATTCACCTATTGGGTGTCTCTCAGGATTAATGGACGTTTGCTTTGCTTTTATGGACATTTAAGCGCTGCATTTCTTCACTTTAAATTTGTATATTGTTGCCCACAATTTATGCTAGCTGCTGTCCGCTTGTTAGCTTTGTAACCTAAGCACAGTATCATTTATTTGTATATTGTATAATCAAACTAAGGCTTGAATGGTGTAGATCTCAGCATAGTAGTGGGCCTTATCCCAGTCCATGATAAAGTGTTTAGGGCTGCCAGCTGGGTATACCTATAAAGCTAAGAGGGCACCAGACTAATCGCAGCATATAAAGGCAGGGCTTTTTTTCTCAGAGAAAAGGTGCAGGAACTCAACCATGCCTGCCACACACACCTACCTGCCAAATGGCATCAAATAGTAGCTCTTCCCTCTGCATACAACCCCCTCCCTTCACTGCCCTCGTATTCTCCCCCTCCTAAAAGCTCCACCATCTGTCATATGTCTTACCTTTGCAATATTAAGCTGAAACACCTATCCGGCTGTAGTACCTCCCAGCATACTATGCTATACTACAGTCACTTGCAAGGGAGATCATGCAGTAGGAGCATCAACAACTGGTTACCAGGGAAAAAATGGAGACCACAGAGGGTGCAGCCTACCACGCACCCTCTCCTGCATGACTGCACTGAATCCTAGGCACCTGTTCTGTATCTCCCTTGTCCCTGTCCGGCACTCTGGGATCTGCGCAGGAGATTTGACCTGTGGGAGCTACTGGGAGATAAGTTATCACTTGTAAACGCAGAAGCTGGACTTCAGTCTTACCAAGAGATAGTGGTGAGCAAGGAGCAGAACACCAGAGCCAGAGGTGGTGTAACTGAGTTCCCCCTAGTTCCTGCTGAAAAAAAAGCCCCGTATAAAGGTATGGCAAACACACATTCAGTAGCCAACACACAGATATGTGGATGAATCAGTGTGTATCAAAGAGCCCAGGTCTGAAGTTCAATATAGTATCTGCATCAGGTGTGTCCTGTCCCAAAATTCCCAGTTAACCTCCCTGGCGGTATGATTCTGTCTGGAATTATGTACCAAAAGCAGTACAATTATTTTGCATGGAAATTTGGTGTTATGTATTGTAGGCCTGCAATTCTTAGTAATTACTTACTTAAACCTGACCAAACAAGACTCTAGTAGACATCCCGGGTATGATAAAGTTTGAAACACAAAATCATAAATTATAATATAATAAATAACTATAAATAATTATAACAAATAGTAATGTAATTATAATAAAATTTATTCAATAATGTAATCAAATCAAAAACACTGAAATTTGCTCAGTTGCAGAATTGTTGCTGTCATTAGATTTAGTGTTTGATGACGAATTTCCCCACAAATCACTATCGCTCAATTCTGCAAGTGATTCTAATTTATTATCGCTGTTTTCTAGCTTGTCTAAAACCACTTTTGACATAAAGGGACACTTTTTGGTTGCTATGGATAATCTCCAGTTTCCAGGCAGAAAGAACAGTTTTTATAATATAAAACTGCATGCAGGTAGGGATGAGCCAAACACCCCCCTGTTCGGTTCGCACCAGAACCTGTGAACGGACCGAAAGTTTGTGCGAACTTTAGAACCCTATTAAATACAATGGACGCAAATGTTTGAAATCAAAAGTGCTAATTATAACGGCTAATATGCAAGTTATTTAAAAACGGCCGTTTTTTCGGGAGTAGTGATTTTAATGATGCATAAAGTGAAAAAAAAGAAGTGAAATATTCCTTTAAATATCGTACCTGGGGGATGTCTAAAGTATGCCTGTGAAGTGACACGTGTTTCCCGTATTTAGAACTGTCCCTGCACAAAATGACATTTCTAAAGGAAAAAAAGTCATTTAAAACTGCTTGCGGCTTTAATGTAATGTTTGGTCCCGGCAATATGGATGAAAGTCATTGAGAAAAATGGCATGGGTACCAGCCCCTTTGGATCTTGTATGGATATTAAGGGGAACCCCTCACCTAAAATAAAAAAGGCCCTATATACTCTGAACAGCCGTATACAGGCGGTGCAAACAAGACAGGGAATGTAGGTTTGTTCTTAAGTATAATCTGTTTGTAATTTGGAACAGATACATTTTTAAGTGTAGCTCCAGCCAAAAAAACTATTTTTAAGCTTTTTGGAGAACATAGGGAAGTGTTATCACCCCTGTAACATTTGTTTTGCTGTCTGTGCACCTGTTCAGAACATTTCACCTCACTTTCCGTCCCAATGACAAATGTTTTTGGAAAATTTGTTTTTTTTATTGAAACAAGGATTGTGATAAAGCATCAGTAGAGAGGAGACACCTTTTTTCCCCATATTAACTCTTACAGGAGAGAATTTCCCTTCCTAGGGGTAGATTGCCTCTCACTTCCTGTTGTCTCTTTCCGTTTGCAAGAAGGAGTTGTTTGTAAGTTGGATGTTTGAAAGTAGGGGCCTGCCGTAGATACTCTGCTGAAATTTGCCCCTTAGGTGTTGGTGTTGCCACAACACTGTAAGCCCTCACAGTTACTCTTGGTGGGCGCTGGAACGCCCTGCTGTGAACTATTATATCAGGAATTGTAATTACATGCCATTGTTGAACAGTGGTAGGAAAAATTGGGCCTTTGGTGGTGGTGCTGGTGCCACAACACTGTAAGCCCTCACAGTTACTCTTAGTGGGTGCAGGAATGGGCCCTGCTGTGAATTATTAGATCAAGAATTGTAATTACATGCCCCTGTTAAACAGGGGAAGAAAAATTGGGCCTTAGACACTGGTGCCACAACACTGCAACCCCTCACAGATACTGTACTTGGAGCGCAGCAATGAGCCCTGCTGCAAAGCATTGCATCAAAAATTGTAAATACATGCCCCTGTTAAACAGGAGCTGAAAAATTGGGCCTTGGCCACTGGTGGCGGTGCCCAGAACCAAAATGTTCTTTTAAGCTATCAGCATGATTATTGAGGAGGAAGAGGATAGTCACTCAGCATAACAGGATAGTCACTCTGCATCAGCATAGGCAGTCTTGAAGGGATCTGACATTTAAAAGAAAATTATTCTGTTACATCAGCATCAGGTGCTTGGTAGCTGGTGGTGATCCAAGACTGATTCATTTTTACGTAGGTCAGTCGATCGACTGAGTCGGTTAACAGGCACACCCTGTGATCGGTTACAAAGCCTCCAGCAGCACTGAATGTGCGTTCCAAAAGAACGCTGGATGCAGGACAGGCCAGTATCTCAATTGCATACTGTGCAAGCTCTGGCCAGTGATCCATCTTCAAGACCCAGTAACCCAAAGGATTTTCGGGGGAAAGGTGTCCAAGTCTGATCTTGCCCCTAGGTATTCCTGCACCATGTAAACCAGACGCTGGCGATGGTTGCTGGAACCGATCATACCTTGGGGCTGCGGACTAAAAAATTGTCTGAACGCATCGGTCAGACAGCCACCTTTTCCACCGCTCCTTCTTTAACTGACCGAAGCCTCAGCAATGCGTTGTCCAGGACCAAGAATTTGTAATCTCCCAGTCTCTGGGAACGTGTTGCACAGACCTTTCTGCAAGGCCTCCCGAAGATGCGCCATCCTCTGCTCCCTCTGCGACGGCAAGATAAGGTCCGCAACTTTACCCTTGTAAAATAGATCAAGGAGGGTTGCCAGCCAGTAATGATCCCTCTCCGTGATCGCACGAATACGAGGATCCTTCCGCAGGCTTTGCAGGATCAGGGAGGCCATGCAAAGTAGGTTTGCTGAGGCATTCAGTGCGGAGTCCTCTGGGTCACTGAGGACGACATGATCCGCAGCCACCTCCTCCCAGCCACGTACAAGCCCATGGGTGTCTTGGGACTGTAATTGATCCCTTGAAATCTGCTGCTGATGCTGAGTGCTAGTCTCCACCTCCATGCTGACACAATCCTCCTCATCCTCGTCCTCTTCTTGTGTGATAGCCGGGCCAGCAGGAACGCTGTCTGGATAAAGGGGGCCTTGAGAGGTAAGGAAGTCCTCCTCTTCCTGCCTCTGTTCTGCCTCAAGTGCCCTGTCCATTATTCCATGCAGCGTGTGCTCCAACAGGTAGACAACAGGGACAGTGTCACTGACGCATGCACTGTTACTGCTCACCATCCTCGTGGCCTCCTCAAATGGTGCCAGGACAGTGCATGCATCCCTGATCATGGCCCACTGGCGTGGGGAAAAAAATCCAAGCTCCCCTGACCCTGTCCTGGTGCCATATTGCAACAGATACTCATTGATGGCCCTCTGCTGCGTGTGCAGCCGCTGCAGCATGGCCAACATAGTGTTCCACCTGGTGGGCATGTCACAGATTAGGCGGTTCTTGGGCAGGTTGTAATCCTTTTGCAGCTCATCCAGCCGAGCACTGGCATTATATGACCGGCGGAAATGCCCACAGAGTTTCCTGGCCTGTTGCATGACCTCCTGTAAGCCCGGGTACCTGCCCAAGAACCGCTGCACCACCAAGTTAAAGATGTGAGCCAAACGGGGCACATGGGTCAGTTTTCCCTGTCGGAGGGCGGAGAGGAGGTTGGTGCCATTGTCGCAAACCACCTTTACTGGCTTAAGCTGGCATGGCATCAACCACCTCTGAGCCTGCCCCTGCAGAGCTGACAGAATCTCTGCCCCAGTGTGGCTCTTGTCCCCCAAGCACACCAGCTCAAGCACCGCATGGCATCTTTTTGCCTGCGTACTGGCATAGCCCCTTGAACGCCTACGGAGCACCGCTGGTTCCGAGGACAAATCAGCACAGGAAGAGGCCATGGAGGAAGAAGAAGAGGAGGGGGTGGAGGAGAGAGGTGTGTCAGAATCATCAGTAGTAACATTTTGGAGGCATGGTGGCGGAACAACATCCAACACTACTGCACCTTGTCCTGCATCCTTCCCAGCTGCCAGCAGAGTCACCCAATGCGCCGTGAAAGATAGGTAACGTCCCTGTCCATGCCTGCTGGACCATGAGTCAGCGGTAATATGTACCTGACCGCTATGTCCAGCGAGGCCCAGACATTGCCTTCCACATGCCGGTAGAGAGCCGGATCGCCTTCCGTGAGAAAAAGTGGCGTTTGGGAACCTGCCACTGAGGAACCGCACATTCCACAAACTCACGGAAGGGGGCAGAGTCTACCAACTGAAAAGGCAGCAGTTGAAGTGCTAGCAATTTAGTCAAGCTAGCATTCATTCGCTGGGCATATGGATGGCTGGGAGTGAACTTCTTTCGGTGGTGCAGCAGCTGGGGCAGGGAAATTTGCCTGGTACAATCGGACGTCGGTGTACCAATAGCAGATTGCCCACAAGTACTTGGCTGTGACACGCCTAATTCTACACCTACATTCCTCTTAGTGCAGGTTTCAGAGAGGACTGAAGGTATAGTGTGGTTGGAGATCTGAGCAGATGAGGAGCAAGGAGAGGTCCGCCTTGTTCTTTGGTGTGGGTCTTTTAGGTGTGCTTGCCAACGGACTGCATGGCAGGTCGACATATGTCTGGTCAAGCACGTGGTGCCCAAGTGGCTGATGTTTTGGCCACGCGAGATACGCTTTAGACATATGTTGCAAATGGCAACGGTGCGATCTGCTGCACACGTCTGAAAAAAGTCCCACACCATGAACTTTTTGAATAACGCGCAGAGACAGCAGCGCCCTGCACATGCGGAGCTCTGCGGTGTGATGCAGTCGTTGTGCTGCCCTTAAGCTGGCCCCTGGAGGGCATTCTGCCTCGTTGGAGGTGTGCCTCCTCCTCCTCTCTCCTATCAGGCACCCACGTGGAGTTAGTGACCTCATCATCCCCTCCCTCCTCATCACTGGAGCCAATCTGGCAGTATGCTGCAGCTGGGGGAACATGACTGCCAGATAGCTGACCTTGTTGGGCACCCCCTCTCTCTGGGCTCACGTTACTACCCCCTCTCTCTGAGCTCACGTTACTGCCTTCCTCCAGCTGGGTTCCATCATCGGAGCCTTCAAAACGCTGGGCATCCTCTTAGAGCATGTACCCAACACTGTGCTCAAACAGTTCGGGGGACTGCTCAGGAGGACATGGTGGGGCTAGGGAAGGAGTGACTGATGCCATTGAGCCGATGGAAGAGGCCGCTTTGGCAGCTACTTTGCCAGACAAAGTACCCTGAGCCTGGGTGAGAAAGGATGAGGAAGAGGAGGAGGACGGCTTGGTCATCCACTCTACCAAGTCTTGGGCATGCTGCCGAAAAGAAGGACAAGCATGTCTCACGGCCATGTGCTGATGAGGATGCACCGTGTCCATGACCAGCAGCACTGTTGCCTCTAGACACAGAGCCTGCTTGCCTGCTTGCCCTCTTTTATTGCCTCGTGACTGTCTGTCTCTCATTGTTTGCCTTCCAGACATACTAATGGACTGCTGTGGTGTTAGTATGGGAAAAGCAGCAATTGTTTTCAGTTAGTTTTAGGTGAAAACTGTGCAGAGGACACAGTACACTGAAAATACTTGCAGCTCTCTGTGGTTTTATACCACTATAATAGTCACTAACTGTATTCAGGTGAGCTTTAGGTAAATGCTATGCACTGACTGTCTGCAGCTTGCACAATCACCGGCCTGCCTGTTACAGTATAGAGAATAACTGTATTCAGGCAAGCTTTAGGTGAACGCTATGCAAAGCACACAGTTATACACTAAGTGAAACACTGACTGTCTGCAGCTAGCACAATCACTGGCCTGCCTGTCACAGTATAGAGAATAACTGTATTCAGGTGAGCTTTAGGTGAACGCTATGCAAAGCACACAGTAGTACACAAAGTGAAACACTGACTGTCTGCAGCTAGCACAATCACCTGCCTGCCTGTCACAGTATAGAGACTAACAGGAACGGATCTAGCTAAACTCAATACAGTGAATAAATATATATACACAACACCTAGGATGCATATATATCCTCTACACACTGTAACAGCAGCTAACTGACTCGCCTGCCTGCTCTATCTAACTCAATATAAATGACACTGTCTCTCTCTCTGCAACTCTCTCTTTCACAAATGCCAACACTTCCAGGCGGCCTTATATAGTGTGGGCCGTGTACCTACTCCTCTGAGCCATGATTGGCCAAAGCCACCCTGGCTTTGGCCAATTACGGCTCTCTGTACAGACCGTGCTGTGATTGGCCAAGCATGCGGGTCATAGTGCATGCTTGGCCAATCATCAGCCAGCAATGCACTGCGATGCCGCAGTGAATTATGGGCCGTGACGCGCCACTCGAATTTGGCGCGAACGGCCCATAATGTTCGATCTTCGTTGAACGATCGAACAGCCGGTGTTCGAGTCGAACATGGGTTTGACTCGAACACGAAGCTCATCCCTACATGCAGGACACTGGACAGACCACTAGGGACAAAGAGGATGTGTAATTATTTGATACAGTACTGTAATCAGTAAGTTTACAGTATACTGTATCTATACTGTGTGTTTCACTTTTTGAATTTGGTGCCAAACTCCGTCCCCGTGCGCCGCAATGTCGCAGGGAACAGAGCTCGGCACTCGGCAGTGTGAATCGAGCGAGGAGACAGCTCGCACACACTGCGGGAGGACATCGCAGGATCCAGGGAACAAGGTAAGTAACTTCCCTGTATCCTGCAATGCAATCCCGAGTCTGGCTCGGGGTTACCGCTCTTAGCATGAAAAACTCCCCCCCCCGAGTCAGACTCGGGATTACCGCTAAGGGGGTTAAGAATCTATTTTGTAATTTTGTTGGTAAAATCCAGATGCTGGTGGAATCAGGAATCAGGAAGTAGTTGGTGATGTTTGGCTTGAGAAAATGGCTGGACGACCTTGAAACATGCTTCCAGACCTTTAGTGATGTTCAGGAAGTGACGTCACGTCTGATCTGCTGTGAGCATCCCAACCTCAGCAGCTACTTTATGATTCCACCAGCATCTGGATTTTACCAACAAAATTGCTGCCTAGCTGGGAATTTTGGGACAGAACAAACCTGATGCAGGTACAATTGAGCTGCGGACCTGGATTCCATTCTTTGATTATTACACATGTCTGTGAGTTGTTGTCTATGTGTTTATCATGCCTTTATATGCTGCACTTAGTCTGGCACCCTCTTGTGTTCTCTTTATGCGGCGTACACACGATCGTTTTTCATGCCATTTTTTAAACCAACGTTTTTCTCGTAGTTTTTTTTTCATGTTTCCTCTCAAGCCTGTCTTGCGTACACACGATCATTAAAAAAAACGTTCAAGCAAAGTGCAGTGACGTACAACACGCATCACGGCACTATAAAGGGGAAGTTCCGTTCTAATGACGCCACCCTTTTGGACGCTTTTGCTAATTTCGCGTTACCGCGTGTTAGTAAAAGTTTGGTGAGAGACGATTCGCGCTTTTCAGTCTTCGTGCTTTGAAGATCGTTTTGTGGAGTTCAGTTTGTGCCTGTGGGTTCGTATCTGTCTTGCAGTGCTTGTAATCAGTTTGTATCTGTTTATTCAGTGCGTTCTTGTCTGCTCGTTCCTGTTTTTCAGCTTGTTCTTCATAGGCCTTGCTGTTCTTCCGTTCGTTCTTCTAGTTTGTTCTGAGCTGCCGACCGTTATCTAGCCATGTTGCGGCTATGTACTCGTGGTAGAGTTCGTGCTGTAGTTGGTGCCGGGGTTCATGCTGTATCCCGACTCCAGGCCATGAACAGGGTGAGGAGTTCATGGACCAAGAATTGGTTGCTCCAGTGGCACCAGTTCTGTCATATGCCTTTGTTGCGGGAGATCAGGGAGAATAATCCTGAGGACTACAGGAATTTTCTCAGGATGTCTGACCCCGTATTTCAGCATCTGTTGGCTTTGGTGTCCCCCTACATTACCAGGCAGGACACCGTTATGCGTGAAGCCATCAGTGCTGAGCAGAGGCTCATTGCCACGTTGCGATACCTGGCGACTGGGAGAAGCCTGCAGGACCTAAAGTTCTCCACAGGCATATCCCCCCAGGCTCTGGGTATCATTATACCAGAGACGTGTTCTGCCATCCTTCAAGTTTTGCAGGAGGACTATATTAAGGTAAGTGTTCTTATTTAAAACCTCACATTGTATGTATTTCTTTGTTAATATATATTTTTTTGGTTTATTAGCAGTCCCTAATTCCCATGATTCTTAGCTGCAGGGAATGTCCCCTTTCTCCACATGGTTATTTTTTTTGGGAATGTTTTTATTAGGCCTACATTTAAAATTGCCTTACCTAACCTCTCCAGCATGCTATCCTGGGGCCATACCCACCTTGCCTAGTCATTTCCATGTATTTTATTCTATGCTCCATCGTAGTGCTTTACCCTAAACGCACCCTAAAGATTGCCTAGGAATGTTACATTTATTTAAACTTCATACAGAGTGCTACAGCCTTCATTAGTGATCTCCCCAACTCATCTTCACCCCCCCCCACAGTTTTTATTTTGGGTTTGTTTTTTTGTTTGTTGTTGCTTACTAATAATGTTTTAATTTTTCTGTTTCTCCTAATGTTGGCCATGAATGCTTTTCTTAAATCTGCTTTCAATGTTTCTGTCTCAAAGTATTAATTTATTTTTAATTTAATTCCACAGTTCCCTTCTACGCCACATGAATGGCAGAATGTGGCATCTGAGTTTGCCCAACGATGGAACTTTCCGAACTGTGGAGGGGCCATCGACGGCAAGCATGTTCGGGTCGTCCCACCACCCCATTCGGGATCCTTTTATTATAATTATAAGGGGTTCCACAGCATCGTCATGATGGCAGTGGTGTCGGCCACCTACGAATTCCTGTATGTGGACGTTGGCAAGAATGGCAGGATGTCAGATGGAGGAGTCTTTGCACAGACTGAGTTTGGGGAACGGCTCCTATTGGATCAGCTGGCCTTGCCACCAGCGGAGCAGAATGTGGAGGGACTCCCATTTGTTTTTGTGGCGGATGAGGCGTTTGGCCTGGGTCCCCATTTGATGAGGCCATTCCCGCAACGCACCCTCACCCCTGAGAGGAGGGTGTTCAACTATCGGCTGGCCAGAGCAAGAAGGGTGGTGGAAAATGCCTTTGGCATCATGGCCAGCCGATTCCGCCTGTTCCTCACCTCCATCCACCTTGCCCCTTATAAATGGAACCATGTAGTAATGACTTGTTGCGTGCTCCATAATTTTCTGAGGGTGCATTCTTCAAATTATATGACTTTGAGTGGGCCTGAGGCCTCATTATTGGAAGCAGATAATTTAGTGGCCCTGGAAGCTGGCCGTCCAGGCTTGGCCCCCCAAACCGGACGTGATGTCCGACAAAAATATGTTGACTATTTTGTGGGTAGGGGGGCCATTGATATGCCTGAGGATGTTTAACAATATTATTTGTTAAAATAAAACCTTTTATTGAGAAAATATTGGTATTGTGTTTTAATTTAATATTCTTTTAGGTTTCTCGTAGGTTTACCTAGTGCACTTGTAGTGCCATGTGTATTTTGCATTCTTAATTAGCCTTCATTGTCAGTGTAAACACAAAACATTGATTAGTTCACTTTGCACAACATTTACATAATGAAGCCACAAATTCTTTGTCTGAAAATACCTTTTTTTATTTTGTTTTAGTAAACTTCCTTTTAAATGTAGATGTCTTAAAAATAGTTTTGGGGGTAAAACGCATGAACAGCCATGCATACAAAAACAATATTATAATTTTTTGTGTAAATGTAAACATGTACTATTCATTAAAGCTTAATAGCAAAAAATACCTGCAAAAACACAGCAAGTTCAACGTTCTTTTGTGTTAAAACATTATACACGCCCAAGCACAGCCATGATATTTTGTAGCCTTTCCTCAACCCGCTTGGTATTTTCCCTGATCTCTATCAAGTCTCCCTTTATTTTTTTAAGGTCACGACAGCAGACCATGAGGTATTGTATCAGGATCTGGGCACTGTGATGTGTAAACTTTTCGGGGTCTTCGGCCAGAACTGCACCTAAATCAAAAAAAAAAAACATGTAGTATAGAATATGTAGGCCTACATCTTTTAACCTGCATCTGTCTGGTTTGACACTGACCTGTTGTGGTGCCACTTTCCACTTCCTCAACTTCACGTTCCTCTCCATCATGTGGTTCTGGGGGTATTGTTGAAGGTGTTGGATCTCTAGGCTCATCTGACGTAGCTTTTTGAAGCCCTATGGAGATTGCAATAAAAGGTATAGTTTCATTAGTAACTAATAATTATTTTCCAACAAAAACCCTGAAAAGTAAATTTTGAAAGATTATTTGGAAGTGTGGTCCATTTTTAAATGTACCCCCAGTGACAACCTGAACACATGATTGGATACATAGCCAAAACCAGAGCATATACTTTTTTAAATAAAGTTTGACACATTGTAACACCCCAAAGTATATACACAGGATCACCTGTGTGTGACACCCTAAAAATTTTGGGGTTTTGGCCCACACTTGTACTACTGCGTTCAGATGTTTAATCAGCTGCTGAGCATTCTCTCCCTTAACATTACAATGCATACCCTTTTAATTTTTTAAAAATGTCATTTGGATTGTAAAAATAAAGCAACTTGTTTACAAAATTAGCTCCCCAAAAAAAAGTTATAAATTTGGGTGTTCACACTGGATGATCCAAAAACATTGTTTTATGAACTGTACGGAGAAAGAGGTTTACTACGTCCGTTTACTGTGTGGACGAACATGAAAGTTGGTATCTTTCACTGTACTATATCAAAGTCAAATATACACGACTTAATACAAGTAATAATCTTTAGCAGGGAAAATGAATAAAAAGTACTTACTTTTTCCTAAAACTTTCTTGATTCTTTTGTATTGGTCGGGCTCCCGCAACTTCAGATCAGACCATCGTTTTCTGAGCTGTTCCTTCGTTCTGCACACCCCAAATTTTTGGTGAAGAGTTTTGACCACTTTGCCCATAATTTTTGTCTTGACAAGATTAGGCCTTTTATACGGCCCATGCTTGGCATCATAATCCTCCCTCCTCAAAATGGCGACCATCTCCACCATTTCCTCGAATGACATGTTGGATGCCTTATATCTCCGGGATCGGGATTTGGGCTCCTCAGGAATTTCCTCCTCTGTAGAGGTAATCTCAGCCACCTGTGTCTCCGCCATGTTGTTAAGCACTACGGCGAGCGAGAAGGGGCGGGGAAAGTACAATATCGAACGTCAGGGGCGGGGAATGCGTGCAGAGTTTCACGCATGCGCAGTGTATATCAAGTGAAGATCCATGTGTCGAAAATACGTTCTTTTGCCGGGAGAGGGAGTTCGCAATGAACGTGTTGACCAAGGTACATAACATTTTAAGGATTTGGGCTTCATCAGAGGAGGAGATTTGGGGCTTTTATATCTGTCCAAAATGCTGATTTGATGAATGTTGCCTGAAACATATGTATTTTCTTGGTTCTTGATTTTACAGAGAGAATGAATACTTTCAAAAATCCGGAGTTTATGGGGAGTTCATAGATAAATGGAAGGAACTTCCTATCCTGTGGCAGATCAAAAGTGGTGCGAATAAAAATAAAACGGCCAGGACAGCAGCACTGGAGAGCCTGCTTGCATTTGTCCAAACCCAGATACCCACAACAACTCTCCAAGATGTGAAAACCAAAATTGCTACCATCAGGGGGACATACAGGACCCAGAGGAATATGGTCCTGAAGTCCCAGAGGTCAGGTGCTGCAGCAGATAAGGTTTATAAACCCAGTCTGTGGTACTACAGCAAGTTATCTTTTCTGGATGACCAGCTGGAAGTGCGGGAATCTCTGTCCACCCTTCCCCCCAGAGGTCAATCCAGCCTTCCTTGTAGCCAAACCTCCAGCCTTCCTTGCAGCCAGCCCTCCAGCCTTCCTAGCAACCCTGCTCTGGCTTCCTCTGAGGATCAAGATGAGGTCCTTGAGGAGGCAGATTTGGATATATGGAGCCAGGTAAAGTATTGATATCTACATTTATATGTTACAAAAGTGATGATTTTAAATTGATGTTAGTATTGTTAGGTATTTAATGTTCGTAAAAATTAGGATTTACAGGGCAACAGATAGTAGTGGTCAAATTTGATGGGGACAAGGCAACAATATCATGAGGCGGAATCTATGGAAATGTAATCCCTTTTGCCATTCAATTTAAAAATGTCTGGAGGTGAACAATTGATGGAGGCAAAAAATAAAGAATGTCCCTTTCTTTTTTTACAGCCAGAGTAGAGCCAGGAAGAGGGTGATGTTGGGGACCAGGAGGAGGCAGGGCCCAGTGGCACACAGGAGGAGGCTGGGCCCAGCACAAGAGCCCAGATGCCTCCCCTGAAAATTATCCAACGAGGGCCAAGGAGAGCTAGGCAGGTGGAGGAGGAAACAAGAGCCTTCCTAAAAGAGGCTACTGTGGCCCTCAGAGAGGCACCCTCGGCTGAGGAGGGCTATGCCGCAGTCCTGGCCCATAAGTTAAGCCAAATGGACTTAAGGCAACGCCTATATAGTGAGAACCTTATGCTGAAGGTCGTTAACAGGGGGTTGCTCGGGGAACTGACCAAGTTCACAGACCTCACTGAGGTTGTCCCTCCTCCTCCACCTCCTCCTCCTACTACTCCTCCTGCCACAACCTCTCCTCCTGATCCCCAGCCTCCGAGGAAGCAAGCAACAAAGGCTGCATGGAAGGCTGCAGGGAAGACTGCAGAGAAGGCTGGAGAGAAGGCTACAAGGAAGAGGAAAAAATAATGCCTGCTGTAGTACCACAGACTGGGGACATATCTGACTTATCTGCTGCTGTTCCTGACCTCTGGGAGTTCAAGCCAAGATTGGGTTCCTTTTTGTTTTAGGAATTCCAGAGTTTGGTTTTCACATCTTGGATGGTTGTTGTGGGGTCCAAAGGATGCACAAATGCAAGCGGGCTCTCCAGTGCTGCTTTCCCCTTTAATTTGTAATGTACCTAAATAAAGGATTCTTTTTTTTTGGTTAAAATACTTGACTATGTGATTTCTAGTTTAAAAGAGAGTTTGATAGGGAATAGGCAGGGACATTTCAAATAATATTATTGTTATTAACAAGGGACACAAACCTCCTTGAGGCAAAATGATAAAAATTTAGAAGGTTGGTGTGGTAACTTTACACACAAATATTTTTTTCTAAATCAACAAAAAAAAAAAAAAAGCCTACATATATCAAAGAAGCACAAAAAAAAAAATAATAAAGCTAACTTAATTACAAAAATAAACAATAAAAAAAAAAAAAAAAAATTGGTGAGCTGGACATTTAGTTATGAATTTATGAGGGAGATGTGGCTTAACAAGAATATTTTACAATCATTAGATTAATTAGGAATTACTTAAGAAACAAGTTTGCCATAACTCTGAATATCATTAGCAAGAGAAGGTAATTATTTAAGCATTATCAAAAGAAGAACGGAATGCGCAGCATTAAAACAATGCTATTAATTCCACCGTGACGAATGTGCCATCTCCATTTCCAACGCTAGCTTTACCAGAACGAGCGCTGCCGTCTCATACTTGATTCTGAGCATGCGCGTTTTTTCACGTGGTTAAAGCATACACACTATCGTTTTTCACGTCGTTAAAAAAAACGACATGAAAAATGACGTGAAAAAATAGAGCATGTTCGAAATCTTAAATGGCCGTTTTTCACGCCGTTAAAAATGCTCTGGAGCATACACACGATCGGTTTTAATGCCCATTTTTAAAAATGGCATTTTTAACGGCATGAAAAACGATCGTGTGTACGCCGCATTAGCCTTATAGGAATAACCGTCTGACAGCCCTGAGCACTATCCTGGACTGGAATCTGGCTCACAACTGTGCTGAGATCTATATCACCCAAGCCTTACTTTGATTATAAGTGAACCTTTACTATATGTGAGTTGCCAATTTACTGTTTTTACTAATAAATGTACCTTACTTACTACACTTAGATTGCGTCCTCTGCTATTTTGATTTGTACTCCTAGAGATCCTTCAGTCTCATAGAGGTGCTGCGCAGAGTGTTTAGAGATCAGCAAGAATTCAGCCAGGAGTTTCCATTTTAGGACTTTACTTTTTTCCTGATGAACTTTATACACAAACCCTTTATACATATGGGCATCAATCGACTCTATACTAGCGAACCATAACCACTATTTATTACTGTTCATCTTATTAAGTTTTCTGTATGACTGAACATTATTTTATTGTGATTGTGGCTTTTAGTTCTTTTACATCTTTTTGTATCTATGAGGACGTTTGATAAAAGCTAAAGGAATTTAATAGGAGAAGGCCTGTTTTTGTAGAAGCTTTCTTATGAGTACAGCCAGGGTTGTTTCTTACAGGGTGTTTGCTGGGTGAAATGCTACTGTGGTTCACTGTCCTAAGGTCTGAGCTGAGAAAGGTATGGGACAAACTACTAGTGGTGTTGGCTAGGCCCGGCCAGAGGGCTCCTGGGGATGCTCAAGTATTGGAAGGATCCTATGCCCAAAGTATACATGAAGGACTAAAGTGACCAACCTGTACTGGGTAGGAAAAGAATAGGTGCTCCCGCAATTCACGCGGTTGTTAATGCACGTGAAGGATATGTAGCTCAGCTTGCGACTAGGCCACTACAAAACACCAGTATATGGACACAGATTTTGTTTACAAACTTTTTTTATTAAGTGCAAAAGGTGGTACAAAACCGACATAGCATAAGTAAAATGAAAGTTACAGAGAGTCAGTTATAAACATGGACAATGTGACATACATATGTAACAGTAATACATTTTGTTATATAAGAAAAATGAAGACAGGTATTATAATCATTGTTACAGTGATTTATATGCATATTTAATCTACAAGTTATGGAGGGGTATGTTAATCTGAGTTAAATAACTTGTTGTTGTGTTCGAACCAGGGATCCCGACACAGATTTTGGACACAAAATAAAGTTTTACATGTAATCACTGAAGCACTGAAAGATCCAAAAACTGGATAAATAAAAAAATAAATAAATCCCAGTTGCCATTTTTTTTTTAAATACATACATGTGATTTTTGTAGTTGTAATAGAACATAAAAGCACTTCTAAAGTGGTACCAAATGTATTCACGTCTTCTTCCCTATAACTCTTTTTAATATGAAGCAGGACTTGTGGTTCTCTAGGGGGAATTAAATGACACTCTAGTGTTCCTACATTTTCTGCAGAATAGCTGTCAGTTCCAAATTTTCAAACATAACTTAACAAAGACAATGGCATGGAAAAGAGAGAGAGAGAAGAAGTGTGCCATGCATAGAGGAGAATGCAATGAAACAATCCCATGCACAGCCTACTGAGCAGCTGTTTATGTTGTAACAAATAAAATAAAAAATACATAACAGGAATTTCATTCGCTATTTTCCAGATACAAAACCTTTTGTAGAAAATTTATCAAAACCACCTTTGCAAGTGTTCCAAGTTTAATAGAAGTAGGTCTAGTGTTTTAGCACAATCATATGTACAAGGCCAAGATTAAATCCAGAAATTAAATACTATGTATTCCATTATTCCTAACATAAATAAATGCAATAAAGTAGGCCTTTATATGTTGCCAGCAATAAATAGTACTTTTATTATACACGCACCAGATGCTGTGCATGTGCCTGTTCACCATTGTCTTTTCATAAGGCTAAGGATTATTGTGTCCATGTTGTCTGCTTGCTATATTGCCTCAAGATGTGCTACTACTACCTGTCTGCAGGTACACAGCGGTGGCATAAGAAGAAGAGTTTCAGCAGTCTTAGTGGTATCTGGGTCAAAAGCAAAAATGTCTCAATCTTCCTCATTTGAGGAAGGGGTCATGTAATCCAAAAACATCATATATACTAAGACCGTATTTCTGCCTGGGTTCTGGGTAAACTGCTCATTAATTTTCTGTATGCACTTTGTACATTTTACTCGACAGCTGTAGGTCACTTTTACTATAGTGAACATATGGCATGTATACTGCAAGCAAGTTTTTAGTGGGCTAGCCCTGTGCTTTTTCTAGTTACATTCCATATCCCCACTTTAACTATCTCACTAATAACTGTAAACTCATGGGTCAAACTATGCTAAGAATTTGTGTTAGTATGGTGTTATTGTACAATCTAATTGTTTGCCAGTTTTCGGAGTGCTGACTAAAATGGTACCTATAGACCAGAAAATTAGTTGATGTCCTTGTAGAAATGAGCACAGAGAACTGGAGATATGGCTATGACTTCCAGTGACTGGCAAGTCTAACACCACCTTTACAGCGCTTACCCCCAAAAAAGCTGCTGGATGTATTGGGTCCCCTATTCCTGTGCCCAGGACTCTGCAAAAAGAAACACACATTCTGACACACCTGGCTGGGTGAGGAATATTTACTGCAAATGTATATGCAGTGCCCCAGTAGCAAAACAGATATGACGCAACATAATTGCTAAAGCAAACAGTTAAACTATAGCAAGGAATATACTGCAAATAGGTGAACTGTAGAAAAAAAAATCTCCTAAACCCTATACTGGGGCAATCCCAACTATGTATTTATTACAGCACCCTAACTGTTAGGATGTCTATATTGTACTGTCTTCTGCTAGCCAGCTTGTTTGAGCCCAACTGTTATGTTAGAGCACTCAGGATAATGTCCTTTCATGCACTCATGGAGCTACTGACTTTTAAGCTCAGATAAAACCACTGGCTCTGTGATATTTGCATGCAACATTATCCCTCCAGTGTCAAAGTTTAATGTGGATTTGGCCAGTTGCCTCTCACCAACTTCTTGTGTTAGCAGGTGGTGTCTCTCTGTATGCTGTGTAAAACACAGCCAGCCTGTGTCTGCAGTGTCCTTCCCCCTTGATCAGGCAGCAAGCTCTATCAGAATGCGTTGCTCTTTCTAAAGTTCCAGAATGTCTGTCACTGTGCCTCTCTCCCTCTCAGATGCAGGGGTAAACGGCCTGATAGCAGTCTGATGGACACTAAGTCATCTCGGAACATCCTCCACACTTTTCCTCAACTCAGGAAAACAGCAGGGAACCAGCTCTCCTCTTTGCCTCAGTGCCTTGTGGGATTTGCAGTTTACGTCATCCTGCTCACCCAGCCATCACAGACTGTCAGAACTTACCCTCCCACAATCCTTCCAGTCCAAAACCTGTGTGCTTTCCCATTGTGTAGAGCACAGGCTCAACACTGGTTTTACACAGCTCTACAATAAGAGCCCCTTTCTGTAGCTGTGCCTGTGTCAAAATCTCCTGCTGAGAAACACAAAGTCCTTTTCCTTCCAGAGCTGCACACTGGGTTATACCTGCATTCATTTACAGAAGCAAAAGTCCAACTTTGACTGGTTAACTGAATCAGAGAAATTTGTGAGTCAAAAATGCCTGCTTTGTCTAAAAAAAGAAATAAATATATATATATATATGTAGCGAGGTATACCCCTTTAATACACAAATACTACATTTCCTAGTACATCCTGCAGCACCCAGGGTGCATTGCTACGGAGCAGGGGCTGCTGGCACAGACTTTATAAAGGGGAGGCGGAGTTGATTCTCTCTCTTTTGGACACTCCCTTCCCTAGCAAGAGGATCTCTGTGCTGAACTGCTGTGTGCACAAGGCCTGAAGCCTGGGCCTTGTACTCTGTTCCAAAGAGCCCTCCGCCAGCCTAGCTGAACCTGAGAGACATCTTCTCCTCCTTGCTGCAGTACACCCGAAGGACTGAAGGCCCGGATGTCGGTGGATTCCTGTTCCTAGACGAATCGGCGGAGGAAACAGACTTGGACTGTCGGGGTGGTGAGGGAGCACTTGCTCATAGACAGATACTTTATCTTCACTATTTATTTGGATTATAAGTTTGTTCATCAAGTGCACCACCGAAAGATTGCATGCAAAGATTTGTGTTCCCTGAACTTCCTTTTAGATCAGTCAGGCCTGACTGTTAGGTAGATACTATTGAGAGTTAGTCTGCCCATGAGGGGAAGTGATTGAAAAGAGGCAGCGCTAGAGCCGCATCGCATTACTTGAGTTATCTGATTGTTTGTTCATTTAAATACTGTTTATTTCTAAGATCTGTACTTTGTTATACTGTTATTTTATTACTTGCCCATTAGCCTTAGTAAAACATCTGGGTCAAGTACATTTGGTGTCGGCTTCAGTTACTTTAATAGTAGTTTTAAAAGTATATTGCTGTGCATGCTTGCTATAAGACTGCGTCACCAAGAGTTGCGGTCACGTGGTCTTATCCCACCACTACTATCTGTGCCACGGGAGGTTAGAGCCAATTGCCAGGGGTTGACAGCGGTGCACTACAGGGCCCAAATCAATACCAGCAGCCCTCTTAACTGAGGGTACCGCTATACGTGGGGGCTCTGTCCGGGATTCCTGTATGTTGCACGCTGCAATCAAGCTGGTCAGAAGCACCAGCATGGACCCTGCTGCCATAGCCCGGTGGTGCAGGGAGGAAGGCATCCTACCCGGAAATGGCCTGGTGGTTGAAATCCAGAGGGAGGCCTGGATAGAGGAGCAGCTAACTCCAGTCTTGAGGGCATTGTCCACGGACAGGAAGCCATGGGTGATTGACATGAAGACAGATACTGTAAATCCCCACACCTATGCATTGTGTGAGTGGAGGAACGGAATCTCTGACTACTTCAAAGGGGCCAGCATAAAAACTTCAAACCAGGTAAAACTCCTCCTGATACACCCAGAAGAGACTAAAGAAGGCCCTACATCCACATCTACAGAAGGCCCCAGCACAAAAGGAAGCGCCCAACCACAGGGTCCCGGTTCACCACCACTGACCACCCTTAGCTCAGAATTATGCGCTGTCCTGGGGGAGATTGTGGCAAAGTGTAAAAAGGACCCTCCAGACCACTCGATGTCAGGATACAGGAAACTCAGGACTTTTTCTGGAAAGAAACCTGTACCTTCAGTGGAAGAGGGATTTGAAGAGTGGCTAGACGGCGCCACGCAGGCCCTAGAAGAATGGGAGGTCCCAGAACAACAAAAAAAACCAAAGAATTGCGGAAAGCTTAAAGGGGCCTGCTCTGGAGGCCATACATAACCTCAAGCTGAGCAAGAAAGACTGCAATGCACAGGATTATCTGGATATTCTGCAGAATGTGTTCGGCGGGACAGAAAAGGTCACTGAACTCACTTATCAGCTGGAGCACTGCTACCAAAAGGAGGGAGAGAAGCTGTCAGAATTCATAAGACGTCTGGATAAGATCCTGCATCAGATCCTATTGAAGAAAGGGATCGATCCAAGAAAAGTGGATGAGGCCCGTGCCCAGCAGGTGTTGAGGGGAGCTCAACCCTTGGATCCCATCGTATTAATGCTACGCACCCGGCAGGACAGGAGCAGCCTGGAATACCCCGACTTGATCCGAATAGTCAGGGAGGAGGAGGCTATGTTGTAAGACAAAAAGAGGAGTCAACATACCGAACCAACTGCCCGAGTCAGAATGTTATGTGCAGAAGGAGGTGATTCAGAAGTTGAACTCCTAAAGACCCAGGTGTCACAACTAGTAGAAATGGTGTCCATGCTGACCAGCCAGGCCTCCGCGCTACACAATAAGAACATGCCAGAGGTACCAAAAACTCCTAGCTCCAATACAGAACTCATACAGAAGCCTAATGCCGCGTACACACGATCGATTTTCTCGACGGTGAAAACACCGTCGAGAAAATCGATGGGAAAAATGAGGGAACGGCTTGGTTCCCTACACACGTCCGTTTTTCCCGACATTTTTTTTTTGGTCGAGAAAAACGACTGTGTGTGGGCTCCGTGGCAGTGTTTCCCTATGGGAAAACTGCAGTGGAAAAAAAACTACGGGAATCACAATGAGAAAAATTAGAGCATGTTCTAATTTTTCTCGTTGTGATTAATGCCGTTTTTCCCGTCGGGAAAAATGACAAAAAGCCCACACACGGTCGTTTTTCTTGTTAAAAAAAAATGTAATTTTTCCAGACGGGAAAAATGATCGTGTGTACGCGGCATCAGAGATTGATAACATGCTTCAATTGTGTGGGAATCGGGCATGTCAGAGCAGAATGCCCCAGCCCGAATGAAGTTGCATCCAGATACCGCAAGCCGGCGGAAAACTTCAAAGGGCCCCGGTGAAGGAGTCAGCCGGGCACCCGCTATTCACAGAAAGCTCCACTAAGGTTCAGAAAGAGAAAAGAATACAGAGAAAGGGGAACGGAGCCCCCCAAAAACCACTCAATACCCCCTGTCAGGAGTTAAAGTCTAACAACCTGCAGGGAATCAATGCATACCAGGCCCAAAAGGGGTTAAGAGACAAGTAGAAGAAGAGTCCAAAGAAGAAGCTACCTCGGGAGAGTTTTCCGGACAGGCTGGTGGGACCCTCTCCACTAGTCCCTGTCCAAGTGGAAGGAGTTTACACCAGAGCCCTCCTGGACACGGGAGCCCAAGTGACACTCTTGTACAGAGACTTTTATAAAAAACACCTGAGCCACGTGCCTCTACAGAAACTCGATGACCTCGAGATATGGGGAATTGGCACACAGAGTTTCCCTTATGACGGCTACGTTTCAATCAGACTGGCATTCGATCCCTCTGTAACAGGAAAAGCGGAAGTTTTCGACACTCTTGCAGTGGTCTGTCCTCGCCCACAAGGAGCCAGTAGAAGTTCCCTAATCATAGGAACCAACACTGACCTGGTCAGGAGTAGGGATGAGCTTCGAGTTCGAGTCAAACTCATGTTCGACTCGAACATTGCCTGTTCGCCCGTTCGACGAACAGCGAACAAATTGGGGTGTTCGCGGCAAATTCGAAAAATCTAAGGGAGAAATCTAAAGTGTTAATTATAAAGGCTAATATGCAAGTTATTGTCCTAAAAAGTGTTTGGGGACCGGGGTCCTGCCCCAGGGGACATGTATCAATGCAAAAAGAAGTTTTAAAAACGGCCGTTTTTTCGGGAGCAGTGATTTTAATAATGCTTAAAATGAAAAAATAAAAGTGAAATATTCCTTTAAATTTCGTACCTGGGGGGTGTGTATGATATGCATGTGAAGTGGCGCATGTTTCCCGTGCTTAGAACTGTCCCTGCAAAAAATGTCATTTTTGAAAGAAAAAAAGTCTTTTAAAACTGACTCGCGGCTATTAATGAATTGTCGGCTCCCGGCAATACATACAAAAGTCATTGATAAAAAAAAAAAAAAGCGTGGGGGTTCCCCAGAATTCAATTACCAGGCCCTTCAGGTCTGGAATGGATATTAAGGGGAACCCCGCCGCAAATTAAAAAAAAAATTGACGTGGGGTTCCCCCAAATATCCATTCCAGGCCCTTCAGATCTGGCATGGATTTTAAGGGGAACTCCACCCCAAATTTAAAAAAAAAATGCCGTGGAGTCCCCCTAAAAATCCATACCAGACCCCTTATCCGAGCACGCAACCTGGCCGGCTGCAGGGGAAAAGGGGGGGACGAGAGAGCGCCCCCCCCTCCCTCCTGAACCGTACCAAGCCACATGCCCTCAACATGGGGAGGATGTCCCCATGTTGATGGGGACAAGGGCCTCATCCCCACAACCCTTGCCCGGTGGTTGTGGGGGTCTGCGGGCGGGGGGCTTATCGGAATCTGGAAGACCCCTTTAACAAAGGGGAACCCCAGATCCCGGCCCCCCCCTATGTGAATTGGTAAGGGGTACGTTGTACCCCTACCATTTCACGAAGAAAGCGTAAAAAATGTTTAAAAAAACACACAAACACCTTGAAAAAGTCCTTTATTAAAAAAAAACCAAAAAAAAAACATTCCAGCGGTGAAATCCAGTGTCCCGCGGCGATCCCGATGTCCAGCGCTGTCCTTCATTGGTTGTGCCTGAGCGGACCTGATGGGGAACTCCCTCTCAGTATTTTAAATGTATAGACCCGCCCCTTCTAAAGTTCCCCATCAGGTCCGCTCCCTCGGTATGTCGGACCCGCCTACGTCATTGGCTTGAGCGGGGAACTTCCTTCACTGTGTAATTTAAATTTACATAGTGAAGGAAGTTCCCCGCTCAAGCCAATGACGTAGGCGGGTCTGACATACCGAGGGGGCGGACCTGATGGGGGACTGCTCTCACTTTGGTAATACATGTATAGACCCGCCCCTTCTCATGTTCCGCATCTGGTCCGCTGAGCGGACCTGATGGGGAACTTTAGAAGGGGCGGGTCTATACCTTTAAAATACTGAGAGGGAGTTCCCCATCAGGTCCGCTCAGGCACAACCAATGAAGGACAGCGCTGGACATCGGGATCGCCGCGGGACACTGGATTTCACCGCTGGAATGTTTTGTTTTTTGTTTTAAATAAAGGACTTTTTCAAGGTGTTTGTGTGTTTTTTTAAACATTTTTTTACGCTTTCTTCGTGAAATGGTAGGGGTACAATGTACCCCTTACCAATTCACATAGGGGGGGGCGGGATCTGGGGGTCCCCTTTGTTAAAGGGGTCTTCCAGATTCCGATAAGCCCCCCGCCCGCAGACCCCCACAACCACCGGGCAAGGGTTGTGGGGATGAGGCCCTTGTCCCCATCAACATGGGGACATCCTCCCCATGTTGAGGGCATGTGGCCTGGTACGGTTCAGGAGGGAGGGGGGGCCGCTCTCTCGTCCCCCCCTTTTCCCCTGCGGCCGGCCAGGTTGCGTGCTCAGATAAGGGGTCTGGTATGGATTTTTAGGGGGACTCCACGCCATTTTTTTAAAAAATTTGGGGTGGAGTTCCCCTTAAAATCCATGCCAGATCTGAAGGGCCTGGAATGGATATTTGGGGGAACCCCACGTCAATTTTTTTTTTAAATTTGCGGCAGGGTTCCCCTTAATATCCATTCCAGACCTGAAGGGCCTGGTAATTGAATTCTGGGGAACACCCACGCTTTTTTTTTTTTTTTTTTATCAATGACTTTTGTATGTATTGCCGGGAGCCGACAATTCATTAATAGCCGCGAGTCAGTTTTAAATGCATTTTTTGTCTTTCAAAAATGACATTTTTTGCAGGGACAGTTCTAAGCACGGGAAACATGCGCCACTTCACATGCATATCATACACACCCCCCAGGTACGAAATTTAAAGGAATATTTCACTTTTATTTTTTCATTTTAAGCATTATTAACCACTTAAGCCCCGGACCATTTGGTAGCTAGAGGACCAGAGGTGAATTCAGAATTTTGCACTGCGCTGCTTTAACTGTAAATTGTGCGGACATGCAATGTTGTACCCAAACGAAATTTGCGTCCTTTTCTTCCCACAAATAGAGCTTTCTTTTAATGGTATTTGATTGCCTCTGCGATTTTTATTTTTTGCGATATAAACGGAAAAAGACCGAAAATTTTGAAAAAAAATGATATTTTCTACTTTTTGTTATAAGAAAAATCGAATAACCTCAATTGTAGTCATACATTTAGGCCAAAATGTATTCAGCCACATGTTTTTAGTAAAAAAAATGTCAATAAGCGTATATTTATTGGTTTGCGCAAAAGTTATAGAGTTTACAAACTAGGGTACATTTTCTGAAATTTACACAGCTTTAAATTTATGACTGCCTATCTCATTTCTTGAGGTGCTAAAATGACAGGGCAGTACAAAACCCCCCCAAATGACCCCATTTTGGAAAGTAGACACCCCAAGGAAATTGCTGAGAGGCATGTTGAGCCCATTGAATTTTTTATTTTTTTGTCCCAAGTGATTGAATAATGACTAAAAAAAAAAAAAAAAAAAAATTACAAAAAGTTGTCACTAAATGATATATTGCTCACACATGCCATGGTTATATGTGGAATTTCACCCCAAAATACATTTTTCTGCTTCTCCTGAGTACGGGGATACCACATGTGTGGGACTTTTTGGGAGCCTAGCCGCGTACGGGACCCCGGAAACCAAGCACCGCCTTCAGGATTTCTAAGGGCGCAAATTTTTGATTTCACTCCTCACTACCTATCACAGTTTCGAAGGCCATAAAATGCCAAAATAGCACAAAACCCCCCCAAATGACCCCATTTTAGAAAGTAGACACCCCAAGGAAATTGCTGAGAGGCCTGTTGAGCCCATTGAATATAATTTTTTTTGTCCCAAGTGATTGAATAATGACAAAAAAAAAAAAAAAATTACAAAAAGTTGTCACTAAATGATATATTGCTCACACATGCCATGGTTATATGTGGAATTACACCCCAAAATACATTTTTCTGCTTCTCCTGAGTACGGGGATACCACATGTGTGGGACTTTTTAGGAGCCTAGCCGCGTACGGGACCCCGAAAACCAAGCACCGCCTTCAGGATTTCTAGGCACAAATTTTTGATTTCACTCCTCACTACCTATCACAGTTTCGAAGGCCATAAAATGCCAAAATCGCACAAACCCCCCCCCAAATTACCCCATTTTGGAATATAGACACCCCAAGCTATTTGCTGAGAGGAATGGCGAGTATTTTACAGCTCTCATTTGTTTTTGAAAATGAAGAAAGAAAATATATATATATATTTTTTTTTTTTTTCAATTTTCAAAACTTTGTGACAAAAAGCGAGATCTGCAAAATACTCACAATACCTCTCAGCAAATAGCTTGGCGTGTCTACTTTCCAAAATGGGGTCATTTGGGGGGGTTTTGTGCTATCTGGGCATTCCATGGCCTCCGAAACTGTGATAGGCAGTGAGAAGTGAAATCAAAAATTTACACCCTTAGAAAGCCTGAAGGCGGTGCTTGGTTTTTGGGGTCCCGTACGTGGCTAGGCTCCCAAAAAGTCTCACACATGTGGTATCCCCGTACTCAGGAGAAGCAACAGAATGTATTTTGGGGTGTAATTCCACATATGCCCATGGCATGTTTGAGCAATATATCATTTAGTGACAACTTTGTGCAAAAAAAAAAAAAAAAAATTGTCGTTTTTCCGCAACTTGTGTCAACATATAAAATATTCCATGGACTCGACATGCCTCTCAGTATATAGCTTGGGGTGTCTACTTTCCAAAATGGGGTCATTTGGGGGGGTTTTGAACTGTTCTGGCATTTTATACACAACATTAGGAAGCTTACATCCACTCTTCTAACCACTTGAAGACAAAGCCCTTTTTGACACTTTTTGTTTACATGAAAACATTTTTTTTTTTGCAAGAAAATTATGTTGAACCCCCAAACATTATATATATATATTTTTAAAGCAAAGGCCCTACAGATTAAAATGGTGGGTGTTGCATTTTTTTTTTCTACACAGTATTTGCGCAGCGATTTTTCAAACGCATTTTTTGGGTTAAAAAATACACTTTTTTTAATTTTAATGCACTAAAACACACTATATTGCCCAAATGTTTGATGAAATAAAAAAGATGATCTTAGGCCGAGTACATAGATACCAAACACGCTTTAAAATTTCGCACAAACGCGCATTGGCGACAAACTACATACATTTTTAAAAGCCTTTAAAAGCCTTTACAGGTTACCCCAGTAGATTTACAGAGGAGGTCTACTGCTAAAATGATTGCCCTCGATCTGACCTTTGCGGTGATACCTCACATGCATGGTGCAATTGCTGTTTACATATGACGCCAGAGCAGGGCAGGACAGGGGTGCTTTTTTTTTTTTTTTTTTTATTATTAATTTTGCTTTTATATTTTATTTTTAAATTGTTCCTTCCAAGTATTTTTTTTTTTTTATCATTTTTATTGTTATCTCAGGGAATGTAAATATCCCCTATGATAGCAATAGGTAGTGACAGGTACTCTTTTTTTGAAAAAACTGGGGTCTTCTAGACCCTAGATTTTTCCTCTGCCCTCAAAGCATCTGACCACACCAAGATCGGTGTGATAAAATGCTTTCCCAATTTCCCAATGGCGCTTTTTATATCCGGGGGGGGGGGCATTCCCTCCCACTGCTTGTAAAAGCAGTCCAGAGGCTAATTAGCCGCTAGGATTGCTTTTACATGAAAGCCGGCCGCAGGCTGAAAAGAATGATACCAAGATGATACCTAAACCCGCAGGCATCATTCTGGTATAAACATTCAAAGTCCAGCAACATACCAGTACGTTGCTGGTCCTTGTTGGACATGTATTGTAATCTTTTTATTTCATGCAGCCAGTTGGCTGAACGAAAAAAGAGATTGATCGGTGGGTATGCCCACCATTAGAATACCGCCCTTCATCCACCCACTTCCAATGATGGGCATACACGCACCATTTATATATGCCGAATAGTGATGAGCCGAACACCCCCGGGTTCGGTTCGCACCAGAACCCGCGAACGGACCGAAAGTTCGTACGAACATTAGAACCCTATTAAATACAATGGATGCGAACGTTCGAATTCTAAAGTGCTAATTATAACAACTATTATGCATGTTATTGTCCTAAAAAGGGTTTGGGAACCCGGGTTCTGCACCAGGGGACATGTATCAATGCAAAAAGAAGTTTTAAAAACGGTCGTTTTTCGGGAGCATTCATTTTAATGATGCATAAAGTGAAAAAAAAAAGTCAAATATTCCTTTAAATATCGTACCTGGGGGGTGTCTAAAGTATGCCTGTGAAGTGCCACGTGTTTCCCGTGTTTAGAACTGTCCCTGCACAAAATGACACTTCTAAAGGAAAAAAAAGCCATTTAAAACTTCTTGCGGCTTTAATGTAATGTCTGGTCCCGGTAATATGGATGAAAATCTTTAAGAAAAATGGCATAGCTACCCAATGCCCCCCCCCCCTACCCCAGCCCATTACCAGCCCCTTTGGGTCTTGTATGGATATTAAGGGGAACCCCGCACATAAAATAAAAAAGGCCCTATATACTCTGAACAGCCGTATACAGGCGGTGCATACAAGACAGGGACTGTAGGTTTGTTCTTATGTAGAATGTGTTTGTAATTTTGAACAGGTACATTGTTGAACTGTAGCTCCAGCCCAAAAATCTATTTTTAAACTTTTTGGGAAACATAGGTAAGGGTTATCACCCCTGTAACATTTGTTTTGCTGTCTGTGCCCCTGTTCAGAACATTTCACCTCACTTTCCGTCCCAATGACAACTGTTTTTGAAATGTGGTGTTTTTCTTGAAACAAGGATTGCTGATAAAGCATCAGTACAGAGGAGACACCTTTCTCCCATATTTATTCTTACAGGAGAGAATTTTCCTTCCTAGGGGTAGATTTCCTCTCACTTCCTGTTGTCTTCTTTCGTTTGCAAGTAGGAGTCGTTTGTAAGTTGGATGTTTGAAAGTAGGGACCTGCCGTATATACTCTGCAGAAATAGGCCCCTTAGTTGTTGGTGTTGGCACAACACTGTAAGCACTCACAGTTACTCTTGGTTGGTGCTGGAACGCCCTGCTGTCAACTATTATATCAGGAATTTTAATTACATATAATTGTTGAACAGTGGTAGTAAAAATTGGGGCTTTGATGGTGGTGCTGGTGCCACAACACTGTAAGCCCTGACAGTTACTCTTGGTGGGTGCAGCAATGGGCCCTGCTGTGAATTATTAGATCAAGAATTGTAATTGCATGCCCCTGTTGAACAGGGGCTGAAAAATTGGGCTTTTCGTGGTGGTGGTGGTGGTGGTGGTGTTGCCACAACACTGTAAGCCCTCAGAGTTACTCTTGGTGGGTGCAGGAATGGGCCCTGCTGTGAATTATTAGATCAAGAATTGTAATTACATGCCCCTTTTGAACAGTGGCTGAAAAATTGGGCCTTTCGTGGTGGTGGTGGTGGTGGCGTTGCCACAACACTGTAAGCCCTCAGACTTACTCTTGGTGGGTGCAGGAATGGGCCCTGCTGTGAATTATTACATCAAGAATTGTAATTGCATGCCCCTGTTGAACAGGGGCTGAAAAATTGGGCCTTAGGCACTGGTGGCACAACACTACAACCCCTCACAGATACTGTACTTGGAGCACAGCAATGAGCCCTGTTGCAAAGTATTGCTTCAAAAATTGTAATGACACGCCCCTGTTAAACAGGGGCTGAAAAATTGGGCCTTAGGCACTGGTGGCACAACACTACAACCCCTCACAGATACTGTACTTGGAGCACAGCAATGAGCCCTATGGCAAATTATTGCTAAAAAAATTGTAAGTACACGCCCCTGTAAAACAGGGGCTGAAAAATTGGGCCTTAGCCACTGGTGGCGGCACCCATAAACAAAAATGATCTTCCAAGCTATCATCATCAATCGTATCATTGAGGACTCGGAGGAGGAGGATAGCCAGTCAACATAACAGCACAGGCACTCAGCATCAGCATCAGTCTTGAAGGGACGTGACATGTTAAAATCAATTAGTCTGTTATATCAGCATCAGGTGTGTGGTAGCTGGTGGTGATCCAAGACTGGTTCATCTTGATGAAAGTCAGTCGATCAACCGAGTCGGTGGACAGGCGCACCCTGTGATCCGTGACAAATCCTCCAGCAGCACTGAATGTGCGTTCCGAAAGAACGCTGGATGCAGGACAGGCCAGTAGCTCAATTGCATACTGTGCAAGCTCTGGCCAGTGATCCATCCTCAAGACCCAGTAAGCCAGAGGATTTTCGGTGGGGAAGGTGTCCAAGTCTGACCTTGCCCCTAGATATTCCTGCACCATGTTTATCAGACGCTGGCGATGGTTGCTGGAACCAATCATACTTTGGGGCTGCGGACTAAAGAATTGTCTGAACGCATCGGTCAGACGGCCACCTTCCCCACCGCTCCTTCTTTGACTGGCCGAAGCCTCAGCAACTCGTTGTCCTGGACCAGGAGTTTGTAACCTCCCAGTCTCTGGGAACGCGTTGCACAGACCTTTCTGCAAGGCCTCCCGGAGTTGTCTCATCCTCTGCTCCCTCTGCGACGGTAACATAAGGTCCGCAACCTTACCCTTGTACCGTGGATCAAGGAGAGTGGCCAGCCAGTAATGGTCCCTCTCCTTGATCCGAAGAATACGAGGATCCTTCCGCAGACTTTGCAGGATCAGGGAGGCCATGCAGCGTAGGTTTGCTGAGGCATTCGCTCCGGAGTCCTCTGGGTCACTAAGGACGACATGATCCGCAGTCACCTCCTCCCAGCCACGTACAAGTCCACTGGTTTCTTGGGACTGTAAATCATCCCTAAAAGACTGCTGCTGATGATGCTGAGTGCCAGCCTCCACCTCCATGCTGACACAATCCTCCTCCTCCTCCTCTTCCTCTTCCTGTGTGATGGGTGGGACAGAAGGAACACTGTCTGGGTAAAGGGGGCCTTGAGAGGCAAGGAAGTCCTCCTCTTCCTGCCTCTGTTCTGCCTCAAGTGCCCTGTCCATTATTCCACGCAGCGTGTGCTCCAACAGGTGGACAAGAGGTACAGTGTCACTGATGCATGCACTGTCACTGCTCACCATCCTCGTGGCCTCCTCAAATGGTGCCAGGACAGTGCATGCATCCCTGATCATGCCCCACTGGCGTGGAGAAAAAAAACCAAGCTCCCCTGACCCTGTCCTGGTGCCGTAGTCGCACAGGTACTCATTGATGGCCCTCTGCTGCGTGTGCAGCCGCTGCAGCATGGCCAACGTTGAGTTCCACCTGGTGGGCATGTCACATATAAGGCGGTTCTTGGGCAGGTTCAACTCCTTTTGCAGCTCAGCCAGGCGAGCACTGGCATTATAAGATCTGCGGAAATGCACACAGACTTTCCTGGCCTGCCTCAGGACATCCTGTAAGCCCGGGTACCTGCCCAAGAACCGCTGCACCACCAGGTTAAGGACGTGAGCCACACAGGGCACATGGGTCAGTTGTCCCTGTCGGAGGGCGGAGAGGAGGTTGGTGCCATTGTCGCAAACCACCATTCCTGGCTTAAGCTGGCGTGGCGTCAACCACCTCTCGGCCTGGCCCTGCAGAGCAGACAGGACCTCTGCCCCAGTGTGGCTTCTGTCCCCCAAACACACCAGCGCAAGCACGGCATGGCATCTTTTTGCCTGCGTACTTGCGTAGCCCCGTGAACGGCTACGGAGCACCGCTGGTTCATAGGACAAACCACAGGAAGAGGCCATGGAGGAAGAAGAAGAGGAGGGGGTGGAGGAGAGAGGTGTGTCACAACCAGTAGTAGCATTTTGGAGGCGTGGCGGTGGGACAACCTCCAACACTACTGCACCTTGTCCTGCATCCTTCCCAGCTGCCAAAAGAGTGACCCAATGGGCCGTGAAAGAAAGGTAACGTCCCTGTCCATGCCTGCTGGACTATGAGTCAGCGGTAATATGCACCTTACCGCTGACCGCCCTGTCCAGCGAGACCAAGACATTGCCTTCCACATGCCGGTAGAGAGCCGGAATAGCCTTCCGTGAGAAAAAGTGGCGTTTGGGAACCTGCCACTGAGGAACCGCACATTGCACAAACTCACGGAAGGGGGCCGAGTCTACCAACTGAAAAGGCAGCAGTTGAAGCGCTAGCAATTTAGCCAAGCTAGCATTCAACCGCTGGGCATGTGGATGGCTGGGAGTGAACTTCTTTCGACGGTCCAGCAGCTGGGGCAGGGAAATTTGCCTGCTAGAATCGGACGTCGGTGTACTGCTAGCAGAGTGGCCGCAAGTACTTGGCTGTGACACACCTAATTCTACACCTTCATTCCTCTCAGTGCATGTTTCAGAGAGGACTGAAGTTATAGTGGGGTTGGAGATCCCAGCTGATGCGGTGCAAGGAGAGGTCCGCTTTGTTCTTTGGTGTGGGTCTTTGAGGTAGGCTTGCCAACGAGCTGCATGGCAGGTCAACATATGTCTGGTCAGGCATGTGGTACCCAAGCGGCTGATGTTTTGGCCACGCGATATACGCTTGAGACATATGTTGCAAACAGCAGCTGTGCGATCTGATGCACTAGCCTCAAAAAAGGCCCACACCAAGGAACTTTTTGAATGACGGGCAGAGGCAGCGCCCTGCACAGGCGGAGCTCTGCGGTGTGATTCCGTCGGTGTACTGCCCTTACGCTGGCCACCAAAGGGCATCCTGTCTCGTTGGAGATGTGCCTCCTCCTCATCCTCCTCCTCCTCCTCTCTCCTATTAGGCACCCACGTGGAGTCAGTGACCTCATCATCCCCTCCCTCCTCATCACTGGAGCCAATCTGGCAGTATGCTGCAGCTGCTGGAACATGACTGCCAGATTGGTGTCCTTCTTGAGCATCCCCTCTGTCTGCTCTCACCCTACTGCCTTCCTGTAGCTGGGTTTCATCATCAGACCCTTCGAAACGCTGGGCATCCTCCTGGAGCATGTACCCAACACTGTGCTCAAACAGTTCGGGGGACTCCTCAGGAGGAGGACATGGTGGGTCTAGGGAAGGAGTGACTGATGATGAGTCTGACATTGATACCAGGGAAGAGGACGCTTTGGCAGCTGCTTTGCCAGTACCCTGAGCCTGGGTGAGAGAGGATGAGGAGGAGGAGGAGGGCTTGGTCATCCACTCTACCAAGTCTTCGGCATGATGTGGCTCAACATGTCCAGCTGCGGAAAAGAAGGACAAGCGTGTCCCATGGCCATGTGCTGATGACAATGCACCGCGTCCACGAACAGCACTGTTGCCCCCAGACACAGAGCCTGCTTGCCCTCTTTTATTGCCTCCTGACTGTCTGCCTCTCCTTGTTTGCCTTCCAGACATTCTAATAGATGGCCTGCAGGGAGATGGGAAAAAAGCAATAAGGGCTACCTTCAGGTGTCCTTCTCTGTCCCTTGAAACAAGGACTTGCACAGTGAAAGAAACTGACACTCTCCCTACCTACAGTTTTCTGTCCCTAGAAAAAATGTTTTTTTTTAAGCACAATATAGCACAAGGAGAATTCACTCACTGTCCTTCCAGGTCCCTAGAAACAAGGACTTGCACAGTGAAAGAAACTGACACTCTCCCTACCTACAGTTTTCTGTCCCTAGAAAAAATGTTTTTTTTAAGCACAATATAGCACAAGGAGAATTCACTCACTGTCCTTCCAGGTCCCTGGAAACAAGGACTTGCACAGTGAAAGAAACTGACACTCTCCCTACCTACAGTTTTCTGTCCTTAGAAAAAATGTTTTTTTTAAGCACAATATAGCACAAGGAGAATTCACTCACTGTCCTTCCAGGTCCCTAGAAACAAGGACTTGCACAGTGAAAGAAACTGACACTCTCCCTACCTACAGTTTTCTGTCCCTAGAAAAAATGTTTTTTTTAAGCACACTATAGCACAAGGAGAATTCACTCACTGTCCTTCCCAGTCCCTAGAAACAAGGACTTGCACAGTGAAAGAAACTGACACTCTCCCTACCTACAGTTTTCTGTCCCTAGAAAAAATGTTTTTTTTAAGCACACTATAGCACAAGGAGAATTCACTCACTGTCCTTCCCAGTCCCTAGAAACAAGGACTTGCACAGTGAAAGAAACTGACACTCTCCCTACCTACAGTTTTCTGTCCCTAGAAAAAATGTTTTTTTTAAGCACAATATAGCACAAGGAGAATTCACTCACTGTCCTTCCAGGTCCCTGGAAACAAGGACTTGCACAGTGAAAGAAACTGACACTCTCCCTACCTACAGTTTTCTGTCCCTAGAAAAAATGTTTTTTTTTAAGCACACTATAGCACAAGGAGAATTCACTCACTGTCCTTCCAGGTCCCTGGAAACAAGGACTTGCACAGTGAAAGAAACTGACACTCTCCCTACCTAGAGTTTTCTGTCCCTAGAAAAAATGTTTTTTTTAAGCACACTATAGCACAAGGAGCATTCACTCACTGTCCTTCCAGGTCCCTGGAAACAAGGACTTGCACAGTGAAAGAAACTGACACTCTCCCTACCTACAGTTTTCTGTCCCTAGAAAAAATGTTTTTTTTAAGCACAATATAGCACAAGGAGAATTCACTCACTGTCCTTCCAGGTCCCTGGAAACAAGGACTTGCACAGTGAAAGAAACTGACACTCTCCCTACCTACAGTTTTCTGTCCCTAGAAAAAATGTTTTTTTTAAGCACACTATAGCACAAGGAGAATTCACTCACTGTCCTTCCCAGTCCCTAGAAACAAGGACTGGCACAGTGAAAGAAACTGACACTCTCCCTACCTACAGTTTTCTGTCCCTAGAAAAAATGTTTTTTTAAGCACACTATAGCACAAGGAGAATTCACTCACTGTCCTTCCCAGTCCCTAGAAACAAGGACTTGCACAGTGAAAGAAACTGACACTCTCCCTACCTACAGTTTTCTGTCCCTAGAAAAAATGTTTTTTTTAAGCACAATATAGCACAAGGAGAATTCACTCACTGTCCTTCCAGGTCCCTGGAAACAAGGACTTGCACAGTGAAAGAAACTGACACTCTCCCTACCTACAGTTTTCTGTCCCTAGAAAAAATGTTTTTTTTAAGCACACTATAGCACAAGGAGAATTCACTCACTGTCCTTCCAGGTCCCTGGAAACAAGGACTTGCACAGTGAAAGAAACTGACACTCTCCCTACCTAGAGTTTTCTGTCCCTAGAAAAAATGTTTTTTTTAAGCACACTATAGCACAAGGATCATTCACTCACTGTCCTTCCAGGTCCCTGGAAACAAGGACTTGCACAGTGAAAGAAACTGACACTCTCCCTACCTACAGTTTTCTGTCCCTAGAAAAAATGTTTTTTTTAAGCACAATATAGCACAAGGAGAATTCACTCACTGTCCTTCCAGGTCCCTAGAAACAAGGACTTGCACAGTGAAAGAAACTGACACTCTCCCTACCTACAGTTTTCTGTCCCTAGAAAAAATGTTTTTTTTAAGCACAATATAGCACAAGGAGAATTCACTCACTGTCCTTCCAGGTCCCTGGAAACAAGGACTTGCACAGTGAAAGAAACTGACACTCTCCCTACCTACAGTTTTCTGTCCCTAGAAAAAATGTTTTTTTTAAGCACACTATAGCACAAGGAGAATTCACTCACTGTCCTTCCCAGTCCCTAGAAACAAGGACTTGCACAGTGAAAGAAACTGACACTCTCCCTACCTACAGTTTTCTGTCCCTAGAAAAAATGTTTTTTTTAAGCACACTATAGCACAAGGAGAATTCACTCACTGTCCTTCCCAGTCCCTAGAAACAAGGACTTGCACAGTGAAAGAAACTGACACTCTCCCTACCTACAGTTTTCTGTCCCTAGAAAAAATGTTTTTTTTAAGCACAATATAGCACAAGGAGAATTCACTCACTGTCCTTCCAGGTCCCTGGAAACAAGGACTTGCACAGTGAAAGAAACTGACACTCTCCCTACCTACAGTTTTCTGTCCCTAGAAAAAATGTTTTTTTTTAAGCACACTATAGCACAAGGAGAATTCACTCACTGTCCTTCCAGGTCCCTGGAAACAAGGACTTGCACAGTGAAAGAAACTGACACTCTCCCTACCTAGAGTTTTCTGTCCCTAGAAAAAATGTTTTTTTTAAGCACACTATAGCACAAGGAGCATTCACTCACTGTCCTTCCAGGTCCCTGGAAACAAGGACTTGCACAGTGAAAGAAACTGACACTCTCCCTACCTACAGTTTTCTGTCCCTAGAAAAAATGTTTTTTTTAAGCACAATATAGCACAAGGAGAATTCACTCACTGTCCTTCCAGGTCCCTGGAAACAAGGACTTGCACAGTGAAAGAAACTGACACTCTCCCTACCTACAGTTTTCTGTCCCTAGAAAAAATGTTTTTTTTAAGCACACTATAGCACAAGGAGAATTCACTCACTGTCCTTCCCAGTCCCTAGAAACAAGGACTGGCACAGTGAAAGAAACTGACACTCTCCCTACCTACAGTTTTCTGTCCCTAGAAAAAATGTTTTTTTAAGCACACTATAGCACAAGGAGAATTCACTCACTGTCCTTCCCAGTCCCTAGAAACAAGGACTTGCACAGTGAAAGAAACTGACACTCTCCCTACCTACAGTTTTCTGTCCCTAGAAAAAATGTTTTTTTTAAGCACAATATAGCACAAGGAGAATTCACTCACTGTCCTTCCAGGTCCCTGGAAACAAGGACTTGCACAGTGAAAGAAACTGACACTCTCCCTACCTACAGTTTTCTGTCCCTAGAAAAAATGTTTTTTTTAAGCACACTATAGCACAAGGAGAATTCACTCACTGTCCTTCCAGGTCCCTGGAAACAAGGACTTGCACAGTGAAAGAAACTGACACTCTCCCTACCTAGAGTTTTCTGTCCCTAGAAAAAATGTTTTTTTTAAGCACACTATAGCACAAGGATCATTCACTCACTGTCCTTCCAGGTCCCTGGAAACAAGGACTTGCACAGTGAAAGAAACTGACACTCTCCCTACCTACAGTTTTCTGTCCCTAGAAAAAATGTTTTTTTTAAGCACAATATAGCACAAGGAGAATTCACTCACTGTCCTTCCAGGTCCCTAGAAACAAGGACTTGCACAGTGAAAGAAACTGACACTCTCCCTACCTACAGTTTTCTGTCCCTAGAAAAAATGTTTTTTTTAAGCACAATATAGCACAAGGAGAATTCACTCACTGTCCTTCCAGGTCCCTGGAAACAAGGACTTGCACAGTGAAAGAAACTGACACTCTCCCTACCTACAGTTTTCTGTCCCTAGAAAAAATGTTTTTTTTTTAAGCACAATATAGCACAAGGAGAATTCACTCACTGTCCTTCCAGGTCCCTAGAAACAAGGACTTGCACAGTGAAAGAAACTGACACTCTCCCTACCTACAGTTTTCTGTCCCTAGAAAAAATGTTTTTTTTTAAGCACAATATAGCACAAGGAGAATTCACTCACTGTCCTTCCAGGTCCCTGGAAACAAGGACTTGCACAGTGAAAGAAACTGACACTCTCCCTACCTACAGTTTTCTGTCCCTAGAAAAAATGTTTTTTTTTTAAGCACAATATAGCACAAGGAGAATTCACTCACTGTCCTTCCAGGTCCCTAGAAACAAGGACTTGCACAGTGAAAGAAACTGACACTCTCCCTACCTACAGTTTTCTGTCCCTAGAAAAAATGTTTTTTTTAAGCACACTATAGCACAAGCACAAAACACACTGACACTCTCCCTACCTATCCTTCTCTTTCCCTAAACTAAAGGAATCCAGGTTAAGCAAGAAAGAAATAAAAGTCACTGTCCCTGCCTATGCTGCTCTATCCCTGCTCCGGAACACACTACACTAGGCCGCCGTGCTGGCGGCCTTTTATAGTGTGGGGTGTGTACTAAACACCCTCAGCAATAATTGGCCACAGGCATCCTGCCTGTGGCCAATCATTGCTCTCCTCGCTGCCGGCGCTGTGATTGGCCAAGCATGCGGGGTCACAGTGCATGCTTGGCCAATCACAGCGCCTGGATGACACTGCGATGGCGTAGTGCATTGTGGGCCGTTCGCGTCACTCGAATTTGGCGCGAACGGCCCAAATCGTTCGATCTTCGTCGAACGATCGAACAGCCGATGTTCGAGTCGAACGTATGTTCGACTCGAACACGAAGCTCATCCCTAATGCCGAAGCATGGGGGCATCCTCCCGCAAAAAAGTTATGCCGCACACACATGGTCGGACTTTTCCACGGGCAAGCCTCCGTCGGAATTTCGACCGTATGTACGCGGCATTAGGAGCAAAATCGCTCCTCCGCCCCTGCTGCCCCAATGCTTCGGCATATTTGCTTTTATTTTTTAACTGTGGTGGTGAAATCACCTCCTACAGCACTGGAGTCGCAGGGATCAGGCCTGTCTCTGCGAACGCTGCAGTTATGTGTGTTTTTGTTTTGTAAGTGACAGTGATCGATCGATACTGCACTTGGGTGGCCTGGGCTGGACAGAGGGGCAAAACGCAGGTGCCAGCAGGTATCTGGGCTGATCCCGCTAACACTGCGTTTTTGGGAACCCTAAACTGCTGGGGACGCTAGCATAGATCTGATCAGATCAGATATTGATCTGTTCAGATACTATACCACTAAGGGGGGTGTATGCTTCACGCGTGGGTGTTAGCGTTACTGGCACTAACCTGACGCTGCCTGGGGTGTGACTCAGACCCTCTCTGACGCTAAAACCTAATTGATATCACCCGCCGGGCGATCAGGGGGTTAAACCTTTATTGGGTTATATACACGGCGGGTGCCCTGACACTATAAAAAGCAAACTAACTAACCAGCGTCACCCGTAACACTTATATGGTGATCACTGGTGATAGGGTTAACTAGGGGCAATCAGGGGGTTAAAACCTTTATTAGATAATATATTGGGGTACCTGACGCTATAAAAACCTGCGGCGAACCTAAAAAAAATTACCGGCTACCGATCTGCATCACAGACACTAAGACAGCGTTTAGAAAAACGATCGCTTAGTGACAGTGGTGATAGGGGGTGAAAGGGTTACCTGGGGGGCGATCAAGGGGGTTAAACCTTTATTAGATAATATATTGGGGTACCTGACGCTATAAAAACATGCGGCGAACCTAAAAAAAATTACTGGCTACGATCTGCATCACCGACACTAAGACAGTGTTTAGAAAAACAATTGCTTAGCGACAGTGGTGATAGGGGGTGAAAGGGTTACCTGGGGGGCGATCAAGGGGGTTAAACCTTTATTAGATAATATATTGGGGTACCTGACGCTATAAAAACCTGCGGCGCACCTAAAAAAAATTACCGGCTACCGATCTGCATCACAGACACTAAGACAGCGTTTAGAAAAACGATCGCTTAGTGATAGTGGTGATAGGGGGTGAAAGGGTTACCTGGGGGGCGATCAAGGGGGTTAAACCTTTATTAGATAATATATTGGGGTACCTGACGCTATAAAAACCTGCGGCGAACCTAAAAAAAATTACTGGCTGCCGATCGGCATCACTGACGCTAAGACAGCGATCAGAAAAATGATCGCTAAGCGACAGTGGTGATAGGGGGTGAAAGGGTTATCTGGGGGGTGATCAGGGGGTTAAACCTTTATTAGGGGGGGGGTTAGGGGGCTACACTGGACCTAAGACTAAACTTTGGTGACACTTTTACAGTCACAAATGTCACTGATTGCAGTGATCACTAAATAAATGGTCACTGCAATCAGTGACACTGTGACTGGGGGCTGGGGGGGGTGATCTGGGGGGTGATCTGGGGTGTCTGGGGGGGCCTGGGGGGCGATTTATGTCCCTATGTGTCCTGGTGTCAGTGTAGTGTTGTGTGCACTGACCTGATATCTTCTCTTGTACGGCGCTCGGTATATGTGAGCGCCGCACCAGAGATGACATCACTTCCTCCTGCTCCCTCTGTCTGACACAGACAGAGGGGGCATTTCTATTCGCCGGGAGCGATCGCGAGGGGGTGGCCAGAAACGAATGGCTGCCCCCTCATCCCGGAACGCTCCCGGACACTTAGCCACCGCTCACTGTATAGAAGGGGGGTCCGATTGGACCCCCCAACTGTACAAAGGCAATCACGTACACTCTACGTGATTGTTCCTATCGGTGCCATTCAGCCGACGTATATATACAGTGAGCGGTCGTTAAGTGGTTAAAATCACTGCTCCCAAAAAAACGGCCGTTTTTAAAACTTCTTTTTGCATTGATACATGTCCCCTGGGGCAGGACCCGGGTCCCCAAACACTTTTTAGGACAATAACTTGCATATTAGCCTTTATAATTAACACTTTAGATTTCGAACGTTCGAGTCCATTGTATTTAATAGGGTTCTAAAGTTTACACAAACATTTTGTCTGTTCGCAGGTTCTGGTGCGAACCGAACAGGGGGGTGTTCGGCTCATCCCTGGTCAGGAGACTATTGGACCCCATAGTGCAAGAACAAGGGGTTTCAGTCACCAGGATCCACCCCATGTTGCAACAGGTCTACCGGAATTTGGTTCTGGAGAAAAAGGCCCCAGAAGAAGGGGTAGGAAAAGTCTGGAGACTGTCAAGAGAAGAGAGAACATTACAGCCTGGTGAGATAACCTGCCTTCGGGCTGTTGTAAAACTCTCATGGAAGCAACCTGGCCCCTTCGTTGTCCTGGAACCAGACCCCCTGGATACTCAACCAGGGTTGGAAGTGATTACCGAAGTGGTCCCTGTGAGAGCGTTGAAGAAGCCCAAGGGCCAGATTCCAGTGAGCATCAGGAATACCTCCAGTTCTCCTATGAAGATTCCAGCCCGAGTATTGGTGGGCAGAGTAAACCCAGCTACTCCAGTGGCTATATCGGAATTGAAGCAAGCTGAAGGAGAGACCCTGGAGGGGTTGTGCCTGGAAGACACCACCTTACCACCGAAGTGGAAGGAGAGAGCCAAGGCCCAACTGACCAGATGGAGAAACATCTTCTCAAAAGACGAGTTTGATGTAGGGTGTGCAAGGAGTGCTACCCATAGGATCCGTCTACAGGAAGACAAACCCTTTCGGGAAAGGGTCCGCCGAGTTCATCTCGCTGATCTGGAAGACCTGCGTGAGCAGTTGGCCGAACTGAAGAGAACTGGAGTGATTAGAGAATCCAGGAGCCCGTATGCCTCCCCTATTGTGGTAGTCCGGAAGAAAAATGGCTCATTGAGACTGTGCATAGACTACAGGACTCTCAATAGGAGGACCATACCTGATCAGTACACCACTCCCAGGATTGAGGATGCTCTGCAGAGCCTGTCAGGAGCCAAGTGGTTCAGCGTTATGGACCTGAAGAGTGGGCATTACCAAATCCCTATGCATCCTGAAGACCGAGAGAAAACGGCTTTCATCACCCCGATTGGGTTCTATGAGTTCAACAGAATGCCTCAGGGCCTGTCGGGGGCCCCTGCCACTTTCCAGAGGCTGATGGAGAAGACGGTGGGGGACATGCACCTTATTGAAGTCCTGGTGTACTTAGATGACATCATTGTCTTTGGAAGGACTCTTGAGGAGCATGAAGAAAGGCTGGAGAAAGTCCTGAAGAGACTCAGTGACGAGGGGCTCAAGCTTTCACCAGAAAAGTGTCAGTTCTACCAGTCCTCAGTACACTATCTAGGACACATAATGTTCGAAGAGGGAGTGTCTACCGACCCTGACAAGCTTGAAGCAGTTACCTCCTGGCCTCGCCCAACTACTGTGACTGAGCTCAGATCCTTCCTCGGATTTTGCTCCTATTACCGTTGATTCGTGGAAGGGTTCGCAAAAATAGCAAAACCCCTAAATGAGTTGTTGAAGACAGAGGGAGAGGAAGATGAGACTGGCCCCAGGAAGCCGGGAGAGTCTGTGGAAGGACAGTGGACAGGAAGATGTGAAGACGCCTTCCAAATGTTGAAGAAGAGTCTGACCACTGCCCCGGTATTGGCCTATGCTGACCCCAAGAAACCGCATGAACTTCATGTGGATGCCAGCCATGATGGCCTGGGAGGTGTGCTGTATCAGGAGTAGGAAGGACAGCTAAGGCCAGTTGCCTATGTTAGTAGAAGCCTAACACCAGCGGAGAAGAATTACCCCACCCACAAGTTGGAGTTCCTGGCCCTAAAGTGGGCAGTTGTGGATAAGCTCAGAGACTACCTGTATGGGGCTGAATTCACTGTAAAGACTGACAATAATCCGCTTACCTATCTCTTCACCACAGCCAAGTTGGATGCCACTGGCCACCGTTGGTTGGCAACCCTTTCCAGTTTCAACTTCAGTCTGAAGTATAGGCCTGGAGCGGGGAACCGAGATGCTGACGCTTTATCTAGAAGGTCACATGCCCCCACTTGCCACATTGAAGATTGGACCCAAGTGACCCCGGATGGAGTGAGGGCCTTATGTCAAGGGGCCCAAATTCAAGCCAGTGGAGGATCCAGGGCCGAAGAAGTCATAGTTTCTGTGGTGGGAGTACCCAAGTACTATTGTGATGTGACCCAGATTGGTGAAGACGACTTGCCAAAGCTATCCAAGAAGGACCTCAGAAGGGATCAGTTGGAAGACCCCTGGGGAAGATTAGCTTTGGAAGTTCTGGAGGATCAGGATCTGGGCAGGCTCCTACATGACCCCTCAAAGGAGGCCCGATCCATCCACAAAGAATGGGACAAGTTACAGGTACATCAAGGGGTGGTCTACCGAAGGGGCCCCTCTGATGACCTGGAAGAGAAGTGGCAGCTGTTCTTGCCAGAATAGCAAAGGAAAACCGTCCTAGCTGCTCTGCATGATAATCATGGCCACTTAGGGGCTGAAAGAACCTTTCAACTAGTGAGAAGTAGGTTCTACTGGCCCTGTATGCGGGCTGAAGTGGAGGAGTACAGTCACTCGTGTTCCCGCTGCATACAAAGGAAGACACTGCCACGTCAAGCTGCCCCAATGGTCCATCTAGAAAGTCAAGGGCCCCTGGACTTGGTATTCATTGACTTCCTTTGTCTTGAACCTGACTTGAGTGGTCATGGAAATGTTCTGGTGGTAACCGACCATTTCACTCGCTATGCCCAGGCATTTCCCACCAAAGACCAGAAGGCCTCCACCGTTGCAAAAATCCTGGTGGAGAAGTACTTTGTCCATTATGGATTGCCTCAACGCCTTCACTTGGACCAAGGGAGGGATTTTGAGAGTCGGCTAATCAAGAAGTTGCTGGATTCTTTAGGGATAAAGAAGACTCGCACTACTCCCTACCACCCTCAAGGAGATGCCCAACCAGAGAGGTTCAATAGGACATTGCTAAACATGTTGGGAACCCTGTCTAGTGAGGAGAAGCAACACTGGGGCAAGCACATAGCAGCAATAGTGCATGCCAACAACAGCACTGTCAGTGATGTCACAGGGTATTCCCCCTATAGACTCATGTTTGGGAGAGAGGCGAGACTGCCAGTGGATTTGGCCTTCGGCACTTCCGTGGACCATGCATCTGCTGCCTCACACAAGGGATATGTGGACAGGCTGAGGAAAAGCTTGAAGCTGACCTATGAGAAGGCTCAGTTAACATCCGATCAAAGAGGAGCCCGAAACAAGCAGAATTTCGACTTGAAAGTTCGGATTCAAGATCTACAGCCTGGAGACAGCGTCTTGTTGAGAAATGTAGGTGTTCCTGGAAAACATAAGCTGGCAAACAGGTGGAGATCAGAGCCTTATGTGATCTGCAAGAAGTTACCGGATCTACCTGTTTACCAAGTGAATCCAGAAGGGAAAATAGGGCCACTGAAAACCTGGCACCGGAACCATCTGTTACCTCTGTCTGAGGCTGTCAGGATGCCACCCACTCTGGATTCTCCTGACTTACCTTCTACCACTCATACCCCTCGACCTCGCACTAGGTCGCAAGCAACTTTAGCTAGGGAGGAAGAAGACTCAGACCAAAGTGAGGAGGAAGCAGAACTTAGTTGGCTGTGGCCGTCTCATTATCCATTGAAGAGAGCCATTCGCCCTCCCCGGAAATTAACCTACCCCCAGATGGGAGAAAGTTCCGAAGACACAGTCCTAACCGCAAGAAGGACCATACCCACATCTGGTCCCTCCACTGTACATTTGGTGGAGGGCAACCCCAGCTCACTCCCTGGCACAGTTAGGCAGGCCACCCTTGCAGAAGTGACCTGTGGGCAGGGTAATTCCCTTCCTCGTTTTTGGTGGGAACTTCCCCTGCCAACATCTCTAACAGCCTTGAGTAATGTAGTGGGTACTCTTTGTTGATGCTGTCTTTGGGGACCAAAGATTCAAAGTGGGAAGAGTGTGTAGCGAGGTATACCCCTTTAATACACAGAGACTACATTTCCTAGTACATCCTGCAGCACCCAGGGTGCATTGCTACGGAGCAGGGGCTGCTGGGGCAGACTTTATAAAGGGGAGGCGGAGTTGATTCTCTCTTTTGGACACCCCCTCCCCTAGCAAGAGGATCTCTGTGCTGAACTGCTGTGTGCACAAGGCCTGAAGCCTGGGCCTTGTACTCTGTTCCAAAGAGCCCTCCGCCAGCCTAGCTGAACCTGAGAGACATCTTCTCCTTGCTGCAGTACACCAGAAGGACTGAAGGCCCGGATGTCGGTGGATTCCTGTTCCTAGACGAATCGGCGGAGGAAACAGACTTGGACTGTCGGGGTGTTGAGAGAGCACTTGCTCATAAACAGATACTTTATCTTCACTATTCATTTGGATTATAAGTTTGTTCATCAAGTGCACCACCGAAAGATTGCATGCAAAGATTTGTGTTCCCTGAACTTCCTTTTAGATCAGTCAGGCCTGACTGTTAGGTAGATACTATTGAGAGTTAGTCTGCCCATGAGGGGAAGTGATTGAAAAGAGGCAGCGCTAGAGCCATCGCATTACTTGAGTTATCTGATTGTTCATTTAAATACTGTTTATTTCTAAGATCTGTACTTTGTTATACTGTTATTTTATTACTTGCCCATTAGCCTTAGTAAAACATCTGGGTCAAGTACATTTGGTGTCGGTTTCAGTTACTTTAATAGTAGTTTTAAAAGTATATTGCTGTGCATGCTTGCTATAAGACTGCGTCACCAAGAGTTGCGGTCACGCGGTCTTATCCCACTACTACTATCTGTGCCACGGGAGGTTAGAACCGATTGCCAGGGGTTGACAGCGGTGCACTACAGGGCCCAAATCAATACCAGCAGCTCTCTTAACTGAGGGTACCGCTATATATATATATATATATATATATATATATATATATATATATATATATATTGTGAAGGACTAGCATCAAAGGTAGAGCTTGAAGGACACCGCCACTCACTGGGTCTTCTTTTTTAGGGCTTTATTTGCCCATTTTTATTAAAAGAAGTTCAAACAAAATCAAAGGTTTCCCTCGCAGGGGTTTCAACATTTCTTTTCATCAATAACATGACATTCAGCCTCCTGGCTTTTACATACAGCAGTGTTGCTCAGGCCTTCCACTTCAGGCTCTTGTCTGTCTCCTACAGACTATTCCATTGGCAACACCGTCCATTTAGATAAGAGCCCCTCACTGCTCTGAGCCTCAGACTTGCGTCTCTGGCTTCCACAGTGTACACAAGCACTCTCTGGCTTCTCCAGTGCACACCTGCACTCTATGGCTTCCCCAGTGCACACCTGCACTCGTCGGGAGGGTGGAGCCCAGAATGCTGGTCCTGACTCTACTATCAGGCCCACACACACCTGAACAATCAGTGTGCCGGTGAGTCTCAAAACCCTGATCCAGGACTGGGGATTTCATCCCACCCGGATCTCTATGAAATCCCCAGGCTCCAGGTCCCAAAGTGGACTTTAGTAAATCATGAGGAAACTGAAAAGTCAGTTTCCTCCAAAACAAGCAAATACCCTGGAGCCCCTCAACCTGCCTGGTTGATAATCCTGTATTCATCCACTGGTGGGGTACCACACTACCACAAAAAAATATATATATAATATATATATTTGCAGCACTGGTATATTCATTGAGCAATAGTTCAAACAGAGCAATGCGAAAAATCCAAAACAATAGTGCAAGTGTTCATTAGTAATTTACATTTAATCATATATTGAAAAAAGTCCCTATTCAAAGGTGAGAGAAATCAAAAAGAGAAGACCCAACACCTTCACATGTAAAAAACAATCCTTCTAAGAGAGTGTTCAGAGGTCAGCCACCAACTTCCAATGAAATCAACACTCACCAAAAGCGATGGCTGCAATTAACAGCATGCACGTCTATACCTTTAAGTCAAACATCCACAGCAAGTAAATGAGGTTCGCTTGGTATCCACATCAAAGGCACTCCTCGATGGAAGAGGCCTGAAAAACCCTTGATAAGGTCCTATTGGACAAAATGTCTCAGAGAGCAGCTGCTAATGCTTACATCATGCTGCTGTACAATCTCAGGTTGGCAGCAGCTTTTAATATAAGAACCTTGTTGTTTTATTTATGTTTTTAACATTATACAGCTTCCCATTAAATATTACACTATTGGAGAATCTTTCTGGCTCCTGGTGAGCTTTATTTATTTCAGCTTGATTCCATCAAGGAGTGTCTTTGATGTGGATACCAGGTGAAACTCATATGCTTGCTATCGATGTTTGACTTAAAGTCATAGGCTTGCATGCTGTTGTAATGGCAGCCATCACTTCTGGTATTGATTTCATTGAAAAGTGGTGGCTGATCTCTGAAAACTCCATTAGAAGGATTGTTTTTCACATGCAAAGGTGTTGGATCTTCTCTTCGTGATTTCTCTTACTTGACTTCTCCCTTGAATTGGGACTTTTTTTCAATATATGATTATATGTAAATTACTGAAGAACACTTACTCTATTGTTTTTTCACTTTGTTTTGTTTGTACCTTAGCTCACTATACATACAGTGGGGAGAACAAGTATTTGATACACTGCCGATTTTTGCAGTTTTTCCTACTTACAAAGCATCTAGAGGTCTGTAATTTTTATCATAGGTACTCTTCAAATGTGAGAGGCGGAATCTAAAACAAAAATCCAGAAAATCACATTGTATGATTTTTAAGTAATTAATTTGCAATTTATTGCATGACATAAGGATTTGATACATCAGAAAAGCAGAACTTAATATTTGGTACAGAAACCTTTCTTTGCAATTACAGAGATCATACATTTCCTGTAGTCCTTGACCAGGTTTGCACACACTGCAGCAGGGATTTTGGCCCACTCCTCCATACAGAGATTCTCCAGATCCTTCAGGTTTCGGGGCTGTCACTGGGCAATACGGACTTTCAGTTCCCTCCAAAGATTTTCTATTGGGTTCAGGTCTGGAGACTGGCTAGGCCACTCCAGGACCTTGAGATGCTTCTTACTGAGCCACTCCTTAGTTGCCCTGGCTGTGTGTTTCGGGTCGATGTCATGCTGGAAGACCCAGCCACAACCCATCTTCAATGCTCTTACTGAGGGAAGGAGGTTGTTGGCCAAGATCTTGTGATACATGGCCCCATCCATCCTCCCCTCAATACGGTGCAGTTGTCCTGTCCCCTTTGCAGAAAAGCATCCCCAAAGAATGATGTTGCCACCTCCATGCTTCACGGTTGGGATGGTGTTCTTGGGGTTGTACTCATCCTTCTTCTTCCTCCAAACACGGCGAGTGGAGTTTAGACCAAGCTCTATTTTTGTCTCATCAGACCACATGACCTTCTCCCATTCCTCCTCTGGATGATCTAGATGGTCATTGGCAAACTTCAGACTTGCCTGGACATGCGCTGGCTTGAGCAGGGGGACCTTGCGTGCGCTGCAGGATTTTAATCCATGAAGGCGTAGTGTGTTACTAATAGTTTTCTTTGAGACTGTGGTCCCATCCCTCTTCAGGTCATTGACCAGGTCCTGCCGTGTAGTTCTGGGCTGATACCTTACCTTCCACATGATCATTGATGCCCCACGAGGTGAGATATTGCAAGTAGGCTTGTGCAATTCGTTTCGTAACGAATTGAAATTCGTCCGAATTTAGCAACTTTCGGACATTCGGAAGCATTCGAATTTCCGAACAAAGCAATTACGAATAAGACCGAATCCGAAATAAATTATACCGCAAATAGCGAATGCCCGAATGTCTTCGGCATAATTCGTTATGAAAAAGTTACGAATGTACGAATCCATACGAAGCACAATAACACTCACTCTGCTCTGCTCTCTGCTTCTCCCACACCGTGCTGAACTCCCTCTCAAAATGGTGTACAGGGGCGGAGGTTATAGCCGCATGTAAAAAACGAAAGTAAAATACGAGATTTCGAATCCATTCGAAGCACAATAACACTCTGCTCTGCTCTCTGCTTCTCCCTCACCGTGCTGGACCCTCTCAAAATGGTGTACAGGGGCGGAGCCTATAGCCGCATGTTAAAAACGAAAGTAAAATACGAGATTTCGAATCGTTACAAATAACCGCAATGTATTTAGAAAAGTACAAATCCATTCGAAGCACATTAGGCATAATAGGCAGCGTCGTTGTGAGAGAGACACGGAAAATTACGAATCAACAAACCCAAAAAAAGTTACGAAAGTAGGAGTTGTGTCCAGAATCAACGAAAAACAACGTACTCTACCGAAAGTACGAATTATAAAGCAACAAAAAATTCAACGAAAAATGTCGCTTGCAAAAATACGAATGAGTCCGAACACGAAAAATCCCGTCTAGCAAAATTACGAATGATTACGAATCAACAGGACCGGAAAGAAACGAACCGAAACGGAACAAATTTTTCCGTTGTGCACAAGTCTAATTGCAAGGAGCCCCAGACCGAGGGAGATTGACCGTCATCTTGAACTTCTTCCATTTTCTAAAAATTGTGCCAAAAGTTGTTGCCTTCTCACCAAGCTGCTTGCCTATTGTCCTGTAGCCCATCCCAGGCTTGTGCAGGTCTACAACTTTATCCCTGATGTCCTTTCACAGCTTTCTGGCCTTGGCCATTGTGAGGAGTTTGGAGTCTGTTTGACTGTGTGGACAGGTGTCTTTTATACAGTTAACAAGTTCAAACAAGTGCAGTTAATACAGGTAATGAGTGGAGAACAGCAGGGTTTTCTTAAAGAAAAAATAACAGGTCTGTGAGAGCCAGAATTCTTACTGGTTGGTAGGTGATCAAATACTTATGTCATGCAATAAAATGCAAATTAATTATTTAAAAATCATACAATGTGATTTTCTGGATTTTTGTTTTAGATTCAGTCTCTCAAAGTTGAAGAGTACCTATGATAAAAATTACAGACCTCTACATGCTTTGCAAATAGGAAAACCTGCAAAATCAGCAGTGTATCAAATACTTGTTCTCCCCACTGTATATATACTGGTGCTGCAAATTCTTTGCTATTATTTTTGTCTAAATATATGTTTTCAGACCCATACCTCCCAACTTTTTGGGATGAGAATGAGAGACACCTATTAGCAAAAGTATGTAGGCATAGGACACACCCCCTGTCACGCCCCCTTAAAGGAGAATTATACCAAAAAGATTATTAGTTAAACCGACAAGTGCTTTTTTATCACTACTATTCCTTTATATTGGCTTTTGAAAGTTACAAATGCAGCAGTTTAGAAATTGGATGAAAGGTTTAGCACTGGAAAACACTTTTTGAAAGATAAAAAGTGCATTTTATATATGGATCAGACCACAATGATGGCAAATGAGGAGGAAAGAGGGAGAGAGGGACTTTGTTCCAAATCAGGTACAGTCCCTTGAAATCAGGGACAGTTCGGAGCCACAGTAAATCCTCAAATATTCTTTTGGCCAACCAGGATGCAATAGCTACCTCCCTTGAAGTAACTTTGTTACATCTCTGCAAGTGGGAAATCTAAAAAGCACTGTGTGCTCGGCCAGTAATGCATTTTATTTACTCAGCTCAATTCCAAAATCCAAGTAATTAGGATAGAAAGATACCATATTTTCCGGCGTATAAGACGACTTTTTAACCCCTAAAAATCCTCTCAAAAGTCGGGGGTTGTCTTATACGCCGGTACCTGACCTTACCTTATAATCTCAGACCGCGGCCGTCCATTTTCAAAAGCCGCGCCTCCTCCTCATGCTGTTCCGTGATAGGCGGAACACTCAGCTTCCCAGCAGAGCCTCTGTTTAGTGTTCCGCCTATCACGGATGCCCTCTCATCCTCGGCCTCGGATGAGAGGGCATCTGTGATAGGCGGAACACTGAACACAGTGTCTGCTGGGAAGCTGAGTGTTCCGCCTATCACGGAACAGCATGAGGAGGAGGCGCGGCTTTTGAAAAATGGATGGCCGCGGTCTGACTGGAGATTCTACATCAGGGATAAGGTAAGTGATCGTCGAGGGGGAACAGTGAGGTATGCGGGGGGAACAGTGAGGTATGCGGGGGGAACAGTGAGGTATCCGGGGGGAACAGTGAGGCATGCAGGGGGAACAGTGAGGTACGCAATAGAACAGTGAGGCATGCAGGGGCACAGTGAGGTATGGTGAGGTATGGCTAGTCGGAAGGGGGTCTTCTTATACGGCGAGTATATCCCAAAACCCAAATTTTATCTGGGAAATTAGGGGGTCGTCTTATACGCCCAGTCGCCTTATACGCCGGAAAATACGGTAGATAGATAGATAGATAGATAGATAGATAGATAGATAGATAGATAGATAGGTAAAATTAGTGAAATCGTTTAGTCTCATTTAATAGGTGATTCTCCACAGACAGGCCTGCATACAGTGCCTTGAAAAAGTATTCATACCCCTTGAAATTTTCCACATTTTGTCATGTTACAACCAAAAAAATAAATGTATTTTATTGGGACTTTATGTGATAGACCAACACAAAGTGGCACATAATTGTGAAGTGGAAGGAAAATGATAAATGGTTTTCAATTTTTTTTTTTTACAAATAAATATGTATGCAGGCCTGTCTGTGGAGAATCACCTATTCCTGGCAACATGAGACTAAACTATTTCACTAATTTTATCTATCTATCTATCTATCTATCTATCTATCTATCTATCTATCTATCTATCTATCTATCTATCTATCTATCCATCCATCTATCTATCTATCTGTCTATCTTAATTACTTGGATTTCGGAATTAGGCAGAGTAAATAAAATGCATTACTGGCTGAGCACACAGTGCTTTTTAGATTTCTCACTTGCAGAGATGTAAGGACGTTATTTTTGACCCTTCAAGGGAGGTAGCTATTTGATCCTGGTTGGCCAAAAGAATATTTGAGGATTAACTTCTCAGACACATAACCCCTTCCACTGTATTCACATGTATGTTTTCGGTGGGAGGGGTTGTTTGCTTGGGAAGTTTAAAAATATAGTACAGTAGAACCTCGGTTTAAGAGTAACTTGGTTTGAGAGCAATTTGATTTGCGGGTAACTTTTTTTAAAGAATTCTGACTCGGTTTGCGAGTGTTGTCTCGCAAAACTAGCAGAATTCAACCTAATAGGGCCTGCAATACCGCATTTGGCCTGGCGTGCGGGGGCGCCGTAGCCGAGCAGAGCCGAACAGCCATTCGGCAATGCTCGGAAAGACACGGAAATACACGGAAATACTCAGTTTCCAAGCCTTTCCGACGTTTGCTGAGGACAGCCAACGTGTCCTTGGGCCTTTTCGGTCGTTTCCTCTGGCCGCATTCGGTATTGCATCTCATTGAAGTCAATGCGGACTTATTATTTTTGTTTCCATTGACTTCAATGGGAAAACTCGCTTTGATATACTTTGGATTACGAGCATACTCTTGGAACGGATTATGCTCGTATTTGTTTATTTATTACAATAATTTATATAGTACCATCAATTTGAGCAGCGCTTTAGATATACATTATATATTGTACATACACATCAGTCCCTGCTCTCAAGGAGATTACAGTCTAATGTATGAATAGCTCACATTCATACATACATATACTAGGGCCAATATAGACAGGAGCCAATTAACCTACCAACATGTCTTTGTGTGTGTGGGAGGAAACTGGAGTACCTGGAGGAAACCCACACAGGCACAGGGAGAACATGGATGCAGATAGTGTTGCGGTTGGGATTAAAATTGACAACTTTAGTTCTGTCACTTAATTTTTCTATGAAATGTGGACTTCTTTGCAAATTCTAAAAATCTGCATGCATATTCACACAATTCTAAACAATTCTCAGATTTTCTGATGTGATTATCGAAATTATTCTATGACCATTTTTCTCTTAGTGGTACAGAAGTACAGCTGGACAACAGTAGCACAACAAGATTTAGGTAGGAATAATGCAGAAATGTTGACATGTAAGAGCCCATGTCCATCATGAGCCTTCACACTTGCTGCACACATAGCACACCTATGCAATTGTCATTGGTTCTGTAAGAGCTATACCTTTGGAATGTACCCCCGAAAGCATACTTTTGCTCTGGACCATAAAGCTGCTATGAACGTGGTAAATGCATCATTCATACTCTTTGTGGTATTTTAATGACTGCAGTTACGACTGCATAAAAGTACAGTATAAGCTAGGGCAGTATATGAGTATTAGGAAACTCCAGGTAGGGTCACAGTTTTTTGCTGTTTTCATATTTTGATTACCAGGGAGTTGATGACTTGGAATAAGTGCTTGCTCTAGAAGCAGTGGAAAAAGTAACTGGGGATTTAAAGCATCATTGAGTTTGTTAATGCTTTGCAGACACCTTGCCATATTAGTTTAATTTTGCATCATTTTGAAGGCACAAGTGGTACATTCTTAAAAATGTATTACTTTGGCTAAATGAGTTCTTTCCTCATTTAAAGTTAAAAATAAAATAAAAACAGGTTGCAGCCCAGCTGTAAGGGAGCTGTGACTTCCTGATTGTTTTTTTTTTTTTTTAGAGGATTAGTCTTCTGAAGGAAGACTAACATTAGAAGAAGTGTTTTATTAAATGTAATCATAAAAGCACAGTTTGAGTTTAAGAAAAGGTGTTAATGGGGAGTTTATACATTTTCACTCTATGCTTCTGTAACCACAAAAATGTAGCACTTGGGAACCCCACAGATCTAAAATTCAAACTTTCTTTTGTAGATGTCAAAGAACAAATGACATGGCATTTGCACAATTAACATGGTACATAAAAGTAACAGTGACTGTAGAAAGTTCAATGTACTGTACAAATCACATGAACTCACAACATTAAGACACTGCCGTTAAAACAGAACAACTTGTTCTCAAGCAGTTACAGCAACGGATGCCTTTTCCTTTTCTGTACCCCTATTTTGGCTAGTGTTACGTATTCAGTCTAGAATACTTTCCTTCTCCAAGGTCAGGGCTTTGCCTAGCCATTCTACTACTCCAGCCTTGTATATGTATCAGCACAATGTACACAGACAATATTTATATGTGAAAGACAATAGAGTGTCAAATTTGTGCATATATGTGTTACAGAATATCAAATATGTGCGTATACAGTATGTGTTACAGAATGTCAAATGTGTACATACTGTATATGTATTAATGAATGTCAAATATGTGCATATATGTATTACAGAATGTCAAATATGCAGGGCTTTTTTTCTCAAACAAAAGGTGCTGGAACTCAACCACAACCCCCCCCCAAAACCCCACACACACCTCACAAACAGTAGGAGGGTCTTAAATGGGCAATTGAATACCAGGATTGCATTACATACAGAGTGCAAAGTTTAGGAGGGTTGCACACAGAGTGCAGAGCTGTCACTTGTAAACACAGATACCAGACTTCTGTGTTTACAAGTGATTGTAGTGAGCAGGCACCAAAGGGTCTGAGCCAGAGGTGGTGGAACTGAGTTCCACCAAGTTCCACCTGAAAAAAAGCCCTGCAAATATGTACATACATGTATTATAGACTGTCAAATAAATCCATGTATTACAGAATATCAAATATGTGCATATACTGTATGTATTACAATTACAAATTACAAATGACAAATTTAGATATATATCTTTATTTATATAGATATCTATATACATAGATATCTATCTATCGATGTGTGTGTGTGTATATATATATGTATATATATATATATATATATATATATATATATATATATATTGTGAGGGGGTTAACTCGGTAGCGGGTGTGTGTGACCCCCTGGTTGGGCTCCCCACACAAAAACAGGGCCAGCAGACGGAGGTTGTGGTTCTCAAAATCAAAAGGTGTGGTTTATTTCTCTATGTACAGTGACAAAAACACAGCAAAGCCAAAAAGAAACAAACAAAATAAATCCTGGTCAGTTTGACCTCTGACTAAACATGCAGGTTTCCTAAACTAACAACTGGGATCAGCCTGGTGCTGTCCTAGTCCCTAAGTCCCTGGTTTAGTAAAAGTCCAAACAAATAGCCACACAGGCTCTGCCTCACCGCACAGGGGTTCACTCTCCCTAGACAGTCCACACAGGTCTGGTTCCAGGCATGAGCTAACATCTAATGAAGCTGGGAGTTCTTATAGAGGCCTAAATGAGCTGACAAGCTTCAGCTGGCCTCATCAACTCCCTGTCTGTATGACGCCCAGCCCTCTCCCTAGAGGTATGAGTCATTCATGAGCCCACTAGCCTCAGCTGGGCTTCATCAACTCCCTAGTTGTATAAGTCGGCATAAAGCCTGAATCTGGGAGAAATATATCTACCCCCCTGGATGCAACCAGGTGACTTTACCTTCCTGCTGTCACATACCCCCCCCTCTTGTTTTAACCTCGGGGTTGGAACACCAGCAATCAGGCATTCATGTACTCGAGACAAAGCATCCACATTCCCCATTTGAACGCCAGGGCGATGCTTTACTGTGAAGTTGAATTCCTGTAGGGCCAGGAACCACCTATTCACTCTTCTATTTGTCTCCTTGTTTTGAGCCATCCACTTTAACGGAGCGTGATCCGTAACCATGTCAAAGTGCCTACCTAGCAGATAGTACCGAAGGGAATCTAGAGCCCACTTCACCGCTAAACACTCCTTTTCAACCGTGGCGTAATTTACCTCATGGGACTTCAACTTCCTGCTGAGGTAAATGACTGGGTGCTCTTCCCCGTTCCAGACCTGGGACAATACTGCTCCTAACCCCACATCTGACGCATCACTTTGTACGACAAAGTCTTTAGAGAAGTCGGGTGAGTACAACACTGGCTGGCTACATAAGGCTTGTTTCAAGAATTGGAATGCTGCCTCAGCCTCGGGGGTCCATTTAATCATGACCGACCCTTTCCCTTTCGTCAGGTTGGTTAGGGGCACAGCCTTAGAAGCAAAGTGGGGAATGAAGCGCCGATAATAACCCGCGATTCCCAGAAAGGCTCGTACCTGCTTCTTGCTGTTGGGACGTGGCCAACTCTGGATGGCCTCGACTTTGTTGAGTTGGGGTTTTATTACTCCCCTGCCAATGGTGTACCCAAGATATTTGGCCTCCTCCTGCCCAATGGTACACTTCTTGGGGTTAGCCGTAAACCCCGCTTCCCGGATAGAGTCTAGGACTGCTTGCACTTTTGGCAGATGTGAGGCCCAATCTGTGCTATGGACAATTACGTCATCCAGGTAAGCCGCAGCATACTTCCGATGGGGCCTCAGTATCTGGTCCATTTTCCGCTGGAATGTGGCCGGCGCATTCTGTAACCCGAACGGCATTCTCTTATATTGGAACGCCCCGTCTGGGGTTACAAATGCGGTTTTCTCTTTGGCCGACTTGGCCAGGGGAATTTGCCAATACCCTTTTGTGAGGTCAAGAGTCGTCATGTATCGGGCTGTTCCCAGCCGGTCGATCAACTCATCTATACGTGGCATGGGGTAGGTGTCAAATTTTGTAACTTTGTTCAACTGACGAAAATCGTTACAAAATCGCCAGCTCCCATCCGGTTTACGCACCAACACAATGGGACTAGACCAATCACTTTGGGACTCCTCTATCACCCCTAAGTTCAGCATTTTCTGTACTTCCTCCCGTATTGCCTCCCGTCGGGCCTCTGGGATCCGATAGGGTTTTAACTTCACCCTTTCACCGGGCGGGGTAATAATATCATGCTCTACCCCAGATGTTTGTCCCGGCAGCTCAGAGAACACCTCCTTGTTGCGAAGCACAAACTCCTTAACCTCCTGTTGTTGGGGTTGTGACAAGGTGGCTGCTATTCCAACCTCCGGAATCACGCAACCAGTTTGAGCTGGTGACCAAGTTTCTGCGACTAGGGACTCTCTATCCCTCCAGGCTTTCAACAGATTAACGTGATATATCTGTTCGGGCTTTCGCCTTCCTGGTTGTCTGACCTTGTAATTCACTTCGCTCACTTTTTCCATTATCTCGTAGGGGCCTTGCCATTTGGCAAGGAATTTACTTTCAACCGTAGGGACAAGTACCAATATCCTATCCCCCGGGGAAAAGGTACGGGTCTTTGCTCCACGGTTGTACACTCTCTGCTGTGCCAACTGCGCTTGGGCCAAATGTTCCTTCACGATGGGCATTACCTGTGCAATTCGATCTTGCATCAGGGCGACATGCTCAACCACACTCCTGTGGGGAGAACTCTCACTTTCCCAAGTTTCCTTGGCAATATCCAACAGCCCTCTTGGGTGTCTCCCATACAGTAACTCAAAGGGGGAGAATCCCGTAGAGGATTGGGGCACCTCCCTAATAGCAAACATCAAATAAGGAAGTAGACAGTCCCAATCCTTTCCATCTCTATCCACCACTTTCTTCAACATTTGTTTTAGGGTTTTGTTGAATCTTTCAACCAGCCCATCGGTTTGGGGGTGATACACAGATGTACGCAATTGCGTCACTTTGAGCAATTTACACAGCTCTTTCATAACCCGGGACATAAAGGGTGTACCTTGGTCCGTAAGCAGTTCTTTACAAATACCCACCCGGCTAAAAACAAGAGATAGCTCTTTGGCTATGGTTTTGGCCGAGGTATTTCTGAGAGGGATCGCTTCTGGATAACGGGTGGCATAGTCCATTATAACCAATATGTACTGGTGCCCCCTAGCGGACTTGATTATAGGACCTACCAAATCCATTGCGATTCTCTCAAACGGGACCTCAATGATGGGTAGAGGGACCAGCGGGCTACGGAAATGTGGCATCGGGGCCGACCTCTGACACACAGGGCAGGAGGAACAATAATTTTCTATGTCCTTCATCACCCCAGGCCAATAGAATCTCTGTAATACCCTCTCTCGGGTTTTCTCTGTCCCCAGATGACCTCCAAGAATGTGCCCATGGGCCAACTCCAACACCAACTTCCTGTAAGGTTTGGGCACCACCAGCTGCTCAACGGTTTCTTCTGCCCTTTTTGCCACCCGATACAGTAGGTCCTTCTCTACGCTGAAGTATGGGTAAGTGCAGGTATTATCTGGGTTCACTAACTCGCATCTATTTCCACTACGTTTTCCCGTGCCTTTATTAGGGCGGGGTCTTTTAACTGTTCTGTGGCAAAATTTTCCCTGTGAACCTCCAGATCAGAAAACTCCACAGACGGTAGGTTTTCGTCTGAGGAGGTGGGCTCCTCTCCAGTTTCTTGAGTCTCCCCTGCAAATACTGACAAGGGAAATTCTGGAGAGTCCTCACCACTCTCAGAGGAGTTCTGGCTATCACATTCCTGGTACATAGGGGCACCAGTGGGGGGCTCAGGATCATCCCACAGTTCCCAGAACTTCGGAAAATCCCTTCCCACAATGGCGTCATGCGGTAACTGAGATACTAAGCCCACTGGATGAGAGAGGGTACCTTTGGGGGTCTCGAAACACACTGTAGTCACTGGATACTCTCGGGTGTCCCCATGCACACAAATAACAGCTACCTTGCTATTCCCAGAGACCTCTGTTTTAACTAATTCAGCCTTTAGCATCACATAGTCTTTTGCTTGGTCAGGCTCTAGGTCATAGTAAGCCTTCTGCGATTCACCAGTTAACAGAGGAGCCACCAGTCCAGCCCACTGCTCCTCAGGCCACTTTTCTCTTTCAGCAGTCCTTTCAAATGTGGTCAAAAATACCTCTGGATCATCCTCTCCAGTCATTTTTGTCAATAAACGACTCACCCCAAAGGACGCGGTATTAGTGGGACGGCTTTCCTCACTGGTCTGCGGACGTTGCTGCATTACTGCTTCCATTTGTTGTAGTCTCTGCTCTTGCTTCTGTAACAGGTCTATGAAGCGGGCCTCAGATTGCTGCTGGGCTTGTTGATGAGCTTGCTGCTGGGCTGCAAGGCTCCTTTGCAAACCTGCATTTGTCTGCTGTTGATTGGCATTTGCTAGAGCCAGCTGTTTCAGTATCTCCTCCATGCTGGCTTAAAAAAACTGCCCGCATTCTCCACCAACTGTGAGGGGGTTAACTCGGTAGCGGGTGTGTGTGACCCCCTGGTTGGGCTCCCCACACAAAAACAGGGCCAGCAGACGGAGGTTGTGGTTCTCAAAATCAAAAGGTGCGGTTTATTTCTCTATGTACAGTGACAAAAACACAGCAAAGCCAAAAAGAAACAAACAAAATAAATCCTGGTCAGTTTGACCTCTGACTAAACATGCAGGTTTCCTAAACTAACAACTGGGATCAGCCTGGTGCTGTCCTAGTCCCTAAGTCCCTGGTTTAGTAAAAGTCCAAACAAATAGCCACACAGGCTCTGCCTCACCGCACAGGGGTTCACTCTCCCTAGACAGTCCACACAGGTCTGGTTCCAGGCATGAGCTAACATCTAATGAAGCTGGGAGTTCTTATAGAGGCCTAAATGAGCTGACAAGCTTCAGCTGGCCTCATCAACTCCCTGTCTGTACGACGCCCAGCCCTCTCCCTAGAGGTATGAGTCATTCATGAGCCCACTAGCCTCAGCTGGGCTTCATCAACTCCCTAGTTGTATAAGTCGGCATAAAGCCTGAATCTGGGAGAAATATATCTACCCCCCTGGATGCAACCAGGTGACTTTACCTTCCTGCTGTCACAATATATATATATATATATATATATAGATATATATCTATATAGAATATAAATCTATCAGAATATCAGATATGCACATATATGTATTATGTGTATAAATGTATTATACACACATACGGACAAAATATTGTGAACACCAGTATCATAAGGCTTTTTATTTGTGTAGGCTACATTGAAAATTGTTGTGATTATCTTTTGTTTATTATTTCTTTGCCTATGCCATGAGTCTCCAAACATTCAAAACAAGGGGCCAGTTTACTGTCCTTCAGACTTGGGGGGGGGGGGGCTGGATAGTGTAAGTAGAAAATGTCCTGGTGTCAGTGGGAGTAAACAACGCCCCATCATTGGTGTCAGTGGGAGGAGTAATGTCCCATTTTTGGTTTAATTGGGAGGAATAGTGCCCCATGGTTGGAATATGTGGGAGGCATAGTGCCCCATAGTTGGTTTAAGTGGGAGGAATAGTGCCCCATTGTTGGTATAAATGGAAGAAATAGTGCCCCATCTTTGGTGTCAGTGACAGGAATTATGCCCCTATTGGTGGTGTCAGTGGAAGGAATAGTGCCCCATCATTGGTATCAGTGACAGTAATTATGCCCCTATTGGTGGTGTCAGTGAGCGGAAGGGTGCCCATCATTGGTATCAGTGGGAGGAATAGTGCTCTGTTGTTGGAATCAGTGGCGAGAATTATGTCCCCATTATTGGTGTCAGTAGGAGTAATAGTGTCCCAAGGGCCAGATGAAGATGAGTAAAGGGTCGCATTTAGCCCCTGGGCTGTAGTTTGAGGACCCCCTGGTTAATGTGATCCAGCTTCCATGCCAGGGTATTACATAAAATGTTCAGCAGCGGTTAATACAAGTGGCCAGTAAACTGGGTGACTTATCAGCCTTGCAAAGAAGTCAAATCATTTGAGCCCCTTTAGCTGGAGCATCTGTAACCATACCAGCCACATTGTTTTGGTGTTTCAAGAGAAACAGTTTTTACCATTATAATTGCATACATAAAGCATGACAGGACTCCATCTGCAAAGAAAAATAGTGTCTGAAAACTGAAATTTAATCGTAGCAATGATTTGAGCACATCCATGATCTTGGCTTTGGGAAGTTCTCGGCAGGCTGTTTTTGTAGAAACACGATCTTTAGATATTCTATTCTGCTGTAACTTTTGTTGCAGAAGTTCAGTCCTTGTTAGTGTTTGATTATCTTTATCAACAAAGATGAATAGTAGCTAAAAAAACACATTGAATGACAAAGTCTTGCCATGCTTGGTGTATGCACTCATAACCATGTAGGCCAGTGGTCATCAACCCTGTCCTCAGGGCCCACTAACAGGCTAGGTTTTATGTATTACCTTGGGGACTAGAATACTGCAATCACTGAGTGAGCAGCAAATGATATTACCTGTGATGTATTTCAGTTATCTTGCAAACCTGGCCTGTTAGTGGGCCCTGAGGACAGGGTTGATGACCACTGATGTAGGCTGTTGTTCTCAAAGCACCAATTCAGCTAGCTAAATGGGTTCCAATAATTTCTCCTTTTTGGAAATCTGACAAGTCCCAGATTTACTGGCCACCCTTACTTACCACTGCTAAACACACTGTACAATTACAGTATCTTGTATAAAACCTAGAGAGCATAGACCAAGAAAAGATAAACAAAAGCTATTCACAGTTACAGTTTAGGCAGCACTCATCCTCTGGACATCGTGTGGTGCCAACAGTTGCATGCCCCCCTTTGAATTAATATATAGAAGGGAATCCAAATGCGTTCTGTAGTTTATTAAAGAGCTAAGTTAAGCATAGTTACAAGTTACTGTTAAATTACGCAGTGGTTTTCAATCAACTTGAGCCTTTCTCAGGAGAGTAAATATATACACTCTAGTAACAAAGTGAAGCTGAAAACCCACATATGATGCACTAAAAGAGAAACATGAAAATGTGTGTTTTAATAAAAGTCATTGTCAACAACCAGAAGATTTGTTAATTTACTTACATATCTGAGAAACTCACTTTTCCAATTGTTAACACACCCTGATTATATGCTAAGACATCCAGAATTATTTAAAAGGACTTGAGTTGTCCACAAAACCCACATAAATATAGCCAAAACATACATTTGCAAATACAATTTCTGATTTTTGAGTTCACCAGCTCCCTGCTGACCTCTCAGTGGGGAGCTGTCAGATCCAGAAGCTGGAAATTGTATTTTCAGCAGACAAATCTGACAGGGACTAAAAGTTTCGGTGCAATGCCATGGAAGTCTCAGTCTTCCTTCTGATGGTGAAGGTGGCGTGTTTGTCGGCTGAACTTTCAGACTCCTTTCTGGACTACATGCCTTTACCACTATTCGCCAGTGTACTCACACCCAGTTCATTCCAGTGTGTTTTTTGAAGTGTGCCAGCTTCCATCTGTCTTGCTCTCTGGTTTTTCGTCATAGATTGGTGGCTGTGCTAGACATATTTGTACCTACATCCACATGGGACATTATTTTGTTCATATATGTATTGAAGGTCTGTATCATTATGGTAATTACTGTCTGTACATTATCTCCATATGATACCGTATATATTTTTGTTTGTTATAGAGATGTAACTATATGTCTTTTTATTCTTTGTAGACCATATTGCAAACTTAATCATAGCGGGCTGTGGGTTGTATTTCATATAATTAAATCTAATACATATAATCTAATCTTCTATAATTTAATTTATAATCAAAATCCTGAAGAAGCGGAAGGTCTGCAAAACAGCATCCTATGTCCAGCATATCTCGGTTGCAATACCTGGATAATTGTTACAACTGAAGTTACCATATTATGCTCAGTTTCTAAGTATGGGAATGGCTACCTGATTGAATGTGGTTTTAATATGTATTATTAACCACTTAAGCCCCGGACCAATAGGCAGAATAAAGACCGGGCCCCTTTTTGCGATTCGGCACTGCGTCGCTTTAACTGACAATTGTGCGGTCGTGCAACGTGGCTCCCAAACAAAATTGACGTCCTTTTTTTCCCACAAATAGAGATTTCTTTTGGTGGTATTTGATCACCTCTGCGGTTTTTATTTTTTGCGCTATAAACAAAAATAGAGCGACGATTTGGAAAAAAATGCAATATTTTTAACTTTTTGCTATAATAAATATCCCCCAAAAATATATAAAAATTTATTTTTTTCCTCAGTTTAGGCCGATACGTATTCTTCTACATATTTTTGGTAAAAAAAACCACAATCAGCGTTTATTGATTGGTTTGCGCAAAAGTTATAGCGTCTACAATATAGGGGGAATTTTTTATGGCATTTTAATTAATAATTTTCTTTTTACTAGCAATGGCGGTGATCAGTGATTTTTTCGTGACTGCCACATTATGGCGGACACATCGGACACTTTTGTCACATTTTTGGGGCCATTGTCATTTTTACAGCGATCAGTGCAATAAAAATGCACTGGTTACTGTAAAAATGACACTGGCAGTGAAGGGATTAACCACTAGGGGCGCTGAAGGGGTTAAGTGTGCCTAGGGGAGTGATAACTACTGTGTGGGGGTGTGGCTACGAGTGACACGTGACCGATCTCCACTCTGATTACACAGAGCGGAGATCAGTGACATTGTCAGTAGGGGAGCGGGGAGATGTTGTGTTTACACTAACATCTCCCCGCTCCATGCCTCCGTGAGACGATTGCGGCGATCGAGTCCACAGGACCCGCGGTCCGACTCACAGGGAAGAAAGGGGGGTCGCGAGCGCGCCAGCGGCGGCGTGCGCGCGACCCCGATGTCGGGCAGTTAAAGGGAACATACAGGTACGTGATTGTGCCTGTATGAGCCATTCTGCCGACGTATATATACAGTGGCTGGTCCTTAAGTGCTTAATATGTATTATATATTAATTACTGATTCTATATACAATTAAATAAATACATTTTTGTATAATATTTATAATATATTTATGTAGCGCACCAACCCCAGACTTTACCTGCTTTTCTTCTGCTTGGCTCCTCCGCAGGAAAAGAAGGAGGCACACCGCACCACAAGCCCGTACCCTCCTGAATAGGGAGGTTGAGCGGTGTTAGTTTCTCGGGCCTGCTTGCAGCCAGTGTCAAAACACCTCCAGTGCTGACCTCGTTTCTGCAGTAGTCAGAAACAAGTCTTTAATTCTCCCCAGTAAGCAACTGTCCACACCAACTGAAAGGTCCAACACTTATTTATTCCTTGAATAACGAAAAACAAACAAAAACTCCTGCGCACAAGTGGAATACCGGACAGTCTGAAAGTGAACAGATAGATGACACTTGGCTTTGCTGCCTTCACGGATAGGGGTATCCTAGCGGTAAATAACAAGAAGAAAAAAGAAAGGTGCACCAGCCTCGTGCATTATCGTTAAAATAAAAGAATCCTACTTACAAACAAACGTAAAAACCATGCATTTAAAAAGAACCACAAAGTCGCAGCAATGCGTCCAAAAACAAACCCATTTAGATCGGTCACGGAGGAATTGACAAAGGTCACTGCTGGCTGACGCGTTTCGAAGACAAGTCTTCTTCCTCAGAGCTCAGTCTCAAAGAATAAGGCACACCGCACCACAAGCCCGTACCCTCCTGAATAGGGAGGTTGAGCGGTGTTAGTTTCTCAGGCCTGCTTGCAGCCGGTGTCAAAATGCCTCCAGTGCTGCTCTCGTTTCTGCAGTAGTCAGAAACAAGTCTTTAATTCTCCCCAGTAAGCAACTGTCCACATCAACTGAAAGGTCCAACTCTTATTTATTCTTCTCAGCACAATAAACAGTCTCTTTGAGAGCAGACAGGTTGGGACAAGACACAGGTCAGATAAGGTGGGAGGAGGTCCAGGCACAAACTTGAATTTGGGTTTCTCCTGTTCTGATCAGCACAAACAGGCTTGGCGCACGGTCTTTGCCACAGACCATGAGGTTGGTCACTGCCACTGACCGGGTGAAAAAAAGGTGAAAGTCACTGCTACTAACCTTGGGTGCGTAGTATCACTGCCACTGTGATTTAAAGAACACGCACGTCTTTCCGTTAGTGAACTAGCCCTTATAGGACAAGAACATCCCTCCGGAGAGTTACCAGAGGCCCCATCTGTCACCACGACTCTGCGCTGGGTCTTCAGAAAGGGTCACCTCCCTGGCCTCCTTGTCCTGGCTACGGATCCCCTCGCAAGGCAGATCCCTGGGAGCCTCAGTCCCCGGCGGATCCCAGCCGAAGGCTGCTGGGCTCCGGGCCTTTCTCCAAAGTACCTCACCCCAGACTGAAGGTGTCTGAGATGGAACAGCAGCTCCTTCTCTGGGCCTAGGGCACCCAGAGACAACCCGACCAGGCCTCTGGGCCTAGGGCACCCGGAGGCGACACACACGCACCCAGGCCTAAGGTGCCTGAGTGCGGAACTAATGACCCCTCTGGAAGATGGCCGCCCCCTTTTATATCCTCTCCCGTCAGGCACAGCAGGTTCCCGCCCCGCCGTACTGCTGCCGAGAGGGGACAAAAAGGACACAACCTTGTACTGCGGTTCAACCCGGGCCCATGGCAACAGCGCCACCCACAGGCCCCAGTAAACTTACACACCAGTACTATCTCCCAGGGATAGAAATGGTCCATGAGACCTAACAATTAGTGCATCTGAGCCTAGTTACCACTCAGATGCTTCCCCCTAAATGTAACCACCCGCTACATTTATAATCATTTTTTATTAAACTTTTTAAAATATATTTCTGTGGGTTGTGTTGACAATTCAAACCCTGTGAATTAGTTCTGATTGTCTTAAAAATTATGGTCTTTATCTTCTGCTTATGGAGTCAAAATGTGTGTTATTCTCTATTCCAAGAGAAAGAAATATTGAGTAGAGTAGTTAATCATACAATATTATACTGTCTGTTCCTCATTTGTTAAGGGTTAAAGGGTAGGTGTGGCGCTGTTCTTGAGTCCTGGGATTTGAGTGCTCCAAAATCACTCTCTGACCAGTGACTTATACATCTAAACAGACTTATGTGCATTAATTATAAAGTGACTTTTGCTAAAACATAATTCATATGCGTATTGTGCAAACAGTGCAATCATGAGAAAAGTGACAAGTGCTAAAAAATCAATTGATGTGCACAATCCTAATATAAAATGTCCAAAGTGACAGGTGCTCTTCAATCGTAAGTGTCCTTTAATGCTGAAATAAAATTACTGTATATAATCGAGTATAAGCCGACCCGAGTATAAGCCGAGGTACCTACTTTTACCACAAAAAACATATTGACTCGAGTATAAGCCAAGGGGAGGAAATGTGCCCATTGCCACCTCACTGTGCCCCCTTACTGTGCCAATTGCCATCTCACTGTGCCACCTCACTGCCCATTTTCACCTCACTGTGCCCATTGTCACCTCACTGTGCCCCCTTACTGTGCCCATTGCCATCTCACTGTGCCACCTCACTGCCCATTTTCACCTCACTGTGCCCCCTTACTGTGTCCATTGCAGCCTCCCTGTGCCCGAGTCAGTGTACCTCAAAATCTTGTAATTCCACGGCCGGCGTCCATTGTTCAAATCTCGCTCCGTTCTCCCTGTCCCTTCCATGATAGGCATTTCCAGCAAACACTGTGTTGAGTGTTGCGCCTATCACGGAGGTCCTCTCATTCTCTGACTCTGTTTCCCAGCAGGCACTGTGTTCAGTGCTCCACCAATCACCGACGTCGGACAAGAGGACCTCCATGATAGGAGCAATACTCTACACAAGTGTTTGCTGGAAACGCCTATCGCGGAAGGGACAGGAAGAAAGGGGCTAGATTTAAACAATGGACGCCGGCCGCGGAATTTCACGATTTTCAGGTACTGACTCGAGTATAAGCTGAGGGGTATACTTTCAGCCCTAAAAAAAGGGCTGAAAAACTCGGCTTATACTCGAGTATATACGGTAATATGTGCAGTCCTTATAAAACATATCATTTTTCAAAGTCACAGGTGCTCTTCAATCAAGTGTCCTTTGTGCTGGTGCTTCTTTACAGTGCCCCTAGAGGTAATGCACTCACCAGAAATACTCACCCCTCGAAGGGGTATTGCACGTTCACAGTATTTGCCACTGTGCAGCAGTATCCAGATCCACGCCTAGGTTTACTCTTATGCCGCGTACACACGGTCGGAATTTCCAACAAGAAAAGTTCGATGTGAGCTTTTCGTCGGAAATCCCGACCGTCTGTATGCTCCATCAGGCTTTTGCTGCAGTCTTGTCCCCACAGTCCTTACTTAATAAATCTCATCAATGATGTAGGAATGGTACCCAAGCCATATCCAGACTAAATTATGGGTTCCTTTATCTTTACAATTCTGACCTTTTGGTCCTCTTGCAGTTGGATTGTGGCGTGAAAAAAAAGTTTTTCACACCACAATCAAACTGCAAGAGGACCAAAATGCCAGAATGTTCCTCATTTGTACTTCTGTTTTGAGTGTACTGTGTAAGAGAGTTATTACTAAGTGATTACTATAGAAAACTTATAAATAAGCCTCATAAAGAGAAAGTCCTTTCGTTTCTGCAAACTGACCATGTGCTAGGAGTGCTACAGTGGAAATACCAGCCCTAGCAAACATCACAATGATGCTATATAGGTTAAAGTGTATTCTTTTTGAGTTCAAGGTCTGAGGCCACAAAAATGAAAATTACTTTATGAGCAGAGCATTGGTTCATTATTATTCTCAAATTTCTTTTTTCTCTTTGCCGTAACCGCATACTATAATGCATTTGAAATTTGTAACTGTACCGTAATCTACCATTTTAATACACCCAAGTTGTGAAGGGAAATATTGAAGGCATGCCAGAGACTCTACCAAAAACAGAGAAAAATAGAAACATTTTATGATTGTGTTATAAATTATATCCATAAATGCCAGCTCCCTAATGGAACTTTGGGTTTTCATCTGAAATAAAGTAAACTCTTTCAGCAGTGGTTATTTGAACTCTCATCTGTCTTCACATGGTAAACCAGAGTTCTTATACTGCAGTCAATAAAATATAAGTTGCACATTCTCTTGTTCTTTAAAGTAGCAGGGGCATTTACAGACCTATATCTACATTAGCACACAGCTTAAAAGGAAACACAGCAAAAAACAGTAAAAGTACATGATGTGCCATCAGAAGAAGAAAAGCATGTGTGTTTCACCTAAGCTACTGTAAATAAAACCTTTGAAAGAGCTATTTGGCAAGAACACATTTTGTTTTAGAGCTATAGACAGAACTCTGGTACCTGCATAGTGAGTGGCACATGTTTTTATCAAGGCAGCTTTATTTTAATATACTGTAATCTCATTATTTTTGTTATTCGCATTAGATAGCTGGCACAATATATGAACATCACACACTGATGCAAAATTGGTAACTCAAACGCAGCATGTGAGCCTTCAGTGAACTCTCTGCTTATTTGTTTTGCTCTGCATGCTGTTAAATATTACTACACTCCAATTCAGAAAAAAGTGGGAAATTGTTTAAAGTGTACCTAAAGTAAAAAAAAATTCTCAGTAATTTCCCCCAGTTTCTTTAACCAGTTCCCGACCGGCTCACACAGATATACTGCGGCAGAATGGCTCCCCTGGGCAAAATCCCATACAAGCACATCCTGCACTGCTCCCTTACTGACAGGTTCCCCCTCTCCCCTTTTCGTGGCCTTTAGAAAGCAACCAGACATAATGCAAGATAGTAGCCACAGCTACAAGTAACAGATTTTCAAAGTGAGAAAAAATATTTCAAGAATACTGATAATGTAGTTTTATTCAGTGAATATTGCTCTTGAAGTGTAACTAAAGGCAAGACTTTTTTGGGGGTTTTGAATGGAGTGGAGTTGGATTATTGGAGCACCTGTCAGTTTTTACTGCTGTCTGTGCCCCCATTAAGGAGATTCGTCCTCACTATTTGTCCTGTTTACCATTATCATTGAAAGTAGGAGAAAATCCACATTTTTGAGTTGTTCTAGGAAAAGTAATAGAGAGAAAATATTCCAATGGGTACACTAGTTTTGGTGACCCGGGGGCCCCCAAGAGATTCCCTTAATTTGCAGGGATTTTCCCTCACTACTTGTTTGGCTATGGGACAGGAAGTGATGAGAAATCTCTGCAATGGGACACAGATGGCGAGAAAAATCTGACAAGGATTATAAACCTCCCTTACTCTATCCAAAATGTAAAAAAAGTTTGCCTATAGTTCTACTTTAGGTTTAACACTTAACGTTAGGAATGTTACTTTAGTTCTCCGTTAAAGCAACACTTTAAAGCAAAAAAGGTGCCCTCTACATGATAATACACACACGAAAAAAAAACTTGATTGAAAGTTTGCCGATTTCCAAACTATTACGTGTATTTAGAATATATTCTGAGACCATGGATTGTGAAAATAAAACAAGGGACATGCACAAAGAAATTTTGACAGAGAGATTATGGGTGTTCTTCCCAGAGCACAGGAAATAAAGAAATTAGGACCTAGAAATAAAACCTTATGGGAAGCTATTCAGTTTGTATAAACTTTTAAGCATTGAATTGTGCATGACAAGCCACTCAATCTCAACATTTTAGAAGCTGATCTGAGCTTCACTCAACTTTTTGTTTATAAAACTGGTAAAACAATCAGATCAACTCTTGCTCAGACAGATTCAATCCAGAAATATGCCCAGTCAACATTCAGGTTTACCCGAATGATGGGGAATTACAGATGTTCAACTTAACCCAGACAAATGCCACACTTCCATCCACATCGAATACATTGGTATAAGATATAAACCAAAAAAATAAATAAAAAATACTGCACCACACCATGGAATAGTCCAATATATGTGATTAATACTGTGTGAATTTTTTTTTATATATCATACTATCTAAAAATATTTATACACATCATATACAATCATTGTGCAAAATTTAATACGTAATAACCATAATTTATGATTCAATAATATAGTCCAAACACCCCATAAGAAAAAGTGAACTATGAAAGTAAAAAAAAGGAAAATGTGAACTGTTACCTTAAGAAGTGAAACCCAAAATAAATGAGGTCACTTCGGCACTTTAAATGAATAAACTATCACATGAGTAATAGAGGGTATCAGCCAGCTAAACATTACTGGAACAAACGTAAGGAAATACAAACACAAGTAGTTATATCCCCACCGCCCAGTCCATCCAGAGAAGACGTGATGACACCAGCGTGCTATGCTCTTTCTACGCATTTCATTATCAGGGGCCAGATGCTATTGTTCCCTCGTCTATATAGGGAAGACTGCTTGAAAAGGTTCCAAAAGGTTGAGAACCACTGCCATAGATTAAGAGTTTTTGCTGCACCAGCTGCAGAAACTGCTCACTCACACTGTATGGTCCACAGAATCTATGCGAATGAGCCCTTATTTTTTAAATACATTTTAATATAATTTTTTTATATTTTTTTAATAATTTGTTATATTTTTCACAACACTGTTGGGGGGTGCTTTGGTAAAAATGTAAGGGCCTGTACACCCTGATATCTCACTTTTGGAATAAAGACAGGGACCGGGGTCATAGATCCCCAAACACAGCTTACTATGCTTCAGCTATTCATGAACACAGCGCTGGATTATACTGGTTCCCCCGCTCTCCATCCTGAACTGATCCCCCTGTGTGCCCACAGCCAATGGAAAGAAGAGAAGGGGAAGCCGCAGTGGGGGGGGTGGCATAAAGGGGGCCCGGAAAGCAGATGGAAGAGTATCAGGAACAGGAAGGGGTGATTGGTGCAGTGAGGGGACAATTAATAAACCACACAGGGGAATTTGTTCAGTAATTGTCCCCCCGCCACACTGATCACCCTCTCCTGTCCTCAGTTCCCTTCTCTCCGCTGTCTGCCCCCCTGCTAGACTGATGGTGCCTGGGCCGCATACAGGAGGACTAGTGGTACCCCCTTTTTAGCAGGCCTGGCTGCAATACTGCTTCGGACATGTGTAGGTAGTGGCTAGCCTTAAGCCCACTGGTTAGTAGTTAGCAGTCAACCATTTAGCAGATTAGCGATGTAGGGGATTGTTATAACTGGAGTTTTACAATTGTAACTACTGATATATTCATTATAACATTTACATCGAGATTGTTTTTAGTGAGTAGCTTTGATTTTCTGCTAATAAATCCTGGTAAGTGGTGGGAGCTTGGTAGCTGTCTCTGTCAAAACGTCTTCCTTTCTTGCAGGGTATTGCGGTAAATGCAAAGCACAATGTGTACACAAGATTCCATCTTCTGACTGGCATTTTTTAATAGTAAGTCTGTGTGTTTCATACTCCTATATTGAATTTCTGCCAAAGACTATGGACCATATGACACAATGTGTGTCTAAGAACAAGGGCATGGGAGGTTAGCTCACTGACAAAGAATGAAAGGAGATCATTCAAGATTTCTTTGGAGCACCATGCCAGAATTTCACACAAATCACAATATCTTCCAATGAACAACCAAAATATTTCTCAGCACTTAATCCATCCAGCCAGAAGAAAGAGACTGACTATAATAGGTTTCTAAAATATTGATTAAATACACAGCTCTCCAATATTTACATTAGTAAATACATGTGTCATGGCACCTTTGCAAAGTGTAATCTGGGGAATTCATTCCTAGTTCATATGCTGTGAATTGACCAACCCACCCACAGCTTTCTTTTTATAGTTATAATTGATCTAATTAACCATTGTTTGGTGGTAAAAAACAAAAACAAATTTTGTGTCATTATTAATAGAACAGATCTGGAATAAAGCAGGTTCTGTGTATATACAGTTGTTTTAAAGATAACACTATTAATATATACAGTTGTTTTAAAGATAACACTATTTAAAATGGACAATTGTTTTTTTTGTTTTTTGTACAGCTTAGTACCACTACCCAACTCCCAAAAAACAATATAGGTATCCCTATAGGATTCTAAGTATTGGCAAACACCAAATCAATAGGAACATATCTGAAATATAAAAATGGTATAAATTATTATTAATCTGGAGTTCTCCTTTGGGCAATGGGATTACATAAAAGGCAAATGTTTTCTTTTTTGTTAGAAGTGTTTCTAAAACTATAATTGAATTATGTAATGTGGTGGTTTTCCATTCAATCAATGGCTAGATGAGTTTTTTTTTTCAAAAAACATCCGTCTCATTCAAAAAATGTACTACATTTTCAAGCAAATAAACAGAAGTGTTTATTTACTTTTGGAAGAAAGGATTAACACTTTACAGTTTTTTCTAAATAAGTGTAAATCTTTAAATCTGGTGTGGCTTTTAAATTGCATTAAGTCCGATTTATTATATAAGTCAGTATTTGCCTTGTGGCCACAAGTGTGAACATGGGAAGTGGTGTCCAGAGGGAGGCCAAGCTTTCTATGTGTCAAAAAGAAATTTCCTTTGTTCGCTGGGGAAAACTGCAATGTGTTGAGAAGGTCTCTTGGCATTACGACTGGTGTGCTGGCTTTCCAAGAAAAACAAGCATGACATCTGTTGTTATGTTAATGGAAAAAACACAGTAAATTATAACTTTAGGACCGCTCACCTTTCCTATTGACTTGCTCTGTAATGAAAGAGGTTAAACCTGACGTGATCCCCTGCAAAACAGTCACTATATTCATTCTTCTTATAACACTGGATGTGTGCATATTGTTTTCCTGCGCTTGGATTTAAATCGGCCTCATATGTTCACTGTCTGTCAATCTTTATTGGAGATTCTCAGAGGAAATTAGCACATCTTTCACAAAAATCTAAAACACATGTCCCTTGTTGCCGATCCTTATTAGTTTTGGACGCTGAAGAATCATAACAGAATGTGAATATAATACATCCAGAGAATTTGTGCTGCAAAATCACTGGACCTGCTTGATGCGGTGAAAAGTAGGGAGAGAAAGTTTAATGGGGCATGAAAACCTTTAATACAGAGGGAACCAGAATGAATCTCACTGCACATTATTTAGTACTTAGAAAAACTAGTCATTTGTTAAACCTAGCACTGCAAGATACTGCATACCAGGGCAGTCCAAAAAAGCTACAGTTATTTTCTTGAAGGAAAGTCATTATAAGAGAAACATAGAGGCTGACATTTCTGACCTCTGCTGAAAACGCTAGTTTCCTGATTTTTATGCTCAGTTATTGATCTAGAAAGCATGAAGAAAAGGGTTTCTGACTTTTCCCCAAACTTTGTGCTCTGTTTACTTGTTCTGCATGTGAGATTTATGCCTCGTACACACGATCAGTTTTTCCGACAGGAAAACCGTGTTTTTTTTTTTCAGCAGGAAAACGGCTCAAAATTGTCTTGCATACACACGGTCACACAAATCTTGTCTGAAATTCCGACCGTCAAGAACGCTGTGACGTACAACACATATGACGAGCCGAGGAAAATGAAGTTCAATAGGCAGTTCGGCTCTTCTGCTTGATTCTGAGCATGCGTGTTTTAATTGTATACAGACGAGCGCGATTCCCGATAGGAATTTCTCCTGTCACGAAAATAGAGAACCTGCTCTCAATCTTTTCTTGGCAGGAATTTTGACAGAAAAAGTGTGATGGAACATACACATGGTCGGAATTCCTGACAAAAAGCTCACATCACACTTTTCTTGTCGGGAAAACTGATCGTGTGTACGAGGCATTAGAAAGTATGGAAAGCAGTGGATCATTATAATAGTCATCTCCAAACTTCATTCATGAATTTTTTTTGTTCAAATAAATAAAAAACATAATTTCCCATATGTATTTCTGAAGTAAAATTAATTTTGTTCTAAGTCAGTTATTGCAGGTGTTCAATATCTGCCATTAAAGTGTAACTTAACCACTTGCCGACCGCCTCCTGTAGATATAGGTCGGCAGAATGGCACGGACAGGCACATCAACGTACATGTACGTCCCCTTTAAGTGCCTGTCCATGTGGTCGCGCGCCGCCATCCCCGTGAGTCGATCGCTGCGGGGATCCCCGCGATCATCTCACGGAGGTATAGAGCAGGGAGATACTTGTGTAAGAAAGCATTTCCCTGCTCTGTCTAGTGACAATGACACGGATCTTGGAGCAGAAATTGGTGTCATGTGACACAGAGCCCAACCTCCCCTCAGTTAGAAACACAATGCAGGGAACACTTAACCCCTACAGTGCCACCTAGTGGTTAACCCCTTCAGTGCCAGTGTAATTTTCACAGTAACCAGTGCATTTTTATAGCGCTGATCGCTGTGAAAATGACAATGGTCCCAAAAATGTGTCAAAAGTGTCCGATGTGTCCGCCATAATGTCGCAGTCACAATAAAAAACACTGATCGCCGCCATTACTAGTAAAAAAAATAAAATAATAAAAATTCCATAAAACTATCCCCTATTTTGTAAACGCTATAACTTTTGCGCAAACCAATCAATAAACGGTGATTGTGATTTTTTTTTTACCAAAAATATGTAGAAGAATACGTATCAGCCTAAACTGAGGAAAAAATTTTTTTTTTTTATATATTTTTTGGGGATATTTATTATAGCAAAAAGTCAAAAAAAAATTTGTTCCAAATTGTCGCTCTATTTTTGTTTATAGCGCAAAAAATAAAAACCGCAGAGGTGATAAAATACCACCAAAAGAAAGCTCTATTTGTGGGAAAAAAAGGACGTCAATTTTGTTTCAGGAGCCACGTCGCGCGGCCGCGAAATTGTCAGTTAAAGCGACGCAGTGCCGAATCGCAAAAAAGGGCCTGGTCTTTAACCAGCCAAAATGGTCCGTTGCTTAAGTGGTTAAAGGGTAACTCCACTTTCGTGGGGAAAAAATATAGCAAATAAAGAAAAAAATCATATTGTAATTGAATGTTATTACAAATTACCTTCCTTTTCAATTGGCAGCCACTGTAATTTTCTGACAATACTTTGCAATATGGCTACCTGGAGTTGTTCTGTACACAGAGTGTGTACTGACCACCCCCAGAAACACAATTTCCTGCTTGTGGGATTGGCTCACCAATTTTCCCAGAAGTCTGCCTAAGATACAAGTCATATTTCAGGCACCCCCTGCAACAAAAATTTTATTTTTGGTGAGACACTCCCAGTAGGAACACGTCTAAAGGGATGCAGGCCCAGCAGATTTCCTCATTAGTGCCCTGCAGGTGCACACCTGATGGATAATTATGAAACCACTCCCATTAGACCCACTCATCACTGAGGCTCAGAGGAACATACAGGGATTACTTCAGAATAGCAAAAGGTAGGAATCTGCAACAAAAGGTTGTTATAATCCTTGCAATGTACATAGATCACCCAGAGGGGAATGTTTTTTTTTAAACAAAAATTAAGTTACTCTGTAGAGGATAGGTTCACCTTTAAAAAAAAAATGCACATATTTTTGCAGGTAATTTTTTTAAATGTATTATTTTATTTCTCAGGAACCTGCAGAGCATTGAACCCATGATCGGTGGATCACAGGTACAATGTCAGACTCCTGCATTCTTCCTTTAGCTATGTACCTGTACCTCTATACTGGCTGTCAGTTCAGAGCTGCAGGAAGAGTGAATGAACTACTGCACATGCAACCCAATAAAAAACAACAAGTCTATTTGCCATGGTGGCACCCGGGACTAGTAGTCTTCATGCACAGATTCCTCCGCACAGCTGTGCTGTTTTTAAAATGTGGCAGCGAGCGCGGTGAGAGGATCGGGAGGTGAATAGGGGTGCTGCATAGAAACATGTTACATGTTCCACCCCTGTTTAGTGTGTAACATGTTGCTAAAGGTAATCTTACCCTTTAAATTGATACTAAAGGCAAATTTTTTAAATACTATGTTAAACCTATCTATTTTGTGCAGTTCCCACCCACCTTCTAACTCCTATACTATACTCCTGTAAAAAGAATCTGTATATACTGATCTCAGAGTGCTTCAGTCCAGTATTGTGATTTCCCCAGCAGATGGCTTCAGGAGAGAGCATCAGCAATGGATGGAATGCCTGGGTAATGATGCACCCATAGGCTTACTATGGGCCGTCCATTGTAAGCTGTTCCTTCTCTCCCCTGAAGCTGTCCACTGAGAACCAAACATGTGACTAGACCAGAGCACTCTGAGAATAGGTAAGTATGAGAATCTTCCATCTACAGGACAGTTAGTATAGATGATAGGGGGGGGGCAGGTTTAAGCTTAGTTAGTTCTAGCCTGGTAGCCTCAGTACTCCAACTTCTTTTCTGCAGTTAGGGACAGCTTTTTTATATATAGAGAGTAGGGATGAGCTTCGAGTTTGAGTCGAACATGAGTTTGACTCAAACATCGGCTGTTCGATCGTTCGCCGAATTTCAAACATTATGGGCCGTTTGCGCCAAATTTGAGTGGCGCGTCACGGCCCATAATTCACTGCGTCATCGCAGTGCATTGCTGGCTGATGGTTGGCCAAGCATGCACTATGACCCACATGCTTTGGCCAATCACAGCGCCGTCAGCACAGAGAGCCATAATTGGCCAAAGGCAGGGTGCCTTTGGCCAATCATGGCTCAGGGGATTAAGTACACGCCCCAACACTATATAAGGCCGCCCGCACGTCGGCCCTATGTAGTGTGTTCCGGCGTTCACAGTGAGATAGAGAGAGAGAGAGAGAGAGAGTCATTTCATTTCAGTTAGATAGAGCAGGCAGGCGATTCAGGTAGCTGCAGTCAGTGTATTTAGTATATATATGCATCCCAGGCATTTATATATATATATATATATATATATATATATATATATATATACATACAACTGTATTCAGTTTAGCTAGATCGGTTCCTATTGTTCTGTTGCTAATATACTACAGGCAGGCAGTTGATGCAGTTAGCTGCAGTTACAGTGTATTTAGTATATGTATGCATCACAGGCGTTGTGTGTGTGTATGTATATATATATATATATATATATATATATACATTGTATTCAATTTAGCTAGATCTGTTCCTGTTCTACGGTTGCTAATATACTACAGGCAGACAGTTGATTCAGTAAGCTGCAGTATATCACTCAGTATACTGTATCCAGTTTAGCTACATCTCACTGCAGACTGTTCCTGTTCTACTGTTGCTAATATACTACAGGCAGGCAGTTGATTCAGTTAGCTGCAGTATATCACTCAGTATATTGTATCCAGTTTAGCTAAATCTCACTGCAGACTGTTCCTGTTCTACTACTACAGGCAGGCAGTTGATTCAATTAGCTGCAGTATATTCAGTATATATATACATCCCAGCTTTGTGCAGCTACATCTCACTGCAGGCCATTCCTGGTGTACCTATTCAAATAAATTACAAATACATCAAATACAGTGTGTCTGGAAGGCCAACAAGGAGAGGCAGATGCTCACAGGCCACTAAAAGAGGGCAAGCAGGCTCTGTGTCTACAGCCAACAGTGCTGGCCGTGGACACGGTGCATCCTCAGCACATGGCCGTGGGGCAAGTTTGTTCTTTTTTTCGTCAACTGGCCATGTTGAGCCACAACATGTAGAGGAGTTGGTAGAGTGGATGACCAAGCCGTCCTCATCCTCCTCATCCTCTGTCAACCAGGCTCACAGTACTTTGGCTGCCAATGCAGCTGCCAAAGCAGCCTCTAGCGGCTCCAGGTCATCAGTTACTCCTTCCCTAGCCCCACCATCATGCACGGAGGAGTGCCCCGAACTGTTTGACCACAGTGTTGGGTAGACATGTGCATTTGTTTTCGTCCGAATGCATTTTCGTCCGAATTTCAGCTATTTTCGTTATCGTTTTAACAAACGAAAACGAAAGCACAGAATCCGAAAACCGAAAGATCCGACATAAACAAATGCTTTATTTTTGTTTTCGTTGCTACAACAGTTCGATATAGATAGGAGATTCGACGTGACGCTGACAATAACAATCTGTGTCTATCGAACCTGTGGTTGAATGTGCCTAACCTTAACTCTATTAGTCCAAGATTATTCTACATAGGAGAGAAAAGATTCGACATTATAGAGAGAAAAGATTCGACATAGGAGAGAAAGATTCGACATAGGAGAGAAAGATTCGACATAGGAGAGAAAAGATTCGACATAGGAGAGAAAAGATTCGACATAGGAGAGAAAAGATTCGACATAGGAGAGAAAAGATTCGACATTATAGAGAGAAAAGATTTGACATAGGAGAGAAAAGATTCGACATAGGAGAGAAAAGATTTGTTATTATAGAGAGAAAAGATTCGACATAGAGAGAAAAGATCACTGCTGGAATTGGGTGGGGGAAGTAAAATAAAAATAAAGTTGATGATGAATGTTATTGGCTGATTGTAACCAAAGAGGAGGAGCAGTAAAATAGCTAGAATGACGAAGATTCGACAAAGCATCGAAAGTTAGAAGATTCGACGGTGCAGCAAAACTGTACGACGCTGCAATCGTACATTTCCGGTCAAATGCATCCGCCCATAGGCTATAGAAGAATTCTAATGTTGGTTGACTAGTAATAGTAATGAATAAATATAATTATTACTAGTCATACAACATTAGAATTCTACTATAGCTTGTGGGCGGAACATTCGACCGGAAATGTATGATTGCAGCGTCGTACAGTTTCACTGCTCCGTCAAATCTTCTTTGAACATTCGACAGACACCATAAGCCTTCAATGACAGATTCGACCTTAATTAATTCAGATTTTCAGACGAATGCAATTTCTAACGAAAAACGAAATAAATAAAAACGAATTTCGGGAGTAACTAAATAAATTTATTTTTCGGACGAAAACGAAATTCCGAAACGAAATATTTCAGTGTGCACATGTCTAGTGTTGGGTACATGCTGCAGGAGGATGCACAGCGTTTTGAAGGCTGCGATGATGGTACCCAGCTTGAGGAAGCCAGTAACGTGAGCCCAGAGAGAGGGGATGCCCAAGAAGGACAACAAACTGGCAGTCATGTTTCCCCAGCTGCAGCATACTGCCAGATTTGCTCCAGTGACGAGGAGGGAGGGGATGATGAGGTCACTGATTCTACGTGGGTGCCTGATAGGAGAGAGGAGGAGGAGGAGGCACATCTCCAACAAGGCAGGATGCCCTCCAGGGGCCAGCTTAAGGGCAGCCAAACGACTGCATCACAACGCAGAGCTCCACAAGTGCAGGGCGCTGGTGACTCCGCGCGTTATTCCAAAAGTTCTTTGGTGTGAGCCTTTTTTGAGACATGTGCAGCAGATCGCACCGTTGCTGTTCGCAACATATGTCTGAAGCGTATCAAGCGTGGACTAAACAGCAGCCGCTTGGGCACCACATGCTTAACCAGACATATGTTGACCTCCCATACAGCCCATTGGCAACACTACCTGAAAGACCCACACCAAAGAACAAGGCAGACCTCTCCTTGCTCCTCCTCATAAGCTGGGATCTCCAACCCCACTATACCTTCAGTCCTCTCAGAAACCTGCACTGAGAGGAAAGAAGATGTAGAATTATGTGTGCCACTGCCAAGTACTTGCGGGCAATCTGCTATCGGTAAACCAATGTCCGATTGTAGCAGTTGCTAAACCGGTGCAATAAATTTGGTTCCAGCCATCCACATGCCCAGCGGCTGAATGCTAGCTTGGCAAAATTGCTAGCACTCCAACTGCTGCCTTTTCAGCTGGTAGACTCTACCCCCTTTTGTGAATTTGTGGAATGTGCGGTACCTCAGTGGCAGGTTCCCAAACGCCACTTTTTTTTACTGAAGGCAATTCCGGCTCTCTACCGGCATGTGAAAGGCAAAGTCCTAGCCTCGCTGGACAGGGCGGTCAGCGGTAAGGTGCATATTACCGCTGACTCGTGGTCCAGCAGGCATGGACAGGGACGTTACCTTTCGTTCGCGGCGCTCTGGGTAACTCTCATGCCAGCTGGGAAGGATACAGGACAGGGTGCAGTGTGGTTGGAGGTTGTTCAGCCACTACGCCTCCAAAATGCTACTAGTGGTGATTCTGCCACACCTCTCTCCTCCACTCCCTCCTCTTCTTCCTCCATGGCCTCTTCCTATGCAGATTTGTCCTCGGAACCAGCGGTGCTCCGTAGGCGTTCAAGGGGCTACGCAAGCACTCAGGCAAAAAGATGCCATGCGGTGCTTGAGCTGGTGTGCTTAGGGGACAGGAGCCACACTGGGGCAGAGGTTCTGTCAGCTCTTCAGGGGCAGGCTCAGAGGTGGTTGATGCCACGCCAGCTTCAGATAGGAATGGTGGTTTGCAACAATGGCACCAACCTCCTCTCCGCCCTCCGACCGGGACACTTGACCCATGTGCCCTGTTTGGCCCACGTCCTTAATTTGGTGGTGCAGCGGTTCTTGGGCAGGTACCCGGGCTGACAGGATCTCCTGAGGCAGGCCAGGAAAGTCTGTGTGCATTTCCGCCGGTCATATAATGCCAGTGCTCGGCTGGCTGACCTCCAAAAGGAATACAACCTGCCCAAGAGCCGCCTAATCTGTGACATGCCCACCAGGTGGAACTCAACGTGGCTGGGAGGAGGTGGCTGCGGATCATGTCGTCCTTAGTGACCCAGAGGACTCTGGACCGAATGCCTCAGCAAACCTACGCTGCATGGCCTCCCTGATCCTGCAAAGCCTGCAAAAGGACCCTCTTATTCGTGGTATCAAGGAGAGGGATCATTACTGGCTGGCAACCCTACTTGATCCACGTTACAAGGGTAAGGTTGCTGAACTTTTTTGCTGAACTTTTCCAGCCATGAGGCCCAGAGGGAGCAGAGGATGAAATTTCTTCGGGAGACCTTGCAGAAAAGTTTGTGCAATGCGTTTCCAGAGCCTGGGAGGTTACAAATTCCTGGTCCTGGACAATGTGTTGCTGAGGCTTCGGTCAGTCACAGAAGGAGCGGTGGAGAAGGTGGCCATCTGACCGATGCGTTCAGGCAATTTTTTAGTTCGCAGCCCCAAGGTCTGATCGGTTCCAGCAACCATCGCCAGCGTCTGATGTAAATTATACAGGAATACCTAGGGGCTAGATCAGACTTGGAGACCTTCCCAACCGACAATCCTCTGGGTTACTGGGTGTTGAGGATGGATCACTGGCCAGAGCTTGCACAGTATGCAATTGAGCTACTGGCCTGTCCTGCATCCAGCGTTCTTTCGGAACGCACATTCAGTGCTGCTGGAGGCTTTGTAACTGAGTGCAGAGTGCGCCTGTCCACCGATTCGGTTGATCGGCTCATCTTCATAAAAATTAATCAGTCTTGGATCACCAGCTACCAAGCACCTTATGCTGATGTAACAGATAATTTTTTTTATGAATGTGAGATCCCTTCAAGACTGCCTATGCTGATGAGTGACTATCGCATTATGCTGACTGACTATACTATTCCTCCTCAATGTTCATGTTGAAAATAACATTTTTTGTTTCAGGGCACCACCACTGCTTAAGTCACAATTTTTCTGCCCCTGTTTAACAGGGGCGCGTAATTGCAATTTTTGCAGCAGGGCTCGTTCCTGCGCTCAACAAGAAAATCTGTGAGGGGTTGCAGTGTTGTGGCACCAGCACCAGTGCCTAAGGCCCAATTTTTCTGCCCCTATTTAACAGGGGCGCATAATTCCAATTTTTGCAGCAGGGCTCAATCCTGCGCTCAACAAGAGAATCTGTGAGGGGTTGCAGTGTTGTGGCACCAGCACCAGTGCCTAAGGCCCAATTTTTCTGCCCTTGTTCGACAGGGGCATGTAATTACAATTCTTGATATAATATTTCACAGCAGGGCCCTTTCCAGCACCCACCAAGAGTAACTGTTAGGGCTTACAGTGTTCTGGTACCACCCACCAACACCTAAGGCCCAATTTTCTGCAGAGTATATAGGGTAGGCCGTATAGTATATACAGGCGGTCCCCTACTTTCAAAAATCCGACTTACAAATGACTCCTACTTACAAACGGAGGGAGACAAGAGAAAGTCAGAGGAAATGTACCCCTAAGAAGGGAAATTCTCTCCTGTAAGCGTTGATATGGGAAAAAGGTGTCTCTTCCATTGATGCTTATTCACCAGTCCTTGCTTCCCTAAAAACCCCATATTTTCTAAATCCAATTGTCATGGGGACAGAAAGTGAGGTGCAATTTTCTGAACAGAGGCACAGACAGCATACGAAATGTTACAGGGGTGATATAACCCTTACCAATGTTATCCAAAAAGCTTAAAAATAGATTTTTGGGCTGGACTTACACTTACAAAATGTACCTGTTCCAAATTACAAACAGATTCAACTTAAGAACAAACCTGGGTGCGTGGTTCCCCTTAATATTCATACAAGACCGAAAGGGCCTGGTAATGGGCTGAGGGGTTACCCATGCGGTTTTTCTCAATAATTTTTATCCATATTGCCGGGACCCAACATTACATACAGCCGATAGCAGTTTTAAATGACTTGTATTCCTTTAGAAATGTAATTTTGTGCAGGCACTATTCTAAACACGGAAAACACGCACCACTTTACAGGCATACTATAGACACCCCCCTGGTATGAAATTTAAAGAAATATTTCACTTTTATTTTTTCACTTTAAGCATCATTAAAATCACTGCTCCCTAAAAAACGGCAATATGCTATATGCTCCCGAAAAAAACATTTTTAGGACAATAACTTGCATATTAGCCTGTAAAATCTGCACTTTTGATTTTTGATGTTCGAGTCCCATAGACTTTAACGGGGTTCGAAAGTTTGTTCGAACTTTCGGTCCGTTCGAATGTTCTAATGCGAACCGAACCGGGGGCCCATCCCTAATAGAGAGGATGTCTTGTTTGCAGAGTGCAGCCTGCACTTTCGCTTTTCAGTTCTAGGCCAGAATGTTGTCCCCCCTAATTAAAGCCTCTTGGGATACCCAAGTCATGGATTCCATGACTTGGAATCAAGTGCAGGGAGCATCATTCTTCTAGGACCCAGAATAAACAATTTCTTTCATGATGATGTCACAAACAATATGACAGCACAGGAGTGAGGTGGCATTTTGACCAATCACAGTGGGACAGTACTAGATCTGCCCAGCAAGTGCGTATGCTAATCCATTTCAGTCTGCCATACCAGATAAGAAGCAATTACTATTACAATTAGCCCTGAAGGGGGTGAAGTTCCTCGTTAAACTATGCAGCCATGGGGGGCGTGGCTACGGCATGCACGAGTGAAGACGTGCTCTCCCTGAGCTACGTGAGACCCGCACCTTCAGCAGCATAAACGGCGGCTTCCAAGGGGGAAAAACACTGCAAATCAGATGCCACCAAAGTGCAAACCATCCCCGAAAGCCTTAGCGGACACCCCCGGGGCCTGTCCGGATTGCTGGACAACTTTTTCGGGACCCGCGGCAGAATGGCAAATACAGCCAAGATGGTGCCCGTCTCCCACGCTGCCAGGGCTGCCTCCCCCATCAGCTCCCCACACATGCCTGAGCCGACCCTGACTTCCACCTCTTCTCCCTCCTGCTCTGAAAGCTTTGATGAGCCTGCACACGGAGGTGGTCCCTGGGAGGACAAGGACATCCGTGCCCACATCTTATCCCTCCTCACTAAGGCTGACTTAGAGAGGTTTCAAACAGGATGGAGATGGCCTTCAAAAAGGATATTGAGGCCTTGCAGGCTGACACTGCACATTTAGGGGATAGAGTGGAAACCCTGGAGGCACAGTGGGATGAGACTAATCCAACCCTGCAGGCCCTCTCTGATCACTGCAAACAACAGGATCGCAGGCTTGAGGCCTTGCTGGACCAAATGGACGATTTCAAGAACAGGAGCTGCAGGGTTAATAACCGCGTCAGAGGCCTACCTGAAGCCACTGGCCCCAGGGATATCATTCCCACCCTGCAAGGGGTCTTTAAGCAAATACTAGGCCGGCAGGCAGGCACCAGAACATTTTGAAATAGACCGGGCCCACAGAGCTCTGCGACCCCCCTCTGATGATCCTGATAAGCCCAGAGACATCATCTGCAAACTGCACAAATACTCGCTTAAAGAACGCATCATGAATAAGGTTAGAGGAGTCTGATTTGTGGACTTTGACGGGGCCAGGTTGACCTTCTTCCTGGATCTCTCCAGACGCACATTGATGCAATGCCGGTGTCACGTATCCGGTAAGACCAGAACTATGTGAACTGCAACAAAGGAAACCCAAACGTTTGTAAGTGAAATATAATGATTTATTTAAGATAAGTGAATTAATATAGATACAACCACCTCCAATACCACACAATGCACAACAACCAATACCAAACAGAACCCAGAAATAATAACAGTAACAGACAAATATGTACAAGTAATGGGGAAAACCAGAATCATAAACAGGGCCAGGCCAGGGTCATACACAGCAGGTAGGCAGATGAACAGATGGGTATTCCAGAAGCATAAAAGCGAGCCAGGCCAAGGTCATGCACAGGGAGATCAGCAGATGGGGTAAGGAACACCGGACAGGGAGAGGATGGATGGATGGATGGATGGGTCAGGACAGGGAGACAGGATCAAGCAGGGGGCAACCAGGCTGCAGAGCAAGGCTCCAGGGATCAGGGATTAGGACAGACACAACAGGTACTGGTTCAAGTTCAGGTTCAGGTTACAGGAATCAAGGTTCAAGTAGACAGGCTGCGGGTCAGGGCACGAGGACGATACCAGGGCAAGTAGTGCTTGTGCTTGCCGGGTATTTATAGGAAGGCTAATTGGCTTCAAGTCACAGCTGAACGGAGGAAGGGCAGTTTGCTCCACACTGCCAGGATCCATCCGCTGGTGGAAACCAGTACTGCGTCCAAGGAATAATACAACACCAGCAGGGAAAGATTCTCCTGACAGTTCCAAACTGCCAGGAGACACCTGCTGGTGGACCGCAGTACTGCAAAACAAATAACAAATAACACCAGCGGATGGAACCATTCCTGACAGCCGGGCTCTCAAACTGCTGTTCGCGGTTTTACAGGATGCTCAGCTACTCTACCGGTGGGGTTTCCCGTTTATCCTCTCTGCTACTAAAGATGGCAGGCAGGTTACCTTGCGCAGCAGGGATGATCTGTCCTGATTCCTAGAGTCCCTGGAACTGCCTCAAGTTGACATTCCGGATTGGAGGGCACAGTCAGACATCCCTCTCCCTGCACGCCCGGAACCGTGGCAATCAGCCCATCGCAGACGCCGCCGTGGATCAAGACGGGGACCCCCTGGCCCGGCACCCCCTTCGCGCTCCCCACAGGGGGAAGCCTGAACAGCTGAACTGCTTGCTGCTGCCCCTTGAGATGTTTGTGAACCGGAGGCGATGATGCACTTTGTTGCGCCCTTTGGGCTTTTTGTTCATATTTGTGTTTTTGTTTACTGAGTTTTTTTCCCTTTTTTCTTTTATGTCCTATTTTTCATTACGCCTACTATAACCTTGGTTTGTTTTCTAGGCTCCTGCCCGTGCTCCATATGCTCCTTGTGTCCTTTGCTGCAGGCCTGAATGTGCTGTGGGTCTCTCCTCCCTCCTGCCGCCGGCCTGGTGGCCCCGCTCTGTGATCTCTCATTGCCATGAAAGTCGTATCCTATAACGTACGTGGCTTGGGATCCCCATCGAAACGCAGTAAGTTGTGGATTGAGATGAAACGCTTGGGGGCACACATCCTTTTTTTACAGGAAACGCACTTCCGCACTGACTCGGTCCCCCGTCTTCCCACTCACCTCTACAATTCCTGGTACCTTAGCAATTCCCCCCGCCCCAAATCAGGGGGGGTAGATATTGCGGTCCACAAAAACTGTCCCTTTGTTATGACGGACCAATTGCTCGACCCGGAGGGTCGGTTTATGTTTGTAAAAGGCACCATATATGCCCGCAGGTTCACCTTTGCAACTGTGTACGCCCTGAATAGCAAACAGCTTACCTTCCTGGATTCTGTCCTGGAGTCCCTGTCCACCTTCCAGGAGGGCCAGCTCATCCTGGGGGGGACTTTGATGTCAGCCCTGACCCGCAATGGATCCTCGGGCCGCTCGACTCACTCCTTTGCCTTCCTGAAACACTTTAGGAAGTCCCTGCAGGAACACCATTTAGTTGACTGCTGGAGACTTCTCCACCCAACAGATAGGGACTACAGCTATTTTTCAGCCACGCATAGTATCTATACCCACATTGACCTTCTAGTGATGGACCAGTACTCCCTAGACTCCCTAGCTAGCGCCTCCATTGGGTCCATTACTATTTCAGACCACGCGCCTGTCTCCATCTCCCTGCGTCCCCTGTCAATGGAGGCACGGACATGAAGCTGGCATCTGAATAATGGCATCTTGGATGATGCGGTTGCTCAAAAACAAGTGTCGGATACCATCTCCCTGAATTTCGCAGAGAACAAGTCTGGTGAGGTTAGCATGGGATCCGTATGGGAGGGACATAAGGCAGTGGTTCGAGGGGAGCTGATATCCCAGGAGGCGAGACTAAAGAAAGCCAGGGAAGGGGAACTGAAAGCCCTCTTGACCAAAATAAGTGCAGCGGAACTGCTACATAAGAAAAAAGTCAACCCGGAATTGGCGTTGGAACTACATTCCCTTCGACAGGAGTTAGCTACATTGTTAGACACCAAAATTAAGGCACGCATTCGGCATTTAGCACACAAATTCTATGAATTTGGTATTAAATGTGGGAGGTTGCTGGCTAGAGCCCTTAAAAGCCAACGTGCCTCGGGACACGTAACCGGGGGCCGCGGTTGTTCACTCATCAAAAATTGCTAGTTCCTTTCGGAACTATTATGCTCAAATGTATCATCTCCCTGATACCTTGCCTGGTGCGACGGAATCCCAACGGGTTAATCAAATTCTCCAATACCTCACAGAAGCCAAGTCCCCGCAGCTGGAGGCCTCAGTGAGTAAACAGCTGGACTCTCCCATCTCCATAGCAGAAATTCTGGAGGTAGTTAAAGACCTGCCCAATGGAAAAAGCCCTGGCCCCGACCGCTACACAAATGCCTACTACAAAAAGTATTCTGAGGTGCTCTCTGGCCCCATGTGTGCTTATTTCACGGCCTTGGCCTCCCGTACGGCGATGCCCTCTGAAGCGCTGATGACGCACATTACAGTCCTCCCGAAGGAGGGTAAGGACCATACCTTACCGGGCAGCTATAGGCCTATATCGTTTTTAAACACAGACGTCAAGATTTTAGCCAAAATCTTGGCTAATAGACCTTAAGCCGATACTCCCGACAGTCATCCACCTTGACCAGACGGGGTTCATTATGGGCAGGGAGGCCAGGGATAACTCAAATAGAGCACTCAAGCTGATTCACTGGGTTGAATCGCAGGCGGCCTCTCACCCCTGTCTCTTTCTTTCCACAGATGCTGAGAAGGAATTTGACAGGGTGGACTGGACTTATATGCGAACGGTACTGGCCAGGCTTGGCTTTGGCTCAAATATGCTGGCATGGATTTCCTCCCTCTATAGCTCTGCGACTGCCAAAGTGAAGGTGAATGGGCTACTGTCCAAAGCCTTCCCGATTAGTAATGGGACGCATCAGGGATGCCCATTATCCCCTAATTTTTTCTCTGACCCTCGAACCACTGCTTAATAGGATCCGCCTTAATAATGACATCAAAGGTTTTACGGTCGGTCCGACAGAACATAAATTATCAGCCTACACGGATGATGTCCTATTGTATGTTTCTGACCCCCTGATATCGCTGCCTAACATCTTGGCAGAGCTAAAGGAATTTAACCTACTGTCCAACTTTAAGATAAACTATGATAAGTGAGAAATCCTGTCACTAAATATCCCCACGGGTTTGCGTACACAGCTGCAACCTGCATTTTCGTTTACATGGTGTCCAACCTCCCTGAAGTACTTGGGGGATGGGCCGAGTCAGTGTGCTTAAGATGAATGTGCTACCTTGTATCCTGTTTTTCCTGCAGATGGTGCCGATCACTTGCCTAGGACTTTCTTCTCAACCCTCAATAGCCTGTTTATACAATATATTTGGAGTGGAAAATGCCCCCGGTTGGCCCTTCGCACGATACAGCGCCCCAAGAAGAGGGGAGGTATGGGGGTCCCAGTGATCTGCAGGTACTATGAGGTGATAGCTCTGCAACGTATTCTGGATTGGTATCATCATGTCCCGTACAAACTCTGGGTACCCCTAGACAAATTGTTAGCGGGCTGTAACCTGTCACACGCCCCATGGGTTCCGTGGGCGGATAGGGGTCTCTCAGTGCTGGTCTCTCCATTTGCTGCCCACGCTCTGGCGACCTGGGACCAATTAAATAAACAAGGGATGCTTGCACCCCGACTTCCCCTCTGGCACCCTTGAAAGGCTTTCCCTGGTGCGCACCCTTCCTTCTTTCGGACCTGGGCAGCCGATGGAGAGTCCAGATATGGCAGATTTGTTCAGGACCAGGGCCTATTGCCACTAGCCACTCTTCGGAACCAATACGGCCCCTTTCTAATGGATGAGTGGCATTATAGACAGCTCCAGCATTTTATTACTTGCCTGCCCCGGGGGGTTTGGTTCTCCACCTTAGCCTCTCCCTTTGAACGCTTATGCATGTCTAACTCCGCTATCCCCCATGCCATATCAGTGATATACGATTTTCTGCAATCCTTGCATACTGAGTGGAAACCGGGATTTTTTGGTGAATGGGAGAGAGACCTTCAGCACACCTTTCGGAACCTCAATTGGATCACCTGTATAGCCTAACATATTCAAGCACAGTGAATACTAAAATGCAGGAGAATAGCTACAAGGTTCTGACCAGGTGGTATAGAGTGCCTTCCAAGCTTGCCAAAATATACCCCTCTATTTCAGATGCTTGTTGGAGAGAATGTGACCTCAGAGGCTCGTTCCTTCACATCTGGTGGGAATGCCCCAAGCTGAAGCCCTTCTGGATTGATGTCCACGCACAGATCAAACTAATTTTGGATCTGGAGCTCCCAGATTCCCCGTGGGAATCCTTGTTTCACTTTCCCACCATTCCTCTTAGCCAATATTGCAAATCTATCCTGCCCCATCTGCTTAACCCAGCTCGGTGGCTGATACCAATTTATTGGAAGACACCTCAGGTACCTTCCCTCACGGAATAGATAACTTTAGTTAATAATATTATGGCTGCTGAGGAGTGGATGGCATAGTGTAAAGATAGATATGAGAAATTCTACTCCACGTGGGCTACTTGGATAAACTATGCAAGCCCAACTGGGCTATGTGCCCTGGGTCCCTCGCCGGCTGTGGCTCCACCCATGTGATGGGGCTGGGTCGGGGGGGGACACGGGGGGCTTCAGGTCGGACAATAAAGAGACGGATGAGCTTTCACAAACCTACAGCAGCTCAAATCGGTGTATTACGCTATCTGGTGTTACCCCCCACCTTTTTTTTTCTCTCTCTCTTTTTTTTATTTTTTCCCCCATTTCTTATTATTTTATTATCCTGTTATTTGTTATTTTTGTCTCTTTCATCATTTTAATTTACGTTCTTTGGTGCTCCTGTGTTTTTGGGCCTGGTAACTGGGGACCCATTCTGATCCTACCCTCTACGTGAGGGATGGCACCCCCGCCAGCGGTGTACCGGATGGAGATGAGTGGGGTGATCCATGCATGCTTGAATTCATATCACAGTGGTCATATGTTGATAATTACTCCCCCAGGTGTAGTCACCAAACTGTGTACATCCCTGACTAACTCTTTTGCTGACTGAAGGTACCCGGTGAAAGGCTCCTTTTGTATTGATGTCTTATGCTTTTCTGCTTTGTCCACTGTTTATGTGTTTGTTCTCTGAATATATCTTTTAAAATAAAGATTACATAAAAAAAACTATGCAGCCATGTACTGACTCAGTGTTGGATTTTGAATGTCAGCTGAATGAGGTGATATCACTGATCACTCACATACAGAATATTTATATATGTATGTATATATTAGGACATAAGAAGAAGTACTAAGGTGGGCTTAGAGGAGGAAGAGAACTCATATAACCAGTATAGACAAAGGATCACAGCACCTGATTTAAAATTGTGGGGAACCTAAAGTCAGCAGTACTTGGTGGGGGTCAATTCAGTCATCTTTTGGATTGCAGCAATAGTGATACCTAGCCATTACATCAGGTTAGCTTTTTTATTTAAGTTATTTAAGGATTTTTATTTGCTTGTAGAGTGGATTCCTGGACTAAGAACCATAACAGTATACTTCACTAAAACAACCTTCTATTTGACATGCTGAATCTGGTGTACACATTGTTGTACTTCAGACATTTTATTAGAGTAAATTGCTAGACTAATGAACTCAGCAGCACCCTTCAGCAAGTAAACTGTATACCTGAAGGGCTGAAGCTGCCAGGTGTATGCTTCAGCTATGTTAGCAGGTTGAGCGTGCCTTGATTGTGCTATGCCTTTCTATGTCAAATTAATACTCTTATGCCGCGTACACACGACCGTTTTTAATGACGAGAAAAATGCAATTTTTTTAAATGGTCATTAAAAATGATCGTGTGGGGGCTTCAGAGCATTTTTCACGACGTGAAAAATGGCCATGAAAAAATTGGAACATGCTCTAATTTTTCTCGTCGTTTTTCACATCATCATTTTTCTCGTCGTGAAAAACGCCCGTGTGTAGGCTTTAACGACGTGAAAAAAAATGTGCTTGCCCAGAATCAAGTATGAGACGGGAGCGATCGTTCTGGTAAAACTAGCGTTCATAATGGAGATAGCACATTCGTCACGCTGTAACGGACTGAAAAGCACGAGGCTGAAAAGCGCGAATCGTCTCTCAACAAACTTTACTAACACGAGGATCAGCAAAAGCAGCCCAAAGGGTGGCGCCATCCAAATGGAACTTCTCCTTTATAGTGCCATCGTACGTGTTGTACTGTACGTCACCGCGCTTTACTCAAGCATTTTTTTCCACGATAGTGTGTAGGCAAGGCAGGCTTGAGAAGAATCACGTCGAGAAAAACGCTGTTTTTTTCAATGACATTAAAAACGGTCGTGTGTACGTGGCATTGGAAGTACCCTGTGTTTCTGATATGTTTCATTTGTTCTAAAAAGAACAGTATTGATACATTTATGTCTAGAGCACACAGTAGGTAAGAGAGGGAAAAGGTAATTAGTGCAGTTGCATTGATTCTGGAAAACATTGCCTGCAGCCATCACTGGAGAACTCCACTTTTGGTGCCCTAAGTATCCCTCTGCTGCAGTCACATCCTTTTTAGAAAACATTAAATTGCATTAATGGCCCTAACTTGACTTAGACTATTGTGATACTGTATCAAAAACCCCTTTATAAGAAAAGTAACAGGTAATAGAAATAAAAATGTGCGGTCAATAACTATACAAGGTAAAGCCACCCCCTTTACCTTGGCTAAGGCACAATCCTACTGTGCCCAATGGTAAATCCAGCCTTGGCAGCCTTATAGTACTATGAGGTAGACAGATCACAAAAGGATGAGTGTCCCTTTAAACTTTGGCAGTAATTTTATGTGTTTCCACAGTGCATTTAGATGTCTGGCTAGAGTTGCCCTTTCATCTTATTAATTGGCATCAAAAGAATACTGAGTATTGAACAAACCTCCGTAGTAGAACATGTCTGCTGTTTTCAAATTCCAAAATCTTTACAAATTTTATAATGTGGCCAACTCCTCTATAGCAATTTTCCATACCAATCATGGACTCTATTAACATTCTGCAATCTCAGGTCTGGATGCTGGCTAGCATAACACCTGACTCCAGTACTGTTTTCAATGGATTTTAACACAGGTTAGATCAAATGGACACTTTCCTCATCTCATTGTTTTGTTAGTGTTTATTTTTTCTAAACTGTCCTTGTTTTTAACATATTTTTTTTTTTTTGGTATGTTCTAAGCTAATGTTAGACAAGCATGTGGAGGATCATCTGATAAAACCACAGGTGACTCCAGCAATGCTTTGCTCTCTTAGCCAATGGAAATTACTGTGCTTATACAGAATGTCTGTTTTCCATATAACAGGACCATGCTGATAAGTACTGTTTTGGCCTTGAAGAAGGGCGTACATCCCAAAAGCTTATCCTAAAAATGTGGATGTTATTGCAAATAAAAGTATCACGGATAGTACTCAGTTGTTCTTGCTGGAAGTGCACTAATATGGCTGCAATCACTTCTAGCAGGCTATTGAAACAGATCATTAGAGTTTTATGAAAGTATCAGATGCCTTTTAATTATCTATGGTCTTTTTTGGGCTGAATTTTCCAATTGAACAGTTCAATTTCTTGTGTTACTGAAAATGGATATAAGCACCCAACAATGCTCAAATTTTCTTGTGTGAGCCGAGTGATTATTTAAAATCACTGGTCCAATTTGATTGCCAGTTCTTTTTTCATAGTGGAATTAAAACAGGCATTAATACCCTTTCATAAAGCTGGAAAAAAAATGGGCCTATGACCAACAGTAAAAATAAATAAACATTCTAATTGGCTACATGGGCAACAGCTCCATTTTCTTCTGCAGGCTTTTTGAATCAGCCCCAATTTAATAGTCTGTCTGCCAAATAATGCACAACAGTTGTCGGGTAAATAAATAGCTTCAAACATGTTGAAAATCTTTTTTTAAAGCATTTCCTATTTTATTATGAATATAAAGTCCTGATGAAACAACAATTTTTATTGTGAGCAGACAATAGTCTTGTAAAAACAATTTTCTTGTAAACGGACATTAGAGAAGCACGCACGGTGCTCCTAGCCTTTTCCTACATTGACCTCTATATTTCATACAGGCTATAGTCTCCCTTTGGACTTTTAAAGTATTATACAACGTACTACAAATCAATCAAGATCCAGCAGCTGAGGCTGCATGACTGATACACAGAAAAAAAAAAAAACTACAGGCTGTTTTTTATTAGGCAGCTCAAGCAAAATGAGAAATGTTGTATACTTTTGTGTTATGGAGCATTTGAAAGTAATGTGTAAAAATGTACTTTTTTATGAGCACTTGAGGTGAGCGGCCCACTGAAGCACTGAACACATAGAGCCTGGGAATGGATTGCCATTGCATTGCATTATGATGTCTCTTTACTGCTCTACAAAACTTTCCTATAAGTTTGAATACAACTTTATAATAAGCTTACATAATTCATTTTTATTTCACTGTCAACAAGTTACTTTTAGAATAAGCTTAAACTGTTTTATTTTATTTCACTGTCAGCAAGTTATGCGTACTCAAAGGATAACTATAGTCAAGTTTTTTTTTTTTTTAAACGTAAGGAACAGATGAGTTTAATGTAAATAGGGTAATTGGTTTTAAAACCCTTGTTTCTCTGTGTAGTTCTTTTCACTTCTATGTGCACTTGGGGAAAGGCATGTTTACTGATTACATATACAGGCCTTGCTTTCTGCTAAGTAGTGCTGCATAGTGTTATGTCTTGCTGATCCTCATATCTCACTAAAGCTCTACCAGGCAGGGTTTGTCTAGAGAAAAGGTGATAATGTAATTTGCGCACAGCTGTTTTCTTTTGGTAAAATTACATAAGATTACTATCAGATGCCACTAAGAGGAAACCTCAGCATCCATGGATTGAACAGCGAGGCATTGGACAAACCGTGCTCTCCTCAAATAATTCCACATTAAGGGCTTTCCTACCAGGGAAATGGGTCAAAATATAAATGACAAAATATGTGGGGTTTTACCTAGTTTACCTGGACTCTAACAAACTAGATGCAAAAATTGCATTTAATGTTGTCTCTCAATACACTGTAAAATGCATCTTTTTAACCACCTGCTTCCCAGGCCTATTCTGGCATTTTTGTCCTACAATGTTTTATGTCACATGGTATTTTCGCAGCGTTTTTTTTTAGACACAAATTTTGGGGGAAAAAAAATACACTTTAATGAATTGTAGTACACACAAATGCAATATAATACCCATTTTTAATAAAATAAAAAAGAAGATGTTACACCGAGTAAATAGATTCCTAACATGTCATGCTTTAAAATTGCATAGTCCTGTGGAATGGCGCCAAACTACAATACCCTTAAAATCTCTATAGACAATGCTTTAAATGCCTTTACAGGTTACCAGTTTAGAGTTACACAGGAGGCCTGGGGCTAGAATTATTGCTCTCACTCTGACATTTGCCATGATAGCTGTATGTATGGTGCGATTGCTATTTATATATGCGTGCCGGGCCAACGCGTGTTTTCGACTTTGTGCACAAGCACTAGAGGATGGGGCACTTTCATTTTAATTATTATTATTGATTTTATTTTATTCTTTTATTTTTACACTATTCCTTTACATTTTTTTTAATCACTTTTTTTGCTGTCACAAGGAATGTGAACATCACTTGTGCCAAAATTCAGCAGTGACAGGTCCTTTTTACTGAGAAATCTGGGATCTATCAGACCCCAAGTGTCTCCTCTGCTCTTAAAGCGGTAGTAAACTCCCCTGCCCAACTTTATGCCATGTAAAGCATTAAAAAATCACTTACATGTAGGTGGATATAAGATATAGCCGATGTTTGTGTCAATGACGTCACTCGGGCATGCACATTTTGTCCCCCAATGATGGCACACTCAGCATGCCATCAGCCTATGCATCTACATGCTGTACCTCTGATAACACCACGGCATTGCAATCCCGCAAGATCCCTGTGTTCCTGAAACACCCCATGTGACTAGTTATGTCATAGGGGGTATGAACTGGGAGGAAATGTACATGTGTATTCTTATTGGTCGGCAGAGCTTTGTCGCCAAGGCAACGATATATGAAAACAAAGCTTGGTTAGCCTTTACTGAGCATGCACAAAATCCTGGCTTTGACAGAAAGGACGGCAGTACAGTTGAGGCTGGAATACGACGACAACTGAAAATATGGCGCCGGCTTCAGCTGGAACAGATAAAAAAGAAACCAAGGTACAGAAAGAGCAAATCCTCGTACACACGGTTCGATTTTCGGAAGGGGATTGTCTGTTGACAGACTGTTGTCCAAAATTCTTACCATTAGTATTCTCCTTTTGACAATTGTTGTACAATTTTCCGACGACAAATGTTGGATGACAGGCTAGTAAATTTTTGTCAAACGACAGCTCCACGTCAGATTTTCGGATGGTCAGTACACAAATCCGTCACACAAAAGTTGAAAGTACAAACACGTATGCTCGGAATCAATGCTCACCAAACACGAAATTAGCAGAAGGGACCCAAATTGTGGTGCTCAAGAGCTGAAATTCCTCGTAGTATGTCACTACATTCATGTTTGTGGCACAAAAATGTGTGTAACGTTAGTATGCAAGACAAATGTTGAGACTAATTAGTAACCTGGTGTGTTTAGAAATGTTAAACACAGTGGCCTTATGATTTCTGGAATTTTTTTCTCAGAGTTTACTAATGCTTTAACTGCATCAGACCAGACCAAGTTCGTTCTGATCCGATGCTTGTAAAAGCTAATAATAGCTTGTAAACAAAAGACCGGAACCAAAAGTGGCAAAATACAGGTCACGTCTGGTTCCTAATACAAGAGGAAGTGATAACAGATGATCTGGTCTCCGAAAACCTCTATGGTAAGCCGCCGCAACTATCGGCTTCAGTGCTGGGCTACCCAATCTCACAGGAGAGCCTGGATAGACACAGAGCCAGCCAGCCAGCCACTAGAATGTCAGGGCCACTAAAGAATAAAATAGAGATGTGGCCCCATGGGATTGTCACCCCTAGCACCAATTTGTTTAATAAATACATTTTACTCTTAATAGAGGGCTATGATAATTGTTAAGTACATGTCTCTCTATGGCTGCTTTGCTGGTTCTTTCTGTTTTGTGTTTCAGGTGACAAGCTGCCTGCTGTGGCTAGGAAGATTTACCTCAGCTGTAGAGCACTGGATTGGTGACAAATCCTGTGGTGGGAAACATCTAGCCAATGAGTGTAACCTTTTACTTTATATCCTCCCCTGTCACTGGGCGGAGTTAGCATTTACCTCAGGTCTGTCAGTTGGACTCACCTCTGGATTCTCCTCAGCCTTCCTTCTGGATCTTTTGACCTGCTCTCAGCCCAGAATGGATATTCTACTTCATGAACTACTTCAAAAGGACTAATTCCCCTAGAGAAAGGCTTGCCTCAGTCATTTAATTTTATTTATTTTTTTACTTTCCCCCCTCAGTTTTCACTGGTGACAGCTGTATCTTCACTTACATCTGTGGGCCCTGGGCCTGTATTGTGCCTCTCATTCCTGAAGTGGCAGGTACTGTATACTCTAAATAGTGATGGCAATAGGTTACCTGAGGCCAGCCATGGAACTTTTCATCCACCTGTAGGCAGACCTGGACCTGAGACAAGACCATTGGAGCATCACAACACCACTGGGACTTTACAGGGACCAGAAGAAGAGGACCGCTGACTGGAAGTGTCAGTGCACAGGCCGACAGGACAGAAGCTACCTTGAAAGAATACGCAGGATAAGGAGGCCCTACTCAGACACCCCACAGTGCCACTGTTCCTGTCAGCATGAGTCAGGTAGACAGCGGGTCTGAAGCTGCTACCATGGGCCGACAGCGTGATCAACACCTCTCCAACAGGATCATCATCATCACCACAGACTAGGGGTGAGTGAAGGCTCTGAGGGCCGGGAAAGACTTCACTCTGTTCTGTCTGCTTCAGTCTCCTCTGTGTCAGTGTCTTCCCTGTTCATTGTGCTCTGTCTGTCAGCCTTTAGTCACCCCTTTCCTGTTCACTCTCAGCTCTCTAGTGCTTTCATTTATAGTTCACTTATCACACTTCTGACCTGTGAAATGTCTTCATTGTGTTTTCATTTGCTGCAGTTATTGCAGGTACAGTATTGTGCTAGAGTGGCTAGTGTTCCTGTGCAGTATACAGCATGTCAGGGTTTTTAGGGGGAGATTGTGTGCTTACATGTGTAACTAACAGGCTGATCAGTTAGCTTATCATCATTGCCTTTTCTGAGGGTTTTATTTACTTTCTTCACAGGAATTAGGCTGTTTAGGGCTATTAAATTTTAAATCTGAATGAGTTGCCTGATATTGTGTTTTTACATATATTTTTTCCACTTTGTTTTATTAGGAAAAGTTAAAGAGCAGTACACATACAGCTCACAGTGTGTCACAGAACATGACATTTAGACATAATAGTGTTTTAAAAAATTTCAAAATAAATTTATGAAGTGAGGATCCTACCTCCATGTGTTTATTTTAGGTTATCACCTTTAGCCGTGATTCCTGAAGAACCCCATGAGTTTAATCATTTGTCAGTTCCTAAGGGTTCATGTTCTTTATTGATCTAATTGGTGATAGCCTATTCTCATTGATTTACCTAAATCTACAGTATATCAAGCTCTTTTTGTGATTCGATCATTTATCAGATGCTCCTTTAGTCAAATCTGACATTAAATCTTTTTGTTCTCTGCTTTTGGTCAGGAGCTTGTAAGTCCCTGGTCATTCTCTTCTTGTTTCATCTCAAATGTATTTTCTTGAGCAGCATGAAGATTCAATAGTGAAGCATTGGAAGGCTTTTGGTGTAGCTACATGATCTGCTCTGAGGCTCTGCCACAGAGATCTGCATCCTCCAATGCTCCTCCTCCCCTCAATTCAGTATAGGGCTCTGATTTTCTTTTACTAAATCACAATGCATTTCTGCTACAGTGCTGCAGAAAACTGCTTTGCAAAACACTGTTGCCTGGTAGGCAGTTTGTTATCAAAGCCAGAGTCCAGTGAGCATGGGGAAAGTGATCCCCTGGTCTTCCAGTTGGATGGCAGCATGTCCCTTTGGCTGCTGAATCTCAGTTCTGCATTGCTCCACATTTATTTCCTGGTGTCGGTATAGAGTTTGCCAGGATGGATTTTTAGACTCCTACAAAAAAAGACACAGTATCTTTTCAGAACCACCTTATCAGAAATTAGTATACGGTTTATGTGATTCAGTTGTCCTTGGGCTTTATAGTGTTTGTATCAGGCATTTTGCATATGAGCAGAATTTTGCTCATGGGATGGGTGCTGCTCATATCAGGCCTTAAATTCCCCTTTTGGCATGTTGGTTTTGTTAGAAGGTAAAAGAGTATCTACTGGTTTTGGCGCAAATTTATTTCAACTTAAATTGTTAGCTCTACGTGGCAGGTTGAATTCGTTTTAGATGAGCATTTTCTAGTTGTCTACAGATGCAACAGAGTATATTGAATGTGGTAATTTCCGGTCTGGCAAATCATGTTCAGCGTTTTCACCAGAATATTGTATTTTCATGGTATCCCTAAGAATATTGCTTACTTGGGCTTTTCCCTGTTGTGGTGGCTGTGGCACTTTGGAGCAAGCAGCTCAGCCGCCAGAGCCTCTTATTGATAAATGTTAGAATAGCGTTTTTCTGCAATTAATTGTTTAAGATACTGTATAGAGTTTTTCCTGGTCTTCATTTAATGTTTAGGCTAAAGTAAGAAATTTTCAGGGTAGCCAAACATTTAATAGCAGATGCTTTGTTTTGCTGTTTCCAGTGTTTCAGGACAATGGTTACCCCAGCAGTGAGCAATGGCCTACAATTTCCTTAAAACCATTTTTTTTGCTTGCATTTATATCCCATATAATATTCCATTCCCTTGCTTAAACAACCTGCATTATATATGCCACTGGTTGTTTCTCTTTTGAGGACTCTGCAGAACTTTTTTGACCTTCACATGACATGTATCAAAGTGGTTGTTTCCACACTCTCACCAAAACTGTTAGTAGGAGTTTGAGACATAATGACTTTGCATATAGATTTCGCTTTTGGTTAGGAGTTCTGAAAAGGATTTTAGAAGCAGTATTTATATGCTGCTATTGGGTCACAAATTGCATTAAACATGTCATGTAATTTCGCTACTGCTATGGAATCAACCTGTTCTTCTGCATATAAAACACATTAGAACTGCTTTCCCACTCAGTTCAGTCTGGTTAGTTGAGGTAAGTTGTTAACTTGATGGACAAAAGTGTTTGCAGAATTAGATTAGCAAAACAAGGATAGGCACTTATCATTTAATGCCTTAGGACATTCCCATTGCCCAATAGACCTGATTCAGCAATTTCCACTATTCGCAGGGCATTCCTTTCTTTTTTTTTTGTCACATGTGAATGGCTCCCTTTTATCAGAATCATTAATTTAAATCTGTCCCTAAAAGATGTGGTGCAGGATATGCAGCCGCTACATGGGGAGTGCATCAGGACATAGATGGGTGCCCTGCTCTTTATGTCCATCCTACTCTTTGCATTTATTATGCAAGTCCCCGCCTTTTACAGTATAATAGAAAAAAAAAATAATAGTATGAATTGTTGACATTCATATGTTGTCTGGTGCAGAGGATTTTATTTCCCTCCTGTTAAAAATCCAGTTCTCTTGCAGGGTATATGGGGTATGTATTTGGAATAGTTGGCTGATCATATTCCCTATTTGCAAGTGTGAGCTGTGTTGGACATCCTTCTTGTTCACCTGGAAAGGAATTTAAAATCTTAGACCTTCCAAAAAAATAAAAAAACGACTGTCCTGTCTACAAATAAGTGGTTTTCTGGGCCTGGGCTTCAGTTCATGGTACAGTTACCATAAAATTAATTGATATGCTAATTTACTGTATATTCATTATTAGTGACTTCATTTTTCCCTATTGTGATCTGGAGAGTTTCATCAGAGGTCTAGCAGTATTTGGCATAGTGCCCAATTGTCCCTCCTTTGGGACCAAATCCCTCTGTCCTTCATGCAGCTTCAGTTGTCCCTATTTTTAGACTGATATGTACATCTCTATACAATATGTACTATTTTACTGCCAAAAGTGTTATGCTGCACTAAACATTTTATTCAGCCTCTATATTACTGCATTTGATATTTTGAAAAATCATTATAAAGGAAAAGTAGAGGTAAGTAAAAAGCACATGTATTGTTTAGCCAATCATTTTCTGCATATTAGATCCTTGAGGTCCCTGTAACTGGGGACATTTCCTTTGCTACTTACTCTGCAGAAGGATGTCCCTCTTTATAATTTCCTAAGTTTGGGAGTTATGTTTTTGGTACATTTTCTCTGTCATTAGTAAGGGCATTTTCAATGCAGGATTGTAAAGAGTGATTTTTTAGGCCGCGGTGGTGGGGTGGGACCAGGTTGGTAACCTGGCTTTTGGGTAATGTCGCCCACTTTGTGGGTGGACAGTGGTTGGTAAACTGGTATTTGGTTGGTATAAGATATTGCTGCTTGAGTCTTAGTGACTAAGCATGTTGGTCTGTTAATGGTCAACAGCGATTCTGTTTGGTATTAAAGGTTAAAGTTCATTTCATAATTAAAATAGTTTTAAACCCAATAAAGGGGCCGCGGCCTAAACTTTTCCACAATCCTTGTTGTGTGTTTTATTTTATATTTTAGATATGTTCTTATGGTATGATGGGTGTTAATGGGGTGTACAATCCCATGTCAGGGCCACGAAAGAATAAAATAGAGAAGTGGCCCCATGGGATTGTCACCCCTAACACCCATTTGTTTAATAAATACATTTTACTCTTGATAGAGGGCTATGATAATTGTTAAGTACATGTCTCTCTATGGCTGCTTTGCTGGTTCTTTCTGTTTTGTGTTTCAGGTGACAAGCTGCCTGCTGTGGCTAGGAAGATTTACCTCAGCTGTAGAGCACTGGATTGGTGATAAATCCTTTGGTGGGAAACATCTAGCCAATGAGTGTAACCTTTTACTTTATATCCTCCCCTGTCACTGGGCGGAGTTAGCATTTACCTCAGGTCTTTCAGTTGGACTCACCTCTGGATTCTCCTCAGCCTTCCTTCTGGATCTTTTGACCTGCTCTTCCACCCTCCCTCCCCTTTATTTCCCCCCGTCGCGGTCCCCCTTTATGTGAGTAATGTCGCCCACTTTGTGGGTGGACAGTGCTCGGTACGCTGTTACTTGTTTTATATAAGATATTACTGCTTAAGTCTTAGTGAGTAAGCAAGTTGGTCTGTTATTGGTTACCAACAGTTCTGTTTGATATTCAAGGTCTATCTTTTTGGGTAATGTCGCCCACTTTGTGGGTGGACAGTGGTTGGTAAACTGGTATTTGGTTGGTATAAGATATTGCTGCTTGAGTCTTAGTGACTAAGCATGTTGGTCTGTTAATGGTTAACAGCGATTCTGTTTGGTATTAAAGGTTAAAGTTCATTTCATAATTAAAATTGTTTTAAACCCAATAAAGGGGCCGTGGCCTAAACTTTTCCACAATCCTTGTTGTGTGTTTTATTTTATATTTTAGGTATGTTCTTATGGTATGGTGGATGTTAATGGGGTGTACAATCCCATGGCTTTTACATTAAGGGGAATAGCTGGCAGAAGTAAAAATATCAGGAAGATGCCTGTAGCTGCAGCCATAATTCCAGTAGAACCACTTCAACCCAAGGACGTACCGGTACGTCCTATGGGAAGGAAGTTGTTAAAGTATTATTCAACTCAAAACCAAAAATTTTATATTTTGTAACTTACTAATCTCTAGATGTGGTGGCTGCATCAGTTTTTGTTTAGTTTTTTTTTCTGGCAGGTATCACACCTCCTGCATTAGATGCCTACACTCTGGATGAGAGAGAGCAGCAGAGACACTTGTGGACAGCAGCATTATCTGTCTGGCAGGAGGGGAGTGTTATATGTACTAGCAGATTTAAATACACTAAAAAAATTAAGCCAAAATCCATTTAACACTCTATAAGCAGTTACAGCGACAGTTTTTTTCCCTTTGGGATAATGTTTTTTCCTAAGTAAACAAAAGCTGGCCATTGTAAGTACCCCTATCGATGGTAAATGGTTTATCTCAACCTTCTAATTGCTACATCTGAAGGACAGCTTGTTCTTCTTCTTGTTTTTTCCCTTTGGGATAATGTTTTTTCCTAAGTAAACAAAAGCTGGCCATTGTAAGTACCCCTATCGATGGTAAATGGTTTATCTCAACCTTCTAATTGCTACATCTGAAGGACAGCTTGTTCTGTTGAAAAATAACAGACTTACTGGCTGGATCTCCAGATAAAAATAAAAAAATCCTAAAAATAAAACTGATGCAGCCATCACATCTAAGATTTGGCAAGCTTCAATATACAAACATGTTTGCTTTTGGGTTTAATACTTCCTTAGGCGCTTTGTTTACATCTCATGTTTTTTTTTTCTTATGATTAGTAAAGCAACTTAAGCTCTTGTTCACACTGGTGCGATTTGACATGCGATTTGACATGTCAAATCGCATGTCAAATCGGCTGCATTTGCCGGCAATTGCCGGAAATGGCACCGTCCTAATCAGTGCGACGCCGCATCTGCGGCACTGCACCAATTTCAAAAAGTAGTTTGTACTACTTTTTGCGATTTAGGCCCGCGATTTACATTGACATCTGTGCAGAAACTGCACAGATGTCTCTGTCATCACGGCCGAAATCGGGACTGACAAATGGGAGTGAAATCGTGAGAGTTCAGCTGAACTCGCATGGCTTCACTCCCGCAGGCCAGTGTGAACCTGGGCTTAAGCAACTTGAAGCAGCTTGATGCAACTTATTATCTCAACTTAGAAGCACCTGAATGCATTCTGAATTAGACTTGCCAATCTACTTGAGCCCTACATATGCTTAAGCCCAGGTTCACACTGACAGCCAGAATGAAATTGTGAGAGTTCCGCTGAACTCGCACAATTTCATTCCCGCATGTCAGTCCCAACTTCGGGGGCGATTTTAGAGACATCTGTGCGGGTTCCTGCACAGATGTCTATGGAAATCGCACCCCGAAGTTGCCAAAAAGTAGTACAGAAACTACTTTTGAGAATCAGTGCGGTGCCGCAAATGCGGCATTGCACCGATTTGGACGGTGCTATTGACAAGTGAAATCGCATGCCAAATCGCTCCAATGTGAACCAGGGCTAAAAGACAGAATTTGGCTGTCATGTTTATAGATTTTAGCAGTATATATAGATATATATTAGACATGTGCACACTGAAATATTTCGTTTCGGAATTTCGTTTTCGTTAGAAAAATAAATTTATTTAGTTACCCCCGAAATTCGTTTTTATTTATTTAGTTTTTCGTTAGAAATTGCATTCGTCCGAAAATCTGAATTAATTAAGGTCGAATCTGTCATTGAAGGCTTATGGTGTCTGTCAAATGTTCAAAGAAGATTCGACGGAGCATCGAAACTGTACGACGCTGCAATCATAAATTTCCGGTCGAATGTTCCGCCTACAAGCTATAGATGAATTCTATTGTATGACTAGTAATAATTATATTTTTTAATTACTATTACTAGTCAACAGGGATGAGCCGAACACCCCCCTGTTCGGTTCGCACCAGAACCTGCGAACAGACAAAATGTTAGTGTGAACTTTAGAACCCTATTAAATACAATGGACTCGAACGTTCGAAATCTAAAGTGTTAATTATAAAGGCTAATATGCAAGTTATTGTCCTAAAAAGTGTTTGGGAACCTGGGTCCTGCCCCAGGGGACATGTATCAATGCAAAAAAAAGTTTTAAAAACGGCCGTTTTTTCGGGAGCAGTGATTTTAATAATGCTTAAAATGAAAAAATAAAAGTGAAATATTCCTTTAAATTTCGTACCTGGGGGGTGTGTATGATATGCATGGAAAGTGGCGCATGTTTCCCGTGCTTAGAAGTGTCCCTGCAAAAAATGTCATTTTTGAAAGAAAAAAAGTCATTTAAAACTCACTCAATACATACAAAAGTCATTGATAAAAAAAAAAGCGTGGGGGTTCCCCAGAATTCAATTACCAGGCCCTTCAGGTCTGGAATGGATATTAAGGGGAACCCCACTGCAAATTTTAAAAAAAACTGACGTGGGGTTCCCCAAATATCCATTCCAGGCCCTTCAGATCTGGCATGGATTTTAAGGGAAACTCCACCCCAAATTTAAAAAAAAATGGCGTGGAGTCCCCCTAAAAATCCATACCAGACCCCTTATCCGAGCACGCAACCTGGCCGGCCGCAGGGGAAGAGGGGGGGACGAGAGAGCGGCCCCCCCTCCCTCCTGAACCGTACCAGGCCACATGCCCTCAACATGGGGAGGATGTCCCCATGTTGATGGGGACAAGGGCCTCATCCCCACAACCCTTGCCCGGTGGTTGTGGGGGTCTGCGGGCGGGGGGCTTATCGGAATCTGGAAGACCCCTTTAACAAAGGGGACCCCCAGATCCCAGCCCCCCCTATGTGAATTGGTAAGGGGTACATTGTACCCCTACCATTTCACGAAGAAAGCGTAAAAAAATGTTTAAAAAAACACACAAACACCTTGAAAAAGTCCTTTATTTAAAATAAACAAAAAAAAACATTCCAGCGGTGAAATCCAGTGTCCCGCGGCGATCCCGATGTCCAGCGCTGTCCTTCATTGGTTGTGCCTGAGCGGACCTGATGGGGAACTCCCTCTCAGTGTTTTAAATGTATAGACCCGCCCCTTCTAAAGTTCCCCATCAGGTCCGCTCAGCGGACCAGATGCGGAACATGAGAAGGGGCGGGTCTATACATGTATTACCAAAGTGAGAGCAGTTCCCCATCAGGTCCGCCTACTCGGTATGTCGGACCCGCCTACGTCATTGGCTTGAGCGGGGAACTTCCTTCACTGTGTAAATTTAAATTACACAGTGAAGGAAGTTCCCCGCTCAAGCCAATGACGTAGGCGGGTCCGACATACCGAGGGGGCGGACCTGATGGGGAACTGCTCTCACTTTGGTAATACATGTATAGACCCGCCCCTTCTCATGTTCCGCATCTGGTCCGCTGAGCGGACCTGATGGGGAACTCCCTCTCAGTGTTTTAAATGTATAGACCCGCCCCTTCTAAAGTTCCCCATCAGGTCCGCTCAGCGGACCAGATGCGGAACATGAGAAGGGGCGGGTCTATACATGTATTACCAAAGTGAGAGCAGTTCCCCATCAGGTCCGCCTACTCGGTATGTCGGACCCGCCTACGTCATTGGCTTGAGCGGGGAACTTCCTTCACTGTGTAAATTTAAATTACACAGTGAAGGAAGTTCCCCGCTCAAGCCAATGACGTAGGCGGGTCTGACATACCGAGGGGGCGGACCTGATGGGGAACTGCTCTCACTTTGGTAATACATGTATAGACCCGCCCCTTCTCATGTTCCGCATCTGGTCCGCTGAGCGGACCTGATGGGGAACTTTAGAAGGGGCGGGTCTATACATTTAAAATACTGAGAGGGAGTTCCCCATCAGGTCCGCTCAGGCACAACCAATGAAGGACAGCGCTGGACATCGGGATCGCCGCGGGACACTGGATTTCACCGCTGGAATGTTTTTTTTTTTTTTTAAATAAAGGACTTTTTCAAGGTGTTTGTGTGTTTTTTTAAACATTTTTTTACGCTTTCTTCATGAAATGGTAGGGGTACAATGTACCCCTTACCAATTCACATAGGGGGGGCCGGGATCTGGGGGTCCCCTTTGTTAAAGGGGTCTTCCAGATTCCGATAAGCCTCCCGCCCGCAGACCCCCACAGCCACCGGGCAAGGGTTGTGGGGATGAGGCCCTTGTCCCCATCAACATGGGGACATCCTCCCCATGTTGAGGGCATGTGGCCTGGTACGGTTCAGGAGGGAGGGGGGCCGCTCTCTCGTCCCCCCCTTTTCCCCTGCGGCCGGCCAGGTTGCGTGCTCGGATAAGGGGTCTGGTATGGATTTTTAGGGGGACTCCACGCCATTTTTTTTTTATTTGGGGTGGAGTTCCCCTTAAAATCCATGCCAGATCTGAAAGGCCTGGAATGGATATTTGGGGGAACCCCACGTCAATTTTTTTTTAAATTTGCGGCGGGGTTCCCCTTAATATCCATTCCAGACCTGAAGGGCCTGGTAATTGAATTCTGGGGAACCCCCACGCTTTTTTTTTTTTTTTTTATCAATGACTTTTGTATGTATTGCCGGGAGCCGACAATTCATTAATAGCCGCAAATGAGTTTTAAATGACTTTTTTTCTTTCAAAAATGACATTTTTTGCAGGGACAGTTCTAAGCACGGGAAACATGCGCCACTTCACATGCATATCATACACACCCCCCAGGTACAAAATTTAAAGGAATATTTCACTTTTATTTTTTTTATTTTAAGCATTATTAAAATCACTGCTCCCGAAAAAACTGCCATTTTTAAAACTTCTTTTTGCATTGATACATGTCCCCTGGGACAGGACCCGGGTCCCCAAACACTTTTTAGGACAATAACTTGCATATAAGCCTTTATAATTAGCACTTTAGATTTCTCCCATAGATTTTTCGAATTTGCCGAGTTAGTTCTAGCTATTTTACTGCTCCTCCTCTTTGGTTACAATCAGCCAATAACATTCATCATCATCATTTTTTTATTTTACTTCCCCCACCCAATTCCAGCAGTGATCTTTTCTCTCTATGTCAAATCTTTTCTCTCTATAATGTCGAATCTTTTCTCTCTATAATGTCAAATCTTTTCTCTCTATGTCAAATCTTTTCTCTCTATAATGTCGAATCTTTTCTCTCTATGTAGAATAATCTTGGACTAATAGAGTTAAGGTTAGGCACATTCGACCACAGGTTCGATGGACACAGATTGTTATTGTCAGCCTCATGTCGAATCTCCTATCTATATCGAACTGTTGTTGCAACGAAAACGAAAATTAAGCATTTTTTTGTGTCGGATCTTTCGGTTTTCGGATTCTGCATTTTCGTTTTCGTTTGTTAAAACGATAACGAAAATACCTGAAATTCGGACGAAAATGCATTCGGATGAAAACGAATGCACATGTCTAATATATATCTATATATAAATATATAGATATATATCTATATATATATATATATATACAGTATATACATACCGGTATATAGATATATATCTATATATATATATATATATATTGTGACAGCAGGAAGGTAAAGTCACCTGGTTGCATCCAGGGGGGTAGATATATTTCTCCCAGATTCAGGCTTTATGCTGACTTATACAACTAGGGTGGAGAGTTGTATAAGCCCAGCTGAGGCTAGTAGGCTCATGGATGACTCATACCTCTAGGGAGAGTGTGGGGCGTCGTACAGACAGGGAGTTGATGAGGCCAGCTGAAGCTTGTCAGCTCATTTAGGCCTCTATAAGAACTCCCAGATTCATTAGGTGTTAGCTCATGCCTGGACCCAGACCTGTGTGGACTGTCTAGGGAGAGTGAACCCCTGTGCGGTGAGGCAAAGCCTGTGTGGCTATTTGTTTGGACTTTTACTAAACCAGGGACTTAGGGACTAGGACAGCACCAGGCTGATCCCAGTTGTTAGTTTAGGAAACCTGCATGTTTAGTCAGAGGTCAAACTGACCAGGATTTATTTTGTTTATGTTTCTTTTTGGCTTTGCTGTGTTTTTGTCACTGTACATAGAGAAATAAACCGCACCTTTTGATTTTGAAAACCACAACCTCCGTCTGCTGGCCCTGTTTTTGTGTGGGGAGCCCAACCAGGGGGTCACACACACCCGCTACTGAGTTAACCCCCTCACAGTTGGTGGAGAACCAGTGGCAGTTTTTTTTAAGCCAGCATGGAGGAGATACTGAAACAGCTGGCTCTAGCAAATGCCAATCAACAGCAGACAAATGCAGGTTTGCAAAGGAGCCTTGCAGCCCAGCAGCAAGCTCATCAACAAGCCCAGCAGCAATCTGAGGCCCGCTTCATAGACCTGTTACAGAAGCAAGAGCAGAGACTACAACAAATGGAAGCAGTAATGCAGCAACGTCCGCAGACCAGTGAGGAAAGCCGTCCCACTAATACCGCGTCCTTTGGGGTGAGTCGTTTATTGACAAAAATGACTGGAGAGGATGATCCAGAGGTATTTTTGACCACATTTGAAAGGACTGCTGAAAGAGAAAAGTGGCCTGAGGAGCAGTGGGCTGGACTGGTGGCTCCTCTGTTAACTGGTGAATCGCAGAAGGCTTACTATGACCTAGAGCCTGACCAAGCAAAAGACTATGTGATGCTAAAAGCTGAAATATTGGCAAGGCTGGGTGTCACCCTGGCTGTCCGGGCTCAGCGTGTGCATAACTGGACTTTCCAGCTTGGAAAACCCCCCAGGTCTCAAATGTATGATCTCATTCACCTGAGCAGGAAGTGACTACAGTGTGTTTCGAGACCCCCAAAGGTACCCTCTCTCATCCAGTGGGGTTAGTATCTCAATTACCGCATGATGCCATTGTGGGAAGAGATTTTCCGAAGTTCTGGGAACTGTGGGATGATCCTGAGCCCCCCACTGGTGCCCCTATGTACCAGGAATGTGATAGCCAGAACTCCTCTGAGAGTGGTGAGGACTCTCCAGAATTTCCCTTGTCAGTATTGGCAGGGGAGACTCAAGAAACTGGAGAGGAGCCCACCTCCTCAGACGAAAACCTACCGTCTGTGGAGTTTTCTGATCTGGAGGTTCACAGGGAAAATTTTGCCACAGAACAGTTAAAAGACCCCGCCCTAATAAAGGCACGGGAAAACGTAGTGGAAATAGATGGCGAGTTAGTGAACCCAGATAATACCTGCACTTACCCATACTTCAGCGTAGAGAAGGACCTACTGTATCGGGTGGCAAAAAGGGCAGAAGAAACCGTTGAGCAGCTTGTGGTGCCCAAACCTTACAGGAAGTTGGTGTTGGAGTTGGCCCATGGGCACATTCTTGGAGGTCATCTGGGGACAGAGAAAACCCGAGAGAGGGTATTACAGAGATTCTATTGGCCTGGGGTGATGAAGGACATAGAAAATTATTGTTCCTCCTGCCCTGTGTGTCAGAGGTCGGCCCCGATGCCACATTTCCGTAGCCCGCTGGTCCCTCTACCCATCATTGAGGTCCCGTTTGAGAGAATCGCAATGGATTTGGTAGGTCCTATAATCAAGTCCGCTAGGGGGCACCAGTACATATTGGTTATAATGGACTATGCCACCCGTTATCCAGAAGCGATCCCTCTCAGAAATACCTCGGCCAAAACCATAGCCAAAGAGCTATCTCTTGTTTTTAGCCGGGCACGGTGGCGTGTGTCTGTAATCGCAGCTACTTGGGAGGCCAAGGCTGTCGGATTGCTTGAGTCCAGGAGTTCTGGTCTACCCTGTGCTATGTCAATTGGGTGTCCACACTAAGTTCAGTATCAATATGGTGGCTCTAGGGGAGCCTGGGGCCGCCAGGTTGTCCTAAGGAGGGGTGAACCGGTCCAGATCGGAAGTATGCTGCGGCTTACCTGGATGACGTAATTGTCCATAGCACAGATTGGGCCTCACATCTGCCAAAAGTGCAAGCAGTCCTAGACTCTATCCGGGAAGCGGGGTTTACGGCTAACCCCAAGAAGTGTACCATTGGGCAGGAGGAGGCCAAATATCTTGGGTACACCATTGGCAGGGGAGTGATAAAACCCCAACTCAACAAAGTCGAGGCCATCCAGAGTTGGCCACGTCCCAACAGCAAGAAGCAGGTACGGGCCTTTCTGGGAATCGCGGGTTATTATCGGCGCTTCATTCCCCACTTTGCTTCTAAGGCTGTGCCCCTAACCAACCTGACGAAAGGGAAAGGGTCGGTCATGATTAAATGGACCCCCGAGGCTGAGGCAGCATTCCAATTCTTGAAACAAGCCTTATGTAGCCAGCCAGTGTTGTACTCACCCGACTTCTCTAAAGACTTTGTCGTACAAAGTGATGCGTCAGATGTGGGGTTAGGAGCAGTATTGTCCCAGGTCTGGAACGGGGAAGAGCACCCAGTCATTTACCTCAGCAGGAAGTTGAAGTCCCATGAGGTAAATTACGCCACGGTTGAAAAGGAGTGTTTAGCGGTGAAGTGGGCTCTAGATTCCCTTCGGTACTATCTGCTAGGTAGGCACTTTGACATGGTTACGGATCACGCTCCGTTAAAGTGGATGGCTCAAAACAAGGAGACAAATAGAAGAGTGAATAGGTGGTTCCTGGCCCTACAGGAATTCAACTTCACAGTAAAGCATCGCCCTGGCGTTCAAATGGGGAATGTGGATGCTTTGTCTCGAGTACATGAATGCCTGATTGCTGGTGTTCCAACCCCAAGGTTAAAACAAGAGGGGGGGGTATGTGACAGCAGGAAGGTAAAGTCACCTGGTTGCATCCAGGGGGGTAGATATATTTCTCCCAGATTCAGGCTTTATGCTGACTTATACAACTAGGGTGGAGAGTTGTATAAGCCCAGCTGAGGCTAGTAGGCTCATGGATGACTCATACCTCTAGGGAGAGTGTGGGGCGTCGTACAGACAGGGAGTTGATGAGGCCAGCTGAAGCTTGTCAGCTCATTTAGGCCTCTATAAGAACTCCCAGATTCATTAGGTGTTAGCTCATGCCTGGACCCAGACCTGTGTGGACTGTCTAGGGAGAGTGAACCCCTGTGCGGTGAGGCAAAGCCTGTGTGGCTATTTGTTTGGACTTTTACTAAACCAGGGACTTAGGGACTAGGACAGCACCAGGCTGATCCCAGTTGTTAGTTTAGGAAACCTGCATGTTTAGTCAGAGGTCAAACTGACCAGGATTTATTTTGTTTATGTTTCTTTTTGGCTTTGCTGTGTTTTTGTCACTGTACATAGAGAAATAAACCGCACCTTTTGATTTTGAAAACCACAACCTCCGTCTGCTGGCCCTGTTTTTGTGTGGGGAGCCCAACCAGGGGGTCACACACACCCGCTACTGAGTTAACCCCCTCACAATATATATATATATTGTTTTGTGTATATTTGGATGAAAAACGTATTTACAAATTTTTAAAAGAAAAGCCCCACCCCCATCCCTGTTATATGCAACAAAAAAGAGAGATTCACCTGTAGCACTACCCCCGTAGGAGCTGCTGGTTTAGATTTGGGCTTGCCGTTACCTTACTGTTCTGTATGCTCGTCTCAGGGGTTCTCCTCGAAGAGTTGCCCAGAAGAAGTTTGCACCAACACAAAGTCTCTTTCAAGGGTTTTATTGAATAAAGTTTCCAACAGAGGGGGTTGAAGGTATGGGGAGGACTCAGGTACCTTTGTTGCGGATCACAGGAATTTTCCTAGATCCAGAGGAACAACTGTCTCCACTCTGGACTCAGCAACCACCGGATAGGCCCAATCTCACCCGCCTAGCAACCGGTGCGTAGCTCGATCACATATAGTCTCTGCCACAGACTTGGTGAAAATAGAACAGTCTCTGCCACAGACTTGGTAAAAATAGAACAGTCTCCGCCACAGACTTGGTAAAAATAGAACAGTCTCTGCCACAGACTTGGTGTAACCCTTCCCTGGGTTACCTTCTGAATAAATACCACAGCTCTCAGTGCCAGGATCTTCCAGCTGTTCCGGCAGCACTGTGAGGTAGATTATGATCCGGATGCGTCCTCCAATTGAGTCCTCAATTGCTTGGTCCCTTCCAGCAGGTAAGGCGACACAGGATCATCCCCAGATCAGTAGGCCCCCAGTAACTCCTGGGCCTACATCTCAGTAACAGGCCAACGTGGCTCCGAGGCGGAAACTGCCAGCACCTCCCTGAGGCCATGAGGGCCCTCAGGTCGGGATCGGGCGGGTGGTGCCCACCACCAACGAAGGACGACCCCACAAAATGGTACTGTCTCTTAAGTACCCTCTCCCAGAATGCACAGCGGGTTGACCACGCCCCTGAGCCGCTTCTGAGAAAGAGATACCCATTGCATTCAGCCTGTTGCCTTTCCTATCCTTACCAGTGGTGACAGCGACACCCACTGTCAGGAGGAAAATCATGCAACCAGCTGAACTGAAACAGAGTATCATTTCTAACACAATCCTTCTGAGCCAAACTATTGCTCAGACAACTATAATTTTAAACACATAGCGCCCACTCATTGGGAGCAGGGCGCTACACACCCTTTGGGACTTTAAATGAGTTGGACACCATTGGGTCAATAAACATTGTAGCAGTAATGCAGTATAAAGTAGATACGTTTATTCAGATACGAGTAATGCAATGCATGCATAGATATCAACAGTGGCCAATTCTAAAATGACATACATATAAATAGACAATTGGTACATGTATAGTAAAGGACATGGGATACACAGGCATCTAATGTACCCGACATGACATGTTTCGTGAGAACCAGCTCGCTCTTCAGGGGTGGAATGCGTGTACAACTGTATCTAGGATGGAAGAATAAAGGTGGGTATGTGGTATAATGTTGGTGGAATGAGTATAAGGTATAGGGAGCCGTGGTATAGGATCCCATACTCACCACTAAATAGGGCCAAAACAGCAGGTGTGTGGTTCCCAGAGGCAGCAGCAGGTGTCTCACCCAGGAGCCGAAGATGCGGAGCTAAAAGGGACAACGGTAGGGCAAAATAGAGGACAGACACAGTGTGGATGTGAGGAAGTGTTATTTGTTATTTACAAATTTGTATGCGTGGATCACAAAAATGCCACAGGTAGCTTCCACGTAAGGCCCTTTTGCTTACATTAGCTTATGAAGCAGGTGATACATCCCAGTGTGAGCAGCTATCACATACATGGCAGCTTCCCAGCACAGACACGTCCCGCTCTGAGTAGTGGTCTACCTCTGTCCACCAGTCAACTAATCACAGTTGGTCTTAATTACCTCCAGTTTCCTAACCAGAGAATAGAGAAGAATTTGTCTCTGCCATAGAGATAGATTCTAAAGTGGCAGTAAGACCCCTTTCACGCTAGGTCGTTTTGCAGGCGCTATTGCGTGAAAAATAGCGCCTGCAAACCGACCTGAAACAGCCGCTGCTGTGTCTCCAGTGTGAAAGCCCTGACGGCTTTCACACTGGAGCGATGCGCTAGCAGGATAGTAAAAAAAGTCCTGCTAGCAGCATCTTTGGAGCGGTGAAGGAGCGGTGTGTATATCGCTCCTCCACCGCTCCTGCCCATTGAAATCAATGGGGCACCGCAATCTATACCGCCGGCAAAGCGCCTCTGCAGAGGCGCTTTGTGGTGGTTTTTAACCCTTTCTCGCCCGCTAGCAGGGGTAAAACCGCCCCGCTAGCGATCGAATGGCGCAGAGAAATTGGCGGTAAAGCGCCGCTAAAAATAGCGGCGCTTTACCACCGACGCACCTCCCGCCCCAGTGTGAAAGGGGCCTTAGAACTACCTGAATTTTCCACATGTATCAGTAGTGTTACCGACATTGGCACAAATGCTTTTATCTAAATTAGGAGCAGGTAGTTCTTAAGGAATTACTGCCAGAAAACTGTCATTATGGGCATTTTTTACTTTCTGACACTGTTTTAGAAGGCACCTAGGATTTACAAAACCCAGGCTGATTTAATAAAGGCAAATAGGCTGTTCACTTTGCAAGGGAATTTTCCTGAGTGCTTAACCACTTGACCACTGGGCACTTAAACCCACTTAATAACCAGACCAATTTTCAGCTTTCGGTGCTCTCACATTTTGAATGACAATTAATCAGTCATACAACACTGTACCCGTATGAAATTTTTGTCCTTTGTTTTACACAAATAGAGCTTTCTTTTGGTGGTATTTATTCACCGTTGGGTTTTTTATTTTTTGCGCTATAAGAGAAAAAAGACTGAAAATTCTGGAAAAAAAATATTTTTTCTTTGTTTCTGTTATAAAATTTATCAAATTAGTAATTTTTCTTCATAAATTTTGGTAAAAATTTATACTGCTACATATCTTTGGTAAAAATAAGTATGAATTGGTGTATATTATTTGGTCTTTGTGAAAGTTATAGAGTCCACAAGCTATGGTGCCAATATCTGAAAATTGATCACACCTGAAGTACTGACGGCCTATCTCATTTCTTGAGACCCCAACATGCCAGAAAAGTACAAATTCCCCCCAAATGACCCCTTTTTGGAAAGAAGACCTTCCAAGGTATTTAGAAAGAGGCATTGTGAGTTTTTTGAAGTTGTAATTTTTTCCCACAATTCTTTGCAAAATCAAGTTTTTTTTTTTCGTTTTTTTTTTCTTTACAAAATTGTCATATTAGCAGGTTATTTCTCACACACAGCATATGCATACCACAAATTACATCCCAAAACACATTCTGCTATTACTCCCGAGTATGGCGATACCACATGTGTGAGACTTTTACACAGTGTGGTCACATACAGAGGCCCAACATTTAGGGAGCACCTTCAGGCGTTCTGGAGCACCCAGGCCAATTCTGACATTTCTCTCCTACATGTAAAAATCATCATTTGTTTGCTAGAAAATTACATAGAACCCCAAAACATTTTATATGTTTTTTTAGCAAAGACCTTAGAGAATACAATTGTGGTCGTTGCAACTTTTTATCTCGCTCTGTATTTGTGCAGCAATTTTTATTTTTGTGCTTAAAAAAAAAACAGTAAAGTTAGCCGAATGTTTTTGCATAATGTGAAAGATGAAGTTACGCTGAGTAAATAGATACCTAACATGTCACCCTTCAAAATTGCACACGCTCGTGGAATGGCGCCAAACTTCGCTACTTAAAAATCCCCATAGGCAACGCTTTAAATATTTTTACTGGTTACATGTTTTGAGTTACAGAGGAGGTCTAGGGCCAAAATTATTGCTCTCGCTCTAACGTTTGCAGAGATACCTCACATGTGTGGTTTGAACACCGTTTTCATATGTGGGTGGGACTTATGTATGCGTTCGTTTCTGTATGCTAACTCGCGGGGACAGGGGCGCTTTAAAAAATATATATATATTTTATTGTTAATTTTACTTTATTTATTTTAGTTTGACACGTTTTTCCGCAAAAATAAATTTTTTGATCACTTTTATTCCTATTACAAGGAACGTAAACATCCCTTGTAATAGCAATATGGCATGACAGGTCCTCTTTACAGTGAGATATGGGGTCAATAAGACCCCACATCTCACCTCTAGGCTGGGAAGCCTGAAATAAAAAAAACAATCCTGGCTTCGATCGCAGCGGTGAGTCGGTAGAAGTACCGGAGGGCAGCGGGAGGGGGGGGATGTCCCCTCTCACCTCCCGTAAGAATGATCAAGCGGTGGAACAGCCGCTATGATTCTTCTTATAGTGTAGGGAATTGCCGGCTGAAAAAGCTGATATCTGAATGATGCCTGTAGCTGCAGGCATCATTCAGATATCCCCTCACAAAGTCAAGGATGTCATATGACGGCCGGTGGGCGGGAAGTGGTTATTGCAGGGTATTGCAGGGTATTGCGGAGTATTGCGGAGTATGGCAGGGTATTGCGGAGTATGGCAGGGCATTGCGGAGTATTGCACAGTATGGGCAGAGTATTGCAGAGTATTGCACAGTATGGGTAGGGTATTGCAGAGTATTGCACAGTATGGGCAGGATATTGCAGAGTATTGCACAGTATGGGCAGAGTATTGGCAGGGTATTGCACAGTATGGGCAGGGATGGCTGAGCATGGGTGGGTGGATGGCTGGATCTGTGACTGCAATTGTCACAGATCCAGCCCACAGTGCTGCTGCCATCTGCTCTCTCCCCCTCCCCTTTTACACTGTACCGATCGGTACAGAGAGGGGAGAGAGGAACCGGTGTCATCACATGACGCCGGTCTGTTTACAAGTAATCACTCCGTCATTTGACGGAGCGATCACGTGGTAAACGGCCTCTATCAGCGGCGATTTACCGTGATCCGTGATGCGCCGGGTCCTCTGGACCCGTCGGTCACGGAGACTCCCGTGTGCACGCCCCAAGGGGCCCGTGGGAACGCGATTCTGGGAGGACTTTATATAACGCCCTCCCAGAGTTAAGGGACCACCCTGTCGCCGTTATTCAGCGGTGGGCAGTGGTTAAGTGGTTAATGAATGTGGTGAAAACACCATTTGTGCTAGCACATCATTGGATGATGGAAATCAGCAAAGCTTCACCTCATTTACCAAGATCTGAGAAAAATTCCCCTGCAAAGTGAACCGTCTATTTGCCTTTACTTGTATTTAGTAAATTACTCAACAGTCACAGTTAATTCAATAAGGCAGAGCAAAGTGTAATAATGATGTGCCCAGTGTACCGGTGTAGTGTAACCAATCCTATTCCAGTTTATTATACTCTGATCACAGAAAAGGAAATTCTTGGGTTATTACACATTGCCTAGAAGTTTACATTGACAGTCAAGGAAGTGACTTAACGTTTTATTATATTGGACAAGATAAGCACAATTTTCTCACTACGCATCAGCTGCTTTTCTTTGAAATGTAACTGTATAGTTTCTTATCTTATTACTGGCATACAGGTTTTCTTTTTTTTATATATTTTTTTTGTTCTATCTTCTATAAAATGTTTAAGCTTGATAAAATATTTTTTGTTTCAACAATTGAGGACTCAGAATGGTCTCAATGGTTTCATTACTGCATTGTTCCCTGTGTAAGAACTTGCCATTCACTTTTTGTCTGAGATCAACTTGCATCCCACTCGCTCCATGTGTTACTGATTTTATACATTAGTAGCATAATGTATTAAAATTCAGAATTTATCAGAGGCTTTGAAGTAGACGTTTCAATCTGTGATCTGTATACAACAGCTTTTAATGTTAGTCTCTGTCAGCCATGCATGGAGTGGAATTTCAGGAATACTTTTCTAAAAGGAAATAAAAGAAATAACTGTATCCTAGTCTTTTTAATGGATGAATTACATTTTCTTAGATGGTAAATAGAGTGAGTGTCTATGAGAGCAGTGTCTAAAGGAAACTTTTTTTAAATGCAACATTACTATAAATATAAACATAGAAATTTCCAAATGAATATGCAGTAGAGATATCCCTCCAAAAACGCTGCTGGTCTTTTAAACCAACTGACATACACATGTAGCGCTACCCCCAGAGGAGCCGCTTAAGTTTGTTCAGTCCGTTACTCTGCCTCCCAACCCCAGTAACAGTCTCAGCCCCCTCTGGCACACCTGGCAATAGTGTAAGTGCAACAACCAATGAGAAACACTTAAGTTATGATAAAACAAATAAATTGTCTTTACTGAAATATTTCTGTGGAAAGGTAACAAACAGTACCAATATATATGTTCAAGGAATGTATCACGTACCTGGTAGCAGAGCCTGACTCAGGGCCCCTGATAGTGTAGACAGGAGGGGCAGGAGTGCAGAGTCGCACGAGTGCCTGGAAATCTTGCTAGCAGCAGGGCAGGTGTCCTCGCTGGGCAGGAGAAGTCATCAGATGGCTTCAACAAGTAGGCAAGTAGGCAGGCAGCTGGTGCTGGTGACAGCAGGCAGGGTAGCAGGGTCAGGCAGGCCGGGTCATAAACAGACGGGAAAAATCGGGTACAGGTCACAGACAGGAAGGTGGTCAGGAGGCAAGTCAGGTCTGGAACCGATCAGTGGAACTGGAGCCAAAGGAGCAGACAGAAGACTGGTCAGTGGACTAACCAAGGTCGATGCAGGTGAAGTTCAGGGAATGGTCAAGACAAGCCGCGTTGATAACTGGAAGCAGGATACAGGTTCGCAGGATAACAGATACACAGGAGGCTAAAGACAAGGCAGCATTGATTCTGAGCACTGGCTGGGTTTAAATAGTCTGTTTGGTGCCAGCATCTGTCACAGGTGCACGCAAGCGCCAGCGCGCACGGGGACGCGCGACGGCTCGTGTGTGCGCGCGCAAGTTCGCGCATGCGCTTATCTATTAGCCAGTGCCCAATTCTTGCAAGCATAAAAGGTAATCAGTTTTAGCGTGTGCCTGGGAGTTCTTCCAGAGAAATAATTCTGTTTGCTGGTATGTGCATTCTGCGAGAATGCAATGGGAGAGCAATAACTGAGGTTATGAGGAATATAGCTCAATACTATATTCAGACTGCTTTCAGGGGATTCAAAACCTTAGAACATGGATATGCAATTAGCGGACCTCCAGCTGTTGCAAAACTACAAGTCCCATCATGCCTCTGCCTCTGGGTGTCATGCTTGCTGCTGTCAGAGTCTCGCTATGCCTCATGGGACTTGTAGTTTGGCAACAGCTGGAGGTCCGCTAATTGCATATCCCTGCCTTAGAATAACCCCAAGAGCAGAGGCACACTTACATGGCAAATAAATCCCAAAATGGCAATCTGTATCAGATTGGTTACTTTTACTCAGGTTGGCTCTATGAGTCCAAGCAGGAGGAGAGCAGAGGAATGACCCTATTTGTGTCAGGCCTCTCTCTTCTGTCCCCTGACACCACAAGCCCAACTTTAAACACTTTATTCAAATCAACATGTAATGGCTTAACTTCCTACATTAACTGTCCCACACACCCACTGCATACACAGAGCCCTGAATATGTGTGTGCGGGTCTGTATGGCACTAGTAGCTTCAGTCCTTTTGAAGAACAGATAAAACTTTGTGTCTTCAGCTAGCCACTTTCATTGGTGCCAAACAACACAACTTGCCCTCATTGTCAAGTGAAGAAGGCAGAATATTTCTCAGCAAGGTGAAAGGACATTGGTGTCTGTATACAGTGTCCCTGAATATGGATGGCCCTATCCTGTAGCCCTGTGGCACTACAAGTGTCAGCAATGTCCATTTAACTTCTTCTGTGGTTCAGTGTCCCTGTTTCCCGCAAATGGGCAAAAGCCCTTTCACTCAACCCTGCGGTCAAGGCCCAAACGAACATCCTGGAACAGCAGGCTCTCCTGGCGACCCGACTAGTCACCTCACACCAAAACGCTTTACTGTCGGTGCAGGTGCGCCTGGATGTGCACCTGGGATCCCCCTCTCTCAGGCTGGATGTCCCAACTGGCGGTGGAGGCCTAAATTGCGCAGTGAAATCACCTGAGAGATAGCATCTCTCCCTCAGGTCTGATCTCTTCCTCTGCCTTGTGCTGTCTGAATTCTCCGCAAGAAATCAAATGGAGTTTTTCCTTTCCTGCCCTCAGAGCATGCTGGTCTTTTGTAGTTCCATACAACTCAATCTGAATGTGAAACCCGAGTCCTGGAACTACAATTCCCTGTATACTTTGCTTCCTGGTGTTAATCACTCTTTTGGCAGGATGTGATGACACAGAGTTTTAGCTGGCACTAGAGGGAAACAGTTTCATTGTAACAATGTTGCAGAGTGTCTTTTGATACTGCAGGTAACATAGCCAGCTCCCTGCTACTACACACAGTTACAGAAATGTTCCACAGAACATGATTTACCTCACAATTCTGCCGATATATCTTCACCTGTGCACCCTGCTATATAAGGTTCCGGTACCCCAACAAGCAGCCTAGATGCCCCGCTCATGTGTTTAGTTTAGTTTTCTAATATAAAAATACTGAATAGGATTGAACACTTGACTTTCTGGTAACCTAACCTGCTAAAGTTGCCATGGAAACACAAAAACCCATAGAAAATACAGATTTTTTTTGTTTACTAGAGCAACCAATTTCAGTGTTCACCCTCAAAATTCTTCTCTAAAATGCAACCATTCTTTTGTTTCCTATAGATTGCTGCAATAGCGGGTTTGTTTAAAAGTAGGTCTTATGCCCCATACACACGATCGTTTTTCATGCCGTTAAAAATGCCATTTTTAAAAATGGGCATTAAAACCGATCGTGTGTATGCTCCAGAGCATTTTTAACGACGTGAAAAACGGCCATTAAAAATTTCAAACATGCTCTATTTTTTCATGTCGTTTTTCATGTCGTTTTTTTTAACGACGTGAAAAAAGATAGTGTGTATGCTTTTACGAGGTGAAAAAAAACGCACATGCTCAGAATCAAGTATGAGACGGGAGCGCTCGTTCTGGTAAAACTAGCGTTCGTAATGGAGATAGCACATTTGTCACGCTGTAACGGACTGAAAAGCACGAGGCTGAAAAGCGCGAATCGTCGCTCAACAAACTTTACTAACATGAAGGGTGGCGCCATCCGAACAGAACTTCCCCTTTATAGTGTCGTCGTACGTGTTGTACGTCACTGCGCATTGCTTGAACGTTTTTTAAAATGATCGTGTGTACGCAAGACAGGCTTGAGAGGAAACATGGAAAAAAAACGTCGAGAAAAACGTCGGTTTAAAAAATGGCATGAAAAACGATCGCGTGTACGCCGCATAAGCTTTAACTAGATGGTATTTAGTTTGCTGAAGCATTGGCATTGAATTTCTAAAGGCAAACTAGGCTGTTCTCTTTGTAATTGATGTTGCACTTTGCAAGGGAATGTTCCCCAGAGCTCAATGACTATGGTGACATTTTTTATTTTGCAAAAAAATACCAAATCATTCAAGGGGGAAAAAAACAGTTTTTGCTTGAAAATGATTGGATGATGGAAGTCAGCAGAGCTTCACTTCATTCACTAAGCTCTGGGGAAAATTCTCTTGCAAAGTGCAATTTCACCTGCAAAGTGAACAATCTTTTTTTCAACCCTACTCTGTATCTTAAACAATTGCCATGTTTTTTCCTTTAATAAGATAAGCTTTTTTTAACTCAGAACTGCTAATCCCCTCTAGCCTCTTCTAGTTACTGTATTTATCAGCGTAATAACATGCACAGGCGTATAACACGCACCCTAATTTTAAGAGAATGAAGTATCAGGAAAAAAACTTTTCACAGACCCCTTGGCATTACACAGACCCCTGAGATCAAGGCCACACTCATACAGATATTGAACACCTCATCCCAATTGGTTATAAAGAGAAAAAATTTGGGGGGTTGAGCATCCACATGCTCTGGGATTTTAACGGTGTTCATGAAAAATGGCTCAAAGGAGAAATTGGATAAAATTTAACAATGTTTATTAGGAAAAAGATGAATAAAAAGAGAAAAAACATGCAAATTACACACAAACCATCAACATAAAATAACAAAATGGTCAAAGCATATGACAAACTATCGCTGGAGGTCACTCTACTAGTTTCGCTCAAAGAGAGCTTCTTCAGGAGTTTGACAATTAGCGTAGGTCATACTGAAAAAAAAAATTTGCACGTATCAAATAACAATAAATATATAAGTGAGTCCGTTATACAAAAGCACAGAGAACATTGAATTTTAATATATAATCAATAACAGCAGAATTGATAAATTGTACAAAATGAAAACAAAGAATTTATATTGTAAATTGTTACTTCATATTGGGTAAGCTTCCGTCCATTCAGCTCTCTCTTGGACATGCATCATTGTTACTTTACCAGTGATCCATTGCTTGGGCTTGATAAACTCTGCTCTTCAAACAATTATATTGGCACTACATACTTCACACTTGTCGAGCCTTTAGGTGCATATTGTTTTTTTCTTTTCATGGTTTGATACCAATTTAAATATCCATACCACTACAGCCATTTATTTCTTTTATCACCTAATTTTTAGGGTTCATTTTCCCTTGTGCTCTCTATAGTCGGGATGTCTTTTTTGGTGGTCTCCCTGTTCTTCAGCGGTCGGTCCTGTTTACATTGAGGAAATTTCTATTGTATCCTTATGACCTTTATATATACACGCAACTCTTGTGGTGAGTTATATTCTGCTGTTCGGGTCATGACTATTGATATATTTACAATATAAATTCTTTGTTTTCATTTTGTACAATTTATCAATTCTGCTGTTATTGATTACATATTAAAATTCAATGTTCTCTGTGCTTTTGTATAACGGACTCACTTATATATTTATTGTTATTTGATACGTGCAAATTTTTTTTTTCAGTATGACCTACGCTTATTGTCAAACTCCTGAAGAAGCTCTCTTTGAGCGAAACTAGTAGAGTGACCTCCAGCGATAGTTTGTCATATGCTTTGACCATTTTGTTATTTTATGTTGATGGTCTGTGTGTAATTTGCATGTTTTTCCTCTTTTTATTCATCTTTTTCCTAATAAACATTGTTAAATTTTATCCAATTTCTCCTTTGAGACATTTTTCATGAACACCGTTAAAATCCCAGAGCATGTGGATGCTCAACCCCCCAATTTTTTCTCATTACACAGACCCCCTTTACATTACACAGACTCCTGCAAGTACACTATGCAGACCCCCGCACATTACACAGACCCACCGCACATTGCACAGACCTCCAGTCTCCTGGGACAACACTGCCAGCATACTCTAGTTACAGTCCCTTCTCATAGATTCTTCCTACAATGTGTCACTGTCATTGTAAACCAAAGCCTGCAAATACATCATTAGCATCTTTTTTTCTGACTGGTCACATGGTCGCTCTCTTCTGATGTTGCACGTGACCGCTCTTCTCCTCCAATCTAAAGCTACACTCAGAGGAGGAGCGGAAGGAGGAGAAATCTATGTGAAGGGGTTGGCAGTGATTTTTTTCATCTTTAGAATACGCCGGTGGGATGTCCCAGGGCCAGGAAAGGCGGGGTGGCCGGCATGACACCCTCTCAATGTGTGGCACCCAGGGCAGACTGCCCAATCCCCACCCTCTCCCTCCGTTGGTAAAAAAAGAAATATTGGCGTATAACACGCTTTTGTTCTCTGTTTTCAGGGGATAAAAGTGCGTGTTATACACGGATAAATACAGCATTTCCTTTCTACTTGTACTTCTCTAGCTCTGGAATCACAGCATTGTTCTGCATTGGTTTAATGATGGTGTTAACAGTGGACCATGCCTGTGCAACATGTTATAGTTGTCATCCTATAATAGGAAATTGTAGCAGGCATTTTGTAATGCAATTCTCCTTTTGGCCACAAGATGGAAACAGAGAGATGCTGATTTGTCCTTCCAGAAAACTCAGAAACACAAAGCACACTGGGAAAAAGGGGAGTTTCGGGAAGTGCTGAGGTAAATGAGGAGAGGGAAGTACTGAGGAAAAAGAGGAAGAGAGTGCTGACAGGAGACAGAGGAGAGGAGATTGCTTAAAAGAGAGGGAGATACCAAGGCTCAAAAAGTCCTTTGCTGGGACACAGTGACACTGAACAGTGAGGAAAGAAGGAGTGTGAAAGGAGAACTGTGCGTCCATGAGGGACAACCAGGCAGTCCAGCACCCTCCCAGACAAGTGAGCCAAAGCCACAAAAGCCCCTGGAGTTGTGCCAGCCTGGGCTCCTGAAGCAGGGGAGATATATGTGCTGCCCCAGCATCTTAAGGCTGCCGAGAACTGTACGGAGGACAGTGTGGTGAGAGGACGGGTGCCACCTTAGAGAGAGAGAGAGAGAGACTGAGCCAGAGAGGGGAGGCTGAAGTGTGGCTGAGGGAACGCTAGCAGAGAGAGAGAGGAATCAAGCCACTGAAGCACCTTTGCTGTAAAACAGTTTGCACCCAGAAGTGGAGAGAGACCCACACCACCAGAGGGAGAGAGGCTGAACCACAATTGGGGTACGAACATGCTGCACTACGGACTGGATTTGCCTGGGCAACTCAGAGTGAGTGCACATCCCGCCAGAGGGATCATTATTGCTGGGTCTGGTGAGAGGGCCTTGCGCTCATTATTTGTTATCGCTGCTATAGACTGCCATATAGACTGAGCCATTAGTAACTGCCTAACCTTCTACCCTAATACTGCCTGCAGGCCCTTACTGCCGGCCACGACGCGCGCCAACAAGCTCCAACAGTTTAGCTAGCGAAGATTTACAACTAAAGACTTCCCCTAACCGTAGATATCCTGGAACCTTGGCCATTTGCTAGTTAAAGGGGTGCTATACCCTTGTTTATGCATTTGAGTGCACTCAAAACACAGTGTAAGTTTATATTCATCCTTGCTGTATTCTGGCTAATGATAAAAAAACATATTTCTTTCATTTCTATTTGGGTATAGTTTTTTTTTTTTTTTTGCCCTGTTTAGCAGCCTGTGTTCAAATTTGTCTGCTGTGTCAAATTTTGTTTAAATTGATTACTTATGTTAATCTGTATTAATAGATTAAGCATATATACCACAAGACAGAACCCAAAATTACCAAACGGCTCCTTCGGGGGTGGTGCTACACTTATATGAATGCTGGAGATTTAAAATGATTGAAAACAACCTTTTAAATTACTTTAGCATGTTTCAACATAATGGAAACCATTTCGAGTCCATGCAAGATGACAAACAACCCTGGGGTCCAAGGATAGTCAAATTGTCCATTGAGAGTCATTGAAATCCCCCAGGAAATTATTATTATTTTACAGGATTTATATAGCGCCAACAGTTTGAGCAACGCCTAAAGCCTTGTACACACGATCGGATATCCTATGGATTCTGATCCGATGGTTTTGTTCATCGGAAATCCGATGAAGCTGACTTCCATCAGTCTTGCCTACACACCATCAGTCAAAAATCCGACCGTTCCAAACGCGGTGATGTAAAACATTCCGATGAGCCGAGAAAAATGAAGTTCAATGCTTCTGAACATGCGTCGACTTGATTCTGAGCATGAGTGGGTTTTTTATCCGATGGACTTGCCCATAGACGATCGGAATTTGCTATCGCTTTTTGATCCATCGGAAAAATTTAAAACATGTTCTATTTTTTAAAACCGATGGAAAAAAGACCGATGGGTCCCATACACGATCGGTTTGTCCGATGAAAAAAGTCCATCGGACTGTTTTCATCTGTAAAACCGATCGTGTGTACAGGGCTTAACAAGATTAGGGCAGACAGTACAGTTAGTTACAATACAATTCAATGCAGGAGGAATCAGAGAGCCCTGCTCATTAGAGCTTACAAACAAGGAGATAGTGAGAAATGCATAGATTATCAGGTCTTTTTAAAAAAATTTACTTTGTAATGGAAAATGGCCTCCAACATTTTTTTGAATAGGCACCAAGATATTTATTGTTTTACAATTGGGGTACCAGACCACCAGGCCTTTTCTAAAGTCTGTTTAGTTGCTATAAAGGTAAGAATCAGAATCCCATATTGGTCAAGGGTGCAGTCAGGTGGTTTTGCATTCAGTAGAGCTTCATAAGGATTCTTAAAGTGATTCTAAAGTCAATTTTATTTTTCATTTAAAAATAACAAACATGTTATACTTACCTGTTCTGTGTAATAGTTTTACACAGTGCAGCCCAGATCTTCCTCTTCTCGTATCCCTCACCGGTGTTCCTAGCCCCTCCCTCCTGCCGAATGCACCCACAGCAAGCAGCTTGCTACGGGGGGCACCTGGGCCGCTCGGTGTGTCCATTCAGACATGGAGCCGTGGTTCGACCCCGCCTCCTCTCTCTCCTCATTGGCTCACTGACTTTATATGACAGCAGCGGGAGCCAATGGCACCCCACTGCTGTCTCAGCCAATGAGGAGGGAGAGTCCCGGGCAGCCGAGACTCTCGTGCAACATCGCTGGATCGAGATGGGCTCAGGTGAGTATTAGGGGGGCTGAGGGAGGCTGCTGCACACAGAAGGTTTTTTAACTTTATGCATAGAATGCATTAAGATAAAAAAAACTTCTGACTTTAGAACCACTTTAAGGATACGGGAGCCCAGAACAGTATAAACTAATTGTAGACCCTGGTTCAAAAAACGTTTGATTCTAGAACAATCCCACCATATATGTACTAAAGTACCAACTGTTCTGCAACCCCAAAAGCAACAGTTTGAGGTGCCTTGAACAAATTTGGCCAGTCTATAGGGTATTAAAACTATTTCTAAAAGGAATTTTCTCAGGATCTGGTTACTAGTTTAATGATGTATGAGGCACCATATTTCATCTTTACTGACATAAGAAACAGCTATTTCAACCTCCCATAGAAAAAAAAATAAGATTGAAATGAGAAGCTTTGTACTATGTATGGAAATAACGTTAGATACAACTCTGTAATATGTCATCTGTGTCGGAGACATTGGGGAGATCAACCACAGTAAAACAAATAAACAAAATGCTTTCTCTAAAAATCACGATGTTTTCCTTGTAATTCCCCTCAGTTGTCTCTACAATTGTTCCATCGGGGGTAATCTGTAAAATTCTGCATCATGACACATTGTAATATTGTTCAAACACAAGCCAATGATGTAATTCAGTCTCCTATGATAAGTTTGTTACTTGTGAAGTAATTTATGGTTGGGAAGGGGAGCTGAGCCATAGATTCAGTGCTGTTTATGTTACAATCAAGAAGAGTCAGCATTCCATCTGTTCAAGGTGTCTAACTTGTAACTAGCATTTACCAGAAACTCCTGGGAAATTATAATCAAACGATGGCTCCCAACTTACTGCACTCAAATGGATTTAACATCCAATCAACAAAAGAATTTAACTTTTTCTCCCTAGGCTACAGATTGTTATTTTCATAATATTAGGAATGGACTTTTCACTTTTCTTCTGTGTGTCATGGCTGCCTCTGGTGGGTAATGGAATGTAGATAAATAAATATATTTTATTCATGTATTTTTTATTCTTTTTAATGCTGTGACTTTTGCATCAGTGTACACTATGCTACCCAGTAGGTGTACATTTTTGCACCAGTTGTCTATTAGTACCAATCAAGGCTGACAGATGATAATTGCACATGGGATAGTAGTCAATCTGCAGCCTGGGCAATATGAGCAAATGTGTTCATTTGTGTTCAAAGTATGAAAACTTATTTTTTATTGGTTGAATTATGTCAATACATTTGACTGTCCTCTGACTTGGAGGAGGTGGAAGTCTTGGCATCACTTCCCCTCCTCTCCTCTCCATCTCATCCAACCAGCAACACCCTGCACTTATTTACAAAAAATCAAGATGTTCTGTGAATGGCGACAGTGCTGAGAGTGACCCCTTGTGCTCAGTGTGCAGAGGGGAATATGCTTGGAAAAGACCCAGAAGAGCACGGCTATCATTCTAGTAGCTTCAACTATTACTATAGTATTTAACAGCTTCCCCAATAGCCCCTCAGGCATGAGCTATGAAGATCATGTAAAGACCACACCTTGAATTCAGCTTTAAAATGCATCTAGTTTTGGATAGTTTGTATTCTTTATAAACTAACCGTGGGGCTCAATATACAACCCTAAGCATGTATTGGCCATTACTGGATAGCTAAATAAAATTGTACACAACATATTTCTTAATTCTGTGCTTTATGAGGTGGTTAAGTGTTAGAAGCTATCCAACCCTTTCTATTTTCCTGGTGAAAGGAAATCCAATGGACACTTTAGTTACCATAGTTTGAAATTGCTAAATGACTAGCTGTCATGCTGGCCCCTAAGCCTCACCCACTGTTGAGCCTAAACTAAATGGCACTGGTGAACCCTCACCATGAACACTTGTCCCAGAAAAGCAATGAATTAATACTGATTAATCAATGCAGGTGAAAGTGTTTTTTTTTAGCTTAATGCATTCCTTGCATTAAGAGAAAAAATGTTTAGGCAACAAATTTTGTGCATCACCTCCTCCTTATACTTACCTGATCCCTCACTGGATCCACTGCTGTGCACGTCTGCAGCTCTTCTCTCCCCTCACTTCCATGTCTCACTGGCTTTGCTGGAGCAACGGAAACCATTGGCTTTCAGTGCTGTCAATCAAAGCCATTGATGATGGAGTGGGGGGTAGCCAAGTAAGTATACCTGTTGTTTTTTAATAAAAAAAAGAAAAAGCTAATTCGCCTGGAGCTGAAGGATCAACATTTTAATCTTGCATCACATAATTTCAGGTAGAGAATCACAGTGAAGGTATTTCAGCTCAGATCCCCTTTAAACCTAAAGGTAATACTTTAAAGTAGGCATCAGGCCCCTGTCTGTGTAATGTACCCAGGGCCACAACAAAGGGGAACAGGAGGGGCCTCTGCCCCAGGCACAGTGTTGTTATGTGGAGGTGGGAAATAACTTGCCTTTGCTCTGTATTTTAGCTGCCTCACTGTAGTAGTAGAAGTAGTAGTGGCATCACTACTGTCAGGTACAGTGGGGGGGCACATTAGCTGCTGGGGGTGGATTCTGCTCTCATTGTCTTTCCAGTTTAATGTGGGTGGCAGAGAGCAGGTAGTGGAGGGTGGTTGCTTCTCAGTATGGGTGTCATCAGGGGTGGACTGCCCTTCTTCTTGTTTACCCTTTATCATGTGACATATCAAATGACCAGAGGTTAGACGAAAGAGATTTGCCCTCATTCTTAACTGTGTGAGCCACTGACAATGTCTGTGAGAACTCTGAGAACACATAGAATAAGGGGGGGATCAAGTCAGCCCCAGAGCTCCCCTCTACCCTTGAAAGTCTCATAGCCATCTTAACTTCTTCAGACCCCTTCAGCTCCCCTCCATCCCCTAGAGCAGTGTTTCTCAACTCCAGTCCTCAAGGAGCCCCAACAGGTCATGTTTTCAGGCTTTCCATTATTTTGAACAGGTGATTTGATCAGTTTCACTGCTTTAGTAATTACCACAGCCGTTTCATCTGAGAGAAATCCTGAAAACATGACCTGTTGGGGCGCCTTGAGGACTGGAGTTGAGAAACACTGCCCTAGAGCCACAAAGGGCCCTTTAGTTAAATGCACCCCACAAGGTCTCCCAGCTCCCCTCCTCTCCTTCAACCACTGACACAGATGCCAAGGCAGTCCTCCCCAGAATGGCATCACTGACCAGCAACATTTTCTCTGAAAACATAACGCCATTTTTTTCTCCCACCAACACTGATGCAGCAGCATTTTTTCTAGTGACACCAAAGTTATGGGGACATTTTTTGCTTCCAATGGCACCACCAGGGAAATGGATTTTTTTTTATTCCAGTAACACCATCAATGCCTTTTTTATTTCCTGTAACACCACTGATGCAGGACCATTTTTTACTATACCAATAACACCAGCAGCATAGGGCCATTTTTTACTTTCAGTAAAAATACCAATGCAGGGATATTTTTATTTCCAGTATCACCGCCAATTAAGGGACCATTTTTATTTCCGGTAAAGCCTTGTACACACGATCGGATTTCCTATGGTTTTTAAACCGATGGATTTTTCCATCGGAAAACCGATGAAGCTGACTTCCATCAGTCTTGCCTACACACCATCAGTCAAAAAACCGACCGTTCCAAACGCGGTGACGTAAAACACTCCGATGAGCCGAGAAAAATTAAGTTCAATGCTTCTGAGCATGCGCCGACTTGATTCTGAGCATGCGTGGGTTTTTTATCCGATGGAGTTCCCCACAGACGATAGTAATTTGCTATCGGTTTTTTAACCATCGGATAAATTTAAAACATGTTCTATTTTTAAAAACTGATGGAAAAAAGACCGATGGGGCCCATACACGATCGGTTTATTCGATGAAAAAAGTCCATTGGACTGTTTTCATCGGTAAAACCTATCGTGTGTACACGGCTTAACACCACCAATACATGGTATTTTTACTTCTAGTAACACCACCAATGCAGATTTAAATGCATGTGTATTTTTTATTTTGTGTAAAATCATCAATGCAGGGGCATATTTTGCTTCTAGTAACACAACTAACACAGTAAAAAATTTTTACTTTCAGTAACACCACCGATGCAGGGGCAATGTTTCCTGACAACAATACAAGGGCATTTTTTTCTTCACCACTGTTAGCCCCATATTTTACTTCAGGACAGTATGTGCATGGCTATTCCATTTTTCAATTTACTGCAATGTGCCACAACCATCGTCACTATTTCAGTACACATAATAGCCTCCAAGTGTGAGAGAGGCTCGGTTTGGCCTTGCAACAATGTTCTCCTTTGCAACAAGGACACTATTGATGAAAGAGGCACTTTCTGTAACCTTTTCTGTAGTTTTCAAGCTTAGAACAATTACCAGGCCTCTTTCTTTCTGATAACTAGCTATGCCCAAGTGTACATATTTCAACACAGAGAAATCCCCCCCCCCTGTTCATTTTGTGCAGGGTTCTGCACTGGGAGTGTCTCTAGCTGGAATCCTGGAGCAGTTCAGACTAAACAGTCACAAATTGGAGGCATCCATCAGTTTTATAGCCACTTCTCCTTATCCTGGATTCAATTTGTCTAACTACTTCAAAAAAAGGATCCCAGCTTTGAGTGGCTGTTCATTTCAGCACATATTGAGCTTGTTCAGGGAATGTTTGTTTTGTGAAGTTTTCACCATGGATCACAGGGGAAAATATGTGAATGTGTAGTATGTTCCCTATTTTATTACAGCTTAAGAGGAGCACAAAAGGCAGATTGGTCACTTCTGAAGAATTGTTATCCCCAGCGAACAACCTGTTGAGAAAACTGAAAAAACATGCATAGAAATCATTCAATCTTCCTTTGTAGTATGACATAATGCCCAGTTGTAACCAGAAAGTCTTTGATAACTTTTATGAAAAAAATTGAATTTAATTAATAATAGAGCACTAATTTGGAGCAACCAATCAAAATGATTGTTGTAATCCATAGCAACCAATCAAAACTATGATTAATTGCTAGGCTGCTAAGAAAATATCTATGAGGTAGTTATGGAAAATTTGACTTGGCAGCAATTTGCACAAAAGAAAATTAGAACTCTAGTCTAATTAAAAATACATTATTTTTTTTTTAGCTATGGAGTATCTAAAAGATTTACCACTGACTAAATCACAAACATTTACCGTATATACTCGAGTATAAGCCGAGATTTTCAGCCCTTTTTTTGGGGCTGAAAGTCCCCCCTCGGCTTATACTCGAGTCAGCGAAATTTTACATTGTAAATAGTACCTGAAAAAAAGTTGAGAGGCTGCAGCGTCCATCGTTTAAATCCCGCGGTCTCTTCCTGGTCCCTTCCTTGATAGGCGATTCTCAGCAGACACTCTCCGCCTATCACGAACGTTCTCTCATCCTCAGTTTCCCAGCAGACGTCTGTGATTGGCGGAACAGCGAACACAGTGTCTGCTGGGAGCCCTTGATGAAAGCCATGCAGATTGGCTGAAACATGTCGGGTTAAATGTTCCCTATGTATCGCTATTTACGTCACCTACAGCTACGCTTGCGGGCGCATGCGCACTGGGCTCTGTAGGACGTGGATCACCAACCCCGGAAGCGGCTCCATGATTCGTCCGTTTTGAACAGCAGAACGAGCGGGTGAAATCAGCGCCAGTGAGCGGGTACTATCAGCGCTACTCTCAGCCTTTTTCATAGCCACCACAAGCCTAGGAGGTCGCTACAGACCGTGGACATCCATTTCTATAGACACAGCAGAAGCTATAATTCCCTGGTTGGGGACGAGTATATCTCAGCGTGGAATACTCCTTCACTGCTACTGCGGGTTCCCCCCATGTGTATGGGGAGAGGATATACCCTGAATTGACGATGTCCTTGACTACAATCAAGACTTGGTGAGAGGACCTTTTGGTCCATAATATTACTACAATATACTGGCACTTTGTTTCATGCTAAAGGCTGACCCTGCTCTGTGATTTCTGCTCTACTTGAACAGTCTTTTGCATACTAATAGACTGTCCATTTAAATAGACTGTTTCATAATTTAGCCTTACCTGTGAACTGATCCTGCCCATGACTTGGCTGCAATCTATAAGCTTTCTATTGGAAATAACTTTTCCACAATCAATGTCTACACTGCCATTGCAACAGTCTTTATAATCTCTGAGCCACAGTATTTAGCCATTTCATTTCATTATACTCTCATAACCCTATTAGGGGTTGGTCCTGTCAAACACATTTCTTTTGACCACCCTATGACAGTGCAGACTGACTGGACTAATTGTCCAACCGAATGCCCTGTCTGAGTATACAGCATGCATGCATCCCCCCGTAGCTGTTTGATTTTAGATTTGACAACGTTGTCTTATTTATTTTAATAATTGGGTGTTGGTGGAGGGTTTTGAGCATTTTCATATTGTGTTAACTGTCCTTTTTCAACTAATAAACCATTTTTTGCATAGACGGCGTGGTCCGCCTGTGGCTTCTTTATTCCCCTTCTGGGAGGGGTGTTTTCCTTACCTACCCCATGGGGATGTTTTTGCATTGATACTATTTACAATGTTAAATTTAAACAGTGAGGATAGGGAACAGTGAGGATAGGGAACAGTGAGGATAGGGAACAGTGAGGATAGGGAACAGTGAGGATAGGGAACAGTGAGGATAGGAACAGTGAGGATAGGAACAGTGAGGATAGGAACAGTGAGGATAGGGAACAGTGAGGATAGGAACAGTGAGGATAGGAACAGTGAGGATAGGAACAGTGAGGATAGGAACAGTGAGGATAGGAGCAGTGAGGATGGGAACAGTAAGGATGGGAACAGTGAGGATAGGAACAGTGAGGATAGGAACAGTGAGGATGGGAACAGTAAGGATGGGAACAGTGAGGCATTGTTGACCCTCGGCTTATACTCGAGTCAGTAAGTTTTCCCAGTTTTTTGTGGCAACATTAGGTACCTCGGCTTATACTCGGGTCGGCTTATACTCGAGTATATATGGTACTTAAAGGGTAATCCCAGCGAAATTCAGACTGTTGTTATACCTTTCCCATAAATATAGCATGTTCTAAAATGCACCATAGACGTTGGACCAGTAATAGCAAATGAAGCCTGTCTTCAGAAAGCAAACTAACCATTACATCCTAAGAAGTTCAGTCCAACAGCCCCTCCTTCTAAAACACTAGAAAACGGCAAACCATACTTCTGCAGCTTATCATTAAAAACATACAGAACACATATGACATTACATTATGTAATCTGAAAGTGAATTTGCTTTGACTGGATTTTCCTTTAATAGGAAAGATCAAAGTTCAGTTCATCATACATAATCATAATTGTATATTTTTCATCATTTGTCTAGAGTACATTGAAATAGCATGTTCTCCCTGCGTGTATTTAAAATGTTATTTTTGATTTGATAATGCCTTTGAGCTCCTATTCTGAGCCCAATGCAATGCATAAGTAAAATTATCAACATGTTCTGCCTTAACCACTTGGCGCCCGCGCTATAGACAAAAGACGTCTACAGCGCGGCGCCTTTCTGCCGGGAGGACGTCCATGGACGTTCTCCTGTTTACTTCCGTGATGCTCGCCGCTGCGGGTGCGCATCGGGGAAAAGCTGTGCCCGCCGTGTCACGCGGGTGCCGATGCGCGTGCCTGGTGGCCGCGATGTCCGTCAGGTACTCGCGATCGGCTGTCACAGAGCCAGGGACGTGGATCTCTGTGTGTAAACACAGAGATCCACGTCCTGCTAGGGAGAGGAGACCGATGGTGTGTCCCTTGTACATAGGGACAACCATCGGTCTCCTCCCCCAGTCAGTCCCCTCCCCCCACAGTAAGAATCACTAATAGGGAACACATTTAACCCCTTCCTCGCCCCCTAGTGTTAACCCCTTCCCTGCCACTTACATTTATACAGTAATCAGTGCATATTTATAGCACTGTTCGCTGTATAAATGTGAATGGTCCCAAAAATGTGTCAAAAGTGTCCGATGTGTCCGCCATAATGTCGCAGTCACAATAAAAATCGCAGATCGCCGCCATTACTAGTAAAAAAAATAAAAAAAAATTTAAATTCATAATTCTATCCCCTATTTTGTAGGTGCTATAACTTTTGCGCAAACCAATCACTATACGCATATGTAGAAGAATACGTATCGGCTTAAACTGAGAATTTTTTTTAATTTTTTTTAAAAATTGGGATATTTATTATAGCAAAAAGGAAAAAATATTGTGTTTTTTTTCAAAATTGTCAGTCTTTTTTTATTTATAGCGCAAAAAATTAAAACCGCACAAATGATCAAATACCACCAAAAGAAAGCTCTACTTGTGGGAAAAAAAGGACGTCAATTTTGTTTGGGAGCCACGTCGCACGACCGCGCAATTGTCATTCAAAGCGTGACAGTGCTGAAAGCTGAAATTTCGCATGGGCAGGAAGGGGGTATATGTGCCCAGTAAGGAAGTGGTTAAGGTAGCCTAACAGACTACCAATGCACCACAAAGCATGGTGGTACACTGCGATGCACTACAATGCAGGTGTGTGAAAGGTCCATTCCTTTAGCACAATCAAAAAGATGGCACCACAATGCATGCATGGAACATAGGTGTGAAGAGTTTTTTTTTTCGTTTTTTTACCTACTCGGTTCACGCTGATGCGCTGTGAATTTGGTCTGTTTTTTTTCCATTCTGAGGTGCGAATTTACTGCAATTTTAACGTGATTTTAACACGAATTTCAGGAGATTGATGTTCTAGCCAATGGAATCATAATGTAAAAAAAAAACAAAGGTGTTAACTTCCTGTGTACTTCCTGGTTTTTGTGGAGAATCGTGTGGTGAAATTCGCACATATGTGAACCATCAATGCGATTCCAGAACGATTTACATTGATGTCTATGGAGACTAAATTCGCAACGCAGTAAACTCGCACAAGACCCTTTTTTTTATTGCATCGCATTCGTAGAGGAATCGCAACGCATGTATGTGAACGATCGTCATTGAAAACAATGACTTTATGGATGACATGCGAATTTAGAATGGTTTTGATGCATCACATTCGGTATGAACTCGCATCGGTGTGAACCGGGCCTAACACTGATATCCACTGCATAGAAATTTTAAATGGAGTTTTGTTACAACGTTGTACAGTCTAACATTTTATAAATTCCATCCTGTTGGTAATTTTTAGCAATTTACACAAGGTAACTTTATGCTTGGGAAGAGACTTTATTGTTTACAGACACCAACAAATACAGTTAATCTGTTACCTAGCCCCCTGTATCGTGTCTGCCCAAGTCAAGGCATCACCAGCTATGCCCCCTACGTTCATTCCTCACACTTTTTCTAGGTACCTTTCCAAATAGACAATGGGTAAGAATGCTGTACAAATAAATGGGAACAATAATCAGCTTACTCGTGGACACACAAAGTCTCTAACTCTTAAATTACTGAAGCAAAGGACAGCATTTTCTGGCAGAAGCTCTCTGAGAGAAACCTTGGACAAAGCTGTCCGGTAAGGCAGGGGTCAGGTTGTAAATTTCCCTATGAATATGACCTATTTTTGGCAAAGGCAATGCATGGAAATGCATGTGTGTTAATAGAAGAAGATTAAAATGCATGACAATGCAAAAGAAAGAATGTAAATTGGATAATCCGGGATCCTCTGCCACAGGACTCAACACCCCCCGAACTTCCAGCCAAACAGTCAAGAGCCTTTAAGCCGATCCCGCAGACTGTAAGGTAACTTTAGTTGCGGTTCATCCCCTATAGATTTACCAGGCCCTCCTCAAGACACCAGCCTTCTGCTTGGTCTTTTCCAGGACAGGTCCTCCCCTGGTTTCCTCCATTGAGTGGCTTCCTCCCTCAGGACGGACAGCACAGGATCACCTTCAAGGTGCAGACCCAGTCAGCATAACTGGGCCTACTGGTTGGAGTTGCGGCCTCGGACCAGCATGGTTCCGAGGCCACAAATCACACAATACACCCGTCACGCCAGGAGGCCCGTGAGGGGACGAAGGACCCCAAAAGATGGGGTCTGCCCCTTAAGTACCCTTCCCCAGCATGCTCAGCGGGTAGACCATGCCCACTGAACTGTTCCCGGGGGAAGGTACCCAATACACTCTGGCTTGTCAGTCTTCCACATTGGCCCGAGGTGGTAACGCCATCTACAGGCAAACAGTGGGAAGTCTGCCCAACAGAGCCATAGCCGGAACAGAGGCTAATTTAACATTAATTATTTACATCTGAGCCTAGCTATTGGCTCAGATACCCTCTAAATTGAAACATAGCGCCCAGTCATTGGGAGCAGGGCGCTACATATCATTTGACCCTCCTTTCTAGATTGTAAGCTCCAATGAGCAGTGCCCTCTGATCCCTCCTGTATTGAATTGTATTGTAACTGTACTGTCTGTCCTCATGTTGTAAAGTGCTGCGCAAACTGTTGGCGCAATATACATCCTGTATTATAATAATATTAGTAGGGTGTAGTTCTGGGGTCACCAGTGGGTGTCTCCCAGGAGCCAGCAGATCCCAGTAATCATTCTCCGCCTTATGCAGGCTGCTGGGATGATATATAACCCATCCTATAGCTCCCCTCATTGCCTCCCAGCCTCCCAGTGTTTTTTCTGTGTGCTATGCACCTGGTTATTGGTGCTCTGCTCCTGACCTCGTTCCTGACTCTATCCTGTTCCTGTTCCAGTTTCTGCATCTAGTCCCCTGCTACTTCATGTCTGCTCCCCTTGTTCCTGATCCCAGTTTTGGTTTCTTTCCTAACACATCCCCCTAATTGTTCCTTGCATCTCCTGTCTTAAGCCTTGTACACACAATTGAATTTTCCGCAGAGCGTAAGACTTTTGTCCGAAGGGCGTGTGCCTGGATTTTGTCTTGCATACAAACGGCACACAATTGTCAGCCAACAAACAAGAACGTAGTGATGTACTAGGCGTACTACGTGGTTTGTCATCTCTTGAGCGCCACCCTTTGGGCACCAATGCTCGTGTTTGGTGAGCATTGATTCCGAGCATGCGTGTTTGTACTTTGGATTTTTGTCTGACGGACTTGCGTACACACGATCTTAAAATCTGACAACAGACCCTTGTCCATTGAAAATTTTAAGGCCTGCCATCCAAAATTTGTCCGCAGAAAATCCGTCAACAATTGTCCGATGGAGCGCTCAAATGGTCGGATTTTCGGCCAACAGTATGTCAACACACAATTCCCGTTGGAAAATCCGGTTGTGTGTACGAGGCTTTTCACTGCTTGCCTGCGTCCTCCCTTTTATTGTACATGTACATTTGTATGTTTTGCCCTGTATTCTATTTGCTGGTGTTGGATGGGTTTTTACTTCATTATTAATAATTCTTACTTTAATCATACACAGCCTGGTTTCAGTATCCTTAAAGTCATTGTACATGTTTTTGTTGTTTTAACTAGGTATTAGCGCACATATATATATATATATATATATATATATATATATATATATATATATATATATATTACCTCTGTTGTATGTTTGTCTTATCTTGCAATAATGGGCTCACAAATGTGGAAGACTGTATGGTGATCTCTCTGTTAATTGCTCTGTCTGTGTCTGTGAGATTACTAATTACTGTTTAGCTCCCACTTGAAGAACACTAGCTTGAGAGACCCAGGAATTGTAGGGTATGTAGATTCTTCACAGGAATTGTCAGTTCTTAGACTGCAGACAGAGGTCATGCATTGATCTGTGAAGTGCCATGCTGCATGGCTCATGTGTGAACACAAACAGAAACTGCTGATACCAGATCATGATGATTTACTCTACTATAGGCTGTGCATGTGGGGCAACAAATGAAACCACAAAACTACATGATCAATGCACATCCTATGTAGGTTAAAAACACATGGTGCAGCTAGGAATATTTATAATACCTATAAGTGTAGTTACACTGATCTGGTAAACTCTGCTGTTGCTGGAAACCAGCACTATGAGACAGAAATATGAGTTGTTTTAATAAGTGGGGTGCTATTTTTCATAATAATGGTGAATGATGGAAAATCATGACTTAATGTACCAGTTGACTAGAAGCCTTGGTTTCATATTTATATGCATATACAGATATACTGTATATCATATTACTTGTTATTCAAAATAAGAAGCACTCCACTGTTGTTCTCAACACACTTTTAAAGGCATGCCATTATAAGATGATTAATGAATAAAGCATGTTATATTTTTAAGAGGGGCATAAATATGTTATGGCCACCTTTCAAGTAAAAAAAATATGGAAGTTCTCTGTGTTGACCCTGTTCTGAAAATACTAGTCACCTGTCTGTTATACATACTGTACCAATGACTTCCATATTTTAAAAACAATGGATGCAGAACAAGAACTTAGGTCAGTAGATCAAGCAATAGCAAGAAACAAGGTCCTCATAACGCTCAGTCACCTTTTACTTTCAGATAGAGAGGTCAGCAATGACAGTCTCCATCCGTGGCGACTGGTGCTCCAAATTTTTGGGGGGAAGCAAACAAACTGAAAAATGCTGAAAAAAAACACATCAATTGCAGCCTCACTGTGCCCATCAATTGCAGCCACTGTGCCATCAATTGCAGCCTCACTGTGCCCATCAATTGCAGCCACTGTGCCCATCAATTGCAGCCACTGTGCCATCAAAGGCAGCCACTGTGCCCATAAATTGCAGCCACTGTGCACATCAAATGCTTCCACTGTGCCATCAAATGCTGCCACTGTGCCCATCAAATGCTGTCACTGTGCCATCAAATGCTGCCTCTGTGCCCATCGAATGCTGCCACTGTGCCCATCAAATGCTGTCACTGTGCCATCAAATGCTGCCTCTGTGCCCATCGAATGCTGCCACTGTGCCCATCAAATGCTGTCACTGTGCCCATCAAATGCTGCTACTGTGCTATCAAATGCTGCCACTGTGCCCATCGAATGCTGCCACTATGCTTATCCAGTGCTGCCACTGTGCTCATTGAATGCCGCCACTGTGACCCCCCGCCCTCTCGCCATCTGCCCAGCACTTACCCAGTCTCGGTGGGGCAGCGGGTGACAGCGGCGAGCGGTGTCCTCCATGCGTCTCCTCCTCTCCTCTCCTCCTGTCAGGCATCCAATCAAAGCACCCGTCATTTCAGCCAATCAGGTGATGGGTAACAGACCTGAGCATCTGATTGGCGGAGAGGCGGTTCAGTGTTAGGAAAGCGAATACTTATTCGCTGTTCTAACACACCTGGGTGACTTTTTTTGACGCCTATTAGAGCCTATGGCTCTAATCAGGAGCTTCAAAAACACCGCAAAAACACAAAAAACTACAAAAAAAGGTCACTGTCCCTACCTATAACTGGTCTTCACAGCAAGGAGCACTGGAAGGGCAGACGCATGTCAAAAAACAAAGAATTTCCAAGCTCAACTTGCCAACCAGCCAGCAACCAACCAAATTCACCTGTCTAACAGTGGGTTAAAAACAGGAGTTTAGTTGCATGCATTTGCAAATACATGCGTAAGCTGCAGGCCCGTCAAGGCTCCCTGTGTACTGCAGACCCTAACTCTAAAATTTAAAGAGTCTCCTCAGTGGGAGCACATGTATGCTGATGGATAGATGAAGGGCAGATGACTGGAGGGAGCCCAACCCTCCTTAAAGGAGCAGGAACACACTAAACACCCAGCACATTGCACAATGGCAGCAAAGGTGCTAGTGCGTTGCCTGACCACAATGACAACAATACATAAAAGGGTCACTGCCCCTACCTATAACTGGTCTTCACAGCAAGGAGCACTGGAAGGGCAAGCGCATGTCAAAAAACAAAGAATTTCATTGTGGTCAGGCAACGCACTAGCACCTTTGCTGCCATTAGGAAGCATTCCATCCCATATCACTACACACCTTTGGCTAATTAATGTTGCAATTAGGAGAGACACTGCTGAGCCTATGCATCCTCACCAGTCTAGCATATCTCTGCCACCTAATTCCCAGTGACAGAATGGGGTACCGCTGGACAGTTCTGCCGACTTAGGCAGAACTGTACCAGAGATAAAGATTATGTCGACCAAAGCAAGCTTCTAAAGAAGAAATTTAGCGAGAAAGGATACCCTGATGGCCTTATTGATAAAGCCTTCCAATTTTACCTGCAGGGTAAACCTCCGAAGGTGATCCGGGAAGCTGAGAACCATACACTCCGCTTCACCACTACTTTCCACTTTGAATATAAAAAAATGGAAAGTATTTTGGCCAATCATTGTAAGATCCTTTTACAGGATCCTGTCCTCCAATCTATTATCCCCACTCGTCCTAAAGTCACCTACCGTAGAGCACCCAATCTCAAAAGCAAATTGGCTCCTAGTAAGATTCGCTCTCGTGACTGTACCCCTACCCCTTTAGTCCTTATACCGTTAGTTGGCATGTACAAATGTAACAAAACCTTATGTAAAACATGCAAATTTGTTCAACATGGACAAAAATCCTTTTCCACTAAGGGGAAGATCTACCCACTCAGGGAGTTTTACAATTGCTCCTCCGAGTTTGTAGTTTATGGCCTCAGCTGCCCTTGCGGCCTCATGTATGTGGGCCGCACCATACGAGCCTTGCGAGTCAGGTTCGGAGAACACAGGAGGCTAATTGAAGGTGGTACCGACCCACATAGTGTCCCCAAACACTTCTGCATAGCTCACCACAAATCCACCAGCGGCCTGAAGGTTTGGGTGATCGAACAGATACCACGCTCACTTCCAGCAGCAGAACGGTTCAAAAAGTTATGCGCTAGAGAGACTTTTTGGATCTACACCTTAGACGTTCTCTCGCCTGGTGGTATAAATGAAGGGATTGAGATTTCCACAATTTTATAAATTATACATTTTTATAAATGATACATTTTATGATTCCACCCCCTCATACCTGTGTTTTTTTTTCCCCTACCTGTTTTTTACACCATTGTTGAGGCCTATATGTTCGATTATATATGAAACATTTTATTTATATATTATATATATTATATATATTTTTTATATATTTTTATATGTTTTATATCTGGCTCTGTTAGTTGTTATTGTATTATTGTAGAGGCCCACATCTAGGATCATCATATATATTTTATATATTTTTTATATAATATTTTTTATATATATTTTATATATATATATTTTTACATATTTTTAATTCTTTTGCATGTGTATGTATGTGTATATATGTGTGTATGTATGTGTATATATATATATATGTGTATGTGTATGTATGTATGTATATGTATGTATATATATATATATATATATATATATATATGTATATTTTAATCTCTCTCCAACTTGGGGACCAACCTATTGCTCATTTGTTGGAGTGTATATATATCATTACCGGCTCATGTTAACATAGCCCTTATTCTAGCATTTATGTTTACTGTACATCTATTTAGACGATGCGTTATACCATTTGCTATTGTTCTATTGAGGTTCTACTTGCGTGACCATTTGCCAACCATATGCAAACCTATATATGTTCATAGCTTCACATCTTTCCCCCTCCCCCTTCCCCTCTTTCTTTCATCATTATGTCTTCCCCCTCCCCCCCTTTTCTTTTCCTCCATCCCCCCCCATTTTTTCCATGCCCCTATCCCACCCTTTCTCCCCCCCCCCCTTCCGGCTTATCCTTTCCTTCTTTCCTATCCACTTCCCCCCCCCCCCCTTCAATAGTGCATATATGTATGTATACACATGTGTATATGTATATGTGTGTGTATATATATATGTATATGTATTTTCTTGTCCCGCCGCCCACCCCGTCCGCCTTATTATTATTATAATTATTATGGTAATTTATTATAATAATTTTTTTTAAAGTTATTGCCTCTCTTTATTACTTTTCTAGTATGACAGTATTACATTTTATTATTATTTATCTATCTGATATACAGCTGTCATCATTCACACCTTTAGTTATGTGTTATATGTTATATGATACGTAATTTGCTGTTCGTTCTCTCGATCATCTTCACAGCTTCCATTTTTTAGCCATACCTTATATGTGCATTTATATCTTTGCACTTCTTGAGACTTCGCTCTCATATCCCTTATTCTTAATATAACATATAATTTCCCTTCCTACACCGCTATACTATCATCATTCGTAATCCATATAATTTCAGTTTCCACATTTCATTATTTCCATATATATGGTCTAAACACTTTTCTCCCTTGTTTTTTTTGTTTTTTGTTCTTTTCCTTTCCAGTCCTATATATTACTCCTCTATTCCTTTTTATTATTGTTTACTTCCAGCCCTCTTATTTCGTCCTAGCCTTCCCGATCACATGACCTTCCCATCCCCTCCGTCATTGGACACCAGTACTATTCAGCTCTGCCCCATTCAGTGCATTTGCTCCCATATTAAGTGTCCTTTCACTTCCGCCCTCATGTCTTGCTGAAGAAGGAGCGCGACTTGCCAGGACATCGCAAGTCTGCGCTCACGAAACGCGTCCACTGCTGATGACGTCACTTCTTGCAGTCTCAACACATGTGCGCTCCTAGCCTCGTTTTGAAACAACTCATCACAGGATCGTTGTCCCCGGAAGTCGACCGCTCCATCCTAGAGACACTCCTGCCATCCTTTGCAGAAGCTGAGTAGCCCTTGTGACCTGTGACCTGTTGCTGATGACTGTCATCCTGACATGTTCTAAATGCCTACATTGTCCATCTAAATGTGAGTGTATTTGTCTCTACCATTAAAAACTTTTTAGCACTATTGCACTTAGAGGCGCCTCTCTCCTTGTCTTCCAGCGATACCCCTGAACATGGTTTCTGTTCACTTATGATGGCCGCCCTGGTGCACGGTGAATCCCCATATACCCCTGCCTTACTCACACACACCTTAGGGTGTAAAATACACTTTAAAGGACTTTAAAGGAATTTTATTTATTTATATTGATTATTATTTTTGATTATTTGTGGGTAATACATGTTTCTGTGGATATTGTGCGCCACTACTTGTCTGTTTACTTGTCTTTGAAACCTATAGGGCAGCACATCCCATTTCATGCTCCCATATTTTCATGGTTCATAATATCGTATTATATCAACCATTAATTTTGTTCCCTTTTTTTTTTTTTTTTCTTTCCTTCCTCACTACCCTTGGACCATGGATCTCATTAAAGATATAGAAACCAACCAATATGCGGTCCTAGATACTATATGGACCCACTTCCCTACTTCCCTCTTTATAGAAAATTATGTCCTCCCAAGTAAAGTACGCCACTCCATTTGTGGGAGATTTAAACAACTAGAAAGACTTGTACTCACTGCTAACCAACAGTGGTGGGACAAGTTCTTTCTAGAAAAATACCTTCATACTAAGATCTCCCCCAGAGGTCTTATGGTAATGAAAGAATGTCATTTTCTTGAGGCTGACAACAAAAAGGAATGGGCAGAAATAGCCGAGTTCTGTACCTCTAAATGGATGAGGATACTCATCTCACATAGAACCTCCAGATTTGACAAACTCATAAATGATATATATACCCTTATACAGAACATCATTAGTGTCAACACCCCCCTTCCCCTTTCTTGGTTTGATATACTTAAGAAAAATACTCAAAGGGATGAGGATGACCTATTACACATGAAGTTGGGGAAGTTTAGGCAGGACCTAGATGACTTCAACCATGACATTGTCTTCACGTGGAATAAAACCAAAAATACTTATCACCACGCCCCCCCTACCATTACACCCCCCACAGAGGTCTCTCCTCGTTTGTTATCTCAGTCTATTTTTCCAGCTACCAACCTTGAGCCTCCCCGTCCCCTCATGAGCCTAGTAATATCCAGTCCGTTTGGCCCAAGGATATCTCGTAGACCTATGGGACCCATCCTGACTCCGAGAATTACAGACCCCACCAAAGGACAACAGCCTAAAATCTACAATACTATAAATAAACAGAAAAGACATACCTCCACTTATGGTAATGCCAGTCTTATTTATGCTTTGAACAAATTTTATAATGGGTCATTAACCCAGTCTACCACTACTCCTGGTTTCTCCACCAATCCTATTGTACCCCATAACAATATTCCCCCGACTAACAACATGGACACTACGAAAGTCCCCTCCACTTCTACTCATGCTGATTCTCCCGTAGTTCATCCGAATCCACTCATCCACTCTGCTCCAACTGAATTAAACTCTGTTATTCCGTCCTCTTTTTTAGTCTCCAGTCCTCCTCTGACAGCACCCAACACAAACCACAACAAAAAAAGAAAACTCACCGGAGAGGCTGTAGAGGGGGACAAAATAGAAAACAATTCCAACGCACTCAAGATAAGGAAACTATAAAAATATTTAATTTATCCTCTCGTATCCTCTCTCCTGCAGATATTTCTCTCCTGAGTAGAGGCCTTAATTTTGCACCACTTAACAAACCCAACCCGTTTTTACTATTCAAAGATTTAAATAGATACATACGTAATCTTACCCTTAAGAGGCACTACCATATAAAAGAACAAAAGGATCATCTGAATAACACCCCTCCCCCTTCTATATCTCCTACCACCACTTCCAATCTGTTTTTATATAATTCCAATTTTATTGAAGACACGGAAGATCCTCTAGTTGATGAAGAATTGTTTTATTTGCTCACTCAACATCCATCCACTTCCCCTCCCGTCATCCACACCACTTTTAAACCTAAGTCTATTTTTAACCCTGTACACTCCAAAGGCCCATATATTGAGAGTTTTTATAGAGTAGTATTTGCTGACTTTCAAAAACTCTGTCAATCAGCAGCCCATAAAAAATCCAACAATCTCTCTCCTCTTGGGATTAGAGCCCTACGATGCCTCACTGAAGCTGGAGACATAATCATCAAGTTAGGCGATAAAGGTGGAGGAATTGTCATACAGGACCTGAATGACTATCTAGGTGAAGCCAGGAGATTACTCTCCGATAGTAACACGTATAAAAAAATCTCCAAAGACCCCACCTCGGATTTTGCTACAGAAATTGACTCCTTAGTCACCGCTGCCTGTTTAGACAACGTCCTCAGCAAAGTAGAAAAATCCTTTCTTTTAAAGAATTTTTATCAAATCCCTTATTTTTACCACCTCCCTAAAGTGCACAAAAGTCTGGACAATCCCCCAGGGAGACCAATAGTGGCCGCTATGGACAGTATCACTACAGGCCTCAGTCTGTATGTAGACCAGTTCCTCCAGCCCATTGTCCAGCAACTAGACTCATACATCAGAGATGGGAGCCACCTCTTGGAACTACTCTCAGTGTATAAATGAGAACCCACTTACATTTGGCTTTCACTTGACGTGAATTCCCTTTATACCTCCATCCCCCATGAGTTTGGCCTTCGGGCACTAGAATTTTTTCTTTTTCATGATCCTTTTATCAATTCACGCCAAGCCTCATTTATTGTAGACGCCACCACCTTCTGTCTTACACACAACTATTTTAAATTCGATGACGACTTTTACCTACAGCTACAAGGAACCGCTATGGGTGCCAATTTCGCACCCTCCTATGCCAACCTAGCGATGGGATTCTGGGAAAAAGAATATATCTACAACAACAACAATCCATTCTCGGGCAATATCGTTTTCTTCGGTCGCTATATTGACGATATCATTGTCATTTGGGACGGTTCTGTGGACAGTACTCTACCTTTTGTGGAATACTGTAACCATAATTCATTCGGCCTATCCTTCACGTCCGTCAGCGACCCTATTTCCTTACCCTTTTTGGATTTGGAATTGGCCGCGGATAAAGATACCTTAGCCATCACCTCCAAAAATTACATTAAGCCCACAGCTGGCAACTCCTACCTACATCATAAGAGCTGCCACTTCCCTAAATGGATAGATAACATCCCTAAAGGACAGTTCTGCCGACTTAGGCAGAACTGTACCAGAGATAAAGATTATGTCGACCAAAGCAAGCTTCTAAAGAAGAAATTTAGCGAGAAAGGATACCCTGATGGCCTTATTGATAAAGCCTTCCAATTTTACCTGAAGGGTAAACCTCCGAAGGTGATCCGGGAAGCTGAGAACCATACACTCCGCTTCACCACTACTTTCCACTTTGAATATAAAAAAATGGAAAGTATTTTGGCCAATCATTGTAAGATCCTTTTACAGGATCCTGTCCTCCAATCTATTATCCCCACTCGTCCTAAAGTCACCTACCGTAGAGCACCCAATCTCAAAAGCAAATTGGCTCCTAGTAAGATTCGCTCTCGTGACTGTACCCCTACCCCTTTAGTCCTTATACCATTAGTTGGCATGTACAAATGTAACAAAACCTTATGTAAAACATGCAAATTTGTTCAACATGGACAAAAATCCTTTTCCACTAAGGGGAAGATCTACCCACTCAGGGAGTTCTACAATTGCTCCTCCGAGTTTGTAGTTTATGGCCTCAGCTGCCCTTGCGGCCTCATGTATGTAGGCCGCACCATACGAGCCTTGCGAGTCAGGTTCGGAGAACACAGGAGGCTAATTGAAGGTGGTACCGACCCACATAGTGTCCCCAAACACTTCTGCATAGCTCACCACAAATCCACCAGCGGTCTGAAGGTTTGGGTGATCGAACAGATACCACGCTCACTTCCAGCAGCAGAACGGTTCAAAAAGTTATGCGCTAGAGAGACTTTTTGGATCTACACCTTAGACGTTCTCTCGCCTGGTGGTATAAATGAAGGGATTGAGATTTCCACAATTTTATAAATTATACATTTTTATAAATGATACATTTTATGATTCCACCCCCTCATACCTGTGGGTTTTTTCCCTACCCGTTTTTTACACCATTGTTGAGGCCTATATGTTCGATTATATATGAAACATTTTATTTATATATTATATATATTATATATATATTTTATATATTTGTATATGTTTTATATCTGGCTCTGTTAGTTGTTATTGTATTATTGTAGAGGCCCACATCTAGGATCATTATATATATTTTGTATATTTTTTATATAATATTTTTTATATATATTTTATATATATATTTTTACATATTTTTAATTCTTTTGCATGTGTATGTATGTGTATATATGTATGTGTATATATATATATGTGTATGTGTATGTATGTATGTATATGTATGTATATATATATATACAGTATATATATATGTGTATATTTTAATCTCTCTCCAACTTGGGGACCAACCTATTGCTCACTTGTTGGAGTGTATATATATCATTACCGGCTCATGTTAACATAGCCCTTATTCTAGCATTTATGTTTACTGTACATCTATTTAGATGATGCGTTATACCATTTGCTATTGTTCTATTGAGGTTCTACTTGCGTGACCATTTGCCAACCATATGCAAACCTATATATGTTCATAGCTTCACATCTTTCCCCCTCCCCCTTCCCCTCTTTCTTTCATCAATATGTCTTCCCCCTCCCCCCCTTTTCTTTTCCTCCATCCCCCCCCCCATTTTTTCCATGCCCCTATCCCACCCTTTCTCCTCCCCCCCCCCTTCCAACTTATCCTTTCCTTCTTTCCTATCCACTCCCCCCCCCCTTCAATAGTGCATATATGTATGTATACATATGTGTATATGTATATGTGTGTGTATATATATATGTATATGTATTTTCTTGTCCCGCCGCCCACCCCGTCCGCCTTATTATTATTATAATTATTATGGTAATTTATTATAATAATTTTTTTTTAAAGTTATTGCCTCTCTTTATTACTTTTCTAGTATGACAGTATTACATTTTATTATTATTTATCTATCTGATATACAGCTGTCATCATTCACACCTTTAGTTATGTGTTATATGATACATAATTTGCTGTTCGTTCTCTCGATCATCTTCACAGCTTCCATTTTTTAGCCATACCTTATATGTGCATTTATATCTTTGCACTTCTTGAGACTTCGCTCTCATATCCCTTATTCTTAATATAACATATAATTTCCCTTCCTACACCGCTATACTATCATCATTCGTAATCCATATAATTTCAGTTTCCACATTTCATTATTTCCATATATATGGTCTAAACACTTTTCTCCCTTGTTTTTTTTGTTTTTTGTTCTTTTCTTTTCCAGTCCTATATATTACTCCTCTATTCCTTTTTATTATTGTTTACTTCCAGCCCTCTTATTTCGTCCTAGCCTTTCCGATCACATGACCTTCCCATCCCCTCCGTCATTGGACACCAGTACTATTCAGCTCCGCCCCATTCAGTGCATTTGCTCCCATATTAAGCGTCCTTTCACTTCCGCCCTCATGTCTTGCTGAAGAAGGAGCGCGACTTGCCAGGACATCGCAAGTCTGCGCTCACGAAACGCGTCCACTGCTGATGACGTCACTTCTTGCAGTCTTAACACATGTGCGCTCCTAGCCTCGTTTTGAAACAACTCATCACAGGATCGTTGTCCCCGGAAGTCGGCCGCTCCATCCTAGAGACACTCCTGCCATCCTTTGCAGAAGCTGAGTAGCCCTTGTGACCTGTGACCTGCTGCTGATGACTGTCATCCTGACATGTTCTAAATGCCTACATTGTCCATCTAAATGTGAGTGTATTTGTCTCTACCATTAAAAACTTTTTAGCACTATTGCACTTAGAGGCGCCTCTCTCCTTGTCTTCCAGCGATACCCCTGAACATGGTTTCTGTTTACTTATGATGGCCGCCCTGGTGCACGGTGAATCCCCATACACCCCTGCCTTACTCACACACACCTTAGGGTGTAAAATAGACTTTAAAGGACTTTAAAGGACTTTTATTTATTTATATTGATTATTATTTTTGATTATTTGTGGGTAATACATGTTTCTGTGGATATTGTGCGCCACTAGTTGTCTGGGTACCGCTGTGCACCTAGTGTGGACATCATGCGTACATTTACTTAACTCTTTTACTTTCCCATACTACAAGTTTGGTCCCGGGTGCTTTTTGGGTGAACTGACCACTAGGGAGGGAGCCAGACCAACAACCCCCTCACAGGATGTGTCACCTGAGCCTGGTACTACTTCTCACTGGCTGGCTGCTGTTCTACCTCACCAGTTCATGGTTACCTGTGGCAACTATTCTCCTACTCCCACTTTCCTACAGAGTTACCCTTTGTGGTGGCTTTTCTCCTGAGTGTGCTTTACAGGCCCTGTTCTTCTGATACGTCATGTACCACCATGCACCCATTTGAATAACTTCAGACCAGACTCATGAACAGTTAACTAAGCTTTAATTAGAGGCTGCAACAGTACAGTCCTTGAACATATAAGTTCCTAACAAACTACAGTATTTCTCAGCATACCTTTGCAGGTAGAAGTCTATTAGTGGCAAAGTCCTTAGCAGGTAGGTTCCCACAGGGTGGTGGTGATCGAGGGTTGCCCTAGGTCACATCTTCTTCTGGACTGGACCTTCTTCTCTTTCCCATGTGGTCCTCTCTTGCTCGCTGAGCCCGGCCTTCCCCCCCAATTTATAAGTTGAACAGGGTGGAGGGCATAACCCATAAAGCCTAGGAAACTGGCAGACCCAATATTAACCCTTCACCACCTGGGCAGCACGTACTTCCTAACTTCCGGCCTAGATACTGATGATATAACTTGTGTATACGCACACAGATCCCAGGAATGGATTGGTATTGTAAACTGCACGGCACACTCCCTAAAGGCAATGTACACAAAAAAATAAAAAATAAAAGCATGAGGAAATGCCTTTTTTGGCATTAGAGGCATGCAAAGTTAATTTTTCTGATAAACTCTATCTCCTAACATTTCTTCTAAAGGTAAAGTTCTATGGTTGAGACTACTTTTGGCTACTTGATATTAGAATTTAGTGGTCAGTGTCCCCCATGCACTGTGTATTAGAGGGCCTTTAGTATAGAAATGCAAAAAAATAATAATTTCGTTTTATAAATGAAACATTTTTATTGTTGTAGATGTATTGACTTGTCATCTCCAGTGTTATAAATGTACTGCAATTTATTGCAAAAATCTTGCCTGCATATTTTCATGTGTCAAGTTTCAATGCTCTGTCCTAGACCACCGCATTATATAGACATTACAAAAACATAAACATGAGGGTGAAAAGGGAGATTTACACTTGCAGATTATGGTGAAAATGTGCAGGTCTCTAGTGACAAGTGATCCTATCAGCCCTATGTTAACAACGGTTCTGTTAGCGTCTCCTCTAATCCACTCATAAACTGAACTTCAAGCAGGACAGCCTTGCAGACAAGACCCATAAAAGCTGTTATTGATGTCTTTCCTTTATCTAGACCTCTGACATTTTAACATGATGCAGTGATTTACTGGAGTAGGGCTGCCCTCGTAGTAAGTTCATAGTCTCTTATATCATAACCTCTCATGGAATCTGATCAGACTGTGCTATAGATTTAATGTCTGTGAATCATTGACCCTTTTACATTGCCTGTAACTGTTTTGTGATGTATAGAAAAAAATAAGTTTGTACCCATCCATGCGGCTTTATATAACCCTGTCACAAGAGGAATATGGAGGCTGCAACAGGTTATGACAGTCTTCTGATGCTACTTTTGTAGCTGTTATGCAGGCTGTCTAACTGTTAACTTTTAAAATATTGACCTGAAACAAATCTGCACATCAAGAAAGTTGAAAAAGTGTCAGAAGCCCTATCTCCATGCTTGTACCAGTACAGTTATTTAGTGCATTAAAACAACGTGGTTGATTTACTAAAGGCCCCACCTCTTTGTTTGCCTTCCACCAGTGTTGACAGAGAGCACCATATATATTTCCCCCTTGTTCGCCGCGGGGGGTTATCCAGGCAGTTGTTTGGTCCATGAACGTCCTACGGTGAACAGATAACAGGCCATGACACTGTCTGTATTGATGATATTGAATTTTGTACTTCTTTTGTATGTTTTGCATTTACATGGTTTGCTAGTTTATTTACATTGTATATTATGTATTGTACAGACCCTCCTGAAGAAGCGGTGTTAACCGCAAAACCGGTTGAGGTTCTGCCTCTCTCCACCTTAAACAGATTGTAACGGTGGCTCCGTTACCTACATATGCTGTTTCATTGTTGTGGGGTTTGGCTTATGTTTTTCATTGTACAGTCTTTCTTTATGTAATAAATATATATTTTTATATGACTTGGTTGTCGTTATATCAGTGCCTAGAAAAATCCAAACCCACATCCTTTCCTAATTGACCAATTACGGGTGGGATGGCATTAGCAGCCACCATTAGTTCATTAGGCTTTTCTTTTAAGTGTTGACAGTTCAGAGCAGTCCCATGCTGTCCCTCGCCACTCTGTCCAATACTCCTACCAACTTCTTCCAGGTTTGTGTCTGAAATCTTCAGCTTTTGGAAAACCCATGATGATGTAACTTCTTCACATGCACATAGGCTGTTCAATAAGCAAAGTGAATTTTGTTCCCCTTTACTAAATTAACACGAAGGGATCCAGTATGACAGCAAGCAACAAATACTTTCAGAAGGAGAGTTCAACAATGGAAGCCTGCATGTTTTTCTTTAGAACATATTTTTGTTCCTCAAACGTTCTTTATTTTTCCACTTCCAGCAAACAGAAAAATGGGATGCTCAAAGGTGAGAAAACTGAAATTTTGGTCTTTTGCACGCTGTTACAGGGATAAGTCATAAGCACTTATGAAGTTAAATGGAAAACACCTTTTAAAGAGAACACAATTGCAGTACCTTTTATGGACACTAGATGGATAAGGACTTCATTGTTTCTTGTATGTAGATTGAGCAACAGAAAAACTCACTGGGGGTGATTTACTATTGCTGCAAAGGCTTTGCCACCTCTCGGATGCCTAAATGGACATAATATTGCATTGATGAATCTCTAAATGACTGTTGTTAGTTCAACATAGAAGCTTAGGATATTGAAATTCAAGACCGCTTTTCTGATGTGCCTATGGCTAGTGAAAATCCTCCAGCTAGGTAGTGGCGGTCCACTTTTGTATGCAGACTGATGTTTACTTTTAAGGTTTTTTCTTGTGTTTTTGGATTAGATGATGTTGGGAATATTTTGCCATCAGTTGTGTATTACCAGTTCTAGATCAGGACTCTTACTCACATGTGCCCCCCCCCCACCCCCCAAAAGGATATGCGGTTACAAGAGGGGGAACTTGTAATGGAATCAGGAAGCTCCTTTTATAATAAGCTCCAAGATATCTGTAATAGAAGGATATATTAATACTTCTTAGTAAATGACGCCAAATAATAACATGTAAATAAACACAGACACCTTGACAATGTCCCTTGATATAAAGAAAATGCAAACACACCCCAAAATAACTTTGTTTAAGCATTTTAGTGATGTCCCTGAGCATGTGGAGAGTTTTTTAGTGTGGTTGCTAAGCAGAGCAATATTAGCATATACAGGTATGCCAAACAGAGCGCACTATTCTGCACAGCATCCCCATACTCTATAATAAAAATAACATTTTATGTATTTCAAAGGAAAATTGATAATATATGTGTGTGTGTGTATACTGTACATATAGACTTATATTTTATTATTTGCTGTGGAGAAAGATAACTCAAAATAGTTACTTTGGTCATTTAGACTATTTTAATATGTATATTTTTTATGGTATTTTCTCCACTGTCGTTATGACCAGAAGCAGTCATTGTTCATTAAAACGGACATCATCGTGTGCTTCCTGAATAGTGCTACAGCTATAGCTGTGTTGGAACGGCATCAAGAAAAACCTTCCTCCGCTATGTTGGCACCTGGCCTGTAAGTAATGTTTTCTAACATGTGGTGGATGGGACTGAAATCAGTTTTGTTCTATTTGCTTCCAAGCTCCTACACTCTCTAGCATCTGTTTCCTTTTACTGCGCCTCTTTTTCTCTTTAACTTCTAACCTAGCTAGTATCTTACATGTCAACATTGTTTTCCTTTTTTCTTTCCTAGCCTTGGCTGGTCGAAGACGCAGATGCCTGCGGTTGCTCAAGAGGCAGTGGAAGTACATTGCAGTGCTGGAGTCCTCCTCTTCCTCTGAGGAGGAGCAGGCAGGACAAGGAGCAGCTCTCCCACAGAGAAATCTGCTAGACCTCCTTTCACCACACACAGCCGTCAAGCCCACCAAACAATCAAGAGCAGGAGCAAAAAACAGGCCCAAGTCAAATACTAGAAAATAAGGAGAAGGAAGATTTCACAATTTTTATTTTTGATTTAGTTAAAGTGAATCTATAGCCACAATTTGTACTTAGCTTTGGATAAATAGGGGAAGGATTTTACCCCCTGTCATGTTTTTGTGCTGTCAAGGACTGTTATGCCATGTACACACGATCAGGTTTTCCGTGGAAAAAAGACTGATGGACTTTTTTCATCAGAAAAAACGATTGTGTGTGGGCCCCATCTATCTTTTTTCCATCGGTGTTAAAAAAAAAAACAATAGGAAATTCCGATCGTCTGTGTGGAAAAAACCCACGCATGCTCAGAATCAAGTCGACGCATGCTCAGAAGCATTGAACTTCATTTTTCTCGGCACGTCGGAGTGTTTTACGTCACCACGTTTTGGACGGTCTGAATTTTGTCTGATGGTGTGTATGCAAGACTGATGGAAGTCAGCTTCATCGGAATTCAGATGGAAAAATCCATCAAATTTTATTCCATCGGAAGTCCGATCGTGTGTACAGGGCATTACAGAGATTTCCCCTGACTCACTGTACCATCCTTCTCAGTGGAAAGAAGATGAGGTAACTCTCCAACAGCAACATAGACAGAAGTAAAAATTATTTTGGACATTATGTAGGAGAATGCTCAAATGCCTGTTGACGTTTTATTGTTTAATGCCTGTTGACACTTTCCCTGTTGTTTCCCTGATTTCCTGACTATTTGATAGGTTACATATTTGGTAAGGTTGAATAAAGATTCAACCTATACATGTGTATGTGTGTAGGTTTGAGTTGCTACCAATTTCAATAATCCTATACATTCTGTTTGCTGAGAAACACATCTCAAAGCTTTTTTGAATTTATCTACCCTCCGAGCTGACACTACTAACTGTGTAAGGGAGTTCCACATCCTTACTGCTTTAACAGTAATAAACCACTTACACAGTTTAAGATTTAACCACTTCTCATTCAACTGGTCATGTGTCTTCTTTAAAGACCTTGAATTACCGTATTTATCGGCGTATAACACGCACAGGTGTATAACACGCACCCTAACTTTAAGAGGGAAGTTTCAGGAATAAAACTTTCCACAGCCCCCTGCGTATAACACGCAGGCACAGTTTACCCTCTATTTTCAGGGTAAAAAAGTTAGTGTTATACGCCAATAAATACAGTAAATAGTTGTTTTCCAATGCTAACATTACCATTGAATGATTTGCATATTGTGATCATATTCCCTCTTAAGTGCCTCTTCTCCAGGGAGAATACGTTTAATGTTTGTAGTCGTTCCTCATAACTGAGGTTCTCCAGCTCCCTTATTAGCTTTGTTGGCCTTCTTTGGATTCTCTCCAGTTCATGTTGGCTGTTGGACTTCCCCTCTCCCTTGGTATGCCTATTGTGTGTCAGTGGTTCGCCACTGCATGATGCCCTCCCAATGTGTTGACCTGGGGGGGCGCCGTGCATTTGCGACCCAAGGGTTCCAGCCTATACTGCAGTGAGCATGTATAGCATTGGCATTTGGTTGTTATGTTTGGATGATGTCCTGGTTTGATCCCTTCATCTGTATGGCACGTGCGCGATCCGGCATGATAATGCGGGATGCGCATGCGCTAACGTCACATGTGACGCAATCACGCTGACAACCGGGACTTCATTTAAAGCAGCGGCCTCGGCTTTACTAGGCGCTGCTGCTGGGATCCCTGAATTGATTGCATTGCCAGACTTTCTCACTAAGTTATGGCTATGGACACTAATTGTTACACAGGACTGTTGGGCCGTTTCAGCTTTGGTTTGCTGATGGCCCTGCCATAGGAGGACACCGTTGTACCTTTGTGGCTTTGCAAGGTTTCCCCCTATGTGAATTATGCTTGTCTGTTCCAGGTGTGAGGCCTATTGATTGGCTGATCATAATCTCCTTTACTATCCGCAGACCATCTTATTATTTGATTTCTGAGACACACCACATCAATCTGAGCGCAGCTGCGGGTTAATTAGGGATCCTTGTGTGGAATCTTGGGGCCCGCATTCTCCATCTTCCCCTCACCCATTTTTGGGGGTAAGAAGGACTCCCTCGTTTATGGCACAGCAACTTCTCGTTTTTATAATACAATTGATTTTCTGCTGACTGTTCTGTAGGTATGTGAATATCTTTTCTGTTGTTCCCGTTGTATCATGCTCTTTTCCCTGTCATAGGTCCTAACTAATATAAATGCTTGCTTATAGAATGCAATATCTTTTGTCATCTTCTATGCTAATACGGCCCTGATGAAGAAAGACTGAACTGCATATTCCAGATGTGGCCAAATCAGAGTTTTGTAAAGTGTTAGAATTATTGCTTTATGTCTTGAAAAATATATTTTTTAATGCATAATAGTAGTCTGCTTGCCTTGCTTGCTTCAGCTTGGCATTGCATGCTATTGCTGAGTATATCATTTATAAGAGCACACAGATCCTAGATCCTTCTCTATCCTTGATCCAGCCCCTTTTGCATGGAGTGCATGAAGTGCATTACTTTACATTTTTCAAAATGAAGCCTTGTCTGCCATATGACTGCCCATTCCTCTATTTTATCAAGGTCTTTTTGTAAAGTTTTTATATCTTATTGCAAAGTTATGATCAAACACTAAAATTGAACAAATTATTCCAATCTCTATATTGTTTATGAACCAGTTAAAGTGTTTATAAAGGTATATTTGTTTATTACAATAACAAACATGTATACTTACCTGCTTTTGCAGAGAGCAGCCCCAAACCTCCTTTTCTGCAGTCATCCACCGGGGCTCTCTGCTCCTCCTCATCTGTGCTTTGCTTGCTATGGGGCAGAGAAGTGGTGTGCTCCCAAGCTCCATTGACACACACAGCATGGCTTCACCCTGGCCCCCATTCTCTCCTCATTAGTTTTGACTGACAGAATCAAGAGCCAATGGCTTCTGCTGCTGGCAGAGTATCTAGTGAGGCCAGGAAAAGAATAGAAGAGTTGCAGCAGATGGGTACAGCGCTGGATTGAGAATAGAATCAGGTAAATGTTTAAGGTGGGGCTGGGGGGAGCTGCTATTGAAAGTTTTTTTTTTTTAAACTTATTGCAGATAATGCATTAACCACCTCCCTACTGTGCACGAAAACCCCCTTCCTGCCCAAGCCATTTTTCAGCTTTCAGCGCTGTCACACTTTGAATGACAATTGCGCGGTCGTGCGACGTGACTCCCAAACAAAATTTGTGTCCTTTTTTTCCCACAAATAGAGCTTTCTTTTGGTGGTATTTGATCACCTCTGTGGTTTTTATTTTTTGCGCTATAAACAAAAGAATAGCGTCCAGTTTGGAAAAAAAACACTAGTTTTTACTTTTTGCTATAATAAATACCCATTTTTTTTTTAAATAAAATTTTCCTCAGTTTAGGCCGATACGTATTCTTCTACATATTTTTGGTAAAAAAAAAAATCGCAATAAGCACGTATTGATTGGTTTGCGCAAAAGTTATAGCGTGTACAACATAGGGGATAGATTTATAGCTTTTTTTTTTTTTTTTTTTTTTATTAGTAATGGCGGCGATCTGCGATTTTTTATTGTGACTGCGATATTGCGGCGGACACATCGGACACTTTTGACACATTTTTGGGACCATTCACGTTTATACAGCGATCCCTGCTATAAAAATGCATTGATTACTGTATAAATGTGATTGGCAGGGAAGGGGTTAACCACTAGGGGGCGGGAAGGGGTTAAATATGTTCCCTCAATGTGTTCTTACTGTGGGGGGAGGGGACTGACTGGGGGAGGTGACCGATGGTTGTCCCTATGTACAAGGGACACAGCATCGGTCCCCTCTCCCTCACAGGACGTGGATCTCTGTGTTTACACACAGAGACCCACTTTCCTGCTCGTTTCCCGGGCAATCGCGGGTGCCCGGCGGCAATCGCGGCCGCCGGCACGCGCACCGGGGCCTTGTGAACGCGGCGGGCGCGCGCGCGCCACTGGCGGCGAGCGCGCGCCTTCTAGCTCGTTTTAAAGGGAGGACGTCATATGACGTCCTCCCAGAACGAGAGTATCCTCCGCCCGCCGTCAATTGACAGTGGGCGGTGGACAAGTGGTTAAGGTAGAAAATTATTTACATTTAGTACCACTTTAAACAAAATTGGTCCCAGGACAGAGCCCTGGGGCTCCCCGCTCAAAACATTAGCTCATTCAGAAAATGAGACATTTATCACTACTCTTGGGATTTACTCCTGTAACCAGTGTTCTATCCGGGTGCCTACAAATTCATCAATGCCAATAGACCTTAATGTGGGCTACTGTATCAAATGTCTTCACGAAACGAAATCTAGATACACTACATCCACAGAGCTTTCTCTATTTAAATACAATTGAATTACAGCTCAGCTCCTCATAAAATGTTAAAAGGTATGTCTGGCAAGAAATGGTCTTTCATAAATTCATGTTGGTTACTACTAATTATACAATTTTCTCTGGCAAATTCTTGGCTATTAATAATCCTCCCCATTCCTTCCATCAGTTACATGGCTGCAATTTGAGACTGTAATGTGTCATATTAGTACTCTTTATTTGGTTATTTAACCACACGTAGCAAACTGCCATAGTCTGTGCCTCACTGTGCCCATGCCTCACTGTGTTCATGACTAGACTGACGTTTAACATTGGAGTCTATGGAAGGGGTCCCTGGCTTTGAAAAATCAGTGCTCCCCGGCAGTAGGTTCCCCAGACAACAAACTTTGCACACTTGTAGAGGAGAAAATGAGCTACATGTTTGCCAAGATTTGGGTCCAGAATACCTACTACCGGCCAGTACCAGGTCCCCAAATTCACCAAAGAAATTATCGTTTAACATAGGAGTCTATGGAAGGGGTGTCCGGCTTTGAAAAATCAATGCTCCCCGGTCGTAGGTCCCTTGGACAACAAACTTTGCACAATTGTAGAGAAAGAGTAGGGCTACATGTGTGCTAAGCTTGGGGTCCAAGGGATCTACGGCCGGCCGGTACCGGGTCCCCAAACTCCGGGAGATCAGGCGCAAAAAGGTGACTCGAGTATAAGCCGAGGGGGGCATTTTCAGCACAAAAAAATGTGCTGAAAAACTGGGCTTATACTTGAGTATATACGGTATACAGTGGGGATCGAAAGTTTGGGCACCCCAGGTAAAAATGTGTATTAATGTGCATAACGAAGCCAAGGAAAGATGGAAAAATCTCCAAATGGCATCAAATTACAGATTAGACATTCTTATAATATGTCAAAAAAAGTTAGATTTTATTTCCATCATTTACACTTTCAAAATGACAGAAAACAAAAAAATGGCGTCTACAAATATTTGGGCACCCTGCAGAATTTATAGCATGCACTGCCCCCTTTGCAAAGCTGAGACCTGCCAGTGTCATGGATTGTTCTCAATCATCATCTGGGAAGACCAGGTGATGTCAATCTCAAAGGTTTTAAATGGCCAGACTCATCTGACCTTGCCCCAACAATCAGCACCATGGGTTCTTCTAAGTAGTTGTCTAGAAAACTGAAACTGAAAATAGTTGACGCTCGCAAAGCTGGAGAAGGCTATAAGAAGATAGCAAAGCCTTTTCAGATGTCAATATTCTCTGTTCGGAATGTAATTAAGAAATGGCAGTCATCAGGAACAGTGGAAGTTAAAGCAAGATCTGGAAGACCAAGAAAAATATCAGACAGAACAGCTCGCAGGATTGTGAGAAAAGCAATTCAAAACCCACGTTTGACTGCACGATCCCTCCAGAAAGATCTGGCAGACACTGGAGTTGTGGTACACTATTCCACTATAAAGAGATACTTGTACAAATATGGTCTTCATGGAAGAGTCATCAGAAGAAAACCTCTTCTACGTCCTCACCACAAAAATCAGCGTTTGAACTTTGCAAATGAACATATAGACAAGCCTGAGGCATTTTGGAAACAAGTTCTGTGGACCGATGAGGTTAAAATATAACTTTTTGGCCGGAATGAGCAAAGGTACGTTTGGAGAAGAAAGGGCACAGAATTTAATGAAAAGAACCTCTGTCCAACTGTTAAGCATGGGGGTGGATCAATCATGCTTTGGGGTTGTATTGCAGCCAGTGGCACAGGGAACATTTCACGAGTAAAAGGAAAAATTGATTCAATAAAATTTGAGCAAATTTTGGATGGTAACTCGATGCCATCTGTGAAAAAGCTGAAGTTAAAGAGAGGATGGCTTCTACAAATGGATAATGATCCTAAACACACCTCAAAATCCATGGGGGATTACATCAAGAGGCGTAAACTGAAGGTTTTGCCATGGCCTTTACAATCTCCTGACCTCAACATTATTGAAAACCTATGGATAGACCTTAAAGTGGTTGTAAACCCTCCTAAAATTTTTTTTTTTTTAACTAGCTGTAAGAGAAAGCCATAATGAGCTAATATGACTAGCATAATAGCTCATTATGCATCACTTACCTTAGATCGGGGCCCCCGAAGCCGTCCTCGTCTCCCTCTTCAGCCGCATCCATCGCTGCGGCGATAGCCGGAAGGTTACTTCCGGGTATCGCCGCTCCAACCAATCACTGCGCCGCTCCGGCGCTGTGATTGGCCTGGAGCGGCGAAGACGTCACTCCGCGCATGCGCGCGTGAGCCGTCGAATTCGGCTACGTCGTCGAATGTTGCGACCTAGCCAAATTTGTGAATGGTGTTAACCCCATGCGCATGCGCGTGACGTCAGCGTCGCCGCATTTAAATGCAAATATCTCCTTAACCGTGTAGGTTAAGGAGATATTTCATGCACCTACAGGTAAGCCTTAATCTAGGCTTACCTGTAGGTCTTTGTTTATAAAGTGGGTTTACAACCACTTTAAAAGAGCAGTGCGTGACAGACAGCCCAGAAATCTCAAAGAACTGGAAGACTTTTGTAAGGAAGAATGGGCAAAGATACCACAAACAAGAATTGAAAGACTCTTGGCTGGCTACAAAAAGCGTTTACAAGCTGTGATACTTGCCAAAGGGGGCAGTACAAGATATTAACTCTGCAGGGTGCCCAAACTTTTCCAGACGCCATTTCTTTGTTTTCTGTAATTTTGAAAGTGTAAATGATGGAAATAAAATCTAACTTTTTTTGACATATTATAAGAATGTCTAATCTGTAATTTGATGCCATTTGGAGTAATTCTCCTCTGTTCAAAGATCATGTTTTATTTATAGAAGCTGAGATTGTAAGACACGTTCCTTGTGACTTTTTTCTTACATTTTTTTTTTCTTTTTGACTAAATGTAGGCTTTAAACTTCATATTCAATTATTTGGCTAAAGCTCCTTATATATTTAACAAATCAACCCAAAGAAGCACATTTATTAGGGGATGAAGTCCACATGAAGAACAGCCCATTTCACTCATTCTCTTTTGCTTCTCTACAGCTACAGCACATATTTCACTAAGATATTATATATGTGATTTACAAGGTAGGAGAATGAGAAAGCAACAAATCTGATTTTGTTGAATAAAGCTCTCTTGTGTTTATAATTTTCATGTAACAATGTTATTGCTCTTTATCAAATTGAGGTGCAAAAGCATGCAGCTAAAAATAACATGAAGAAATAGGCTGGCAATGGCAAAATAAGGTAAGGTAATTAGACTCTCATCTGATTTATGGTATTGTTACCAGTATAAATTATTTTTATTGTGCTCCACCATAGTCTGTGCCTTCGGTTCCCTTGGGGCATGCATACTGATACAGTGACTGACATGTGTAATAGACTGCTTTAATTAAAGTAGTGTGATGCAAATTTCTATTCTGTTAACAGAAACACAATAGATTTTTTTTTCTTAGCATAATTGAATAGATTAAAACATGGAGAATGGAGCTGGTTAATATTCAAAATTCTATAGTAAATACATTTTTTTTTCACCTATTCTATTTTTTACCATGAATGTTAGTTTTCTTTCCATACTGTAATTTGTATGTGTAAATGCTATAACTTGTATAAATGTTGTGGCTGTTGTTGTTCTTATTTAGAACTTTAGAAACACTACACGATTACATTGTGCTGCAAATATTAACATATAAAAATGACTAGAAGTTACAGAGTACATTTAAGCATTAGAATTGTTTTAGTGCAGGTGTCCTATCATTATGGGTCCTCCATCAGATAGTGCCCGGGTTGGACTGCGCATGGACTGTGTATACTGTGCAGGAGGCACACTACACCGTAACTGCTTGCAGATGCCTGTTACACAACAGAACAACACCAGCAATAAGGGGTAGCTTCAGGTGTATACTGTGCAGGAGGCACACTACATTGTAACTGCAACTGCTGCAGATGCCTGTCTGTGTTACACAACAGAACAACACCAGCAATAAGGGGTAGCTTCAGGTGTATACTGTGCAAGAGGCACACTACACCGTAACTGCTTGCAGATGCCTGTTACACAACAGAACAACACCAGCAATAAGGGGTAGCTTCAGGTGTATACTGTGCAAGAGGCACACTACACCATAACTGCTTGCAGATGCCTGTTACACAACAGAACAACACCAGCAATAAGGGGTAGCTTCATGTGTATACTGTGCAGGAGGCACCTGCACCCACTGTAACTGCTGCAGATGCCTGTCTGTGTTGCACAACAGAACAACACCAGCAATGAGGGGTAGCTTCAGGTGTATACTGTGCAGGAGGCACACTACACCCACTGTAACTGCTGCAGGTTAACAAGCAAATATGACACTGACACTGTCCCTGCGTATCCTGCTCTCTCCCTGCACGCCAACACACTGTAACTGCGCTAGGTTTTGCAAAGATGACACTGACCCTGCCTATCCTGCTCTCTCCCTGCACGCCAACACACTGTAACTGCGCTAGGTTTTGCAAAGATGACACTGTCCCTGCCTATCCTGCTCAATCCCTGCACACCAACACACTACACAAGGCCGCCACACTGGCGGCTTTATATAGTGTGGGGCGTGTACTAAACCCCCTGAGCTATAATTGGCCACAGGCATCCTGCCTGTGGCCAATTATGGCTCTCCTCGCTGCCGGCGCTGTGATTGGCCAAGCATGCGGGATCACAGTGCATGCTTGGCCAATCATCAGCCAGCAATGCACTGCAATGGCGCAGTTCATTATGGCCCGTTCCCCGCCACACGAATTTGGCGCGAACGGCCCACAAAGTTCTGGTTTCGCCAAACAGGTGAACAGCCAATGTTCGAGTCGAACATGCGTTAGACTCGAACCGCGAGCTCATCCCTAGTTACAACTAAAAACATGAATGCATTTTATTGGGATTTTATCTGATAGACCAACAAAAGCGACAAATAATTGTGAAGTGGAAGGAAAATGATAATTGGTTTTCCAAATTTTTTACCATTTAGAGGTTTTTACCATTTATCATTTTCCTTCCACTTCTCAATTATGTGCCACTTTGTGTTGGTATATCACATAAAATCCCAATAAAATACATTTAAATTTTTGGTTGTAATGTAGTACTACCCCCGCAGGAGCCACTTGAATATTCAATATAGCTAGGGTTATCAGACCTTTGTTAAAGTAACATTATATTTCTGATTCATCATTCTCGTGTGTTTATCTCTGCTCTCTGGGTTTTTTTCATTTAAAGTTGTCCCCTGAAAGCAGACAGATTTGATCCTACTTTATGCCTTAGTACTTTTACTCTTTGTTCTATCAATGTCTATTTGTTTTATGGCCCAATTTTACTGTGACTGTTGTTCCATTTTTCTTTAAGCAAGTGCACAGTAAAGTCTTCTTTTACTGTGTTATCTACACTACATTACATCCAGGTGTGCCAGTGGGGTTGGGTCTGTTCTTAGGGTTGAAGAGGCAGAGTAAGGAACCAACAATATTCAAGCGGCTCCTGCGGGGGTAGCACTACATTACAATCAAAAATGTAAATGTATTTTATTAGGATTTTATGTGATAGACCAACACAAAGTGGCACAAAATTGAGAAGTGAAAGGAAAATTATAAATGGTAAAAACCTCTAAATGGTAAAAAATTTGGAAAACCAATTATCATTTTCCTTCCACTTCACAATTATTTGCCGCTTTTTGTTGGTCTATCAGATAAAATCCCAACACTGTATCTTGCATGGCACTCTTTTGGTAGCTGGGAAGGATGCAGGACTGGGACTGGACTCTGGACTTCTAGAGCTGGTAGTGCTGCCACATGCCTTGCTTAAATGGCTAAAACCACCTCATCTGCAATGGCCACGTCCTTTGACTCCTCAGAAACAGTGGTCCACCCAAGTGCCTCTGAGCATATGCAACATATTAGACTAAATGCTAGCATGCTGCATTGCAGCTTGTATGCATATAGGAAAGGAGCTAAATAAATAAATATACACACATAGTTTTTGACAAGCCCTTTATTAAGAAGTAAGAAAAAAATGTCTAATGATGTAAATTCACAAATAATCACAACACCCATCGATGCAGATCCTTAGCAATCACAATGAACAGTGTCCGCTGACTCACCGAAAGAAAAAAAATGCCAACCAGCAGGCACTTTCAATCTTGTTGCTCCCTCACTGTGAATGTCAGCTCCTGGGCCCGCCACTAAATCGAAACAAAGGGAAGGGGCTCCCAAGATGATGTCATTGAACAAATATGGACATGACCATACTTGGTCAATGCATTCCCCCTTATACTTACCTGAGCCCAATTTCAATCCAGCACTGTGCGTGAGAGCAAAATCTCTCTCCGCTCTCTCCCTCCTCTGGCTTTCTAAAGGAACACTCAGTGAGTGGGAGGAGCCAGGAGGAGCACTGGCGGGGACACCAGAAGAGTAGGATCGGGCTGCTCTCAAAACCATTGCACAGAGCAGAAAAGTATGACATATTTGTTAAATAAAGCTTTAAAATCACTTTAAACTTCAGTGAATCAAACCCAGGCAGAGTTTCCCATTACTAGTGCTAATGTTAAAATGCAGTAAACATGCATGCTTATGAAAATGACAATATTTAAAATGACCTTTCATGCTGTTTTTTTTGTTCATAGTTATCTGCAATCTTTAGGTTCATTCATTTACCAGATAAACAAATAAAACATACAAACATTCAAGATTTCATTTGCAACTGCCTTTACGATCATTATTTTGTTAGAATATTCTTTTAATAATGATTTAACAAAATTACAGAACTTTTTAGGATTTTCAGTTATTTCACAGGTTTTATAAATTGTAAGAAATATTGCTACCATCTTTTCTGGGGCCCTTAAAATATACTTGCGGGATTGGGAAGCCATATCTATCTTTTAAATAAAACACTCAGATCAATAATACTCATAATTAGGGATGAGCTTCGAGTTCGAGTCAAACTCATGTTCGACTCGAACATTGCCTGTTCGCCCGTTCGCCGAACAGCGAACAAATTGGGGTGTTCGCGGCAAATTCGAAAAGTCTATGGGAGAAATCTAAAGTGCTAATTATAAAGGCTTATATGCAAGTTATTGTCCTAAAAAGTGTTTGGGGACCGGGGTCCTGCCCCAGGGGACATGTATCAATGCAAAAAAAAGTTTGAAAAACGGCCGTTTTTCGGGAGCAGTGATTTTAATAATGCTTAAAGTGAAACAATAAAAGTGAAATATTCCTTTAAATTTCGTTCCTTGGGGTTGTGTATGATATGCATGTAAAGTGGCGCATGTTTCCCGTGCTTAGAACTGTCCCTGCAAAAAATTTCATTTTTGAAGGAAAAAAAGTCATTTAAAACTCACTCGCGGCTATTAATGAATTGTCGGCTCCCGGCAATACTGTACATACAAAAGTCATTGATAATAATAAAAAAAAAAAAAGCGTATTGGGTCCCCCAGAATTCAATTACCAGGCCCTTCAGGTCTGGTATAGATATTAAGGGGAACTTCGCCGCAAATTTTACAAAAAAATATGTGCGGTTCCCCCAAATATCCATACCAGGCCCTTCAGATCTGGCATGGATTTTAAGGGGAACTCCACCCCAAATTAAAAAAAAAATGGCGTGGAGTCCCCCCAAAAATCCATACCAGACCCTTATCCGAGCACGCAACCTGGCAGGCCGCAGGAAAAGAGGGGGGGACGAGAGAGCAGGTCCTCAGCCTTACACCGAGTCATTGGCTGAGCGGACCTGAAGGGGAACTTTAGAAGGGGCGGGTCTATACATGTAATAGACTGCGGAGGAAGTTCCCCATCAGGTCCACTCAGGCTCAGCCAATGACGGACAGCGCTGGACATCGGATCGCCGCAGGACACTGGATTTCACCGCTGGATTGTTTTTTTTTAATTTAATTACATTTTTTTAATAAAGGACTTTTCCAAGGTGTTTGTGTGTTTTTTTTTTTATTTTTTTTACACTTTCTTCGTGAAATGGTAGGGGTACAATGTACCCCTTACCAATTCACATGGGGGGGCCGGGATCTGGGGGTCCCCTTTGTTAAAGGGGTCTTCCAGATTCCGATAAGCCCCCCGCCCGCAGACCCCCACAACCACCGGGCAAGGGTTGTGGGGATGAGGCCCTTGTCCCCATCAACATGGGGACATCCTCCCCATGTTGAGGGCATGTGGCCTGGTACGGTTCAGGAGGGGGGGTCGCTCTCTCGTCCTCCCCCTCTTTTCCTGCGGCCTGCCAGGTTGCGTGCTCGGATAAGGGTCTGGTATAGATTTTTGGGGGGACTCCACGCCATTTTTTTTAAATTTGGGGTGGAGTTCCCCTTAAAATCCATGCCAGATCTGAAGGGCCTGGTAATTGAATTCTGGGGGACCACCACGCTTTTTTTTTTATTTTTATCAATGACTTTTGTATGTATTGCCGGGAGCCGACAATTCATTAATAGCCGCGAGTGAGTTTTAAATGACTTTTTTTCCTTCAAAAATTACATTTTATGCAGGGACAGTTCTAAGCACGGGAAACATGTGCCACTTTACATGCATATCATACACACCCCCCATGTACGAAATTTAAAGGAATATTTCACTTTTATTTTTTCATTCTAAGCATTATTAAAATCACTGCTCCCGAAAAAACATCAGTTTTTAAAACTTATTTTTGCATTGATACATGTCCCCTGGGGCAGGACCCGGGTCCCCAATCCCTTTTTAGGACAATAACTTGCATATAAGCCTTTATAATTAGCACTTTAGATTTCGAACGTTCGAGTCCATTGTATTTAATAGGGTTCTAAAGTTCACGCGAACATTCTGTCTGTTCGCACCGAACAGGGGGATGTTCGGCTCATCCCTGCTCATAATAATATCAATGGTTCGTGCTGTTAGCTCAGGTAAACATTTTCAAGTATGACATAGCATGATGCTTCAGCCTATCTTTGTATGTGACCTGGCTATTTTGTGCATGCATAAGAATCAATTGTGTCCTTGATCATTCATGAGCGCACACTGGTCCTCATTTAAGAGCTTTTTTATAGTGAATCCATATGGAAAATAAATCACTGGTGATTACAAACACGTGCATGTAAGTTTAAATATTTTGCTCCATTGAAAAGAATGAAGCAGATTATCAAACTCTGACAGTCCTCAGTGGGTATCAAAATAAATGAAGGAAAAAAAAAATAGCCTTTACATTATTTCAAAGTAACAGATTATCATTTTTATATAACTGTCTTTTTATAAAAAAAAAAAAAAAAGGTTAATTTTAGCATTAGGATAAACAATATGCTTAATGTTCAAAGAATGAGGAAACAGATCAGTGTTGATTGTGATTGTTTTCATCATTTGCTTTTTTCATGTTTGTGTTTACATTTTTGTCTATAACGCTGTTCTTGCAAATTATGAGTTCCTTATTTTTATTCTATTGATCTCCCAAATGTTGATCACTCTTGCAAGTGCATTGAGGTTGAAGTACTGTTGTACCAGTGATGCTGAACAAGGCTTTGCCACCAATTATTGACTGTTGCAGATAAGGCTAAAGTCTGGTACACACGGTCCAAATATCGGCCGGTATTGGCAGGTTCAACAGAGCTTTGGCCCGTGTTTACAGTAGCTTGTCCAGCTTCTGTTGAATTGGCATGCTGGAAAAACAGCTACCAATTAGCATCCCATCAGTGCTCGCAACCAGAGGCGTCACTAGGGGGTGGCTATTGGGGCTATAGCCCAGAGTCTGGGGCCCATAGCCCCTAGTCTCTTGTCCCGGTCCAGAATGTAGTGGTCACAGGGGCGGACTGAGCCGTGGTAGCGCTGGCTCCGGCTCCACCCTGCCTCCACCTGACTCTACTCTTTGTCACTGGTTGCTAGAGCCGCCTAGCGTCTAGCAACCTGTGACGTCACGGCCGCAACTCCCTTCCTGCTCAACATTCAAATCGGAGGAGGATTCCATCTCCTCCTCCTCCGCCTAGTGCTTGTGGGGCCTGGCCTGGGACTCCTGGACTGGATCGTCTCGCCACTGGACCGGTTGCAGTGTGGAGTACAAAGCAGCTACATAAAACAGGTAGGGGGAGGCTCTCTGGGAATCCTGATGTAAGGAGGAGGCTCTCTGGGGACCCTGATGTAAGGAGGAGGCTCTCTGGGGACCCTGATGTAAAGGGGAGGCTCTTTGGGGACCCTGATGTAAGGGGGAGGCTCTCTGGGGACCCTGATGTAAGGGTAAGGCTCCCTGGGGACCCTGATGTAAGGGGGAGGCTCTCTGGGGACCCTGATGTAAGAGGGAGGCTCTCTGGGGATCCCGATGTAAGGGGGAGGCGCTCTCGGGACCCTTATGTAAAGAAGGGGCTCTCTGGGGAGTCTGATGTAAGGGGGGGCTCTCTGGGAACCCTGATGTAAGGGGGGATCGACACTCAGATATGTAAATATATACACTGCTCAAAAAAATTAAAGGAACATTTTTGAATCAGAACTCCTGGGAACTCCTGGGATATTGATCTGGTCAGTTAAGTAGCAGGGGGGGTTGTTAATCAGTTTCAGCTGCTTTGCTGTTAATTGAAATTAACAACAGGTGCACTAGATGGGCAACAATGAGACGACCTCCAAAACAGGAATGTTTTTCAGGTGGAGGTGTCTGACATTGTTTTCCCCTACTCATCTTTTCTGACAGTTTTTCACTAGTTTTGCATTTGGTTAGGGTCAGTGTCACTACTGGTAGCACAAGGCGATACTTGGACCCTATAAAGGTGGCACAGGCAGTCCAACTCCTCCAGGATGGCACATCAATACGTGTCATTGCCAGAAGGCTTGCCGTGTCTCCCAGCACATTCTCAAGAGCATGGAGGAGATTCGAGGAGACAGGCAGTTACTCTAGGAGAGCTGGACAGAGCCGTAGAAGGTCCTTAACCCATCAGCAGGCCACTGGTGCAAGGAGGAACAGGATGAGCACTGCCAGAGCCCTACAAAATGACCTCCAGCAGGCCACTGGTGTGAATGTCTCTGACCAAACAATCAGAAACAGACTTCATGGGGGTGGCCTGAGGGCCCGACGTCCTCTAGTGTTCTCTGTGTTCACTGCCGGACACTGTGGAGCTTGATTGGCATTTTCCTTTGAACACCAGAATTGGCAGGTCCACCACTGGTGCCCCATGCTTTTTACAGATGAGAGCAGGTTCACCCTGAGCATATGTAACAGACGTGAAAGGGTCTGGAGAAGCCGCGGAGAACTTTATGCTGCCTGTAACATCGTTCAGCATGACCGGTTTGGTGGTGGGTCAGTGATGGTCTGGGGAGGTATATCCATGGAGGGACGCACAGACCTCTACAGGCTACACAATGACACTCTGACTGCCATTAGGTATCGGGATGAAATCCTTGGACCCATTATCAGACCCTACGCTGGTGCAGTGGGTCCTGGGTTCCTCCTCGTGCATGACAATGCCCGGCCTCATGTGGCAAGAACATGCAGCCAGTTCCTGGAGGATGAAGAAATTGATACCATTGAATGCCCCCCACGCTCACCTGACCTAAATCCAAAAGAACACCTGGGACATTATGTTTCGGTCCATCCGGTGCCGCCAGGTTGCACCTCAGTCTGTTCAGGAGCTCAGTGATGCTCTGGTCCAGATCTGGGAGGAAATACCCCAGGACACCATCCGTCGTCTCATTAGGAGCATGCCCTGATGTTGTCATGCATGCATACAAGCACTTGGGGGCCATACAAACTACTGAGGACCATTTTGAGTTGTTGCAATGAAATTTCAGCAAAATGGACTAGCATGCTGCATAATTTTTTCACTTTGATTTTCGGGGTGTCTTTGAATTCGGCCCTCTGTAGGTGGATAATTTTCATTTCCATCAAATGATGTGCCATCCTTTCATTCCTAACACTTTATGACACTTTACTTCGCTGCTATGGGCTCTAACCCCAGATCTTTTGTAGACCTAGCAACGCCCCTGCTCGCAACCAATGTGAGCGCTGACCAGTGTGTTCTGGCAGGGGGGGTCTGTCTCCCTGTTAGAACATAATAGCTCAGCAGGGAGATTGTTGTACTAACATCACATAGCTCCTTCGTTTTTTTTCCTTCAGCCCAGTGGCTGAAGGAAAACTTACAGTGTGTACTAGGTGTAAGTGTCATGGCTAAAAACGTCCACAGAAATATTTTCTTTATTAAAGTCACAAGCAAAAAATATATATTTGCTTAATATATTATTTTACTTTTGTAATAATAGAAGACTTTTGTAAACAGTTGCACTTGTCACCAACACAAGAGATGAGGGTAAATCTTTCATTGGGGAAACCTGTTTAGTGAGAACTATCTAATCGCTTCACTTTGTAGAGGTTTCTTCTCTGTTTCTGTTCCGCATATGAGACAGAATGTTAAGAAAGTTATAACAGGGGACAGGGAGCAAAAGAGTTTTACCCATTTCCTACTTGTGGCTACACTTACACTTTAAGGCTTCGTTTAGATTTGCTTTGCTGGCTGAAGCATGATCCGCGCTTAGATCGCTCTTCAGACAGCAATAAACAGATGATGAGGAGGCATAATGCCTCCCTACTGCCTGTTTTAACCCCCAGACAACCAGACAACTGCACTGCACATCTAGTGCAGTTGCGTGGTGGTTGCAACATAAACACATTCTTGGCCCAGTTGCTCTTGGCGAGCAGTGCTTATGAAACATTTAAAATCTATGCATGGCACATTTTCAATGAAAGACTCAAATTTTCAGCAATGTTATAACCAATATTATCATGGAAATTTAGAAAAAGTTTGTAGATTTCTGTGTTATGCAAAATCAAAACCTTTATTGCTTTATTGCATAGAGCATTCGGTCTAATAACTCAGTTTGTGCTCATTTCCATTCCTTAAAGGGGTGGTAAAGTCTCCAGGTTTTTCATCTTTATTGCATTGTTTGCATTGTATGCATTAAGGTAAAAAACTTCTGTGCTGCAGCTGCACCCAGAGCCCCCCCCTTTTTCTTACCTGAGCCTGTCTGTTACAGCAATGTGCATGAGCCCAACGACTCCAGCTGCTGTCCCTGTCCTCATTGGATAGATTCATAGCAGCAGGAGCCATTGGCTCCCGCTGCTGTCAATCAGTGACACGGGAGCGAGGGGGAGCAGGGCAGAGTCCTGTCTGTATCAATGGATGCAGCAGCGGGACTTGTGAGTGCACAAGCACGGGTGCCCTCATGGAAAGCGACTACCTGTGGGGGCACCCGATGAGGAGGAGCCAGGAGCGTCACTGGGGCACCCCAGAAGAAGAGGATCAGGGCTTTTCTTTGCAAAATCTGTGCACAGAACAGGTAAGTATAACATGTTTGTTATTTAAAAAAAAAACAAAAAACCTTTACAATCACTTTAAGCTTTAACCACTTACCGCCTGGCTATAGCAAAATAACGGCCGGGTGATGGTTCAGTTATCCTGACTGGACATCATATGTGACGCCTATGAATGCCGATCAGAGCTGCATGCCAATGCCACCTACCAGTGCCCATCAGTGCCGCCTATCCGTGCCCATCAGTGCCGCCTATCTGTGCCCATCATCAGTGCCCATCAGTGCCACCTCATCGGTGCCACCTCATCAGTGCCCATCAGTGCTGCCTTATCAGTGTCCATTAGTGCAGTCTCATCAGTGGCCGTTAGTGAAGGAGAACACTTACTTATTTACAACATTTTATAACAGAAACAAAGAAAACCTTTTTTTTTAATTTGTTGTGCAAAAAATAAAAACCCCAGCAGTGATCAAATACCACCAAAAGAAAGCTCTATTTGTGGGAACAAAATGATAAAAAAATTGTTTGGGTACAGTATAGCATGAGTGCGCAATTGTCATTCAAAGGGAGACAGTGCTGAAAGCTGAAAATTGGCTTGGGCAGAAAAGGGGTGTAAGTGCCTGGTATTGAAGTGGTTAATTAACCAACCTTAACTCTATTGTTACTTGTCCCATTTGTTCATTAATGTTTATTCCCAGTATATACGTATACCATCAGTGTACCTGACAAAACAATTGTCTCTGACAGGCTGTAAAAGACACGTTTTTCCTATCCTTCTCCCAGGGCAGTATGGGAGAGCAAACACCACACTGCGTTGATCACTGCTATGGAACAGAAGTCATTCATGTTATGAGAAACATACATGCTACAACCATAACTGAATAGAACTGCAGGCGTGAAATTGTTGTTCTCCCATGATGGCTGTGTCAAGTCTGTTTTTATTTTCATCTTCCAACAGTTTCTTTGATCTCGGATGTGAAAGAAAATACTTCCCAGCTGGTTCTCTTTGCATGATATTATATATATATATATATATATATATATATGTATATATATATATATATATATATTACACAGTATCTCACAAAAGTGAGTACACCCCTAACATTTTTGTAAATATTTTATTACATCTTATATATGTGACAACACTGAAGAAATTACACTTTGCTACAATGTAAAGAAGTGAGTGTACAGCTTGTATAACAGTGTAAATTTGCTGTCCCCTCAAAATAACTCAACACACAGCCATTAATGTCTAAACCGTTGGCAACAAAAGTGAGTACGCCCCTAAGTGAAAATGTCCAAATGGGGCCCAGTTAGACATTTTCCCTCCCTGGCGTCATGTGACTCATTAGTGTTACAATGTCTCAGGTGAGAATGGGGAGCAGGTGTGTTAAATTTGGTGTGATCACTCTCACTCTCTCAAACTGGTCACTGGAAGCTCTTTTTTTTGCTCTACATAAAGATGGCCTAGGCTATAAGATGCTTGCCAAGACCCTGAAACTGAGCTGCAGCATAGTGATCAAGACCATACAGAGGTTTAACAGGGCAGGTTCCACTCAGAACAGGCCTCAACATGGTCGACTAAAGAAGTTGTGTGCACGTGCTCAGTGTCATATCTAGAGTTTGTCTTTGGGAAATAGACGTATGAGTGCTGCCAGCATTGCTGCAGAGGTTGAAGGGGTGGGGGGTCAGCCTGTCAGTGCTCAGACCATACGCCGCACACTGCATCAAATTGGTCTGCATGGCTGTCATCCAAGAAGGAAGCCTCTTCTAAAGATGATGCACAAAAAAGCCCGAAAACAGTTTGCTGAAGACAAGCAGACTAAGAACATGGATTACTGGAACTGGGGTCTGATGAGACCAAGATAAACTTATTTGGTTCAGATGGTGTCAAGCTTGTGTGGTGGCAACCAGGTGAGGAGTACAAAGACAAGTGTGTCTTGCCTACAGTCAAGCATGGTGTTGAGAGTGAATAATGTGTCTCCAGCGCTTGCCTAGTGTATATGGTGGATGAGTGGGATAAATGCAGTGAAATAAATACAGTGAAATATAAAATGAAATCGCTGCTCAATCTATAAAGTGTACATGTGCACTGAAAATTGAATGGAGAAAGAAATGATAAGCACAACTTCTGTGATCACTGAGTGTGTACAATGTAAATAGCATAAAAATTCATAAATTAAAAACGTGGTAAAAGTCAAAATAATTCCCATAAAAGTGAATCCAAGCATAAAACCAAACTGTAAACAAGTCCTAATTGTGCAATTCTAGAAAAATAGCTTGTCATACAGTGCTTCTTATTGTGATCCTCCTTATGTTGAATACTCACAGAGCGCTTACCTCACTGGTAGATAAAATGAGCCTGACAGATCTCCCAAACTTCTGGTGGATCAGAGATGGCCGTTCCACTGAAGCCCTGTACACACGATCGGTTTACTGATGAAAACCGTCCGATGGATGGTTTTCATCAGACCAACCGATCGTGTATGGTACCCATCGGTCTTTTTTCCATCGGTTGGAAAAAATAGAACTTGTTTTAAAATTTTCCGATGGATAAAAAACCGATGGGAATTTCCGATCGTCTATGGGCAAGTCCATCGGTTAAAAAACCCACGCATGCTCAGACTGAATTAGGAGACGGGAGCGCTCGTTCTGGTAAAACTAGCGTTCCTAATGGAGAGAGCACATTCGTCATTCTGCAAGTTATTGCTTCGATTAATGCAGCGCATGTTTTTTTGCTTTAGAACGGTCTTTAAAATGTCATTTCGGCAGCAGATCTTTCTCATGAGTTCTGAGAAACGTATGTCTTTCTTCTTTCTTGTGATCTTAGGAATAATTAGTTTAATTCTTCAAGGCCGACCTCACAAATTACACCTTTTTTTTGGTTTTTGTCTTTAAATTTGTTGTGCATTTTTTGGTGTGTCAATTTCTCCGAACAACATATTTTTTTTATTTTTTACTCATGGAGGTTGGTGTCCCTTGTTATTAATTACACATTGTATTTATGAAATCTTATTGCTACTTAAAAAAAAAAACACATCAGGCATGTATGTTGGCTGAAATCAAATTTCCCTTTATTTCGGAAAAACAAAAAACAAAAACCGAAGGGCAACTATTCAGAAATTAGCAGAGAATATCAAGTCATTAGATCCCAAATGCAGACCTGACTATGATCAATAATAAAATCAACAACAGCATGAAATCAGGAGCAGCAGCCAAAGACATACATCATCCCAAGCTGTGGTACTCCATCAACCTTCAATTTCTGGATGAGCAGCTCGAGGCCAGGGAATCACCTCCTGCTCTTCCCTGTAGCCTTCCTTCCACGCCTCTCTGCAGCGTTCTCTCCACGGCCCCGTCCACGCACCCTTGCAGGCTGGGCCACTGTGGGTGGTGATGTGGCAGGAGGAGGAGGAGAAGGAGGAGAGGGATTGGCCTGCTGCGAGATATGGGTGGCCTCAGTCAGCAGCCCCCTCGCCCCCATGTGTACGGCCATATATATGAGGTGCTCACAAAGGGCCCGTTGTCCCGCCTCCATTCTGAGCAACTTATCCACCAGATAGGTGCTAAAGCCCTCCATAGGGTTGAGGGGGGCCCTCATAATGGCAGCAGCCTCCTGAATCATCTTTAGTGACTCCTCCTTCACTTGTGTCATCCGCCGTTGTTTTGGCGGTCTGACGTGGAGGGGAGCCACTTGGGAGACGGTGCTGCCACTAGGACTGGGGACCTGCTGAGTCCCACTTGGCCCTGCCTCCTCCTGCCTGCCACACTCCTGACCCTCTTCCTCCTGGCTTGCCTCATCCTGTTTTTAAAATAAAATGAAAAATTGGATTATTTGGGGAATCTATCACACACAATTTTGATCTCATTACTGTTTTTTTTTTTTGGGGGGGGGATGATATCATGTATGGCTAATCCAAACAGTTCAACACAATATTACTTAGTGGACAATAATTATGATCAAAAATACTATACCTGGCTGAAGATGCGAAGATCTGGCTCTTCTAGCTCGGGAGGCTCCTCCTCCGCCTCTGCAGGGGTGGAGGGAAGGGTGGAAGGAACGCTGGAGGGAAGGGTGGAAGGAAGGGTTGAGGGAAGGCTGGAAATAGATTCCCTGGCCTCGATCTGGTCATCCAGAAATTGAAGATTTCTGTAGTACCACAGCTTGGGCTTTACTACATTGTCGGCTGCTGCTCCTGATCTCTTTGACTGGCGCACTTTCTTGTATTTTTTTTTATAGGAATTACGCAGGTTGTTGATTTTATTATTGATCATAGTGTAGTCTGCATCTGGGATCCATGGCTTCATATCCTCTGCTAATTTGGTAATAGTTGCCCGACGTACATCACTCTTGTGGTACGCAGGGTGTTTCAGTTCCCACAGGTTGCGCTGTTCCTTATATTTTTCAATAAAAGTCAGCATCACCTCCGGCTCTCGTAGTTTATGCATCTTTTTGGATCAGCAAGTAAAAAAAAAAGTAAAAAAAAGAAAAGGATCAGAATTGATTCTCCTCAACTTATCACAATATTGCCCTTTACAATCATGAACCATTATAGGCCACTGCAGGCCCAAGTTCCCTTCTTACCTTAGTTCACTTCGTTGGTTCACTTCCGGACGTCCTTACTCCGCGCATCCCTAATAACTTCTTTCCCCTTTTTATACCCTGCGCATGCGTGTAACTCCGCCCTCGTCGCCCGCCCATGACAGACTTTTTCAGCATTTCCCCGCCCCTTAACGATCGGCGCACAGTGTGAGACGGCGACATGTCGCAGACACAGGTGGCTTCTTTAGTTGATATTACCGACGAGGAAAGCCCGGAGGCGGAAACGTCCCGATCCAGTAAAAAAAGATACAAGGCGACTAATATGTCTTTTTCTGAGATGGCGGAGATGGTGGACATTCTGCGGAGGAAGGATTACGACGGCAAGCATGGCCCATACGACACCCCTAATCTCCGGAAGTCACAAATTATGGACAAAGTGGCGAAGACTCTCTATAAAAAATATGGGGTCAGGAGATGCAAGGAACAACTCCGTAAAAGGTGGTCAGACCTGAAGCTCAGGGAGCCGGAGCAGTATAGGAAGCTTATAAAAAGCATTGAAAAAAGTAAGTATATTTTACTGTGTTCTTTCACATTGTAATATGTATTCTTCCATGTTTTGCAACATGTGCTTGGCTTGACTGGTTTCACATTTTAAAATCTCAACTTTTATGTTAAGTGGAGAGTCCACTTATTTGCTAAATGTGTGGAACAAATAATTGCTGCTCTTCCCCCAAACATGTTTGGCACATATCCACGTAAACTACATGTGGGCATGCCTCATTTTACTTCAACAATGTTTATCTACACATTGTTGGATAGATGATGTGTTGTAAGGAAATGTAGAATGTGAATGAAAGAAGAAACTGTATTCTGGGTAAAGGAGATGACACTCCAGCAGTTGTGTACTCTTTTTTGTTCTTCATCAAGATACTATACTCTGGGCCACATGACCAAATTTCTTAACGGTGTCACACACAGGTGGTCCAGTGGATACCTTGGTGGTTATCCAAGTGTATTTGTGAGTGTCCTCCAAAATAACATGTTGCTTTGTTGAGTTTGCAAGATCTCATATGTTCATCTTGAAACTCAGGGCCAAATATCAATTGGACCCCACTTTAAAACATTGAGAATCCATTTTCAGGCCTAAAAAGTCTGTGTGCTAAAGGATACATTTTTTTTGCTATTCCCATAGGGGAGAGGAGAGTGGGAGGACACCATGCTCAGGAGACGAGGAACCCAACACCACAGAAACTCCCCGAAGATCCCAAAGCAGACCAAGTTCAGCAGGTTCAGGAAGCGGAGGGGGAGAAAGTGGAGGTGGAGGAAGGGGAGGTGGAGGAAGGAGAGGTGGAGCTTATCAGCACAACAGGTCAGTGTCTGTCACCACAACTTCAAGGTAAATCCTGATGTAGGCCTGCATAGTTTAAAAATATTTGTTTCTTTTTAGGGACTGAACGTGGGGGTGTGTCAGGAAGTCCAAATCCTCCATTCTCGAGTGCCAGTGCCTAAATAATCATTCAGAAAATCATGGAATGCAGTAGCGAAATGGACATTATGAGAAAGAGTATGATTGTGATTGAGCAAAAATATAAAAACATGATAGATATTTTGGGGAGAATAGTGTGAACCCCCCCATTTTTGTGTGTTTTGTTATGCGTCGGAAATTTTCTATGGGATTTCCACCAGCCCAAATGTGAGGATGCACACACTGAAGACTCAACATGTGCTATCTGCCGTCACAAGATATCTATGTCCCTGTTTTGGGGGTGCAACCTCTTCCTCCCTCCTCAAGTAGGGGAGAGGAAGGGTTTTCACCCCCAAAGCACGTCCATTGATCCCCCATGATGGCAGATAGCACATGTTTACCCTAGCCATGGGATCATGTTGAAGATACCCATTTGAGCCCCAAAAAGAAAGTGTGGTTCTTCACATTTGGGATGGATCAGGGGTAACATCACCCCATCTCCTGTTTGTATTTTTCACTGTGTTATTTACTTATTACTTTTTCAGATAAAAAAATGTGGCTTTTGACCCATGCATGTTTCTGCAAAAAAAGCTGCACAAAATAAATAAAAAATTATAAAAAAAAAAAACAAAACTGTGGTGCAATCAATAAAAACATTTGGGAAATCTAAAAAAGGTGTGCCTTGTTCTTTCTATGCTCAATAGCAGTTCTGAAGATGCAAAAAGAGTGTTTTTACCTCTGAGATTGGAGGCTATTTACTAAGGACAAATACACTTGGCACTACTAGAACTTGGGAGACACATAAACCACAAATAAAAGAATGACAACACAAGTTTGTAGTAAATCAAATATTTTTGTTTATTTTAAAAAGGTAAAATCAAAGGTCAGATGTGGTCTGGCATTGCGATGGCCCCCCTACCCGTGAAGTACTCTACATATTTCTGACTTACTTCACGGGCACTTTGGGGGGCCAAGCCAGTACGGGCAGTGCTGAGGCCGGTCAGATTTATCAGTTCAGAGGGACCGGCCTCAGGCCCAACTGATGACACATAATTTGTGGAGAATTTCCGTAAATAATTGTGCAACAAGCAGCAGCAGTAGACAATGTTGTTGAGTTTATAATCCGCCAAATTTATAGCTGTCTGGAACAGGCGGAACCGGCTGGCCATTATCCCGAAGGCATTCTCCACAACTCTCCGGGCTCTGGCCAGCCGGTAATTAAAAACCCTCCTCTCCGGGGTGAGGGTGCATTGGGGAAACGGCCGCATAAGGTGTGGTCCTAGTCCAAAAGCTTCATCCGCAATGAAAACGAACGGTAGCCCTTCCACGTTCTCTGCATCTGGAGGCAGTGCAAGACCCCCAGCCTGCAGACGGTGAGTGAACTCCGTCTCTGCGAATGCTCCGCCATCGGACATCCGGCCGTTCTTTCCCACGTCCACATATAGGAACTCGTACCGTGCCGACCCCACCGCCATTAACACAATACTATTGAAACCTTTATAGCTAAAATAGTATGACCCCGAACGGGGTGGCGGCACTATGTGGACGTGCTTCCCATCAATTGCCCCTCCGCAGTTGGGGAAATCCCACCGCTGGGCAAATTGGGAGGCCACAGTCAGCCATTCCTGTGGTGTGCTAGGGAACTGTGGAGTCAAACAAAAAGAAGACATTAGTACGGTTTATGTTTACAGTGCAAGCAGATTACACGCAAAAACATTGTTGACCAACATCATTCTAACATTATTATTTAAGGGAGTTTTTCCTACCAATAAACAAAGGCCCACTTAGCAGATGCCTCACCCCCGCTGAGTGGACATTCTAAAATAATCTAAGGGGGGGGCCTAAGGTGATTGTGGGGGATCCAAAAAAGGCTCTACCACTCTGCTGAGCTTGATTGAGAACTAAAATTTTTTTTACATCTTTAGGGGGGGAGGGAGGGTTGTCAAACTACGCGAGCAATGACCCCAAAAAAAGGAAAAGGAAAATAGAAGGCTAGCTGGGTTTGCGCCCACGATAGCATGCTGGAGAGGTTAGTGAAGGGAAATAGACATGTAGGGCCCAAAAAGGCCTTTACAGGTAAAAACATGCATGGGGAAAATGGGGACATTACCAGGATATTACAAACAGGCAAATTTGGGTTAGGAGGGAAAAAATAAGAAGATTCTAAAACAATCAAAACATATAATGTGAGGTTAAAGGAGCAAAATTACCTTCATATAGTCCTTCTGCAGGACCTGAATGATGGCCGAACACGTCTCAGGGATAATGATCCTGAGAGCCTGGGGGGAGATGCCTGTTGAGAACTTGAGGTCCTGCAAGCTTCTCCCAGTCGCCAGGTATCTCAATGTGGCAATAAGCCTCTGCTCGGCAGTGATGGCCTGGCGCATCACAGTGTCCTGCCTCGTTATATAGGGGGACAGCAAATCCAACAGACGGTGAAATACGGGGTCCGTCATCCTGAGATAATTCCTGAAATCATCAGGATTATTCTCATGGATTTCCCGCAGCAGAGGCATATGAGAGAATTGGTCCCGCTGGAGCAACCAATTCTTAGTCCATGAAATCCTCCTCACCTCACCAACAAGCACAAACTGAAAAGACTGAAAAGCGCGAATCGGCTCTCACCAAACTTTTACTAACTTTTACTAACACGTGGTAACACGAAATCAGCAAAAGCAGCCCAAGGGGTGGCGCCATTAGATTTGTTCGGCCCTTTTATAGCGCGTCGTACGTTTTGTATGTGCCGTCGTTTTTTTAACTGATGGTGTGTGGCCAAGACTGATGAAAAACAGTTTCATCGGATTTCCGATGGTCAAATCCATTGGACGAAAATCCATAGGTTATCCGATCGTGTGTACAGGGCTTAACTCTCCGTAGTGTCTGCAGCTCCGGTGATGACCTGTGGTGTCGGTATCAATATCCGTGGTATTCGGTGAACACAGCTCACAGATATATACATAAGAAAGAAAAAAAAGCCTCTCATAGTGTAAGATGTAAACACATATGGGGTTTATTAAAGCCAAAAATGGGGGCTTACAAGCAGCCATGAAAGAACGGGCAAAATAGTAAAAACCGTTTGTTGTGGACGATAACAAGGCTAGCCTCTTATGAAGTCACGTGAGGTGACGCAACGCGTTAGGCCCATTGCGTGTGACCGGAAGTGACGTTGTTATCGTCCACAACAAACGGTTTTTACTATTTTGCCCATTCTTTCGTGGCTGCTTGTAAGCGCCCATTTTTGGCTTTAATAAACCCCATATGTGTTTACATCTTACACTATGAGAGGCTTTTTTTGCTTCTTATGTATATTTCTGTGATCTGTGTTCACCGAATACCGCGGATATCGATACCGACAACACAGGTCATCACCGGAGCTGCAGACACTACGGAGAGTTAGTGGAACGGCCATCTCTGATCCAACCAGAAGTTTGGGAGATCTGTCAGTCTCATTTTATCTACCGGTGAGGTAAGCGCTCTGTGAGCATTCAACATAAGGAGGATCACAAGAAGCACTGTATGACACGCTATTTTTCAAGAATTCCACAATTAGGACTTGTTTACAGTTTGGTTTTATCCTTGGATTCACTTTTATGGGAATTATTTGGACTTTTACCACGTTTTTTAATTTAATGTTTGGAAGAGGACTGCAGTGGCAACCTGTGAAGGTCTGATGAACTAAATGCCCAAGAGTGTTAAGGCAGTGCAGGAAAATAATGGTGGCCGCACAAAATTTTGACACTTTGGGCCCAGCTTGGACATTTTCACTTAGGGGTGTACTCACTTTTGTTGCCAGCGGTTTAGACAATAATGGCAAAGTGTAATTTCTTCAGTGTTGTCACATGAAAAGATATAATAAAATATTTTCAAAAATGTGGGGGTGTACTCACTTTTGTGAGATACTGTATATACTTATATTTATATGTGTGTATGTATATACAGTACAGTTTTAGGCATGTGTGAAAAGAAAAAGAAATAGAAGTGTTAATAGTTTATTTTAAAATAAAAAATGCAGCGCCTATATAATGTATAGAACCCAGAGATATATATAAATCTGGGCATGTGTGAATTCCAAATACCACAAATAAAGGGAGTAACCCTAAAAAGTTATAGTATACAGCAACAAATAAAAAGTGAAATTGCATATATAACGTCCTGTGAGGTGATATAACTGACAATAAAGTCCAGTATGATGCACAATAAGTGAACAAAAAACAATCAATCAAAATTCGGTGTATCCATGGCGACTTCAAGTTCATATAAATATATACATTTATATAGCAGCAACACCCAGGAACGTGATTCCAACACCAGGAGTGGGGAAAAAGAAATGGGTACTCTTGCCCCTATGTGTGGACACACACACCAGCGGTGGTGGGTCAGACAAGCAAAAGGTGCGGATAAAAAATCCTCTGGAACCGTCCTCACAGTGCGATAAGTACAGGAACACCGGATCTCCAGCTGGATATCTCCACGGTTGTAATACGAAACGTCAAGGATATCAGTGCATCAGAAGTGGTGATAATAACCATAAAACAAAAAAAGGGAAGCTCCACATAGTGCAGGATCAGAAGGTAATTAAAAAGACTTTGTTTATTCAAACAAAAAAGTCACAGAACACACATCAGTGTTTAAAGAGCAAAGTTTTAAAAAATGAAACAGGCTTCCATGCAGAGGCTTGTACAAGCAATATCAGAATAAAAAAAGCGTAGCTATAGGCAGGTCCATGTACCCGACATGTTTCGCATAATAATGAATCAACTGGGGCATGCCGGGTACATGGACCTGCCTATAGCTACGCTTTTTTTATTCTGATATTGCTTGTACAAGCCTCTGCATGGAAGCCTGTTTCATTTTTTAAAACTTTGCTCCACACCGCTGGTGTGTGTGTCCACACATAGGGGTAAGAGTACCCATTTCTTTTTCCCCACTCCTGGTGTTGGAATCACGTTCCTGGGTGTTGCTGCTATATAAATGTATATATTTATATGAACTTGAAGTCGCCATGGATACACCGAATTTTGATTGATTGTTTTTTGTTCACTTATTGTGCATCATACTGGACTTTATTGTCAGTTATATCACCTCACAGGACGTTATATATGCAATTTCACTTTTTATTTGTTGCTGTATACTATAACTTTTTAGGGTTACTCCCTTTATTTGTGGTATTTGGAATTCACACACACCCAGATTTATATATATATCTGGGTTCTATACATTATATAGGCGCTGCATTTTTTATTTTATTATCTACTTTGCGATTTGTCTATTTGCTGATGCTAGCAGCCATTCATTTATTTGTTCACTCAGTAGCGCATACTTTGTTTATTTTTTACATTTAATAGTTTATTTACTTTCTATTTTGTGAATTGATAAAAATAAACAGAAGAGCTGAGGGCACCATTGATTCTGACCAAATCTGCAACTCCATTGGCAGAAATGCAGCCCCAAACTTGCAAGAAACTGCCACCATGCTTCACTGTTGCCTGCAGACACACATTATTGTATCGCTCTCCAGCCCTTCGGTGAACAAACTGCCTCCTGCTACAGCAAAATATTTCAAATTTTGACTTATTAGTCCAGAGCACCTGCTGCCATTTTTTCTGCATCCCAGTTCCTTTTTTTTGTGCATAGTTGAGTTGCTTAGCCTTGTTTCCACTTTGGAGGTATGGCTTTTAGACACAATTCCTCCATGAAGACCACTTCTGGCCAGACTTCTCCCTACAGTAAATGAGTGTACCTAGGTCATACTGGTTTCCACAAGTTCTGTGCTGATGGCACTGCTGGACATCTTCCGATGTCGAAGGCAAGTAAGCATGATGTGTCTTTCATCTGCTGAATTAAGCTTCTTTGGCAGACCACAGATGATCTGTGGTTAGTTCTCCAGGTTCCCTCAATCTGTGTGCAAGTGTACCTAGAAGAATGGATGCTGTTTGAAGGCATTTGTGGTCACACCAAGTATAGATTTGATTTGGAGTTCTCTTCTGTTTACTTTCTTTTCATTTTGTTAATTGATAAAAATAAACCAATAACACTTCTATTTCTGAAAGCATTTTTCACATCCATTTTTAAACCATTTTTTCTTGCAATTTTGGTAATAAAACAGACATATAATGGTGGTTGGGGGAGAATTTGTTTTACTGCAGAGATTAATGACCCATTTTTATCTTTAACCTTGGACTTTGTAGTCATAATCTTATTGCTTATGATCTTTATTGTGCTTATTTAATATAGCAGTGTAAAGAGGAGTAAAGCAACTCTAGGTTGGTGATGGCAAACCTTTTTGAGCCCGAGTGCCCAAACCGTGATGCAGAACCAACTTATTTCTTTCAAAGTGCCAACACAGAATTAAACCTACCAGCGGCTCTGTACAGAGGATGGGACTGATCATCCCTCTGAATGAGCCCTAAGGGACCAAAAACATAAGATTCTGCCAGATTCGCTCAGAATGCAGGGATCAGGAATGAGTTTACACTGACCTACCCGATACATGCACTCACCTACCTGACCTTTGCACTCACCTACCTGACCATTACACTCACCTAAATGACACATGCACTCACCTACCTGACACATGCACTCACCTACCTGACCATTACACTAGCCTACCAGCTTAGTTAAAGTGTTTGTTACCCTAACAAAAAAAAAATATCCTGTTCCCTTAAAGCATGTTATACAGCACAGTGATTGTGCTGTGTAATTTGGCTCTCTGTTTCACCTGAAATACTTGGCTGATCCTGCCAGTTTCTGCCCTCCCCCTGTAAACTGACCACGGTATATCATGGCTGCTGAGCCCTGACACCGTGGTGAGCTTACGTGCCTTCATCATCTGCAGCTCTCCTGTCCTCCTCTGTCCTCTATCCCCCCAACCTTCCTGCCTGTCAGCTCTGTGTTTGTGTGTGTGTGAGCAGTTTGTGGAAAATGAAGCATCTAAATACCTTTCTTGCAGATATCTTCATGTCGGTCATGACTCCCGGCCATTCTTTGCCCCCATCTAAGGGCTACAGCAGGAGGAGCCAATCGGCCAGCACAGCTGTCACGTGACCTCCTGGCTGACATCAGCGAGAGATCTCGGTTCCACCCGCTGTAGCCCTGGATCGGAGTAGGAGAGCAGCTGGGAGTCACGTGACTGGCTTGAAGATCTTCGCAAAAATGGTATTCGCTTAGTTTTCCACAAACACTTACACTGCATGTTACAGCTTGACAAAATAGAGGGGCTGGCAGCTGGCATGCAGTGTAAGGTTACAAGCACATGTTTTTAAAGTATGACATGCACTTTTTATGACCAATTTATGCCTTGATTATACGTTTAAAAGTATATCTAAAGGCATGTCTTTTTATAGCTTTAGATAGAGTGGGAAAGTATTAAAAACACTGTCAGCTATAGAATCTGGCAGCCTTGGGTGGATCATTATCTCCACCCACATTTTGACTCTACTCTCTTGCTCTGATGCTGATGGCCACACATCAACGGCTATCACTGGTACTTAGTTATATTTACCACATACCAACCTTTTCCTACCACTGATTGTATTGTCTTTTACTTATGGTGCCCACTTATGCTACTTTGCTTATGTTAGGTCCTGATACCTGAAAAAATAGTAATAAACTGCCTATCTTTTAATACGGTTTCTTGTTATTCCATCTTACTCCAATGAATTTTATGTACCATGGATTGTTAAATGGACCCTTGGCAGCCGTGTTTGTTATCTGACTATTGTAATCTATTTCAGTTTAATAAAAATACTGAACAAGAAAAACACTGTCAGATTTGCATTGCTGTATGTGTCTCCACTGGGGAGCGTCATTCTGCATGTTTCATTTTCCCTCTTCGTTGACATTCTCTTTTTGTTTTTGAGAAGAAATGTAAAACAAATTATTAAACGTTATATATATACATATATATATATATATATATATATATATATATATATATATTGTGACAGCAGGAAGGTAAAGTCACCTGGTTGCATCCAGGGGGGTAGATATATTTCGCCCAGATTCAGGCTTTACGCCGATTTGTACAACTAGGTGGAGAGTTGTATAAGGCTAGTGTGCTCATGGATGACTCATACCTCTAGGGAGAGGGCTGGGCGTCGTGCAGACAGGGAGTTGATGAGACCAGCTGAACCTTGTCAGCTCATTTAGGCCTCTATAAGAAAGCCCAGCTTCATTAGATGTTAGCTCATGCCTGGAACCAGACCTGTGTGGACTGTCTAGGGAGAGTGAACCCCTGTGCGGTGAGAGAAAGCCTGTGTGGCTATATTTTGCTTGGACATTTAAAACCAGGGACTTAGGGACTAGGACAGCACTAGGCTGATCCCAGTTGTTAGTTAGGAAACCTGTATGTTTAGTCAGAGGTCAAGTTGACCAGGATTTATTTTGTTTATGTTTTTTTTGCCTTGCTGTGTTTTTGTCACTGTAAATAGAAAATAAACCGCACCTTTTTGATTTTGAAAACCACAACCTCCGTCTGCTGGGCCTGTTTTTGGGTGGGGAGCCCATCCCGGGGGTCACACATACCCGCTGCCGAGCTAACCCCCTCACAGTTGGTGGAGAACCAGTGGCAGTTTTTTTTTAAGCCAGCATGGAGGAGATACTGAAACAGCTGGCTCTAGCAAATGCCAATCAACAGCAGACAAATGCAGGTTTGCAAAGGAGCCTTGCAGCCCAGCAGCAAGCTCATCAACAGAGCCTTGCAACTTTACAACAGAGTCTGGAGGCTCAGCAACAAGCCCAACAGCAATCTGAGGCCCGCTTCATAGACCTGTTGCAGAAGCAAGAGCAGAGACTACAACAACAGATGGAAGCAGTAATGCAGCAACGTCCGCAGACCAGTGAGGAAAGCCGTCCCACTAATACCGCGTCCTTTGGGGTGAGTCGTTTATTGACAAAAATGACTGGAGAGGATGATCCAGAGGTATTTTTGACCACATTTGAAAGGACCGCTGAAAGAGAAAAGTGGCCTGAGGAGCAGTGGGCTGGACTAGTGGCTCCTCTGTTAACTGGTGAATCGCAGAAAGCTTACTATGACCTAGAGCCTAACCAAGCAAAAGACTATGTGATGCTAAAAGCTGAAATATTGGCAAGGCTGGGTGTCACCCTGGCTGTCCGGGCTCAGCGTGTGCATAACTGGACTTTCCAGCTTGGAAAACCCCCCAGGTCTCAAATGTATGATCTCATTCACCTGAGCAGAAAGTGGCTACAGCCAGAGACTTTGTCCGCACCAAAGATTGTGGAACGTGTTGTAATGGATCGGTTTTTGAGAGCTCTTCCTACTGCCATCCAAAAGTGGGTAAGCCATGGAGACCCAGAGACGGCCGATGGTCTTGTGGATCGTGTGGAGAAATACTTGGCTACAGAGAACCTGACGGCCTCTTCCAGAGACACTCGGACTTTCCACCCTAAGACCAGACCATCCCCAGGGGCGGATAAGAGGATTCCAAGGGGTGAGGGTGGAGAGAGTGAGAGGGTGGGAGCTCTACCCCAAGTTTGGCGAGAACAGCCTGGGAAATCAGCGGCTCAAGAGGCCGCAAGAAGGATCGTTTGCTACCGCTGCCGGCAAGCGGGACATATTGCAGCAAATTGCCCGGTTGTGGAGGAACCCATGCAGTGTGACTTTCTGACGGGCAGACGTCAGTCGCTGTGTGCGACAGTCGCATGCACTGCCATTCGGGGAACTGAGAAACATTTATGCAAAATGTGTATTAATGGTAGAAATGTTGTGGTATTGCTGGATTCAGGTAGCCTTGTGACCCTGATAAAGGCTGAGTTAGTTAAAACAGAGGTCTCTGGGAATAGCAAGGTAGCCGTTATTTGTGTGCATGGGGACACCCGAGAGTATCCAGTGACTACAGTGTGTTTCGAGACCCCCAAAGGTACCCTCTCTCATCCAGTGGGCTTAGTATCTCAGTTACCGCATGACGCCATTGTGGGAAGGGATTTTCCGAAGTTCTGGGAACTGTGGGATGATCCTGAGCCCCCCACTGGTGCCCCTATGTACCAGGAATGTGATAGCCAGAACTCCCCTGAGAGTGGTGAGGACTCTCCGGAATTTCCCTTGTCAGTATTGGCAGGGGAGACTCAAGAAACTGGAGAGGAGCCCACCTCCTCAGACGAAAACCTACCGTCTGTGGAGTTTTCTGATCTTGAGGTTCACAGGGAAAACTTTGCCACAGAACAGTTGAAAGACCCCGCCCTAATAAAGGCACGGGAAAACGTAGTGAAAATAGATGGCGAGTTAGTGAACCCAGATAATACCGGCACTTACCCATACTTCAGCGTAGAGAAGGACCTACTGTATCGGGTGGCAAAAAGGGCAGAAGAAACCGTTGAGCAGCTTGTGGTGCCCAAACCTTACAGGAAGTTGGTGTTGGAGTTGGCCCATGGGCACATTCTTGGAGGTCATCTGGGGACAGAGAAAACCCGAGAGAGGGTATTACAGAGATTCTATTGGCCTGGGGTGATGAAGGACATAGAAAATTATTGTTCCTCCTGCCCTGTGTGTCAGAGGTCGGCCCCGATGCCACATTTCCGTAGCCCGCTGGTCCCTCTACCCATCATTGAGGTCCCGTTTGAGAGAATCGCAATGGATTTGGTAGGTCCTATAATCAAGTCCGCTAGGGGGCACCAGTACATATTGGTTATAATGGACTATGCCACCCGTTATCCAGAAGCGATCCCTCTCAGAAATACCTCGGCCAAAACCATAGCCAAAGAGCTATCTCTTGTTTTTAGCCGGGTGGGTATTTGTAAAGAACTGCTTACGGACCAAGGTACACCCTTTATGTCCCGGGTTATGAAAGAGCTGTGTAAATTGTTCAAAGTGACGCAATTGCGTACATCTGTGTATCACCCCCAAACCGATGGGCTGGTTGAAAGATTCAACAAAACCCTAAAACAAATGTTGAAGAAAGTGGTGGATAGAGATGGAAGGGATTGGGACTGTCTACTTCCTTATTTGATGTTTGCTATTAGGGAGGTGCCCCAATCCTCTACGGGATTCTCCCCCTTTGAGTTACTGTATGGGAGACACCCAAGAGGGCTGTTGGATATTGCCAAGGAAACTTGGGAAAGTGAGAGTTCTCCCCACAGGAGTGTGATTGAGCATGTCGCCCTGATGCAAGATCGAATTGCACAGGTAATGCCCATCGTGAAGGAACATTTGGCCCAAGCGCAGTTGGCACAGCAGAGAGTGTACAACCGTGGAGCCAAGACCCGTACCTTTTCCCCGGGGGATAGGATATTGGTACTTGTCCCTACGGTTGAAAGTAAATTCCTTGCCAAATGGCAAGGCCCCTACGAGATAATGGAAAAAGTGAGCGAAGTGAATTACAAGGTCAGACAACCAGGAAGGCGAAAGCCCGAACAGATCTATCACGTTAATCTGTTGAAAGCCTGGAGGGATAGAGAGTCCCTAGTCGCAGACACTTGGTCACCAGCTCAAACTGGTTGCGTGATTCCTGAGGTTGGAATCGCAGCCACCTTGTCACAACCCCAACAACAGGAGGTTAAGGAGTTTGTGCTTCGCAACAAGGAGGTATTCTCTGAGCTGCCGGGACAAACATCTGGGGTAGAGCATGACATTATTACCCCGCCCGGTGAAAGGGTGAAGTTAAAACCCTATCGGATCCCAGAGGCCCGACGGGAGGCAATACGGGAGGAAGTACAGAAAATGCTGAACTTAGGGGTGATAGAGGAGTCCCAAAGTGATTGGTCTAGTCCCATTGTGTTGGTGTCTAAACCGGATGGGAGCTGGCGATTTTGTAACGATTTTCGTCAGTTGAACAAAGTTACAAAATTTGACACCTACCCCATGCCACGTATAGATGAGTTGATCGACCGGCTGGGAACAGCCCGATACATGACGACTCTTGACCTCACAAAAGGGTATTGGCAAATCCCCCTGGCCAAGTCGGCCAAAGAGAAAACCGCATTTGTAACCCCAGACGGGGCGTTCCAATATAAAAGAATGCCGTTCGGGTTACAGAATGCGCCGGCCACATTCCAGCGGAAAATGGACCAGATGCTGAGGCCCCATCGGAAGTATGCTGCGGCTTACCTGGATGACATAATTGTCCATAGCACAGATTGGGCCTCACATCTGCCAAAAGTGCAAGCAGTCCTGGACTCTGTTCGGGAAGCAGGGTTTACGGCTAACCCCAAGAAGTGTACCATTGGGCAGGAGGAGGCCAAATATCTTGGGTACACCATTGGCAGGGGAGTAATAAAACCCCAACTCAACAAAGTCGAGGCCATCCAGAGTTGGCCACGTCCCAACAGCAAGAAGCAGGTACGAGCCTTTCTGGGAATCGCTGGGTATTATCGGCGATTCATTCCCCACTTTGCTTCTAAGGCTGTGCCCCTAACCAACCTGACGAAGGGGAAAGGGTCGGTCATGATTAAATGGACCCCCGAGGCTGAGGCAGCATTCCAATTCTTGAAACAAGCCTTATGTAGCCAGCCAGTGTTGTACTCACCCGACTTCTCTAGAGACTTTGTCGTACAAAGTGATGCGTCAGATGTGGGGTTAGGAGCAGTATTGTCCCAGGTCTGGAACGGGGAAGAGCACCCAGTCATTTACCTCAGCAGGAAGTTGAAGTCCCATGAGGTAAATTACGCCACCGTTGAAAAGGAGTGTTTAGCGGTGAAGTGGGCTCTAGATTCCCTTCGGTACTACCTGCTAGGTAGGCACTTTGACATGGTTACGGATCACGCTCCGTTAAAGTGGATGGCTCAAAACAAGGAAACAAATAGAAGAGTGAATAGGTGGTTCCTGGCCCTCCAGGAATTCAACTTCACAGTAAAGCATCGCCCTGGCGTTCAAATGGGGAATGTGGATGCTTTGTCTCGAGTACATGAATGCCTGATTGCTGGTGTTCCAACCCCGAGGTTAAAACAAGAGGGGGGGGTATGTGACAGCAGGAAGGTAAAGTCACCTGGTTGCATCCAGGGGGGTAGATATATTTCGCCCAGATTCAGGCTTTACGCCGATTTGTACAACTAGGTGGAGAGTTGTATAAGGCTAGTGTGCTCATGGATGACTCATACCTCTAGGGAGAGGGCTGGGCGTCGTGCAGACAGGGAGTTGATGAGACCAGCTGAACCTTGTCAGCTCATTTAGGCCTCTATAAGAAAGCCCAGCTTCATTAGATGTTAGCTCATGCCTGGAACCAGACCTGTGTGGACTGTCTAGGGAGAGTGAACCCCTGTGCGGTGAGAGAAAGCCTGTGTGGCTATATTTTGCTTGGACATTTAAAACCAGGGACTTAGGGACTAGGACAGCACTAGGCTGATCCCAGTTGTTAGTTAGGAAACCTGTATGTTTAGTCAGAGGTCAAGTTGACCAGGATTTATTTTGTTTATGTTTTTTTTGCCTTGCTGTGTTTTTGTCACTGTAAATAGAAAATAAACCGCACCTTTTTGATTTTGAAAACCACAACCTCCGTCTGCTGGGCCTGTTTTTGGGTGGGGAGCCCATCCCGGGGGTCACACATACCCGCTGCCGAGCTAACCCCCTCACAATATATATATATATATGTTTGTTTGGGCCTTGTAGTGCACCGCTGTCAACCCCAGGCAATCGGCCCTAACCTCTTGTGACACAGTTAGGAAAGGGTGGTTTGACTGTATTACCTCTATACTATTATACGGTACAACCCCCTTTGCATACCAGCACAGTAATTGACACTCACAACCGAACCATATAACTATAACTTTTTACTGTAGGTAAAAGACATAAAAGGTGGTCTGTATACAATATCTTATGCAGATCCCTGCAATATAGGTGTACACATTAACGGGTATGACAATCAATAATGCAATGAATATATGTTAACTCCGCTGCAGCTATTCTCCCTCGTGAGCAATAAAATGGCACCCAGCAATGTTCTACACTACCCAGTCAGGCCTGACTATAACTTGGGGTATAGTCTGTTGAAGAATCTTCGCTAGCAACTGTCGGTGGTGCACATAAAGAACAAACTGTAATCCAATAGGGAGTAGCAAACGATCGTTAACTTGGCAAGCTGGAGAGACTGAACAAACTCAGTTCAGCAAAACAGTCTTTCCCAGTATAACTGTGGTCAATGATGGGCCTAGGCAAAGTTAATAGGCAACAAAGTTATTCAGATGTGATTCTGAGCTGGCGCTCTCTCATCCAGACCAGACCGACCCCCGTCCGGTTCCTCCGCCACTGCGAGTGGCCTCACAGTGCCCACGACGCACCGGGTCCTCGGTCCTCCAAAAGATGGTGGCACCCCAGGTGGATCAGATGCTCCGCAGGCTCCTCGGCGGACGGAAGGCTCTCTGGAACAAAGGGTGAGGCCCAGGCTTCAGGCCTAGCACATGCAGCAGGTGAGCGCAGGGATCCTCTTGCAAGGAGGGCGGCGTTCCAAGAGAAAGAACAAGGCCCCTCCTCCTCCTTTTAAAGTCCACCCCAGCAGTCCTTGCGCTGGGAAATGTACCCTGTGTGCCTCACAGCGTGCTGGGAATTGTAGTCTTGAGGTGAAAAACGATACCCCGCTACACACTCCCCCCACTTGAAATCTTTGGTCCCCAAAGACATTAACAGTAAGAGAACACAAACTCATTAAGGGCAGTTAGAGAAGTTGGCAGAGGAAACTTCCACCAGAACGGGGAAGGGAGTTTGTCCTGCCCACTGGTTACATCAATGGGGTTGACTTGCCTAACTGTGCCAGAGAGTGAGCTGGGGTTGCCTTCCACCAAATGCACAACAGAAGGATCAGGTGTTGATAATGTCCTTCGAGCAGTGGTCACTGTATCCTCAGAACTTTTCCCCATCTGGGTATAGGTCAACTTCCTAGGAGGATGAATAGTTCTCTTGGCCCTTTGCTCTCTTGGGGTGACTGTTTCTTCCCTCACTGTATCTTCCTCTAAGGTGGGTACACTGGGCTCCAATACTTCTGGTACATCCAGATCAGATACAGGAAGATGTTGCGGGTAATCTTGGATGATCAGCAGAAGGTGACCATGTGGCATCTTCCCACTCTTCAGACAGAGGACTAGACGGAACAAACTCGGTGGCTTCCACATTCAATGTACTATCCACAGTACCTTCAGATGGTGGAAGATCTATAGAACTGGGTTCTGGGGTCTAAGAAGGCCACAACCATCCAAGTTCTTCTTCTAAACTCAGATCCGAGACATCCATCTCTCCAGACTGAGATACCTGAGACCGAGTGTTTGGCCTAGGTGTCTCCAAACTTGAGGATGGTCCAGGGGAATCTTCTACAGGAGGCATCCGAACCGCTTCTGAAAGTGGGAGCAAATGGTTTCTGTGCCATGTCTTCAGCGGCCCTATCTTCCCTTCTGGTTTTAGTTGATACACCGGCAGGTCTGGCAACTTCTTACAGATCACATATGGTTCAGGTCTCCATCTGTCTGCTAATTTATGCTTCCCTGGAACTCCTAGGTTATGCAATAGCACTCTGTCTCCTGGCTGGAGGTCCTGGATTCGAACTTTGAGGTCAAAGTTCCTCTTGTTCCAAGCTCCTCTTTGCTCTGAGGCCACTTGGGCTTGCTCAAAAGCTAACTTCAAACTCTTCCTCAGTCTGTCTACATAGCCCTTATGTGAGGTGGCTGAAGTGCGATCCGTGGATATGCCGAATGCCAGATCCACAGGCAGTCTAGATTCCCTGCCAAACATAAGGCGATATGGAGAGTACCCTGTGGCATCGCTGGTGGTACTGTTGTAGGCGTGCACGATGGCCGCTATGTGCTTGCTCCAGTGCTGCTTCTGCTCATTACTCAGAGTCCCCAACATATTTAACAGAGTCCTGTTGAACCTCTCTGGCTGAGCATCACCCTGAGGGTGATAAGGGGTAGTGCGGGTTTTCTTGATACGCAAAGAGTCCAACAGTTTCTTGATCAATCGACTCTCAAAGTCTCTCCCTTGGTCAGAGTGCAAGCGTTGTGGCAGTCCATAATGCACAAAGTATTTTTCTACTAGGATTTTAGCTACAGTGGATGCCTTCTGGTCTTTGGCTGGAAAAGCTTGGGCATAATGGGTGAAATGGTCGGTTATCACCAGAACATTTCCTTGTCCACTTAAGTCAGGTTCAAGACAGAGAAAGTCAATGCACACCAAGTCCAAGGGTCCTTGACTCTGCAGATGGCCCATTGGGGCAGCTTGGCATGGCAATGTCTTCCTCTGGATTCAGCGTGCACAGGAATGGCAGTACTCCTCCACTTCAGCCCGCATACAAGGCCAATAGAACCTATCCCTTACAAGTTGAAATGTTCGTTCGGCCCCCAAGTGGCCATGATTGTCATGTAAAGCAGCCAGAACAGTTCTTCTGTATTTCTCTGGCAGAAACAGCTGGCATTTCTCTTCTAGGTCATCAGAGGGGCCCCTTCGGTAGACCACCCCTTGATGCACCTGCAACTTGTCCCATTCTTTGTGAACCAACCGGGCCACCTTTGAGGGCTCCTTCAGAAGTCTGCCCGGATCCTGGTCCTCCAACGTCTCCAATGCCAATCTCCCCCAAGGATCTTCCAACTGGTCCCTCCTTAGGTCCTTTTTGGACAGTTTGGGTAGGTCATCCTCTCCAACTTGGGTTACATTGCAGTAACACTTAGGCACCCCCACCGCAGAAACACCGATCTCTTCAGCCCTTGACCCACCACTAGCTTAAAGCTGTACTCCTTGACACAAGGCCAGTACCCCATCTGGGGTTACCTGGGTCCAATCTTCTGGATGGTGGGTGGGTGCGTGGCCTCTTCTGGACAATGCATCTGCATCACGGTTTCCAGCTCTGGGCCTATACTTCAGGCTGAAGTTGAATCTGGCTAAGGCTGCCAACCAGCGGTGACCAGTTGCATCCAGCTTGGCCGTGGTGAAGAGAGGTGAGTGGATTATTGTCAGTCTTTACTGTGAAGTCAGCTCCATACAGGTAATCTCTGAGTTTATCCACGACTGCCCACTTTAAGGCCAGGAACTCTAACTTGTGGGTGGGGTAGTTCTTTTCTGCGGGTGCCAGACTTCTACTAACATAAGCAACTGGGCGCAACTGCCCTTCGTATTCTTGGTATAGCACCCCTCCTAGACCATCATGGCTGGCATCTACATGTAGTTCATATGACTTTTTGGGATCAGCATAGGCCAGGACTGGTGCAGTGGTAAGACTCTTCTTTAACATCTGGAAGGCTTCTTCACACTCCCCTGTCCACTGCTCTTCCACGGACTCTCCAGGCTTCCTGGGACCAGTATCATCCTCTTCTCCTTCCGTCTTCAGTAGCTCATTTAGGGGTTTGGCAATTTTTGCAAATCCTTCCACAAATCTACGGTAGTAGGAACAGAAGCCTAGGAAGGATCTGAGCTCAGTCACTGTAGTTGGTCTGGGCCAAGAGGTGACTGCTTCCAGTTTATCAGGGTCTGTAGACACTCCTTCAGCAGATACTATGTGCCCTAGATAGTGAACCGAGGATTTTTCACTGGAGAGTTTGAGTCCCTCCTCATTGAGCCTCTTCCGGACTTTCTCCAATCTTTCTTCATGCTCCTCCAGAGTCTTCCCGAAGACAATGATGTCGTCTAGGTACACCAGGACTTCGATCAGATTCATGTCCCCAACGGTCTTCTCCATTAACCTCTGGAAGGTAGCAGGGGCTCCTGACAGGCCTTGGGGCATCTAATTAAATTCATAGAATCCTACTGGGGTGATGAAGGCCGTCTTCTCCTTATCTTCAGGGTGCATTGGGATTTAGCAGGGGAGTAGCAAACGATCGTTAACTTGGCAAGCTGGAGAGACTGAACAAACTCAGTTCAGCAAAACAGTCTATCCAAGTATAACTGTAGTCAATGATGGGCCTAGGCAAAGTTAATAGGGAACAAAGTTATTCAGATGTGATTCTGAGCTGGCGCTCTCTCACCCAGACCGGACCGACCCCCGTCCGGTTCCTCCGCCACTGTGAGTGGCCTCACAGTGCCCACGACGCACCGTGTCCTCGGTCCTCCAAAAGATGGTGGCACCCCAGGTGGATCGGATGCTCCGCAGGCTCCTCGGCGGACGGAAGGCTCTCTGGAACAAAGTGTGAGGCCCAGGCCTAGCACACGCAGCAGGTGAGCGCAGGGATCCTCTTGCAAGGAGGGCAGCGTTCCAAGAGAAAGAACGAGGCCCCTCCTCCTCCTTTTAAAGTCCACCCTAGCAGTCCTTGCGTGGGGAAATGCAACCTGGGTGCCTCACAGCGTGCTGGGAACTGTAGTCTTGAGGTGAAAAACGATACCCCGCTACATATATATATATATATATATATATATATATATATATATATATATATATATATATAATATGTTTAGGAATGAGCGGAAAGATTTTGATAAATATCAGTAGAGATACAATTCTGAATTTACTTCCCTTAGTCGGGAGAAGTTGGTCCCAGCTGCTGTGAAAGATATATACGGTAATTTATTGCAAGTATTGTTGCAGCTTAGTCAGAAAAAAGGTTTATAAATTGCACAGTGTGTATGCTTACTGGCTATATTTATTCTGACTTCAATCCTTCTTTATGCTTTTTTATTAAATTAATTTTGATTTTCATTAATGCATGTTATTTATGGATTTAAATAACACACAAACCTCAAATAATAAAAAAAAAATATTGTATATACATCACCATTTAGTAGAAGCAAATAAATGTTTTTTTTTTTTCTTTTTTGATTTTCAAGGAGCAATTTGCAGATGGTCATAAGCTTCACAAGCCAGACCTCATCTTTGAGAAGCAAGCATTTAGCCATTTAGCTGAAGCAGAAAATATGGAAGAAAACTGAGATATATATTTTCACATATAGCCCACAAACCTCAAACATGCAACAAAACCACTTAAAAAGGTTGACGTAGCATGTGGAGAGTCATGGCTCTCGAGGTCTAGGTGGTCCGTACCTCATAAAGTTTACTCCCCCTCAGGGTAGTTTGCCCTCCTGTACTGCACTATATATAGTACTGGATACAAGCCTTTAGCTCTGCCAAAGATGTAAATATTTCCCAGGTTCATTCTGAAATTTTGTGGTTATATTACATCTAGTTTGCATGCTTAAAAAATGAAATAAAAAGAAAATCCTAGAAATTTTATAGCTTTGAAAAAAAAAGAAAATTAATGCTTAAACTGTGCTCCTGAGCCTTGAGGATCGTATTAAAAAATGCCAAGAGTCTATCGAAAAGTTAAATGACAAATCTTTTTTATGCTATACAAGAAAACATCTACTTATAAGTGACGTTTTTTGTCTCTGGAAACAAAGCACAGTTCTTAAGTCACTGGCTAACAATCTCTATGAAGACCAATAAATTTGTTGTAGGAGTAACTGCCATTTCAAACTCTTGACTGAACTGCAGACTGAGACAAAATATGTAATTCTCTTGGATCAATAAAAGGTTTAGTAAACAAACAAAAGAAGAAAGGCAATATGGTGAAAAAAATGACCATAACTTTCTCTTTACCGGCATTTTTTTCACAGACAACTCGTTATAAATACCGCTGCCAGATTTAGTCACCTATCAATCACATAACCTCACTTTCCCTCCTCTACTGAACTGTGCACTGCATTACTTCACTTTTAATGATACAATTCAAAAACACCTAAAGAGTAAAGCCTCGTACACATGATCGGATTTTCCAATGGGAATTGTGTGATGACAGGCCGTTGGTGGAAAATCCTACCGTTTGTATGCTCCATCGGACAATTGTTGTTGAGATTTTACAGTCCTGCTGAAGTTATATTCAGTTTTGCCTGGGATAATTATTGTAAATCATAATGTGCTGCATGGCCTTTGAACTAGGCCAGCAGGTTAGAAAGACCAATAAGGGGTTTCTCTATAAAAGAGGGGGGATCAAAGCAGCCATAGCGCTAACATGTCTGAAAATGTTGTAGGGAAAGCATAAAGAAAGCTGACAAACTGCAAACTCATTATTGGGGTAGTTTTTGATTTTCATTTTATTTTGTGCTTTATTGGAGGCTTTTGTTTTAGGGGCATAGTATTTTGGGCTTTTTATTTATTTTGGGGTACACTGGTTTTTATTTTATGTTGATAAAGCCTTTATTTGAGCTAAACTGTTTTATTTGATGCAAGGCTTCTCTTAAAAAAAAATAAAGAGGGTTTTTATTTTTATTTTTTATTTTTTCTTTACAATTATTTTATGTTGATTTGGGCTTTAAGTTTCATGGTGCTCAAAACAGAACATTCATTTGTTACCAACCATCTGTACTTGAAACTGCTGACCATAGTTCAAAGGACATACAGTGATTGTGGTTTTAAAAAAAAATCTCACAGGCTAATCTGCACATAAATGTGCTGGGATCTGCAAGCCCGAACCTCACATCCACCATTGCAGTTCCCAGTTTCTCAATGCTTTTTTAAATTCATTTATTTATTTAGGCATTTATTTATTTTATTTTTACAGTTGTTAGAATAGTCTAGCTGCTTTTAGGACTAATAGTGAAACAGGATTTACCTCCCCTTCTTCCAAAGACTTCAAGACAACAATATAGATTGTTATGGGTTTACTTTCTAAGTTGAATTTGCCAACCGTCAAAAAAGGATTTGCTAAACCTGATTTACTTGGTGAACTGGTAAAGTGGTCCGAAGGCCACATATCTTCCATTTGAATGCATGAGAGTGCATCAACACCCATCACAGAATGTGGAGCAAGAACACACTGTCCCGTGGGTCACCTCTGACATCCATCAGCATATTGCTTTCAGTGCCACTGTTATTATGGGGACAAGAATCCTCATCCCATTTGACATCTTTGGCTTAATAAAGAGTGGGTATCTACTAATTAGGCATTATCCTACCAGGAAAGTATGGTTGTCAAATTGTAAACCCCTTGTAGTGGGATTTTTAAGGCAACCATACAACTGCTAATATATTTAAAGTGGTTGTAAAGGCAGAATTTTTTTTTTATCTTAATGCATTCTATGCATTAAGATAAAACGCCTTTTGTGTGCCGCAGCCCCAATCAGCACATATAATACTTACCTGAGCCCCATCTCTATCCAGCGATGTCAACAAATGCCTCGGTTGTTCGGAACTCTCCCTTCTGAGTGGCTGAGACACAGCAGCGGCGCTATGGGCTCCCACAGAGCTGCAGTTTGGCTTGGGTGCCCCATAGCAAGCTGCTCGCTGTGGGGGCACTCAACAGGTGGGAGGGGCCAAGAGAGGCAGTGAGGGACCCCAGAAGAGAAGGGTCTGGGCTGCTCTGTGCAAATTAATTTCACAGAGCAGGTAAGTATAACATGTTTGTTATTTTTATAAAAATAAAAAAAAACGAGACTTTACAATCACTTTAAAATATCTCATATTTTATTTCTACATTGTTAAATAAAAAAATGAATTAGTATTTATAAAAATATAAAACCAATGGCTATACAAAAATTTCTATCTTGACATGATACTCATTAATCATAGTGGTTTTCCCAAATGTTGATTTTACAGTTCCACGCAATTTAGGAAGTTTAGACTGTAAGGTCCGTTTAGCCAGTGGGTATCCAACACGTTTCAAGTTTTTTGCATATAATCTCTTCCTCAGGGATTTATTACCATTCTGTGAAATATGAAATGATTTACAATCAAATTCATCACAGTATTTAATATACAGCAGAGAACAAGAGCCATTGACATTGGCCAGCTAATAAGTACACTTACATATGATGCAATGTATCTCTAAATTGGACGTTGCCAGGTGAGTCATCCCCAACACCAGAAAACCATATATGATGCACAGAGACTGCCAGGCCAATATTCAGTTTTAGAGTGACACTGAACAGAATAAAAAATCAATATAGGTTGTTTGGGAAAATAACCTTGGATAAGGTGGTACTTCCTTGTTAGGACAATAATGTAATCTATAAGTCTCTGCAGCACTAAAAGTGGGATCTCCTTTGAATCCTGCTGGGAGACCTTAGTGTATTGCCGCGTACACACGGCCGTTTTTAATGTCATTGAAAAAAACAAAGTTTTTCTCGCCGTGATTTTTCGTGTTTCCTCTCAAGCCTGCCTTGCCTACACACTATCGTGAAAAAAAATGCTCGAGCAAAGCGCGGTGACATACAACACGTACGACGGCACTATAAAGGGGAAGTTCTATTCGGATGGCGCCACCCTTTGGGCTGCTTTTGCTGATCCTCGTATTAGTAAATTTTGGTGAGAGCCGATTTGCGCTTTTCAGCCTCATGCTCTTCAGTTCTTTACAGCGTGACGAATGTGCTATCTCCATTACGAACTTTAGTTTTACCAGAAGGAGCGCTCACGTCTCATACTTGATTCTGAGCATGCACATTTTTTTTCCCCTCGTAAAAGCATACACACTACCGTTTTTCACGACGTTAAAAAGAACGACGTGAAAAACAACGTGAAAAAATAGAGCAGGTTCTAATTTTTTTTAGGCCATTTTTCACGTCGTTAAAAATGCTCTGGAGCCTACACACGATCGTTTTTAATTACCAATTTAAAAAATGGCATTTTACACGACATGAAAAACGGTCGTGTGTACGCGGCATCAGAGTATTCTGTGTAGCATTCCTTAATGGTATGAAGCAAAAGCATACCAGTGCACTAGTAAGGATCAGGATACCAGATAACTATTGCACTGATCAAATCAAATATTTTCCCAGGGGAGTAAATAATTGTGCCTGAATTATTGGTGTTTTATAATCTCTAAAAAGTTTATGTAAAGTTATAAGTACCTCAAGAAAACGTGAAACAAGAAAATGAGGTGTTGGTCAATCAGAATTCTCATAAAATTTTTGTATTAAAGACACAAAAGAAACATGGACCCTGACTGTTTACTATTGCTGACAAATTACAATTTAGTGCTCATTTTCTTTTGCCCAGTTTTCCTGAATCACCCCTCAAGAGTTGATATTTTTTGTACACCCAGAACTAAAGTACCAGGCAGTCCCGGGTTGCAAACAAGATCGGGTCTGTAGGTTTGTTCTTAAAGCGGAGCTCCACCCTAAAGTGGAACTTCCGCTCATCTGAACCCTCCCCCCCTCCGGTGTCACATTTGACACCTTTAGGGGGGAGGGGGGTGCAGATACCTGTCTAAGACAGGTATTTGCACCCACTTCCGGGAGTCCTCTCTGCGGGTATTCTGCGGGTAGTGCATCACTTCCCACAGAACGCCCGTTGTGTTCTGGGAAACACATGGCTCCCAGAACACACTGGTGACCAGTGAGGACGGCGCAGCGCGACTCGCGTATGCGCCGTAGGGAACCGGGCAGTGAAGCCAGAACGCTTCACTTCCTGATTCACTCACCGAGGATGGCGGTGGGGGCAGCAGATAGACGAGCGATTGCTCATATTCTGCTGCAGACGTCGCTGGACTCCAGGACAGGTAAGTGTCCATATATTAAAAGTCAGCAGCTGCAGTATGTGTAGCTGCTGGCTTTAAATATTTTTTTAACGGCGGAGCTCGGCTTTAAGTTGAATCTGTTTGTAAGTCGGAACATGTACATTTGTTAAAGCGGAGGTCCACCCTGAAATTTTTTTAAAATTAAAAATCCTAAAAAAAAAAAAAAAAAAAAAAATAATATAATTTTTTTTTTATATACTCACCCGAAATGCCTGTTGCTATGCGGAAGTCTCCTAATCTGCCTCTAATGTTCCTCTTCTCGTCCGCGGTGGGTCTCCTTCCGCTTCCTCTTCTTCTGAATGGGGCGCGCTGCCTTCTGGGAACTGTGTGTATCCCAGGAGGCAAGCCACCCATTCACAAAGTGCCGTGCGAGAGGCGCATGCACAATAGGAGACGGGCAGTGAAGCCGTAAGTCTTCACTGCCTGTTTCCCTTACTCAGGATGGAGGAGCCGGGACCTGCCAGCAGCGATCGATCGCCGAGGTGGGACCGACATTGCGGGCGAATAGGACAGGTAAGTGTCCTTATTAAAAGTCAGCATCTACACTGTTAGTAGCTGCTGACTTTTTTTTTTTTTTTTTTCGGCTGCACCTCCGCTTTAAGTGTAACACCAGCCAAAAAAATATTTTTAAGCTTTTTGGATAGCATAGGGAAGGGTTTACACCCCTGTAATGTTTGTTTTTCTGTCTGTGCCCCTGTTCAGAAGATGATCTCACTTTCTGTCCCAATGACAATTGCATTTTGAAAATGTTGGGGTTGTTGTGGAAACAATCCTTGGTGATAAAGCTTCAGTGGAGGTACCTTTTTCCCATAATAACTCTTAAGCCCTGTACGGTTTTCCTGGCAGGAAAAAAAACATTGGTTTTCCCGACGGAATTCCTGCCAAGCTTGTCTTGCGTACAGACTGTCATACAAAATCCCGCCGGTCCAAAGCGTGGTGACGTACAACACGTACAACGGCACTATAAGGCACTATAAAGGGGAAGTTCCATTGCAACGGCGCCACCCTTTGGGCTGCTTTTGCTGATCTTGTGTTATCGCGTGTTAGTAAAAGTTTGGTGAGAGACGATCTGCGCTTTTCAGTCTTCATGCTTTCAGATAGTTTTCTGCTGTTCAGAATGCTGACGAATGTGCTATCTCCATTACGAACGCTAGTTTTACCTGAACGAGCGTTCCCGTCTCATAATTGATTCTGAGCAAGTCTGCCTGGAATCCCGACGGGAAAATAGAGAGCAGGATCTCTATTTTTTCTTCTGCAGTCGGGAAAACTGCGATGAAGCATACACACGGCCGGTTTTTCTGGCCAAAAGCACTCATGGCAGTTTTCCTGCTGGGAAAACCGGTCGTGTGTGGTTTAACAGGAGTGAATTTATCTTCCTAGGGGTAGATTTCCTCTCACTTCCTGTTGTCTCCCTCCATTTGTAAGTAGGAGTCGTTTGTAAGTTGGATGTTTTTAACTAGGGGACCGCCTGGTATGGGATCGTAGACAGTACTTAATGAATCCATATAATACCCTTCAATAATATAGATAATGACAATAAAAACATTAGACATACTTTAATGGATTGAAATTGGCCGTGGCCATTATTATTGGCAATAAATTATTAGATTTTAATCCAATTTCATAACACACACATTTGATGTTTTTATCACCAAATATTTTCACTCCAAACCAAAATTATTATATAATTTACACACAACCTAAATTCATATATGATAACTCAGCCATTACAGCTCGAGTTATAACTATTTTAACCCAAAAACTGTCCCCTTTCATTTACAGAAAGGGACGGATGCCACACAACAAGGACCATGACAAGGGAAGGAGGTTGGGAAGCTTCTTCTTCTCCTGTTGAGCGCCTACTGAAAACTGTTGGGCAGATCTTTTAAATTTAAATAACTTCTACTAGCTTGTGCCCTGGCAGTTGTGACCATGTGACCTCCTGAACCAATTACATTGCAACATTTAAAGACTGCCTGTTGCTATGAGCTTTAAACTATGTTTATAACTGGACGCTCCCATTGGTGTGCGATGCAAATTAATTGCTCGCACATTTTTTATTACTTTTTAAATATAATTTTCTTTACCACAGAGCCTCCAGAATCACACTCAGTACCTAGGGGCTTCTTGTCTTGGAATATAGGATGATTCAGGTGAGGGACAGGGAATTCTGCAAAGGGATTCCTATTACTTCCAGAGTTCATAGTGATCAAAAGCAAATAGATCTGCTACTGTAATGCCGTGTATACACGACCGTTTTTCATGACAAGAAAAATGCAATTTTTAAAAATGGTCGTGAAAAATGGTCGTGTGTATGCTCCAGAGCATTTTTCTCGGCGAGAAAAATGCCCAAAAAAAATAAATAGAACCTGCTCTATTTTTTCTCATCGTTTTTCACGTTGTTCTTTTTAACGTCGTGAAAAACGGTCGTGTGCATGCTTTTACGAGGGGAAAGAAAATGCGCATGCTCAGAATCAAGTATGAGACGGGAGCGCTCGTTCTGGTAAAACTAGCGTTCATAATGGAGATAGCACATTCGTCACGCTGTAACGGACTGAAAAGCACAAATCGTCTCTCACCAAACTTTATTAACACGAGGATCAGCAAAAGCGTCCCAAAGGGTGGCGCCATTCGAATGGAACTTCCCCTTTATAGTGCCGTCGTACATGTTGTACGTCACCACGCTTTGCTCGAGCATTTTTTTTCACAAACGTGTGTATGCAAGACAGGCTTGCGAGGAAACATGAAAAATCATGTCGAGAAAAACGTTGTTTTTTTCCATGACATGAATAACGGTTGTGTGTACGCGACATTACAGTAAAGCCTCGTACACACGATCGGATTTTCAGACGGGAATTGTGTGATGGCAGGCTGTTGTCAGAAAATCCGACCGTTTGTATGCTCCAACGGACAATTGTTGCATGCTTTAAAATTTTCCGACAACAAATGTGTGTTGTCCGATTATCCCATCGTGTTTACAGAAGTCCTTCGGAAAAAAATCCAAAGTACAAACACGCATGCTCAGACACACTGCTAACCATAACACAACATTAGCAGAAGTTGCCCAAAGGGTGGCGCTAAAGAGCTGAAAAAAACACATAGTTTTGTGTTTGTTGGCCAAAAATTCTTTGCCGTTTGTATGCAAGACAAGTTCATGGCCAATGCCCTTTGGAAAAAAAGTCCTACGCTTTGTCCGCGGTAAATCCGATCGTGTATACCAGGCTTTAGGCTTTTTTTTGCATTTGGTGTCTTGCAGGAACACACGCAAACTTGCACTCTTTCCCCCAATACACAAAAACATGCTGCTCTTTTACAGAAGCATGGCGATTCCATTCATTCTTAATGGCAGCCTCATGCATCTTGTTTTTGCACATGCCAAAACACATACAGTACATGCATTTTGGTTCAGCACCATTTTTAAAATGGTGCAGACACCTGCTTTGAATGTTTCTCGTGCATAGAGCAACCCGGTGAAATGAATAGGCTGCTGAAAATATGGTACGCAGGAACACACAGAAACATATAAAAAAGTGTTCACACTTGGGCAAACCTCTATGGTTTGAACAGAGCCTAAAAGGTATTTTTTGGGATATTTTATTGTTTTCTATATTTTTTCTTTTTACAGCAGAACAAAATGTTTCCATTGCACAGGCACAATATCTCTTGACTTTCTTTTCTTTGTTGCTGCTCCACAGTGTGATTTGTGTTATAACTGCTATTCCTTCCACCACTTTTATTCTTCAGTCATAGTCACTGCCTTTAAGTATTACTCCTAGGACTCATAGCTTGTGTTATAAAACAAGATCAATGAAAGCGAGTGACTTGAGTGTGGGTGATACGGATAGTGCACAGGACGAGCACTAGGATAATTCGAGGAAAACTCTGAAACATCTGGCTAATTAAAAAGCCATGTTTCCAAATTCTATTTTCTTTGTTCTCATCACAATAACCTTGCCATAAGTTTCATTTCCTACATTTCCTCCCAAATGCGTGGTAAAAAAAAAAAAACACAGACATACATTTTACAGTTCTTTCTCAAAAGTGTACTTTTTAAATTGAGAAACCAAATGGATTTCTGCAAAGATCGATCACCGTCGATCATTGAGTTTATAAAATCCAATTGGAAATGTGTTGCCTAAAGCACATATAAAATGCAGCAGGCACGTATTCTCGGATCTTTTTACGCAGATCCAGGCCACCCCAGCCACCAAAGCCGCACCAATTGTAGCGACTCATAAGAGACTTGGGGCGCCAAACCCGTAATATACCTAGAGAATAGACAACTGGCAGCTGTCCAGAGGTCAGAGAAAAAAAAGGCATTATACTACAACAGGAACTAAAAAAACGATAGAGTTGCAAATGAAATGAATTGATTAATTAATTTTAAATAAACACATAATGGCAGCGCTGTATTTTTTAACCGCTTGCCGACTGCCTTACGCACATTTACGTCAGCAGAATGGCACGGGCAGGCAAAGCAACGTATATACCTTGCTTTGAACCTGCCCCCTAGCGGGCGCGCGCCGTGGTCGCGGTCTCCGTGATCGCGCCCGCGGGACCCGCGGACTCGATATCCGCCGGTGTCCTGTGATCGGGTCACGGAACGGCAGAACGGGGGGATGCCTTTGTAAACTGGGCATCTCCCTGTTCTGCCTAGTGACACAGCACTGATCGTCTGCTCCCTCTCATCGGGAGCATCGATCAGTGATGTGTCACAGTAAGCCACACCCCCTAACCGCTAGAATCACTTCCTAGGACACACTTAACCCCTTCCCCGCACCCTACTGGTTAACCCTTTCACTGCCAGTCACATTTATACAGTAATCAGTGCATTTTTATAGCACTGATCGCTGTATAAATGTGAATGGTCCCAAAATAGTGTCAAAAGTGTCCGATGTGTCCGCCATAATGTCGCAGTCATGATAAAAAAAATTCTCTCTTCTCTTTACTACTCTGTACTTCCTCCTGGATTTTGCTTCTAATCCCCTTGTGGAGGCTTCCATTTGTGGATGGACATTTTATGGTTACACAAATTGGTCACATTGCTATAGCCTTTTTATATGGACTATAAACTGAAAGACCTATGAATAAATGGTTGTGGAACGAATCATCTGAGTTTCCATTATTTCTTATTGGGAAATTTGCTTTGATATGCAAGTGCTTTGGATTACAAGCATGTTTCTGGAATAAATTATGCTCGTAATCCAAATGTTTTACTGTATATGCAAAACCTTTATCCCAATAGAAAAAATAACTGTTGCTGTAACTGCCTATAAAGAGTTATCTGAAGTTCAGCTTTACTTTATTAGTGTATGTAAATCTGCTAGTACTTCTAACACCACCTAGACTGACAATGCTGCTCTCCAAAGACATCTCTGTTGCTCTTTCAAAATATCTCCTAACCACACCAGGAACAGAAATGAGAAAAAAAACCTTGTGGAGGCACTCTAATACAGGAGATGTGCTACTGGCTCAGGTGAAAACAAATGCAAAAAGCCTTAAAAATAAAAACTAATGCAGCCAACACATCTAATGATTGGTAAACTGCAATGTATTACATTTTTGGTTTTGGGTTTAATACTGATTTAAGTCATATATACAATTTCACTGCTTCCTGTGCGTGATACAACAACTGTTTATAGTGTAAATCTTCCCAAAAGCTTGAGAGAGCAGTCGTTTATGCAGGCAAAATCTCACCGCCCTCAGGTCAGCTTGCAGAGCTTGTTTGGGGCTAGCTCTGCCAACCTTACAGGTTTATGTCAATTGAGAGAGATGAGGCAGTGAATGAAGTTTAGAAGCAATGGGCATCGTTCTTCCATTCTGCCTGCTAGTCCATTCCTTCAAAAGAGCCCCAACAGTGGCTTCTGAAAAAGAACCCTTGTGTAAGCCTAAAGCCTCATACACACAATCGTATTTTCTGCGGACAAAGCGTAGGACTTTTGTCCAAAGGGCGTTGGCCTTGAACTTGTATTGCATACAAACAGCAAAGAATTGTCGGCCAACAACACAAAACTAAGTAGTTTTTCAGCTCTTTAACGCCACCCTTTGGGCAACTTCTGCTAATTTTGTCTCATGGGTAGCATTGCTTCCGAGCATGCGTGTTTGTACTTTGGATTTTTTTCCAAAGGACTTCTGTATACATGATCAGATAACCCAAGAACACACATTTGTTGTCTAAAAATCTTAAAGCATTCTATCCAACATTTGTTGTCGGAAAATCCAACAACAATTGTCTGATGGAGCATACAGACAGTCAGATTTTCCGACAAAAGCCTGTCATCACACAATTCCCGTTGGAAAATCAGATCGTGTGTATTGGCCCTAAGAGGGCAGGCTATAGTCTCAGATTTATCACCACAGTTTTTTTTTTTTAACAATTCTCTAATACTAGTAATATGAAGTAAGGTATGTTTTCCTGTCATCTGTGCCTATTGTAGTCAACAAATGATACTTACTAGACATGTGCATTCGTTTTCGTCTGAATGCATTTTCGTCCGAATTTCAGCTATTTTCGTTATCGTTTTAACAAACGAAAACGAAAGCACAGAATCCGAAAACCGAAAGATCCGACATAAACAAATGCTTTATTTTCGTTTTCGTTGCTACAACAGTTCGATATAGATAGGAGATTCGACGTGACGCTGACAATAACAATCTGTGTCTATCGAACCTGTGGTCGAATGTGCCTAACCTTAACTCTATTAGTCCAAGACTATTCTACATAGAGAGAAACGATTCGACATTATAGAGAGAAAAGATTCGACATAGGAGAGAAAGATTCGACATAGGAGAGAAAAGATTCGACATAGGAGAGAAAAGATTCGACATAGGAGAGAAAAGATTCGACATAGGAGAGAAAAGATTCGACATAGGAGAGAAAAGATTCGACATTATAGAGAGAAAAGATTTGACATTATAGAGAGAAAAGATTCGACATAGGAGAGAAAAGATTCGACATAGGAGAGAAAAGATTCGACATAGGAGAGAAAAGATTCGACATAGGAGAGAAAAGATTCGACATAGGAGAGAAAAGATTCGACATAGGAGAGAAAAGATTCGACATTATAGAGAGAAAAGATTCGACATAGGAGAGAAAAGATTCGACATTATAGAGAGAAAAGATTTGACATTATAGAGAGAAAAGATTCGACATAGGAGAGAAAAGATTCGACATTATAGAGAGAAAAGATTCGACATAGAGAGAAAAGATCACTGCTTGTGGGCGGAACATTCGACTGGAAATGTATTGCAGAGTCGTACAGTTTCGCTGCTCCGTCGAATCTTCTTTGAACATACGACAGACACCATAAGCCTTCAATGACAGATTCGACCTTAATTAATTCAGATTTTCGGACGAATGCAATTTTTTACGAAAAACAAAATAAATAAAAACGAATTTCGGGAGTAACTAAATAAATTTATTTTTTGGACGAAAACGAAATTCCGAAACGAAATATTTCAGTGTGCACATGTCTAATACTTACCAGTTGGGCTTCTAATTCTATAATGGTGTAAATCTAGGATAAAAACAAACCTGGCATTTAAAGTTCTAAAAGCAAACAACATTTTGGTGTGGGGTTGGGGATAGTCTTTAACATTTGAGTATTGCAAAATAATCAACGTTTAATATCAAACAAATATATATATATATAATATATATATATATATATATATATATATATATATATCTGTACAAGTATGCCTAGGTGAAATATCTATGTGAAATTAGTATTTTAATATAAACAATTATAATTAATTCTAAGTAGCCCAAATCTGTTTTAAAATGCATGAGTTTTGGTGGCAAATTGTAATCACTGATAAGACAGTCCTCAAAACATAGTAACATCTGTTTTCAGAAAACCACTTTGGAAATACTTCTCTAAAAAAGCTGCATGTTTCAAGTTTACTATTGTACCAATAATCTGTGGACACGTGAGATAAAAATCTAAAAACTAAAGCTGTACAGTCTTATGTTCAGGGAATACAAAGTACTGATAGCAATACCTAAACCTTATTCTGACTGTAAAGCATTGTGGAGGGTATAGTAGAGTGAACTGCTTACAAAGCACACATAATATATATATATATATATATATATATATATATATATATACATACATATATACAGTATATACCAAAGTATGTTCCCTGTAGGGATAGGCCAAAATATCTCCTAACCACACCAGGAACAGAAATGAGAAAAAAATACCTTGTTGAAAGAATATTACTAATAATGGTACATTGAAAAAAAATATCCTTTTTTGCATCAACGGCCTTGATCAGTGGTCTCCAACCTTAGGCCTGGTGGCCAGTTGTGACTCTTTGCTTGCTTTTATCTGGCCCTTGGGCCACTATTCCTCCCACTGATAGCAACGATGGGGCCCTATTCCTTACCTTGACACCAAAGATAAGGTACTATTACTCCCACTGATACCAAATATTGGGCACTATTCCTCTCACTGATACCAAAGATGGGACACTATTCCTCTCACTGACACCAGTGATGGGGCACCATTCCCCCCACTGACACCAACAATGGGGTCCTGTTCCCCCCACTGACACCAATGATGAGGCACTATTCCTCCCACAGAGGCTGGGTTCACACTAGAGATCACAGCTGCTCACAGCAAGAGTCCGGTGCATCTCCATTCACCATTTCAGGTCCCATTACAGCCCGAATTTTGGGCTGAATTTGGGCCTGAAATGGACCAAAAGGTGTACAAGACTCCTGTGCAATTCATACCGGAGCCACTGCAGAAATGTTTGAACCCACTCCATAGAGAGAGGGTCACAATCTCCTGCAATGTGAATTGGATGCAGAGAACCCAGCCTTACACTAGTGATGGAGCACTATTTCTCCCACTGATACCAATGATGGGGCACTTTTCCTCCAATTGACACCAAAGATGAGGCACTATTCCTCCCACTGATACCAATGATGTGGCACTATTTCTCCCACTGATACCAATGATGGGGCACTATTTGTCCAATTGACACCAAAGATGAGGCTATTCCTCTCCCTGATACCAACAAAGGGCCACTATTCCCACCACTTTTACCAATGATGGAACCCTATTCCTCCCACTGGCACCAACAATCGGGCCCTGTTCCTTCCACTGAGGCTGTGTTCACACTAGAGATTGCAGAGGCTCACAGCAGGAGTCTGTTGCGTCTCCATTCGTGTGTGTCTTCATTCACCGTTTCAGGTCCGATTTAAATTTTGGGCTGAATTCGGACCTGAAATGGACAAAAAGATGCACAGGACTCCTATGCAATTTGTACCGGAGCCGCTGCGGTGATGTGTAAATCGGCTCCATAGAAAGCTGGTCACAATCTCCTGCAATGTGAATGTGAATGTGAAACCCGCATCCAATTTGCAATAGTGTGAACCCAGCCTTACACTAGTGATGGAGCACTATTTTTCCACTGACACCAATGATAAGACACTATTCCTCCCCTGATACAAAAAAGGGACACTATTCCTCCCACTTATACCAATGATGGGGCACTATCCCTTCCACTGATACCAATGATGGGGCTCTATTTCTCCCACTGACACCAAAGATGGGGCACTATTCCTTCCACTGACACCATTGATGGGCACTATTCCTCCGACTGACACCAATACTGAGGCACTGTTCCTCCCACTGATACCAATGATGAGGCACTATTCCTCCCATTGTCACCAAATATGGGGCAATATTCCTCCCACTGATACCAATGATGGGGCACTATTCCTCCCATTGACACCAATGATGGGGCACTACTCCTCCCATTGACATCAAGGATGTTCCCACTGATACTAAAGTTGGGGCATTGTTCACTACCACTGGCCAAAGTCCAGGCCTTCTAAAGTCTGAAGAACAGTACACAGGCACTTTGTTTAGAAAGTTTGGAGATTTGATTTAAATCATTTTTCAAATAAAGATATGGCATTGGAAAATATGTGCATTTGTTAACCACTTAAGAACCGCCCACCACATATATACTGAGGCAGGGCAGCCCTATTGCGTGAAATTATTTACCTGTATGAGATACTGTGGCCGCGCCCGCTGCACAGTGGGTGAGCCGATGCGCGGGTCCGGCGGCAGCGATGTCTGCCGGTCACCCACGATCGCTTCTCAGAGAGGCAGAATGGGGATCCTGTGACAGGAGAGTACAGTAAGATCGGCTGTTCCTAGTGACCAGGAACAGCGATCTCTCTGTACTCATAGTCAGTCCACTCCCCCACAGTTAGAAACACCTCCTTAGGACACACTTAACCCATTGATTGCCCCCTAGTGTTAACCCCTTCTCTACCAGTGTCATTTATACAGTGATCCGTGGATATTTTTAGCTCTGATCACTGTAATATTGTCACTGGTCCCAAAAAAATGTCAAAAGTGTCCGATCTGTCCGCCGCAATGTCGCAGTCCCACTAAAAATTGCTGATCACCACCACTACTAGTAAAACAAATGTAGCGATACCTTCACTTAAGAGGGCCGCAGATTAGTTTGGGCCCTGAAGACAGCTCCGCCAACCCCCGGCAATTTACTCGACCCCCTTCTGGCACAGTTAGTCTAGGGTAACAATATATTTCTTATGCTCTATGATCAACTCAGACACCAAGGCAATAATAAAGGAATATCTGATTTACTTTAAATTGTGGTAAAAGAATCAACAGTGGTAACAGTTTACATAACATTGAGTGCAGAGCCCTGCAGCAATAAACACACTATGTATTAATGGAACAGTAAAGGCGCGCCGTGTGGGCGACCTTTAACTAGGCGCCCTGTGGCACAGCAACTAAATGAACTATCTAGCTGGCCAGGCCTGGCTCAGATACTAAGACTCAGTCTCTAGGGGATGATGGTTTCTTCACCGGCAAGTCTTTAAAGGTGGTGCACATAACAGAATAACATTTATAATCCAGTGGGAAGTTGTAACAGGAACAAAAACACTTTACCGAAAATCCTCTGACTCAGTTCTGATAGGAAACCTCCAGTGAGAGTATCAGATATAAACTAGTGTGCCACGGCAGTCTATAGGCACATCAGTAATAAACTGTATATGGTCTGAGCATACGCTCGCTCACCCCTCCGGACGCGATCCCAGTCTGGGAACTTCTACCGACTGTGTCTTCACACACAGTGTCACCAGCGATCGGGTCCCCGATCCAACCAACGCTGTGAATAAGCGAAGTCAGATGCCACCCAGGCTCGCAGCGGGGTGGAAGGCTCTTTGGTAGCTGCGCAAGGCCTCAGGCTTCAGGCCTTGCACAGCAGCACATCCGCACAGGAGGATCAGTCACTGAAGTCTCGTGTCCCAAAGAGACCGAGCCCAGCCTCGCCTCCTCCTTATATAACCCCTCTCCCATGAGTCTCTGGGGTGGAAACATTGCCGAAAGGGGTTCTGGGTTAGGTAGTCCTGGGAGTCTTAAAGGGGACCCCGCTACACAAATAATAATAATAAAAATGCCATAAATCTAACCCCTATTTTGTAGACGCTATAACTTTTGCGCAAACCAATCAATATATGCTTATTGCATTTTTTATTTTACCAAAAATATGTAGCAGAATACATATTGGCCTAAACTGATGAAGAAATTCGTTTTTTTATATATTTTTTGGGGATATGTATTATAGCAGAAAGTAAAAAGTATTATTTTTTTGTTTTCAAAATTGTCAGTCTTTTTTTTGTTTATAGCGCAAAATAAAACCAACCTCAGAGGTGATCAAATACCACCAAAAGAAAGCTCTATTTGTGGGAAAAAAGGACATCAATTATATTTGGGTACAGCGTTGCACGCCCGCGCAATTGTTGGTTAAAATAACAGTGCCGTATCACAAAAAATGGTCTGTCATGAAGGGGGTAAAACCTTCTGATCCTTAAGTGGTTAAATAAGACTGTCTTAATGGATTATTATGACTTACATGATGGGCAAATCATAGTTTTTTCAGACATCCATAAAATTCCTATGAATTCACAAACTTTTCCAACAGTTGTCAAATAAAAACGAATGGCTATCACAGCTATAACATATGCACTAAAACCAGAAAATTGTGCTAAACTATGCATATTCTTACATCAGACACCAGTGCCACAAGTTGCTAAAAGAAGTCCATAGTGATGATAGAACATCATTTGTAAACCTTATGAGCCATTTATTGCTGGAGGGTTCCTAGATGTTTTGCAAAGCAATGTGGTGCAGACTACTATAGCATTAAAATAGTTAATGTAGCAGAATGGAAGTAATTATCGTTTTGTCACCAGGAGATGATTAATGAAGGAATACACTGATAAATCAGATTGGTAATGGCTCTATGCTGTGCTTCTGTTCATTTTGGTTTATAGGGAGAGGAGCAAAGAGTGCTTTGGCTGTAGGTCATAACTTGTATAAATTGGAGTGTAACTTCACCTTTTGGAAAAAAAAGCTAAAATCACTATTGACATAAGAATATTACAAAGTATAGTTACCTTTCCTCTAAATTAACTGACAGTAAAGGGCATATTTAAAATAGTGCATATCATTTTGTTCCTCTGCCTGTTCTGAAAACATCATTTATCAAGGAGAAAATACAAATGTGGCTGGTTTACTGCTATTACCTATGTTATCCTCCCTGTAGAACTTGTAATAATAAACATGTTTTAGTAGTTCTCAGGAAAGGGTTATTTATGTTACCTTGAGAACACAAGCAAGTTGGAATCTAAAATATTTTTTCATATCTTTACAGTATAAAGAGCACCACTTACTTAAGTAACACTTTTATGACAAAAGGGCATTGAAGCTTAGATACCCAGCCCACAATTCAATGTACTTCCTTCTGTGTGCATAATGTGTAGGGATCACGCAAACTATCGAACCCAGTATATGGGACTCGAACGTTCGAAATCAAAAGTGCTAATTTTAAAGGCTAATATGCAAGTTATTGTCCTAAAAAGGGTTTTGGGACCCGGGTCCTGCCCCAGGGGACATGTATCAATGCAAAAAAAAGTTTTAAAAACTTCAGTTTTTTCGGAAGCAGTGATTTTAATGATGATTAAAGTGAAAAAAAAAAAAGTGAAATATTCCTTTAAATATCGTACCTGGGGGGTGTCTATAGTATGCCTGTGAAGTGGCAAGTGTTTCCAGTGTTTAGAACTGTCCCTGCACAAAATGAAATTTCTAAAGGAAAAAAAGTCATTTAAAACTGCTTGCGGCTTTAATGTAATGTGTGGTCCCGGCAATATGGATGAAAATCATTGAGAAAATCGCCCCCCCCCCGCCCATTTGGGTCTTGTATGGATATTAAGGGGAACCCCGCACCCAAATTAAAAAAAGGAAAGGCGTGGGGCCCTCAGGCCCTATATACTCTGTACTCTGTACAGCAGTATACAGGCGGTGCAAACAAGACAGGGACTGTAGATTTGTTCTTAAGTAGAATCTGTTTGTAATTTAGAACTGGTACATTTTTATAGTGTAGCTCCAGCCAAAAAATTTACTTTTAAGCTTTTTGGAAAACATAGGGAAGGGTTATCGCCCCTGTAACATTTGTTTTGCTGTCTGTGCACCTGTTCAGAAGATTTCACCTCACTTTCTGTCCCAATGACAATTGGTTTTTGAAAATTTGGGGTTTTTAGTGAAACAAGGATTGGTGATAAAGCATAAGTGAGGAGACACGTTTTTCCCATATTAACTCTTACAGGAGAGAATTTCCCTTCCTAGGGGTAGATTTCCTCTCACTTCCTGTTGTCTCCCTCAGTTTGTAAGTAGGAGTTGTTTGAAAGTCTGATGTTTGAAAGTAGTGGCCTGCCCTATATACTCTGCAGAAATTTGGGCCTTAGGTGTTGGTGTTGCCACAACACTGTAAGGCCTCACAGTTACTCTTGGTGGGCGCAGAAATGGGCCCTGCTGTGAAATATTAGATCAAGAATTGTAATTACATGCCAGGGGCAGAAATCTGAGCCTTAGGCACAGGTGCCACAACACTGCAACCCCTCACAGATACTATAGTTGGAGCGCATGAATGAGCCCTGCTGCAAATTATTGCAGCAAAAATTGTAATTACACGCCCCTGTTAAACAGGGGCAGAAAAATTGGGCCTTAGGCACTGGTGCCACAACACTGCAAGCCCTCACAGATACTCTAGTTGGAGCGCAGGAATGAGCACTGCTGCTAATTATTGCAGCAAAAATTTTAATTACACGCCCCTGTTAAACAGGGGCAGAAAAATTGGGCCTTAGCCACTGGTGGCAGTGCCCAGAACCAAAAATTTTCTTACAAGCTATCAGCATGAACATTGAGGAAGAGGATAGTCACTCAGCATCAGCACAGGCAGTCTTGAAGGGATCTCACATTCCAAAAAAAAATATTCGGTTACATCAGCATCTGGTGCTTGTAGCTGGTGATCCAAGACTGATTCATTTTCATGAAGGTCAGCCGATTCGGTTGACAGGCGCACCCTGTGATCGGTTACAAAGCCTCCAGCAGCACTGAATGTGCGTTCTGAAAGAACGCTGGATGCAGGACAGGCCAGTAGCTCAATTGCATACTGTGCAAGCTCTGGCCAGTGATCCATCCTCAAAACTAGGGATGGGCCCGGTGCTCGATTCGAACCCATGTTCGAATCGAGCATCGGGCGTTCGCTCGCTCGTCGAGCCCAGAACTATTTGGGCCGTTCGCATCACATTCGTGTGATGCGAGCGGCCCCGCAATGCATTGCGGCCGGCGCGGCCGGCGCAGTGCATTGCTGGCTGATGATTGGCCAAGCATGCACTGTGACCCCGCATGCTTGGCCAATCACAGCGCCCGAAACTCGGAGAGCAATAATTGGCTACAGGCAGGACGGCTGTAGCCAATTACAGCTCAGGGGCTTTAGTACACGCCCCACCATTTAAAAGGCCGCCACGCCATCGGCCCCGGTCACATGAGTTCCGGCTTTAGGAGAGATTAGTCTGCTGATTCTGTCTTTGCTTGATACTGAAAGATTTGCTCTTCTTTGCTAAACCATTGGCTATTTCTTTGCTAAACCATTGCTACCTAAGTCATTGATCGTTCATTGCTGCTGATTGCACAGTTAGTGTGTTATTAGCTGCTGCTGGGGATTAGTCTGGTGCGTGCTTACTGTTAGTACAGTATTGCAGTAGTACCAACCGCAGTGCTGTTAGCACAGCATTGCACCCCAACAGCACCCATAGGACTTCTAGTGTGTTAGTGGCATCACACAGAGCTCCTATATTTTCTTCTCAGCAGCACCCATAGGACTTCTAGTGTGTTAGTGGCAGCAAACAGAGCTCCTATATTTTCTTCTCAGCAGCACCCATAGGACTTCTAGTGTGTTAGTGGCAGCAAACAGAGCTCCTATATTTTCTTCTCAGCAGCACCCATAGGACTTCTAGTGTGTTAGTGGCATCACACAGAGCTCCTATATTTTCTTCTCAGCAGCACCCATAGGACTTCTAGTGTGTTAGTGGCAGCAAACAGAGCTCCTATATTTTCTTCTCAGCAGCACCCATAGGACTTCTAGTGTGTTAGTGGCATCACACAGAGCTCCAATATTTTCTTCTCAGCAGCACCCATAGGACTTCTAGTGTGTTAGTGGCAGCAAACAGAGCTCCTATATTTTCTTCTCAGCAGCACCCATAGGACTTCTAGTGTGTTAGTGGCATCACACAGAGCTCCTATATTTTCTTCTCAGCAGCACCCATAGGACTTCTAGTGTGTTAGTGGCAGCAAACAGAGCTCCTATATTTTCTTCTCAGCAGCACCCATAGGACTTCTAGTGTGTTAGTGGCAGCAAACAGAGCTCCTATATTTTCTTCTCAGCAGCACCCATAGGACTTCTAGTGTGTTAGTGGCAGCAAACAGAGCTCCTATATTTTCTTCTCAGCAGCACCCATAGGACTTCTAGTGTGTTAGTGGCATCACACAGAGCTCCTATATTTTCTTCTCAGCAGCACCCATAGGACTTCTAGTGTGTTAGTGGCAGCAAACAGAGCTCCTATATTTTCTTCTCAGCAGCACCCATAGGACTTCTAGTGTGTTAGTGGCAGCAAACAGAGCTCCTATATTTTCTTCTCAGCAGCACCCATAGGACTTCTAGTGTGTTAGTGGCAGCAAACAGAGCTCCTATATTTTCTTCTCAGCAGCACCCATAGGACTTCTAGTGTGTTAGTGGCATCACACAGAGCTCCTATATTTTCTTCTCAGCAGCACCCATAGGACTTCTAGTGTGTTAGTGGCAGCAAACAGAGCTCCTATATTTTCTTCTCAGCAGCACCCATAGGACTTCTAGTGTGTTAGTGGCAGCAAACAGAGCTCCTATATTTTCTTCTCAGCAGCACCCATAGGACTTCTAGTGTGTTAGTGGCAGCAAACAGAGCTCCTATATTTTCTTCTCAGCAGCACCCATAGGACTTCTAGTGTGTTAGTGGCATCACACAGAGCTCCTATATTTTCTTCTCAGCAGCACCCATAGGACTTCTAGTGTGTTAGTGGCAGCAAACAGAGCTCCTATATTTTCTTCTCAGCAGCACCCATAGGACTTCTAGTGTGTTAGTGGCAGCAAACAGAGCTCCTATATTTTCTTCTCAGCAGCACCCATAGGACTTCTAGTGTGTTAGTGGCAGCAAACAGAGCTCCTATATTTTCTTCTCAGCAGCACCCATAGGACTTCTAGTGTGTTAGTGGCATCACACAGAGCTCCTATATTTTCTTCTCAGCAGCACCCATAGGACTTCTAGTGTGTTAGTGGCAGCAAACAGAGCTCCTATATTTTCTTCTCAGCAGCACCCATAGGACTTCTAGTGTGTTAGTGGCAGCAAACAGAGCTCCTATATTTTCTTCTCAGCAGCACCCATAGGACTTCTAGTGTGTTAGTGGCAGCAAACAGAGCTCCTATATTTTCTTCTCAGCAGCACCCATAGGACTTCTAGTGTGTTAGTGGCAGCAAACAGAGCTCCTATATTTTCTTCTCAGCAGCACCCATAGGACTTCTAGTGTGTTAGTGGCAGCAAACAGAGCTCCTATATTTTCTTGTCAGCAGCACACATAGTACCTATAGTGTGTTAGTGTCAGCACCCATAGGACCTACAGTGTGTTGTGAGCACACATAGGAGTTCTATTTTTTATACTATATACACTACCGACTACAATGGCTGGAAGACCGCCAAGGAGAGGCAGAGCGTGCCGAGGCAAGAACACAGGGCAGGCAGGCTCTGTTTCTAGAGACAACAGTGCTGGCCGTGGACGTGGTCGTGCATCGTCATCAGCACGTGGCCATGGGACACGCTTGTCTTTGTTTTCGGCAGCTGGACATGTGGAGCCGCATCATGCCGAAGGCTTGGTAGAATGGATGACCAAGCCCTCCTCATCCTCCTCATCCTCTCTCACCCAGGCTCAGGGTACTGGCAGAGCAGCTGCCAACGCGTACTCAATGGCATCATCAGCCACCCCTTCCCTAGACCCACCATGTCCTCCTGAGGAGTCCCCCGAACTGTTTGAGCACAGTGTTGGGTACATGCTCCAGGAGGATGCCCAACGATTCGAAGGCTCGGATGATGATACCCAGCTTGAGGAAGTCAGTAGTGTGCGCGCAGAGAGAGGGGATGCTGAAGGACAGCAATCTGGCAGTAGTGTTCCACCAGCTGCAGCTTACTGCCAGGTTTGCTCTAGTGGTGAAGAGGGAGGGGATGATGAGGTCACTGACTCCACGTGGGTGCCTGAAGGGAGAGAGGAGGAGGAGGAGGAGGATGCAGCGTCACATGTCCAACGAGGCAGGATGCCCCCTGGAGGCCAGCTAGAGGCCAGCACAGCAACTGTACCACACCGCAGAGCTCCGCCTGTGCAGGGCGCTGCCTCTGCACGTTATCACAAAAGTTCTTTGGTGTGGGCCTTTTTTGAGACGAGTGCATCAGATCGCACCACTGCTATTTGCAATATTTGTCTCAAGCGTATCTCGCGTGGCCAAAACATCAGCCGCTTGGGCACCACAAGCATGAGCAGACATATGTCGACCTGCCATGCAGCTCGTTGGCAAGCACACATAAAAGACCCACACCAAAGAACAAAGCGGACCTCTCCTTGCTCCTCATCAGCTGGGATCTCCATCCCCACTATATCTTCAGTCCTCTCTGAAAGCTGCTCTGAGAGGACTGAAGGTGTAGAATTAGGTGTGTCACAACCAAGTACTTGCAGTACACCGACGTCCGATTGTAGCAGGCAAATTTCCTTGCCCCAGCTGCTGGACCGTCGAAAGAAGTATACTCCCAGCCATCCACATGCCCAGCGGTTGAATGCTAGCTTGGCTAAATTGCTAGCACTTCAACTGCTGCCTTTTCAGTTGATAGACTCGGCCCCCTTCCGTGAGTTTGTTCAATGTGCGGTTCCTCAGTGGCAGGTTCCCAAACGCCACTTTTTCTCACGGAAGGCGATTCCGTCTCTCTACTGGCATGTGGAAGGCAATGTCCATGCCTCGCTGGACAGGGCGGTCAGCGGTAAGGTGCATATTACCGCTGACTCATGGTCCAGCAGGCATGGACAGGGACGTTATCTTTCTTTCACGGCCCATTGGGTCACTCTATTGGTAGCTGGGAGGGATGCAGGACAAGGTGCAGTAGTGTTGGAGGTTGTTCCGCCACCACGCCTCCAAAATGCTACTACTGGTTGTGACACACCTCTCTCCTCCACCCCCTCCTCTTCTTCTTCCTCCATGTCCTCTTCGAGTGCTCTGTCCTCGGAACCAGCGGTGCTCCGTAGGCGTACAAGGGGCTACGCGAGTACGCAGGCAAAAAGATGCCATGCCGTGCTTGCGCTGGTGTGTTTGGGGGACAGGAGCCACACTGGGCCAGAGGTTCTGGCAGCTCTGCAGGGGCAGGCCGAGAGGTGGTTGACGCCACGCCAGCTTAAGCCAGGAATGGTCGTTTCTGATAATGGCACCAACCTCCTCTCCGCCCTGCGACAAGGGCAGCTCACCCATGTGCCCTGTATGGCTCACGTCCTCAACCTGGTGGTGCAGCGGTTCTTGGGCAGGTTCCCAGGCTTACAGGATGTCCTGAGGCAGGCCAGGAAAGTCTGTGTGCATTTCCGCCGATCTTATAATGCCAGTGCTCGGCTGACTGAGCTGCAAAAGGAGCTGAACCTGCCCAAGAACCGCCTAATATGTGACATGCCCACCAGGTGGAACTCAACGTTGGCCATGCTGCAGCGACTGCACACGCAGCAGAGGGCCATCAATGAGTACCTTTGCGACTACGGCACCAGGACAGGGTCAGGGGAGCTTGGCTTTTTTCCCCACGCCAGTGGAGCATGATCAGGGATGCATGCACTGTCCTCTCACCATTTGAGGAGGCCACGAGGATGGTGAGCAGTGACAGTGCATGCATCAGTGACACTGTACCTCTTGTCCACCTGTTGGAGCATACGCTGCGTGGGATAATGGACAGGGCACTTGAGGCAGAACAGAGGCAGGAAGAGGAGGACTTCCTTGTCTCTCAAGGCCCCCTTTATCCAGACAATGTTCCTTCTGTCCCACCCATCACACAGGAAGAGGAGGAGGAGGAGGAGGAGGAGGAGGATTGTGTGAGCATGGAGGTGGAGCCTGGCACTCAGCATCAGCAGCAGCAGTCTTTTAGGGATGATGTACAGTCCCAACAAACCAGTGGACTTGTACGTGGCTGGGAGGAGGTGGCTGGCGATCATGTCATCCTCAGTGACCCAGAAGACTCCGGACCGAATGCCTCAGCTAACCTACGCTGCATGGCCTCCCTGATCCTGCAAAGCCTGCGGAAGGATCCTCGTGTTCTTCGGATCAAGGAGAGTGACCATTACTGGCTGGCCACTCTCCTTGATCCACGGTACAAGGGTAAGGTTGCGGACCTTATCTTGCCGTCGCAGAGGGAGCAGAGGATGAGACATCTCAGGGAGGCCTTGCAGAAAGGTCTGTGCAACGCGTTCCCAGAAACTGGGAGGTTACAAACTCCTTTTCCTGGACGACAAGTTGCTGAGGCTTCGGTCAGTAGCAGAAGGAGCGGTGGGGAAGGTGGACGTCTGACCGATGCGTTCAGACAAGTTTTTAGTCCGCAGCCCCAAGGTATGATCGGTTCCAGCAACCATCGCCAGCGTCTGATATACATGGTGCAGGAATACCTAGGGGCAAGGTCAGACTTGGACACCTTTCCCACCGAAAATCCTCTGGCTTACTGGGTCCTGAGGATGGATCACTGGCCAGAGCTTGCACAGTATGCAATTGAGCTACTGGCCTGTCCTGCATCCAGCGTTCTTTCCGAACGCACATTCAGTGCTGCTGGAGGATTTGTCACCGATCATAGGGTGCGCCTGTCCACCGACTCGGTTGATCGACTGACCTTCATAAAAATGAATCAGTCTTGGATCACCACCAGCTACCAGACACCTGAAGCGGATATAACGGAATAATTTATAATGTCACATCCCTTCAAGACTGCCTATGCTGATGCTGAGTGACTGTCCTGTTATGTTCACTGACTATCCTCTTCCTCCTCCTCAATGATCCATGCCACCACACCAGTGCCTAAGGCACAATTTTTCAGCCCCTGTATAACAGGGGCGTGTAATTACAATTTTTTAAAAAGATGCTTCGCAACAGGTGTGACTGCTGTGCTCAGAGTACAGTATCTGTGAGGGGTTGCAGTGTTGTGGCACCAGCACCAGTGCCTAAGGCACAATTTTTCAGCCCCTGTTGGGGCGTGTAATTACAATTTTTAGGCAATGCTTTGCAACAGGTCTCATTGCTGTGCTCAGAGTACAGTATCTGTGAGGGGTTGCAGTGTTGTGGCACCAGCACCAGTGCCTAAGGCACAATTTTTCAGCCCCTGTATAACAGGGGCGTGTAATTAATTTTTTTTAAAAAGATGCTTCGCAACAGGTGTGACTGCTGTGCTCAGAGTACAGTATCTGTGAGGGGTTGCAGTGTTGTGGCACCAGCACCAGTGCCTAAGGCACAATTTTTCAGCCCCTGTTGGGGCGTGTAATTACAATTTTTAGGCAATGCTTTGCAACAGGTCTCATTGCTGTGCTCAGAGTACAGTATCTGTGAGGGGTTGCAGTGTTGTGGCACCAGCACCAGTGCCTAAGGCACAATTTTTCAGCCCCTGTATAACAGGGGCGTGTAATTACAATTTTTTAAAAAGATGCTTCGCAACAGGTGTGACTGCTGTGCTCCAAGTACAGTATCTGTGAGGGGTTGCAGTGTTGTGGCACCAGCACCAATGCCTAAGGCACAATTTTTCAGCCCCTGTTTAACAGGGGCGTGTAATTACAAATCTTGATCTAATAGTTCACAGCAGGGCCCATTCCTGCGCCCACCAAGAGTAACTATGAGGGCCTACAGTCTTGTGGCAACACCGTCCACCACCACCACCACCACCAAAGGCCCAATTTTTCTGCCCTGTTCAACAGGTGCATGCAATTACAAATCTTGATCTAATAACTCACAGCAGGGCCCATTCCTGCACCCACCAAGAGTAACTGTGAGGGCTTACAGTCTTGTGGCAACACCGTCCACCACCACCACCACCACCACCAAAGGCCCAATTTTTCTGCCCGGTTCAACAGGTGCATGCAAGTACAAATCTTGATCTATTAACTCACAGCAGGGCCCATTCCTGTGCCCACCAGTCTTGTGGCTACACCAACATCTAATAGGGCAAATTTCTGCAGAGTATATACGGCAGGCCCCTACTTTCAAACATCCAACTTACAAACGACTCCTACTTGCAAACGGCAAGAGAAAACAGGAAGTGAGAGGAAATCTACCCCTAGGAAGGAAAATTCTATCCTGTTAGATTTAATTTGGGAAAAAGGTATCTCCTCTCTACTGATGCTTTATCACCAATCCTTGTTTCAATTAAAACCCCACTTTTCCAAAAACATTTGTCATTGGGACGGAAAGTGAGGTGACATGTTCTGAACAGATGTGCAAAGACAGCAAATGTTACAGGGGTGATAACCCCTCCCTATGTTCTCCAAAAAGCTTAAAAATTGATTTTTTTGGGATGTAGCTACACTTCATAATGTACCTGTTCAGATTCTACTTAAGAACAAACCTACAGTCCATGTCTTGTTTGCACCACCTATATACTGCTGTTCAGAGTATATAGGGTTGTAGGTATAGGGTTTTATTTTGGGTGCGGGGTCCCCCTTAGTATCCATACAAGACCCAAAGGGGCTGGGGTGGGGGGGGGTGATGGGGTAGCCATGCCATTTTTCTCAAGGATTTTCAGCCATATGGCGGCCAGGACAAGACATGACATTAAAGCCGCAAGTGGTTTTAAATGGCTTCTTTTTTTCCTTTACAAATGTCATTTTGTGCAAGGACAGTTCTAAACACGGGAAACACATGCCACTTCACAGGCATACTTTAGACACCCCCCAGGTACCATATTTAAAGGAAAATTTCACTTTTTTTTTTCACTTTATGCATCATTAAAATGACTGCTCCCGAAAAAACTTTAGTTTTTAAAATTTCTTTTTGCATTGATATATGTCCCCTGGGGCAGGACCCGGGTCCCCAAACCTGTTTTATAACATTAACATGCATATTGGCCGTTGTAATTAGCAATTTTGATTTCGAACGTTCGCGTCCATTATAACGAATAGGGTTCGAAAATTCGCGCGAACTTTCGGTCCGTTCGAAGGTTCTGGTGCGAACCGAACCCGGGGGTGTTCGGCTCATCCCTACTCAAAACCCAGTAACCCAGAGGATTTTGGGTGGGAAAGGTGTCCAAGTCTGATCTTGCCCCTAGGAATCCTTACACCACGTAAAGCAGACGCTGGCAATGGTTGCTGGAACTGATCATACCTTGGGGCTGCGGACTAAAAAATTGTCTGAACGCATCAGTCAGACGGCCACCTTTTCCACCGTGACTGACCGAAGCCTCAGCAACACGTTGTCCAGGACCAGGAATTTGTAACTTCCCAGGCTCTGGAAACGCGTTGCACAAACCTTTCTGCAAGGCCTTCTGAAGATGTGGAGTGACGGCCCAATTTTTCTGCCCCTGTTCAACAGGGGCATGTAATTACAATTTGTGATCTAATATTTCACAGCAGGGCCCATTTCTGCGCCCACCAAGAGTAACTGTGAGGCCTTACAGTGTTGTGGCAACACCAACGCCTAAGGCCCAAGTTTCTGCAGAGTATATAGGGCAGGCCCCTACTTTCAAACATCCAACTTACAAACGACTCCTACTTGCAAACGGAGGGAGACAACAGGAAGGGAGAGGAAATCTACCCTAGGAAGGGAAATTCTCTCCTGTAAGAGTTAATATGGGAAAAAGGTGTCTCCTCTCCACTTCCTTGGTTTCTGAGAGGACTGAAGTGGGGTTGGAGATCCCAGCTGATGAGAAGCAAGGAGAGGTTCTTTGGTGTGGGACTTTTTGTATGCTTGCCAACGGACTGCATGGCAGGTCGACATATGTCTGGTCAAGCATGTGGTGCCCAAGCGGCTGCTGTTTTGGCCACGCGAGATACGCTTCAGACATATGTTGCAAATAGCAATGGTGCGATTTGCTGCACACGTCTCAAAAAAGGCCCACACCAAACGAGACAGCAGCGCCTCGCACATGCGGAGCTCTGCTGTGTGATGCAGTCCATTGGCTGCCCTTAAGCTGGCCCCTGAAGGGTATCCTGCCTCGTTGGAGATGTGCCTCCTCCTCCTCCTCTTCCTCCTCCTCTCTCCAATCAGGCATTCATGTAGAGTCAGTGACCTCATCATCTCCTCCCTCCTCGTCACTGGAGCAAACATGGTAGTATGCTGCAGCTGGGGGAACATGACTGCCAGTTTGCTGTCTTTCTTGGGCACGCCCTTTCTCTGGGCTCACGTAACTGCCTTCCTCAAGCTGGGTACCATCATCGGAGCCCTCAAAACGCTGTGCATCCTCCTGCAGCATTACCCAACACTGTGGTCAAACAGTTCGGGGGACTCCTCAGGACATGGTGGGGCTAGGGAAGGAGTGACTGATGCCATTGAGCCAATGGAAGAGGCCGCTTTGGCAGCTGCTTTGGCAGACAAAGTACCCTGAGGCTGGGTGAGAGAGGATGAGGAGGATGAGGATGGCTTGGTCATCCACTCTACCAACTCTTCAGCATGTTGCGGCTTAACACGGCCAGCTGCCGAAAAAAAGGACAAGCGTGCCCCACGACCACGTGCTGAAGAGGATGCACTGTGTCCACGACCAGCACTGTTGCCTCTAGACACAGAGCCTGCTTGCCCTCTTTTATTGGCCTGTGAGTGTCTGCCTCTCCTTGTTGGCCTTCCAGACATAATGTCTTTGATGTATTGGAATAGGTACACAAGGAATGGCCTGCACTGAGATGTAGCTGCATAAAGCTGGGATGTATATATGTATATACTGATTATACCGCAGCTAGCTGAATCAACTACCTACCTGTAGTATCTTAGCAACAGTAGAACAGGAACAGTCTGCAGTGTAGCTAAACTGAATACAGTATACTGAGTGATATACAGCGGCTTACTGAATCAACTGCCTGCCTGTAGTATCTTAGCAACAGTAGAACAGGATTTGAACAGTCTGCAGTGTAGCTAAACTGAATACAGTATACTGAGTGATATACTGCAGCTTACTGAATCAACTGCCTGCCTGCAGTATCTTAGCAACAGTAGAACAGGAACAGTCTGCAGTGTAGTTAAACTGAATACAGTATACTGAGTGATATACAGCAGCTTACTGAATCAACTGCCTGCCAGGAGTATCTTAGCAACAGTAGAACAGGAACAGTCTGCAGTGTAGCTAAACTGAATACAGTATACTGAGTGATATACAGTAGCTTACTGAATCAACTGCCTGCCTGCAGTATCTTAGCAACAGTAGAACAGGAACGGATCTAGCTAAACTGAATATATATATATATATATATATACAACGCCTGGGGTGCATATATATATATATATATATATATATATATATATATATATACTAAATACACTGACTGCAGGTAACGCAATCGCCTGCCTGCTCTAAGTAACTGGTAACTGTAATGAAATGACACTCTCTCTGTCTCTATCTCTCTCTTTTAACGCCGGAACACACTACATGGGGCCGACGTTCGGGCGGCCTTATATAGTGTGGGGCGTGTACTTAGTCCCCTTGAGCCATAATTGGCCAAAGGCATCCTGCCTTTGGCCAATTACGGCTCTTTGTACTGACGGCGCTGTGATTGGCCAAGCATGCAGGTCATAGTGCATGCTTGGCCAATCATCAGCCAGCAATGCACTACGTTGACGCAGTGAATTATGGGCCGTTACGCGCCACTCGAATTTAGCGCGAATGGCCCATATTGTTTGAAATTCGGCAGGGTTGTGGGGATGAGGCCCTTGTCCTAATCAACATGGGGACCCCAAAGCACCCTCCCCATGTTGAGGGCAAGCGGCCTGGTATGGTTCAGGGGGAGTGCTCGCTCGATAAGGGTCTGGAATGGATTTTGGGGTGGCCCACACCAATTTTTCTTTTAATTTTGCTGTGGAGTTCCCCTTAAAATCCATGCCAGACCCAAAGGGCGCTGTTCTAGACATCGCACAGATGCACCACTTTACAGGCAGACTAAGGGGACCCCCTAGGCACGATATTTAAAGGAATATTTAATTTTTATTGTTTCACTTTAAGCATTTTTAAAATCACTGCTCTTAAAAAAATGGTTGTTTTAAAAACTTTTTTTTGCATTGATACATGTCCCCTGGGGCAGTACCCAGGCCCCCATACAATTTTTATGGCAATAACTTGCATATAAGCCTTTCAAATGAGCACCTTTGATTTTTCATGTTTGTGTCCAATAGACTTTAATAGGGTTCGCATGTTCGCTCAAACTATTTGCCTGTTCGCATGTCCAGGGGGGGGGGGGGGGGTGTTCGGCTCATCCCAATTAGAAAGTAGTCTCATTTTAAAATTTCAGTCTGTTTTAAATCCATGCTGACTATTGCTTTTAATATTGGTTTCTAGTGAAAAATCACTTATGGTGGTCTTTTCGCAAACATTCATTGTCACCAAATCTGGGTTTTCTTGAAAGGTACCTACATGTTCAGAACTGATTTTTTTTCCCTCAAATTTCTTTAAAAACGTTTATTTAAACAAATACTTTATTAAACAAATTTTAGTACAACAGTACACAGCATATTGTAATTCATCATGGGCAGTAGACATAGAATAAGTTTTTTCAAAACATTTGATCAATGTACACTATATATGTAGATGAAACTTTAATGGATAATGCAATGCGTTTGTAAGTACAAAGAAATTCTTTATACATTGCAGCCCTTCACTACATGTAAAGCTCGCAAAGGAGGGCCTGGTTATTAAGGCAGCCCATAGGTGAGTCTATTTTTATTCGTTTTAACCAGTCTGTTGAACAAAAAAAAACTACTTGATTCCCCAATCCATAGACTCGATGTGGATGAGGAAATCCTTCCTGCTGAGATGTTGTATTCTGACTGTGGGGATACTTCCCCGCTGTCAGAATATGTACAGTGGGTCAAAAAAGTATTTAGTCAGCCACCAATTGTGCAAGTTCTCCCACTTAAAAAGATGAGATAGGCCAGTAATTGTCATCATAGCTATACCTCAACTATGAGAGACAAAATGTGGAAACAAACAATCACATTGTCTGATTTGGAAAGAATTTATTTGCAAATTATGGTGGAAAATAAGTATTTTGTCAATATCAAAAGTTCATCTCAATACTTTGTTATATATCCTTTGTTGGCAAAGACAGTGGTCAAATGTTTTCTGTAAGTCTTCACAAAGTTGTCACACACTGTTGCTGGTATGTTGGCCGATACCTTCATGCAGATCTCCTCTAGAGCAGTGATGTTTTGGGGCTGTCGCTGGGCAACACGGACTTTCAACTCCCTCCAAAGGTTTTCTATGGGGTTGAGATCTGGAGACTGGCTAGGTCACTCTAGGACCTTGAAATGCTTCTTACAAAGCCACTCCTTCGTTGCCCGGGTGGTGTGTTTGGGATCATTGTCATGCTGAAAGACCCAGCCACATTTCATCTTCAATGCCCTTGCTGATGGGAGGAGGTTTGCACTCAAAAGCTCATGATACATGACCCCATTCATTCTTTCATATACACGGATCAGTTCCCTTTGCAGAGAAACAGCCCCAAAGCATGATGTTGCCACCCTCATGCTTCACAGTAGGTATGGTGTTCTTTGGTTGCAACTCAGCATTCTCTCTCCTCCAAACACGACGAGTTGTGTTTCTACCAAACAGTTCTACTTTGGTTTCATCTGACCATATGACATTCTCCCAATCCTCTTCTGGATTATCCAAATGCTCTCTAGCAAACCTCAGACGGGCCCGGACATGTACTGGCTTAAGCGGGGGGACACGTCTGGCACTGCAGGATCTGAGTCCCTGGTGGCGTAGTGTGTTTCTGATGGTAGCCTTTGTTACGTTGGTCCCAGCTCTGTGCAGGTCATTCACTAGGTCCCCCCGTATGGTTCTGGGATTTTTTCTCACCATTCTTGTGATCAATGGCCTGCACTGAGATGTAGCTGCATAAAGCTGGGATGTATATATGTATATACTGATTATACCGCAGCTAGCTGAATCAACTACCTACCTGTAGTATCTTAGCAACAGTAGAACAGGAACAGTCTGCAGTGTAGCTAAACTGAATACAGTATACTAAATGATATACAGCAGCTTACTGAATCAACTGCCTGCCTGTAGTATCTTAGCAACAGTAGAACAGGATTTGAACAGTCTGCAGTGTAGCTAAACTGAATACAGTATACTGAGTGATATACTGCAGCTTACTGAATCAACTGCCTGCCTGCAGTATCTTAGCAACAGTAGAACAGGAACAGTCTGCAGTGTAGTTAAACTGAATACAGTATACTGAGTGATATACAGCAGCTTACTGAATCAACTGCCTGCCTGTAGTATCTTAGCAACAGTAGAACAGGAACAGTCTGCAGTGTAGCTAAACTGAATACAGTATACTGAGTGATATACAGTAGCTTACTGAATCAACTGCCTGCCTGCAGTATCTTAGCAACAGTAGAACAGGAACGGATCTAGCTAAACTGAATATATATATATATATATATATATATATATATTGTGAGGGGGTTAGCTCGGCAGCGGGTGTGTGTGACCCCCGGGATGGGCTCCCCACACAAAACAGGCCCAGCAAACGGAGGTTGTGGTTTTCAAAATCAAAAAAGGTGCGGTTTATTTTCTATTTACAGTGACAAAACACAGCAAAGCAAAAGAAACATAACCAAAATAAATCCTGGTCAAGTTGACCTCTGACTAAACATACAGGTTTCCTAACTAACAACTGGGATCAGCCTAGTGCTGTCCTAGTCCCTAAGTCCCTGGTTTAGTAAAAGTCCAAACAAATAGCCACACAGGCTTTGCCTCACCGCACAGGGGTTCACTCTCCCTAGACAGTCCACACAGGTCTGGTTCCAGGCATGAGCTAACATCTAATGAAGCTGGGAGTTCTTATAGAGGCCTAAATGAGCTGACAAGGTTCAGCTGGTCTCCTCATCTCTGTCTGCACGACGCCCCACACTCTCCCTAGAGGTATGAGTCATCCATGAGCCCACTAGCCTTATACAACTCTCCACCTAGTTGTATAAGTCGGCGTAAAGCCTGAATCTGGGCGAAATATATCTACCCCCCTGGATGCAACCAGGTGACTTTACCTTCCTGCTGTCACATACCCCCCCCTCTTGTTTTAACCTCGGGGTTGGAACACCAGCAATCAGGCATTCATGTACTCGAGACAAAGCATCCACATTCCCCATTTGAACGCCAGGGCGATGCTTTACTGTGAAGTTGAATTCCTGGAGGGCCAGGAACCACCTATTCACTCTTCTATTTGTTTCCTTGTTTTGAGCCATCCACTTTAACGGAGCGTGATCCGTAACCATGTCAAAGTGCCTACCTAGCAGGTAGTACCGAAGGGAATCTAGAGCCCACTTCACCGCTAAACACTCCTTTTCAACGGTGGCGTAATTTACCTCATGGGACTTCAACTTCCTGCTGAGGTAAATGACTGGGTGCTCTTCCCCGTTCCAGACCTGGGACAATACTGCTCCTAACCCCACATCTGATGCATCACTTTGTACGACAAAGTCTTTAGAGAAGTCGGGTGAGTACAACACTGGCTGGCTACATAAGGCTTGTTTCAAGAATTGGAATGCTGCCTCAGCCTCGGGGGTCCATTTAATCATGACCGACCCTTTCCCCTTCGTCAGGTTGGTTAGGGGCACAGCCTTAGAAGCAAAGTGGGGAATGAATCGCCGATAATACCCAGCGATTCCCAGAAAGGCTCGTACCTGCTTCTTGCTGTTGGGACGTGGCCAACTCTGGATGGCCTCGACTTTGTTGAGTTGGGGTTTTATTACTCCCCTCCCAATGGTGTACCCAAGATATTTGGCCTCCTCCTGCCCAATGGTACACTTCTTGGGGTTAGCCGTAAACCCCGCTTCCCGAACAGAGTCCAGGACTGCTTGCACTTTTGGCAGATGTGAGGCCCAATCTGTGCTATGGACAATTACGTCATCCAGGTAAGCCGCAGCATACTTCCGATGGGGCCTCAGCATCTGGTCCATTTTCCGCTGGAATGTGGCCGGCGCATTCTGTAACCCGAACGGCATTCTTTTATATTGAAACGCCCCGTCTGGGGTTACAAATGCGGTTTTCTCTTTGGCCGACTTGGCCAGGGGGATTTGCCAATACCCTTTTGTGAGGTCAAGAGTCGTCATGTATCGGGCTGTTCCCAGCCGGTCGATCAACTCATCTATACGTGGCATGGGGTAGGTGTCAAATTTTGTAACTTTGTTCAACTGACGAAAATCGTTACAAAATCGCCAGCTCCCATCCGGTTTAGGCACCAACACGATGGGACTAGACCAATCACTTTGGGACTCCTCTATCACCCCTAAGTTCAGCATTTTCTGTACTTCCTCCCGTATTGCCTCCCGTCGAGCCTCTGGGATCCGATAGGGTTTTAACTTCACCCTTTCACCGGGCGGGGTAATGATGTCATGCTCTACCCCAGATGTTTGTCCCGGCAGCTCAGAGAATACCTCCTTGTTGCGAAGCACAAACTCCTTAACCTCCTGTTGTTGGGGTTGTGACAAGGTGGCTGCTATTCCAACCTCAGGAATCACGCAACCAGTTTGAGCTGGTGACCAAGTGTCTGCGACTAGGGACTCTCTATCCCTCCAGGCTTTCAACAGATTAACGTGATAGATCTGTTCGGGCTTTCGCCTTCCTGGTTGTCTGACCTTGTAATTCACTTCGCTCACTTTTTCCATTATCTCGTAGGGGCCTTGCCATTTGGCAAGGAATTTACTTTCAACCGTAGGGACAAGTACCAATATCCTATCCCCCGGGGAAAAGGTACGGGTCTTGGCTCCACGGTTGTACACTCTCTGCTGTGCCAACTGCGCTTGGGCCAAATGTTCCTTCACGATGGGCATTACCTGTGCAATTCGATCTTGCATCAGGGCGACATGCTCAATCACACTCCTGTGGGGAGAACTCTCACTTTCCCAAGTTTCCTTGGCAATATCCAACAGCCCTCTTGGGTGTCTCCCATACAGTAACTCAAAGGGGGAGAATCCCGTAGAGGATTGGGGCACCTCCCTAATAGCAAACATCAAATAAGGAAGTAAACAGTCCCAATCCTTTCCATCTCTATCCACCACTTTCTTCAACATTTGTTTTAGGGTTTTGTTGAATCTTTCAACCAGCCCATCGGTTTGGGGGTGATACACAGACGTACGCAATTGCTTCACTTTGAACAATTTACACAGCTCTTTCATAACCCGGGACATAAAGGGTGTACCTTGGTCCGTAAGCAGTTCTTTACAAATACCCACCCGGCTAAAAACAAGAGATAGCTCTTTGGCTATGGTTTTGGCCGAGGTATTTCGGAGAGGGATCGCTTCTGGATAACGGGTGGCATAGTCCATTATAACTAATATGTACTGGTGCCCCCTAGCGGACTTGATTATAGGACCTACCAAATCCATGGCGATCCTCTCAAACGGGACCTCAATGATGGGTAGAGGGACCAGCGGGCTACGGAAATGTGGCATCGGGGCCAACCTCTGACACACAGGGCAGGAGGAACAATAATTTTCTACGTCCTTCATCACCCCCGGCCAATAGAATCTCTGTAATACCCTCTCTCGGGTTTTCTCTGTCCCCAGATGACCTCCAAGAATGTGCCCATGGGCCAACTCCAACACCAACTTCCTGTAAGGTTTGGGCACCACAAGCTGCTCAACGGTTTCTTCTGCCCTTTTTGCCACCCGATACAGTAGGTCCTTCTCTACGCTGAAGTATGGGTAAGTGCAGGTATTATCTGGGTTCACTAACTCACCATCTATTTTCACTACGTTTTCCCGTGCCTTTATTAGGGCGGGGTCTTTCAACTGTTCTGTGGCAAAGTTTTCCCTGTGAACCTCAAGATCAGAAAACTCCACAGACGGTAGGTTTTCGTCTGAGGAGGTGGGCTCCTCTCCAGTTTCTTGAGTCTCCCCTGCCAATACTGATAAGGGAAATTCCGGAGAGTCCTCACCACTCTCAGGGGAGTTCTGGCTATCACATTCCTGGTACATAGGGGCACCAGTGAGGGGCTCAGGATCATCCCACAGTTCCCAGAACTTCGGAAAATCCCTTCCCACAATGGCGTCATGCGGTAACTGAGATACTAAGCCCACTGGATGAGAGAGGGTACCTTTGGGGGTCTCGAAACACACTGTAGTCACTGGATACTCTCGGGTGTCCCCATGCACACAAATAACAGCTACCTTGCTATTCCCAGAGACCTCTGTTTTAACTAACTCAGCCTTTATCAGGGTCACAAGGCTACCTGAATCCAGCAATACCACAACATTTCTACCATTAACACACATTTTGCATAAATGTTTCTCAGTTCCTCGAATGGCAGTGCATGCGACTGTCGCACACAGCGACTGACGTCTGCCCGTCAGAAAGTCACACTGCATGGGTTCCTCCACAACCGGGCAATTGGCTGCAATATGTCCCGCTTGCCGGCAGCGGTAGCAAACGATCCTTCTTGCCGCCTCTTGAGCCGCTGATTTCCCAGGCTGTTCTCGCCAAACTTGGGGTAGAGCTCCCACCCTCTCACTCTCTCCACCCTCACCCCTTGGAATCCTCTTATCCGCCCCTGGGGATGGTCTGGTCTTAGGGTGGAAAGTCAGAGTGTCTCTGGAAGAGGCCGTCAGGTTCTCTGTAGCCAAGTATTTCTCCACACGATCCACAAGACCATCGGCCGTCTCTGGGTCTCCATGGCTTACCCACTTTTGGATGGCAGTAGGAAGAGCTCTCAAAAACCGATCCATTACAACACGTTCCACAATCTTTGGTGCGGACAAAGTCTCTGGCTGTAGCCACTTTCTGCTCAGGTGAATGAGATCATACATTTGAGACCTGGGGGGTTTTCCAAGCTGGAAAGTCCAGTTATGCACACGCTGAGCCCGGACAGCCTGGGTGACACCCAGCCTTGCCAATATTTCAGCTTTTAGCATCACATAGTCTTTTGCTTGGTTAGGCTCTAGGTCATAGTAAGCTTTCTGCGATTCACCAGTTAACAGAGGAGCCACCAGTCCAGCCCACTGCTCCTCAGGCCACTTTTCTCTTTCAGCGGTCCTTTCAAATGTGGTCAAAAATACCTCTGGATCATCCTCTCCAGTCATTTTTGTCAATAAACGACTCACCCCAAAGGACGCGGTATTAGTGGGACGGCTTTCCTCACTGGTCTGCGGACGTTGCTGCATTACTGCTTCCATCTGTTGTTGTAGTCTCTGCTCTTGCTTCTGCAACAGGTCTATGAAGCGGGCCTCAGATTGCTGCTGGGCTCGTTGCTGAGCCTCCAGACTCTGTTGCAAAGTTGCGTTTGTCTGCTGCTGGGCTGCAAGGCTCCTTTGCAAACCTGCATTTGTCTGCTGTTGATTGGCATTTGCTAGAGCCAGCTGCTTCAGTATCTCCTCCATGCTGGCTTAAAAAAAACTGCCACTGGTTCTCCACCAACTGTGAGGGGGTTAGCTCGGCAGCGGGTGTGTGTGACCCCCGGGATGGGCTCCCCACACAAAACAGGCCCAGCAAACGGAGGTTGTGGTTTTCAAAATCAAAAAAGGTGCGGTTTATTTTCTATTTACAGTGACAAAACACAGCAAAGCAAAAGAAACATAACCAAAATAAATCCTGGTCAAGTTGACCTCTGACTAAACATACAGGTTTCCTAACTAACAACTGGGATCAGCCTAGTGCTGTCCTAGTCCCTAAGTCCCTGGTTTAGTAAAAGTCCAAACAAATAGCCACACAGGCTTTGCCTCACCGCACAGGGGTTCACTCTCCCTAGACAGTCCACACAGGTCTGGTTCCAGGCATGAGCTAACATCTAATGAAGCTGGGAGTTCTTATAGAGGCCTAAATGAGCTGACAAGGTTCAGCTGGTCTCCTCATCTCTGTCTGCACGACGCCCCACACTCTCCCTAGAGGTATGAGTCATCCATGAGCCCACTAGCCTTATACAACTCTCCACCTAGTTGTATAAGTCGGCGTAAAGCCTGAATCTGGGCGAAATATATCTACCCCCCTGGATGCAACCAGGTGACTTTACCTTCCTGCTGTCACAATATATATATATATATATATACAACGCCTGGGGTGCATATATATATATATATATATATATATATATAGATACTAAATACACTGACTGCAGGTAACGCAATCGCCTGCCTGCTCTAAGTAACTGGTAACTGTAATGAAATGACACTCTCTCTGTCTCTCTCTCTTTTAACGCCGGAACACACTACATGGGGCCGACGTTCGGGCGGCCTTATATAGTGTGGGGCGTGTACTTAGTCCCCTTGAGCCATAATTGGCCAAAGGCATCCTGCCTTTGGCCAATTACGGCTCTTTGTACTGACGGCGCTGTGATTGGCCAAGCATGCAGGTCATAGTGCATGCTTGGCCAATCATCAGCCAGCAATGCACTACGTTGACGCAGTGAATTATGGGCCGTTACGCGCCACTCGAATTTAGCGCGAATGGCCCATATTGTTTGAAATTCGGCAGGGTTGTGGGGATGAGGCCCTTGTCCTAATCAACATGGGGACCCCAAAGCACCCTCCCCATGTTGAGGGCAAGCGGCCTGGTATGGTTCAGGGGGAGTGCTCGCTCGATAAGGGTCTGGAATGGATTTTGGGGTGGCCCACACCAATTTTTCTTTTAATTTTGCTGTGGAGTTCCCCTTAAAATCCATGCCAGACCCAAAGGGTGCTGTTCTAGACATCGCACAGATGCACCACTTTACAGGCAGACTAAGGGGACCCCCTAGGCACGATATTTAAAGGAATATTTAATTTTTATTGTTTCACTTTAAGCATTTTTAAAATCACTGCTCTTAAAAAAATGGTTGTTTTAAAAACTTTTTTTTGCATTGATACATGTCCCCTGGGGCAGTACCCAGGCCCCCATACAATTTTTATGGCAATAACTTGCATATAAGCCTTTCAAATGAGCACCTTTGATTTTTCATGTTTGTGTCCAATAGACTTTAATAGGGTTTGTATGTTCGCTCAAACTATTTGTCTGTTCGCATGTCCGGGGGGGTGTTCGGCTCATCCCAATTAGAAAGTAGTCTCATTTTAAAATTTCAGTCTGTTTTAAATCCATGCTGACTATTGCTTTTAATATTGGTTTCTAGTGAAAAATCACTTATGGTGGTCTTTTCGCAAACATTCATTGTCACCAAATCTGGGTTTTCTTGAAAGGTACCTACATGTTCAGAACTGATTTTTTTTCCCTCAAATTTCTTTAAAAACGTTTATTTAAACAAATACTTTATTAAACAAATTTTAGTACAACAGTACACAGCATATTGTAATTCATCATGGGCAGTAGACATAGAATAAGTTTTTTCAAAACATTTGATCAATGTACACTATATATGTAGATGAAACTTTAATGGATAATGCAATGCGTTTGTAAGTACAAAGAAATTCTTTATACATTGCAGCCCTTCACTACATGTAAAGCTCGCAAAGGAGGGCCTGGTTATTAAGGCAGCCCATAGGTGAGTCTATTTTTATTCGTTTTAACCAGTCTGTTGAACAAAAAAAAACTACTTGATTCCCCAATCCATAGACTCGATGTGGATGAGGAAATCCTTCCTGCTGAGATGTTGTATTCTGACTGTGGGGATACTTCCCCGCTGTCAGAATATGTACAGTGGGTCAAAAAAGTATTTAGTCAGCCACCAATTGTGCAAGCTCTCCCACTTAAAAAGATGAGATAGGCCAGTAATTGTCATCATAGCTATACCTCAACTATGAGAGACAAAATGTGGAAACAAACAATCACATTGTCTGATTTGGAAAGAATTTATTTGCAAATTATGGTGGAAAATAAGTATTTTGTCAATATCAAAAGTTCATCTCAATACTTTGTTATATATCCTTTGTTGGCAAAGACAGTGGTCAAATGTTTTCTGTAAGTCTTCACAAGGTTGTCACACACTGTTGCTGGTATGTTGGCCCATACCTTCATGCAGATCTCCTCTAGAGCAGTGATGTTTTGGGGCTGTCGCTGGGCAACATGGACTTTCAACTCCCTCCACAGGTTTTCTATGGGGTTGAGATCTGGAGACTGGCTAGGTCACTCTAGGACCTTGAAATGCTTCTTACAAAGCCACTCCTTCGTTGCCCGGGCGGTGTGTTTGGGATCATTGTCATGCTGAAAGACCCAGCCACATTTCATCTTCAATGCCCTTGCTGATGGGAGGAAGTTTGCACTCAAAATCTCATGATACATGACCCCATTCATTCTTTCATATACACGGATCAGTTCCCTTTGCAGAGAAACAGCCCCAAAGCATGATGTTGCCATCCTCATGCTTCACAGTAGGTATGGTGTTCTTTGGTTGCAACTCAGCATTCTCTCTCCTCCAAACACGACGAGTTGTGTTTCTACCAAACAGTTCTACTTTGGTTTCATCTGACCATATGACATTCTCCCAATCCTCTTCTGGATTATCCAAATGCTCTCTAGCAAACCTCAGACGGGCCCGGACATGTACTGGCTTAAGCAGGGGGACACGTCTGGCACTGCAGGATCTGAGTCCCTGGTGGCGTAGTGTGTTTCTGATGGTAGCCTTTGTTACGTTGGTCCCAGCTCTGTGCAGGTCATTCACTAGGTCCCCCCGTATGGTTCTGGGATTTTTTCTCACCATTCTTGTGATCATTTTGACCCCACGGGGTGAGATCTTGCGTGGAGCCCCAGAATGTGGGAGATTATCAGTGGTCTTGTATGTCTTACATTTTCTAATTATTGCTCCTACAGTTGATTTCTTCACACCAAGCTGCTTGCCTATTGCATATTCAGTCTTCCCAGCCTGGTGCAGGTCTACAATTGTGTTTCTGGTGTTCTTCGACAGCTCTTTGGTCTTCACCATAGTGGAGTTTGGAGTGTGACTGTTTAAGGTTGTGGACAGGTGTCTTTTATACTGATAACAAGTTCAAACAGGTGCCATTAATACAGGTAATGAGTGGAGGACAGAGGAGCCTCTTAAAGAAGAAGATACAGGTCTGTGAGAGCCAGAAATCTTGCTTGTTTGTAGGTGACCAAATACTTATTTTCCACCATAATTTGCAAATAAATTATTTAAAAAATCAGACAATGTGATTGTCTGGATTTGTTTCCACATTTTGTCTCTCATAGTTGTGGTTTACCTATGATGACAATTACAGGCCTCTCTCATCTTTTTAAGTGGGAGAACTTGCACAATTGGTGGCTGACTAAATACTTTTTTGCCCCACTGTATATCAGCACTTCTGGCTACAATCAAAAATACGAACTGAGCTGCAAAAATCTGTCAGGGAAGATTGACTGTACAACCTCCCTGCCCATACATGGATTGAAATACGTCTGGTTCAGCACGGAATTTCCATCCATGTATGACCAGTGTGAAATTATGAAAGGTTGTTGAAAGTTATGTTTCACCTCGCATGCGTTCATTTGCAGAGAACTAAGGTGGAATCCGGTCCGGGTTTTACCTACCAACCTGGCAGGGTTGGTTCCAGGCCAGATTTTGCAGTCCACTTGTGTCCACCGACAGGTGGTATAAATAAAGCAGGATTGGAGCAAAGAATTGCTCTTGGCCTGGGACTCAGGAAACTATACCTGAGAGAGCTACTGATGTGATGTCTGCTTTGTGAGAGACAGATAAAGGTTGGCAATTATCTTTGTTTTGTGGGTGACTGGGAGAAGCCTATCACCTATGAGTTAGGATCCTGAACTGTTTAGTTAGTGCCTGCATGGCGAGGATTTATTTTCTGTTTTGTTTATTTGATTTTCATGCAACCTTTTAAAAATAAAACTGGCTATAAGTCAGATTTTAAGGAAACATGCCGTTTTGGACTACTTTTCCCAAGGAAGATAATCTCCCCCACATATGGTGGATTTTTGGCAGGCATCTTCCTAAACAAGTGGAAAGATTGGGGATGTGTTAAAAGCACTGCAGCCCAGCAGGAAACCAACCGCCAGCAGCAGGAAGCCAACCGCCAACAGCAGGAGATGAATCACCAGGCCACTGCAAACCAGTAGGAAGCCAATCGCCAGCAGCAGGAAGCCATTGCAGCCCAGCAGGAAATCAACCGCCAGTTTGCGGAGTCCTGGTGGAGTTAAAGAAGGGGTCTGCAGACCCTTTGCTGGTGGAACAGAAAATGGTGTGTGCCAGCTATTACCTGCAGAAGATGATGCCTCCAGATGATGTGGAAGCTTACCTAGCGACTTTTGAAAGAGGCGATGTTCAAGAAGGATGGCAAAAAGATCAATGGGCAGGGCTGATAGCACCCTTTTCGACAGGAGAACCCCAAAGGGCTTATTTTGACCTGGAACCAAATGCTGTCCAGGATTATGAGACGCTGAAGGCTGAGATAATTGCACGCCTGGGCGTCGCTATTGTGGTCCGGGCTCAACGGGTGCATCAGTGGTCATACAGTACTGACAAACCACCCTGCTCCCAAATGTTTGACCAAATACACCTCGCCAAGAAGTGGCTGCAGCCAGAGACTTTGTCAGTCCCTAAGATTGTGGGGCGTGTGGTCATGGACCGTTATTTACCTGCGCTCCCTGCCACTTTGAGAAATTGGGTCAGCCATGGGGACCCTAAGACTGAAAACCAGCTGGTGGACCTGGTAGAAAGATATACTGCTGATGAGGACTTGTCTGTGTCCCACCCCAATGTCTCAAGTGGTGAAAAACCGCCCAGGGGATCCGCTAAGACTGTTCCAGGGTTAAAGGGCATGGGAAAAAATTACAAGACTTTTGCCACAGATAATGAGACTATGGGCTCAGGACCTGGAGACTGGCCAGATAGGTCAGGAAGGTCTCTGAGGCCATTTAGAGGACTGGCTGCCATTACTTAGGTCATATTGCTGCTAACTGTTCCCTGAATGATAAACCGAAGCAATGTGATAATTGCTTATTTGAGAAAACGCATGTCTCTTTTTGCACAGGTGGCATGTACTGCATCATGTCAGGGATGCATGGAAAAAGAAATGTGTATGATTTCAGTTGATGGAAAGCCAGTCACTGTTCTGCTAGATTCTGGTAGTGTTGTTATATTAGTCAAAGGGGATTTTGTTAATCCTGCAAAGTTACACCCTAGCACTATTGGGGTGATTTGTATACATGGTGACACACGTGACTACCAGACTGATGTGGTTGAGTTTGATATCCCGTGGGGCACTGTGACACATTTCCCCACTTGCACTTTATTTTAGCTATTCACATCACTCATTAGAGAGTTCACAGCGCAGCATCACAATTTACACATTTACCCCTTTATCTGCCAACTAGGTCTCTGCTGCAGTGGACCCTCAGTTTTCTAATTAGTTGACAGCGGGGGAGTACCACTTATATTTGATTGTGGTACAGACAGACGCCTCTGATGTGGGACTGGGTGCTGTACTATCCCAAATCAGAGACAGGGAGAAGCACCCAATTGTCTACCTGAGCAGAAGGCTTAACAGACATGAGACAAACTATGCCATTGTTGAGAAGGAATGTTTAGCTATCAAATGGGCCTTAGATACCCTTAAATATTACATGTTGAGGAGACCATTCAAACTAGCTACTGATCATGCCCTTCTTAAATAGATGTGTGATAACAAGGAGAAAAGCAGTCTGGTGACAAGGTGGTTCCTTGCCCTTCGAGTTTTTAAGTTCACAGTGGACCATAAAGCTGGGAAACTTCAGAATAATACAGATGCCCTTTCCGTGTCCATTTTCTGGTAGGGACAGTTGCTCAGCAGCAGGTACTTGAGCAGAGGGGAGGGGGGATATGTGACATTATGAAAGGCGAGGAGATAGATGAATGTTATGTTTCACCTCGCATGCATTAATTTCCAGAGAACTAAGGTGGAATCCGGTCTGGGTTTTACCAGCCACCTTGGCAGGGTTGGTTCCGGACCAGAATTTGCGGTCCACTTGTGTCCACCAACAGGTGGTATAAATAAAACAGGACTGGAGCAAAGAATTCCTCTGGCCTGGGACTCACAAGGCCATACCTGAGAGAGAGAGAGCTACTGATGTGAGAGACAGAAAAAAGGTTTGCATTATCTCTGTTTTGTGGGTGACTGGGAGAAACCCTGCATCTGTTAGGTAGGATCCTGAACCGTTTAGTTAGTACCTGCATGGCGAGGATTTCACCTTTTAAAAATAAAACTGGCTATAAGTCAGATTTTAGGAAAACCTGCTGTTTGGACTATCCTTTTTCCCAGGGAAAGTAAAAACCCCATTGAGCTAACCTCCCACACCAGCTTAACATTTGCACTTCTTTTCTCTGACTGAGAATCAGTTTTGGGATAAAAACCTACTTTGGTGAAACACACAATCTGTCTCCTCTCCTCTGACAGCACAGGGATTTGTGTGTTTACACTCATAAATCCCCATGCTGGCATTTGTGCACGCGATCGCTCTTGCCCACCGGCCACACGCATTGGGTTCCCCGCTCGTGCACCCTCTGGTGGCTCTCCAGGGAAAAGCCGGAAATGTACGGGATTTCACCCAGGAAAGCCATTCTGCCGCAGTTTATCTGCGTGAGCCAGTCGGGAACTGATTAATGTCTTTATAAGAAGAGGCATCCCAGAGTTACATCCCCCCTCATCCCACATCTGTTTTCGCCTGGTGATCTGGCCAGTAATACACCTATGGAGGAATGAGAAGAGGATGTGCAGCAGACAGCAGCTTTGTCAGTACAGCAGCTTTGTCAGTCTGGGGGGGGGGTAGTGTTAAATGTAGTAGCAGATTTAGATAACCCAACAAATTAAGGCCAAACTCCAGCTTACACTTTATAATCGGGTGCAGCAATTTTTTTTTTTTTTCCTTTTGGGGTGATGGTTTTGCATGATTTTAATCACCCCTGCCAGTGTTAAGTGGTTTGTCGCAACCATGTAAACTGATACAATCTGTTGGAGAGCTTGCAATTTTAAAAACAGCAGACTTGCTGGCTGGATCCACCAGATAACAATAGAAGAAAGAAAGTCTAAAAAAAGAAAGCAAATGAAGCCATCACATCTAAGAATTGGTAAGCTGCAATATAATACATGTTTACTTTTGGGTTTAATACTGCATTAAGATGAAGGCTTTTCTGTAGTGTTAAAACAACCCACGATAAAGTATCTGAACCAGGATTATTATCTTGGCTGACAAAAAAATAATGAAAGAAAAATAGAAAGAAAGCAAAAAGTGCACATTCAGTCCAACACACTCGACAGTCACTTAGTGAACATATTTCTACATAAACAATTGTACTTTTATATACAGTACCTTTATTAGACTCACCATGATTTGCATAGTTGATATGGTATTCAAGTTTTCCTTCCTAACATCTGCCTTTAATTTGATAGTAGTTGTTGTATTATAAAACAACATGCTTAATTTCCCAGTGATGTCACTTGTTCTATTCTCTGATAGGCTGCCTTTACTGCGTGTGCATTGGTACTGTGAACCTTTTTTCTTCCTTTTTAATAAAACATCAGTGGAAAGTCCATGTATGATTAAGCGCCTCATGTTACTTTCATGCTGCAGATATATGAAAATTTGGGCTTGATATTGTCAAGCATACCCTATATCCGCATTCTTGACAAAGGTCAGAGGTTATTCAATTCACGGGACTGATTTACCATTTTTTACTGAAAAGCATGTAATGGTATACGTGCGGCATGCTCTCCAGCCTTACATGTGGGCCCAAAGATACATTTCAACTTAATTTCAAGAATATAATTTAGGTCAAATAAATGGCAGATGTTAGCTGGCTTTTTCAAAAGGCTGCCAGAGTTTGAAACGTCACTGTAATTACAGACGCAGTCAGTTAGCCACTTTTACACACTGACATTTGAAGGGGGAGAAATGCTTTCCGCTGTGCCCATCTATTGCTGTAGCTATACGACCGTCATTTAATGAAAAGGTCCCCTTCACAAAGAATTAGTAAGATTTCTCCTACTTTCTCTACTCACTTCTGCCTTGCTATTGCCTTCTAAAATTACCTGCTGTCTAGCTCCTGCTGATTTCCCTTTAAATAGTTTTTTGGCAAAAGAGCCTGGACCCTCCATCCTTTGCTAATTGTGTCAGGTTCAGGTCATTTGACCCTATTGTTTGAAAGGTAATTGCTGCACCGATGAGTCATATAACCCCAGAGCATCTCGTATGACTGTGGGTTGCTTTATGCATCTCGGTTTACAAATGCAATAAAAACAGCGTAAAATGAATTAAGAAGTAACTGCAAGATCTGCAGGGCTAAATATCTATGTGGTTGAAGAGTCAAGCTTGTCGAAAAATAATTATCACTCCAGGTACCATTGAGTGGATGATTTATTTAGACATGAGTCTACAAAGATGCAGCATAATAAAAAAAAAGTACAATTTATACTTCATTTTTATACTTCATTTTTTGCAACTCTGATATTTAAATGGTTATTTTCATTTAGAAGACTACACAGTCTTTGTAAAAGAAATGTTGCCACTACCAACCAAGCAGGTTTAAAAAGTTTTTAAAGGAAAAGTAAAAGAAGTACATTTAACTTTCAATATTTTTTATTATAATTCAAATAACAAGACACTGTCTCATCGAGTACATTCAATGAACAACAATGTTTTCAGATGAGAAATTAAACATAAGCAGTTGAATGTCCTTCCATCAGGATGAACAGAAATACAACACCTCAATACAGTAATCTGATAAATGCCAATATAAAATACCTTTGGTGGAAATATTGGTGAGGTTGACAGAACGAAATAACATAGAAGGTTAAGAGTCGTTAATGGCCAGATCATGAAACATGCTTCAGATTCGTTAGGGACTAACTACGCAGAGTCCCAATGAGCCATTTGGACCTGCAATACTAGGAATGGGTATAGCACAGGGAAAAGGTATAGTATAGGAACCAAAGGAAGGGAATGGGGAGTGGGGCGGGGAAGGGGAAGGGGAGGGATACGAAAAAAAAAATGGGGGGGGCGGTTTCTCTTGTGCACCTTCCCTCGAGTATCAGCAACATGGAATTAAATGTACTATTAAGACATCCTGTATCTACAAGAATATCCGATAAGTGGTAAATATTAAAGTGGAGTTCCACCCTGAAAAAAAAATTACACCAAAAATCTACAAATAAAAAAAAAATGAAAAAAAAAAAAAATGTTACTTACCAGAAATAGCGGTTGCTATGCGGAAGTCCCTAATCTGCCTCTTGATCCTCCGTGGTGGATCTTTTTCCTCGTCCTACACTCGGTGTCTTCTTGTGAATGGGGCGCGCTGCCTTCTGGGAACTGTGTGTATCCCAGAGAGCAGCCGGCCCATTCACAAAGCGCCGCGCTGCTCGCGCATGCACAGTAGGAAACGGGCAGTGAAGCCGCACGGCTTCACTACCTGTTTCCCTTACTGAGGATGGCGGTACCGGGAGCTGCCAGGATCAAGGGATCGGATTCGGGGGGGCTGACATCGCGGGCGAGTAGGACAGGTAAGTGTCCTTATTAAAAGTCAGCAGCTACAGTGTTTGTAGCTGCTGACTTTTAAAAAATAAAATAAAAATTGCGGGTGGAACCACCCTTTAAAGAGGGGAGAAAGGAAAAGGAGAAGAAAGAAGAAGAAAAGAAAGAGAGAAATATAAAGAAGAGTATCCATGGATCCCATATCAGATCAAATTTCTTAGTAGTGTTGCAGGGGATGCAGGTGAGTCTATCATTAACCATGATCCAGTTGAGCTTAGTCTTCACAGAATCAAGAGGAACCATCCACTGCTTCCAATACTTAGCAATGGTTATTCTGGCAGCTAAAAATATGTATATAATTAGCTTCATCGATTTTTTAGGGACCTCCTCAGGAAGCTTTTGGAAAAGCGCCACTTCCGGGCATCTACGGATATTAATCCCTGTCACAGAGTACACCAGGTTGAATATCCGAATCCAAAATCTAGTGATAGTGGGACACTTCCACCAAACGTGATACATTGTACCCATATGGCCACACCGTCTAAAGTAAGTGGGGGATGCAGATGGATGCATCCTAGCGACCCTGGTTGGTACTAAATACCAGCGAAGGAGAGTTTTATAATTAGCTTCAATTAATGTTGTATTAATAGATACTTTAGATAACGCATAAGCAATATCCTGCCAGTCAGCTAATTCATAAGTGGTATTTAAATCCCGTTCCCATTAAATCATGTAAGGGAGTTTAGTATTCGGGTCAGTAAGAGTAGCATTTACCGTAGATACCTGTCCCTGTAGGAGGCCCTTTGATTGGCAAGATAATTAAAAATGTGTTAGTGTAAAAGGTCTATCTAACAAATTAAGTTTAGAACGTATAAAAGAAATAAGCTGATTGTACCTAAATAATTCACTAGAGGGCATCTGCAGCGTGTCTTTAAAATATTGCAAAGAGTGTGGTTGATCTCCATCAAGATAGTCTCCTATCCTAAGAAGTTCCTTATTAAGCCACCATTGAAATAACAGTGGAGCAGCCTGGGAGAAAACTCAGGATTACAGAACAAGGGGGCTAGTGGGGTGTGTGGAGATGACAGGGATCTACGATGTCGCACACTGTCCCAAACTGTTAGTGAGTGAGACAGGGTGGGGCACAAAATGGGGGGGCGAAGGCGGTTCGGAAGCCACATTAGGGATCCGATGGCAAAAGGGTGGCACGAAAGAGCCTCAATAGAGACCCAAAGGGGTGGAGACCCCTTAGCCATTGTAAAGGGAAAGCTGTGTTATTTGAGCTGCTTGATAGTAAGCTTGTACTGTAAATTAGGGAGGCCAAGCCCACCACATGGTTTCAAGACATATAACGTCAGTTTATTCATGTAAGGTTTTTTTATTACCCCAAATAAAACCGAGAACATCTGATTGTAGTTGTTGTAAATCTCCCCTCGGGACTGCAATTGGTAAAGTTCTAAAATAATAAAGTATCCTGGGTAGAAATGTCATCTTTAGGGATGAGCTTCGAGTTCGAGTCAAACTCATGTTCGACTCGAACATTGCCTGTTCGCCCGTTCGCCGAACAGCGAACAATTTGGGGTGTTTGTGGCAAATTTGAAAAGCCACGGAACACCCTGTAAAAGACTACGGGAGAAATCTAAAGTGCTAATTTTAAAGGCTTATATGCAAGTTATTGCCATAAAAAGTGTTTCAGGACCTGGGTTAAATTTCGTACCTGGGGGGGGGGGGTGTATAGTATGCCTGTAAAGCAGCGCTTGTTTCCTGTGCTTTTAACTGTCCCTGCACAAAGTGTCATTTCTGAAGGAAAAAAAGTAATTTAAAAGAACTTGCGGCTATAATGAATTGTCGGCTCCCGGCAATACAGAGAAAAGTCATTGATAAAAAAATAAATAAATGCGTGGAGGTTTAAGGAGAACTCCACGCCAAATAAAATAAAAAAATGGCGTGGAGTTCCCCCCAAAAATCCATCCCAGACCCTTTACCCGAGCACGCAACCTGGCAGGCCGCAGGAAAAGAGGGGGGCGAGAGAGCGCCCCCCCTCCTGAACCGTACCAGGCCACATGCCCTCAACATGGGGAGGATGCTTTGGGGGTCTGTGACCCCTCAAAGCATCATGTCCCCATGTTGATGGGGACAAGGGCCTCATCCCCACAACCCTTACCCGGTGGTTGTGGGGGTCTGCGGGCAGGGGGCTTATCGGAATCTGGAAGACCCCTTTAACAAAGGGGACCCCCAGATACCGGCAACTCCCCTATGTGAATTGGTAAGGGGTACATTGCCCCCTACCATTTCACAAAGAAAGTGTAAAAAATGTAAAAAAAACACACAGACACAGTTGGGAAAGTCCTTTATTAAAAAAAAACCCATTCCAGCGATGTAATCCAGTGTCCCGCGGTGATCCGATGTCCAGCGCTGCAATCTCCTCCAGTCTCCACTCCACACGAAACCCCCATGACGTATGAGGGGGCGGGGTCACCCGTCACATCATAGGGTAAGCCCCAGCTTTCCCCGCTTGCTTGGGAATAGCCAATGACATAGGCGGGATCCCGCCTACGTCATTGGCTATTCGCCACAAGCGGGGAAGGCCGGGGCTTACCCCTATGATCTGACGGGTGACCCCGCCCCCTCGTACGTAAGACCCCGCCTTCCTGAGTGGACCTGATGGGGAACTTCCTCCGCTGTGTAATTAATGAATAGACGCCGCCCCTTCTCACGTTCCCCATCAGGTCCGCTTAGCCAATGACGTAGAGGGTGGGGTCACCTTCACTGGGTGTAAGGCTGAGCAGACCTGATGGGGAACGTGCGAAGGGGCGGTGTCTATTCATTTATTACACTGCAGAGGAAGTTCTCCATCAGGTCCGCTCAGGTAGGCGGGTCTGACATACGAGGGGGCGGGGTCGCCCGTCAGATCATAGGGGTAAGCCCCAGCTTTCCCCGCTTGCGGGGAATAGCCAATGACCTAGGCGGGATCCAGTCTATGTCATTGGCTATTCCCCGGCAAGTGGGGAAAGCTGGGGCTTACCCTATGATGTGACAGGTGACCTCGCCCCCTCGTACGTCATGGGGGTTTTGTGTGGAGTGGAGACTGGAGGAGACTGCAGCGCTGGACCTCGGATCACCACGGGACACTGGATTACATCGCTGTAATGGGTTTTTCATTTTTTTTTTTAACAAAGGACTTTCCCAACTGTGTCTGTGTGTTTTTTTACAATTTTTTACACTTTCTTTGTGAAATGGTAGGGGTACAATGTACCCCTTACCAATTCACATAGGGTGGGGCCGGGATCTGGGGGTCCCCTTTGTTAAAGGGGTCTTCCAGATTCTGATAAGCCCCTTGCCCGCAGACCCCCACAACCACCGGGCAAGGGTTGTGGGGATGAGGCCCTTGTCCCTATCAACATGGGGACATGGTGCTTTGAGGGGTCACAAACCAAAAGCATCCTCCCCATGTTGAGGGCCTGGTACAGTTCAGGAGGGGGGGAACTCTCTCGTCCCCCCTCTTTTCCTGCGGCCTGCCAGGTTACATGCTCAGATAAAGGGTCTGGTATGGATTTTTGGGGGGAACTCCACGCCATTTTTTTTTAAAATTTGGCGTGGAGTTCTCCTTAAATTCCATACCAGACCTGAAGGGTCTGGTATGGATATTTGGGGGGAACCCCACGTAATTTTTTTTTAAAATTTGACGCAGGGTTCCCCTTAATATCCATACCAGACCTGAAGGGGGGACCCCCACGCAATTCATTATAGCTGCGAGTGCTTTCAAATTACTTTTTTTCCTTCAGAAATGACACTTTGTGCAGGGACAGTTCTAAGCACGGGAAACAAGCGCTGCTTTACAGGCATACTATACACCCCCCCAGGTATGAAATTTAAAGGAATATTTCACTTTTATTGTTTCACTTTAAGCATTAATAAAATCACTGCTCTTGAAAAAACGGCTGTTTTTAAAACTTTTTTTGCATTGATACATGTCCCTTGGGGCAGGACCTGGGTCCCCAAACCCTTTTTAGGACAATAACTTGCATATTAGCCTTGATAATTAGCACTTTTGATTTTGAACGTTCGAGTCCATTGTATTTAATAGGGTTCTAAAGTTCGCGCAAACTTTGGGTCTGTTCGTAGGTTCTGGTGCGAACCGAACGGGGGGGGTGTTCGGCTCATCCCTAGTCATCTTAATAGAATTGATTCTACTGAACCAAGATAAGGGATAGTCTGCCCATCGTTGAAGATCTTCCCGGAGTCAGCGAAAAAGTGGAGGATAGTTTGCCCGATATAGAGTGTTAATTGAAGGCTTCAGCTGAATACCTAGGTATGGAAGGGAGTGTGATGCCCATTGAAAGTTATCTGTAGTTCGTAATTCCCGTTCCATCGAGGGGGGCAAAGAGATATTAAGAGCCATCGTTTTCTGAGTATTTAAGGAGAGCCCTGAGAGCTGGGAAAATTGATGAGAGAGTTAGTAGACTAGGCAGAGTAACTTGAGGTTTAGTGACATACATGAGGACGTCGTCAGCAAACAGGGAGCATTTATGCTCTTGTTGTCCTCAGTATACTCCATGTATTTTGGGGTGGGATCGAATTGCAACAGCTAAGGGTTCAATTGCTAACGCAAAGAGCAATGGGGAAAGTGGGCAGCCCTGCCTTGTCCCGCGTCGGATAGGAAATGAAAGTGATCTATAACCGCAAATGGAGACCTGGGCAAAGAAGTACATTTAAAGTGGAACTCAAGCACACTTGTTTCACTTCGCGTACATTTGAGAAAAGCAGATCACCTGTAGCTGCATTGGGGAGATTTCCTATTACTTCCTTTCCCAGTAACAACATTGCTATTAAAACAGCGAGTTAGTAAGTTAGTAGATATCTCCAATGAAGATTCAGATATCAAAAAAGCCTGGGGGAAACCATCTAGCGTTTCCCCATTCTACTAAATAAAATGTTTTTTATTGTTGTCTATGCCCCGTTTTGAGATATTTCTGTTCACTTACTCTCCTAGTGGCTTCGCTTTAATTAGGGCTCTAACTCTTCTAGGGTCCTTCCCTAATAAAAGGAGCAAGAGTAAATGATATCGACAATGTATGCATTTTAATAATATTTATAGGTAAAGTTGTTCCAGGGAATATCCAATTGCCTCTTGGTGGATCAGCAAAGATTTTTTTCCCCATGCTTGAGCAAATTGGACCATGCTTTATTGTTTTTGTTTTGTTTTTTGCCTTTTTCTGGATCAACTGTGTGTATACGATAGCGTATATGAAGGTTTTCAATTCAAGTGTTTTTTTTTTTGTTGGTTAAACGGAATGGAATTTTTCAACCAGATTAACATGTAACTATGAGAAGCAAAGATGTCAGTCTCATTTTCTTTCACTAAAGGGCATCTTAGTATTGAATCTTCTTCCTAGTAGTAGATTAACCAGTAGAGAAGAAATGTCTGCTAGTGCCAGGTTGGAAGTAAACAGTTTTGGGATAAAAAACACATAATCTGTCGTTTGATAGGATAGCTGTACACAACCTGGTGGAAAAAAAAATGCCCGTAAACTAGAACCAGTGCCAAATTAATTATTGTTGTGATGCCCAAATTGAGAATGTGTTTAGGTTATAGAAAACTGGAGACTGGGCTAGCTAAAATATGACCATAAATACTTTCATATAACGCATCACCTCTGGCAAATGTGAAATGTTCTGATTGCCTATTTGGACCTGCTGACTGCAATTGCAAAAGCAGTTAATCACTGCCTTAATAATCATTTGGCAAAACATTTCCTGTTTTACAGTTTGCTGCTGTCTGGAGCCACACATGATTAAGATTAACTTATCCAGACAACAAATTGAGAAATTGTGGATCCTTACTTTGAAAATAATTGGCCTGTAAAAGACCTATAAATGTAGATCAAATGTAAGTTTGGAAAAACTGTGAAACAGGATGAAGGATCTAGTAATATGCTGGTTGCATATGCAGTGGCTCCATATCTGGAGATCTAGCCAGTATTGTATTTGTATTGTTGCGAATGTTTATATGGATAGCCAATTTTGTATTGTGGTCTCCATTGAAAAAGGCCCATTGTTTGTCAACCAAAGATATAGGCATTCTTTTTTTTTTTTTAAATCATCATAAAAATGAGAAAACAAATAATTTTCTGAAAGCAATCCCACCTTTTACCAATTATTAAGGAAAGTTTTAACCTCTTTCCACACAATGACAGGATTTCACAGTAATTTAATTCTTTCCAATCTGGTTAGATTATGCAGTCATAAAAAACTACACACTCACATCAATAGTTATGCTTTTGTAGGGAAATCAAAGCTTTAACTTTTCAAAAAGTATGAGGTGTGTACCACAGGTGGTACCTGTTCCCAGTATGGTTGGTAAGTGGGTGCAAAGCTGGGAGAGTCAGTTCTTTCCAGTAAAGGCTACAAGTGGTAAGCTTGTTGAATTTACCTGCATACTGGATGTGTCAACCTTTGTGGCCTCTAGTGGATGGTACATTATTATGGGACAAATTGCAAGTGTATGTAAAGTCCCAAACTTTTTTAACCTTTTGGAGTCAGAAATTATTGAACTGGCTGTCATAATTGTATTTCTCGCTGTGTTTTAATGAGATTAACCTTCTTGATTTTTCCTGAAGACCATTGTATACATATAACGGTGATGAAAAATTCTAAAACAGAAAGAGGAAATATTCTAATAAAAACACCTCTTCTCGTGAAAATTAGAGGGGGGTTTCATCTTATTTTAAATAGGTTTTCTCTTGCTTCCTGTTGGGACTTCCTGTTGTGACTCTGGGAATTTATCCCAAGGAAACATAACAGGGAAAAAAAGATATAAACTGACAGGAGTCTTGACCATTAAAAACATCCAAAACAAAAGAAAAAACTGTTCTGGGATACATACACTTTAAATGGCTGCACCATCAACATTTGATTAACCACTTAAGCCCCGGATAATTTTGGCTGGTTAAGGACCAGGCCACTTTTTGCGATTCGGCACTGCGTCGCTTTAACTGACAATTGCGCGGTCATGCAACATGGCTCCCAAACAAAATTGACGTCCTTTTTTTCCCTCAAATAGAGCTTTCTTTTGGTGGTATTTGATCACCTCTGCGGTTTTTATTTTTTGCGCTATAAACAAAAATAGAGCGACAATTTAGAAAAAAATGAAATATTTTTTACTTTTTGCTATAATAAATATCCCCAAAAAATATATAAAAACATTTTTTTCCTCAGTTTAGGCCGATACGTATTCTTCTACATATGTTTGGTAAAAAAAAAATTGCAATAAGTGTTTATTGATTGGTTTGCGCAAAAGTTATAGCAAAATAGCGGATAGTTTTATAGCATTTTTATTAATAATTATTTTTTTACTAGTAATGGCGGCGATCAGTGATTTTTATTGTGACTGCGACATTATGGCGGACACATCAGACACTTTTGACACCATTTTGGGACCATTGTCATTTTTACAGCGATCAGTGCTATAAAAATGCACTTGTTACTGTAAAAATGACGCTGGCAGTGAAGGGGTTAACCTGTAGGGGGCGCTGAAGGTGTTAAGTGTGCCTAAGGGAGTGATTCTAACTGAGGGGGGACGTGGCTATGAGTGACACGTCACTGATCTCCGCTCTGATTACACAGAGCGGAGATCAGTGACAGTGTCAGTAGGCGAGCGGGGAGATGTTGTGTTTACACTAACATCTCCCCGCTCCGTCCCTCCGTGAGATGATCGCGGGGATCCCCGCAGCGATCGAGTCCGCTGGACCCACGGTCCAACTCACGGGGATGGTCGCGAGCGCGGTGCTGCCAGCGCGACCACACGGCAGGCAGTTAAAGGGTACGTACAGGTACGTGATTATGCCTGTATGTGCCATTCTGCTGTATAATAATGGCAATAACAGTTTAAATGGATCACTTCTTAATTGTTTATCCTTTTGAAGACTTCATGGTTTATGTTCAAGGACAAAGATTAAAGTGATTTGTTTTTTGTTGTTTTAAAAAAAAACATAACAAACATGTTATATTTACCTGCTCTGTGCAAGGGTTTTGCATCAAGTAGCCCCAATCCTCCTTTTCTTGGGTCCCCCGGCGGTGCTCCTCCTCTTCAGCGAGTACCCCCACGGAGAGCCACTTTCCCTGGGGGGCAGATTCAGGTAACAAGAGGGGGGGGGGGACTTGGGGGGGTGGCTGCAGCCCAGAAGGTTTTTCACCTTAATGTATACAATGCATTAAGATATAAAACCCTGAGACTTTACAACTCCTTTAAGCACAAGGAAGTAACAATCTTAATGAGGCAGGAATGTTTGCAAAGCTGAGCCACCTGGTCTCTAGGTAAGGATCTGTGCTATTTTTTAGCAAAGGTATACAAGTATCCAATGAAAAACAAATTTCTACGTAAGCATATGCATTATTTAAAATAAGCAAATATTGGTCAATTAAAGTGACACGATTGTGTACATTGTTTGCAATTAACTATTTTCTAGAGAAACTTTAACTCATTAAGACAAAAATAACAGATACAGTATGTTTATTATAAACCATTTATGATACTCTCTCTTTTATCAGGAATAGTTTGTTCATTAGGGTTTCTATATTCCAAAGCAGGTATCAAATTTTTGTAAGCAATTTTAATGTTTATGTGAAACCTTATCTTAAAAAATACATGGAAGTCAAAATGTTTCTCTTCTTTATAAGTGATCTCTTGACCACTTGCTTAAAGCGGAGTTCCACCCAAAAATGGAACTTCCGCTTTTCGGAACCCTCCCGTGTCACATTTGGCACCTTTCAGGGGGGAGCAGATACCTGTGTGATACAGGTATTTACTCCCACTTCTTAGCATAGATACCAGAGCCACCTGCGGGTATCTATGCCACTTTTCCCCCCCCCCCCCCTCTGTCTTCTGGGAGACACACAGGTCCCAGATGACAGCAGGGACCTGTGGGATAGCGCAGCGCGAGTCGCGCATGCGCAGTAGGGAACCAGGAAGTGAAGCCACAAGGCTGATTCCCTTACCGAAGATGGCGGTGACAGCACACGGCTTCGGGTGCTGACATCTCGGGCACCCTGGACAGGTAAGTGTCCTTATTTTAAAAGTCAGCAGCTGCAGTATTCGTAGCTGCTGACTTTTAAAAAAAAGAATTGGCGGACCTATGATTTAAAGCGGTAGTAAACCTCACTTGGAATGAATATCTCCTAAACGTGCACCCTGCATGCAGCCATACTGTACCTTTCCAGAACTTCAGAGCTTTGTGCCGGAACCAAGGCCTCCTGAGCGCATGCACGGGAGTGACGTCATTACGGCTTTGGCCAATCACATAGCCGGAGCGCGTGAACCCGGAAGAAAGATGGGGGAACATGTCAGCCTTCCCAGCAGGGATAGTACAGCACTGGAGGGCTTCATTCCAAGATGAGTATTTCACAATGTGCTGTGCAGTTTTTGTTTTTTTACAACATCCGCAGTTTACAATTGCCTTAAGAGACTTAAAGAGATGGGATGATTAATGGGGGGGGGGGACAGTCTTGTGTAAAATGCAGACAAAAGTATACTGTAGTAAGCTGTACAGGGGGCATGCCAGCATGCAGAGGCAGAGCAGTACACTGATCTCCTAGTGAAGAGCTGAGCAGGGTGATGTGTCAGCACAAGTCTGATCACCGGGGTACACAGGCATACTGTACATGAGCACATCATCCTGTAGCTCCCAAGTAGAATGCAAAAAAGCGAATTACTACGCTGGAATGGATGTGCGTCCATGCCTAGCATAGTCAGTTTGAAATAGAAAAGCACTGGTGGGACTGGCAGGATCACAAGGTATTTCACACAAAGCAAATAATGCAAGGAGAACAGGATACTTTTGCATACAAGTGTATATATACTAACATACATATATCAGCAATATGAATTGTTTGGGTAGCATACACTAATTGACCTTAATCTGTACTCCCCTCATTCTGGTTACTTGTTGGACCATATTCATATTAAGGTTGAATAAGTGACATTAGCTGTTCCTCCTTCAAAGAAACCAATCCAAAATGAAGTGTGTTTTATAATCTAAACTTGGATACCTCTGTATTGTTTTGAAACATCTAATTTTACATAAGCTTATTTTTCTAGGGGTTGTTGAGGCCACAGGACTTGGAAGTGCCATGAAATTAAGCTTCTGCTTCTTAATTTTAGGAGGCACCAGCCAAAGTATTTTGGCATTTTATTCAGTTCCCCCTTGGGAGGTTTTCTGCTGGAGCTTATTCAAGCAATTTAAATGAGAGGACTTCAGATGGGTAAATGAATCCTTGCTGCTGATCTGGCATATCTAAGTTTAAACACTTGGAAGTGCTATGGCAAGGCAATGGGACATCTCAACTGACCTACTAAAACCAATTGTCCTGTCTTAGTATTTAATTAAATTACCGAGGGATTGGTTATGATACAACATCTATGCTGAATGTCTTATTGGTTATTTTGTGAAAAATTATTTAATGTGTTTGCTTGTCCAGTCAGCTGTTGTGATTCTTTCAAGCATAACTATTACTTTTTGGCTCTGTAACCTGCAAGTCAATAATTAAATTTACTGCAAACCACATGAGCATTCAAATTTGTAGAGGAGTTGGTCAGTTAGTCTCCTTGTTTTGGCAGAACTTTGTTGTTTTGGCCTTTGCCAAGTAAAACAACTTTAGAAGACTCAAACTGAATGGAGTACAGTAATAGGTTTGCAATGTACTGAGAAAGCTGTGTCATTTATTAAGCAATTTCAGGCAACAAGTGAAACCGCTTAGTGAGCTATTATTGCTTATTTGGCAAACAGTGCAACTGCTCTATAGTCACAACGTTTTTTTCAATTTACCTCAATCTAAATTTCCTGTGATCTACTGCGGCCAGAATTCAGAGTGCCCCTTGCGGGTTTCCTGGGAATGTACATTATGGAGCCTGTACTGTATAACTTCCTCGCTTTTGTCACTAGTTTGAGAAGCTATTTCCATAGATGTGGAATGCAGTTTTTGAATTAGATCTTAGTAAAGTATGCAATCTATTGGACCAAAACCTCATCTTTAACTGTCCAGGATCATGTTTCAAATGCTGAATTTATTAAAGCTAACTAGGACGAAAAGGGAACATGATACCATCAATGAGAACATTTAAAATTCAAAAAGTTCTATACTCTCTTTCTTAGCATGTTTTATATGTTTTTCTTTTTTTTTTTTTACGGAAACTTTAATGTTTTTGGTTAGTTTTACTTTGTCTATACATATTAAACTGATGCTTTATTTACCATTGTCCTTGTTTTACAAATAAATGTTTAATACTCGACAATGGATTATCAGAGTACTATGGGTTTTCTAAAGGAAGAGTACAACAGTAGATATCTTTTAGGCATAATAGCTTTCATTAAAACCTTGGACTTAAGACTCCATTCACACAGGGACAACACGACTTCCAGCGCGACTTTGGGAGGCAACTTGGACACGACTTGAGTATGAATCACAGCGGGACATGAAGCTACTTACAAGGCAACTTCAAGTTGCCTCCAGGACAGGAGACATTCCACTGGCCAATCAAACAAGAATCAGCTCTGTGGGAGGGAGGGGGAGGGAGAGGTTTGCCTGAGAAATGTATGTTTTCTTCCTGGAAAGTTGCTTCTGTTAAGACAGTGATCCGACTTCTGAGGCGACTTCCATTGAAATCAATGGGTACAGGTCGCCTAGCAGTCGCCTAGAAGTCAGATTGAAGTAGTACAGGAACCTTTTTTGAAGTCGGAGCGACTGCAGTAGTGTGCATTAAGACGGCTCCATTCACTTACATTGATTTTCTCATGCAGCGCGACTTGAGGCGACTAGGGGCGACTTGGGGCGACTTGAAGTCGGATCCAAAGTTGCCCCTGTGTGAATGGGCTCCAACTGTCTGGCAGGGGATAAGTAACATATCTGACTAATTCACTTGTTTGTGTATGGTTCAAATTAAGCTATTTTTTATAACAAAAAGAAAAACGAAGGAAGCAAAAGAAAACATGCTAAAGGAGACTAAACCCCATCTGCTGGCTGGAAAATGAATAAAATACATTCATGTAAGGAATGATTTGTATTTACCTATTAAAAAAAGAAAAAAAATACAAAATCATTTTAGGCAGACTCGGTGGACCACTTTTTTTTAAATTCTATTTAATTTTTTAGCCCTATTCATAGTAAATAAAAAAGGAAATATGTGCAAAACCACTTTACATTTCTTTAAATAGCTGGTATGGTAATACTTTTTACAAGTACTTTTCTCTTTCTTTTAAAAAGAATATTGAACCAGTCACTTCAGTCTTCACTTAAAAGATTGTATTAGTCTATGGTCCCTGTTACTGTCGTACACACAAGAACACAATATAGGGCCAGTTATGAGTAGAGTTTACTTAACCTATCAGTACATCTCTGGATTGTATAAGCTTGTATGCATGATAATGTCAGCAAAGGGCCCATGTTGACAGGCTTTGAGCTGCAAATGCATCTTACTTTTGGGAACAGTTTGAGATGCTTCCCAAGCCCATTCAGAGTTAACTGACAGGTGCACTTGAACTGCAGATGACCAGCTTCTGACCTACTTCTGACCTGCTTCATACTGCTTTTCCATTCCTATATACTTGTATATGGAGAGAAGCAGTTCTGACATAAGCAAAATACCACAATACAGGCCCAAACTCTTTTTCAGATAATGTTAGTGAGAATGGAACCTGTCACGTACCTGGTGGGTAGAGCCTGGTTTATGCAGAGGAAGGCCTCTCTTACACCTCTGACTCAGGGCCCCTGGTAGAGTATACAGGTGGAGCAGGAGTGCAAAGTCGCACAAGTGCTGATAGAAGTGCAAGTTGCTGGGTGAGTAGTACGCCAGATCGCAGCGGATGTCCAAGGGCAGGAATAGGCTGGTACTTGGACGTAGTTAGCCGAAGAGCAGGTCCCAGTGGCAAATAGGCAGGTGCTGGCAAATTGGTAGCTCTAAAGGGAATGGAACATAAGCAAAGTCAGTCAAGCCGGGTCATACACAGAACAATCAGATCAGGTACAGATGCAGAGACAGGAGAGCGGGGGTCGATGCAGGCGGAGAGCAGGAACAGTCAGGAGCAAGCCGGGTCAGTATTTCAAGAGCAAATGCAGGTAACGGGGAGCAGGACAATCACAGAACACTGTGGACAAGACAGCACTGATCCTGGGTGTTGATCTAGCTTAAATAGCCCATTTGGCACCCTTATCTGTCATGGGATGCACATGTGTGCGTGTATGCGCATGTTTATCTGCATGCGCATATGCCTTCACACGTTAGCACGCGCTAATGTGCCTCTTCTCCCAGACATTTGGGAAACAGGGATTTCTCTGCTGCTATTATTCTGTCTTCTGACAGAGCCTTCCTGACATAACCCATGACTTTACTTGTGCAAAGCAAGAGTTTTAACTCATTGTCATATTTGATAAGGTAGAGAAAATGTGTAATATGGAATAATGCCACTTTGATCTTTCATTGTTCGGATTGTTGAATAATGACACCCAATTTACTTTATTTTGTTATTGTAGACAACTGCACTTTAAATGAGCATGAGTTTCAATCATCAAGCCAGAGGGTTTAAAAAACTAAAACCTATAGTTAGTGACAGTAAAACTCAATATTATTTTAAAAGGTAAACATACGTTTTCTCTTCTGCTTGTTAACCTGCTTACTCAGTTCAAGATATTTGCTATATACCATTGAAGTTTAAACCAAAATATGTTACCATTTTAATGAAGATGTGACCTGTCAGGAGGTGTTATATCCTGTTGAGGAGCTATTACTCCTATTTAATGTAACAATGTGACTTCATTGTTAAATGGAATTGTCACACAACTCTGGTTCTTGTGTTGCCATGACTACTATACAAAATTAAAGCATTAGAATCCTGCAAAGCAGGTATCATGCAGTTTACATAATCTGCTATACATCAAGCTTTACTAATTTATGTTTATGGTTCTTCAACATGAGTAGAATTGGGCCTGGGGACATCAAAATAATTGATCCATAGTTAAAGTGTAACTACACTGCATCTGAGCACCACAAACCAAAAATGCAATTTAATTAATTGTTAATATTTATAGCAAACTCACGCATCCTTCCATGTCTCCATGCTTTATTTTGCTGAGAAATCCCTTTAAATCCGGTGCATTTCTACCTATGGCCATCTTGAGTAAGGACAGATGATTCATGTAGAATTTACTTCCTAGAATCCATCCACCTTTAGCTCAGGCATGCAGGCAGGAAGGTATGCTTAGTTGGGAAAACCCCTCCTCCCCTCCCCTCTGCCTCATTAACTAAGGCCTGGAAACCAGGAAGTAACTGAAGAAATGTAAAAAAAAAGTTTAAAACAAGTATATATAATATAATTTATTATCTATTTTCTAATGCTAGCAGCATAAGGATTAAAATAGTTATTGTTGATTGAGAGAGTAAAGTTCTGCTTTAAAGTAAACCTATCGGACTAGAGACCAAACGCAATTAATATCTTAAACTTTAAACTTTAAATATAATAAATAAATAATCTTTAAACTGTGGTATGATTGGCCGTGGCCCTTTTATTACTTGTATGACGATACACAACTAATAAAAAACCATGTTCGTTTATTTGACGATATAATACTTTCCAATTTATATAATATAACGTACCAAAGGTTCAGCTTTAAAAGCTCGAACCTACCAACTTGTACCAATCAACTACTATCCCTTTCAAAAGAAAGGATATTCAAAGTGGGGAAGGACCGCGACAAGGGGAGGGAGGGAGGGATGCCTTTTCTTCTGCTGCAGCCGTTGTTCTGTTAAAACCGTTGGTCTGGATGTCTTTTATAACCTCTCCATTTTTCTTATAGGTTCGTTGAATCACCTGACCAACTGAAGAACTTTCTAGAAAATTTATGTCAGCTGACAGGTAAGTGACCAATTATGACTGTATTTTATTATTTAAATATACAGTGCAGTAAACTCATTGATTTGTTCCCATAGGTAGGGGGAGCTATTGCGCTCCCCCCACTTTCATTCTACATGAAGACTAATTGTAAGGTGATTCAACTCTTCAACCTTTTCTTTGTATTTATTATTTTTTTTTAGAGATCTTGATATCCAGTTTCCAAAGCATTCATAAAGTTGTGATGTAGTTGAAAAATCATGAAGCTGCGTTTAACCACTTGCCGACCCCTTCACGGAGATATACGTTGGCAGAATGGCACGTACAGGCACAATCACGTACATGTACGTGGCCCTTTAACTGCGGACGTCGGGGTCGCGCGCGCGCACCGTCGGGGTCGCGCGCCGCCGCCGGCGCGCTCGCGACCCCCCTGTCTTCCCCGTGAGTGGGACCGCAGGTCCCGCGGACTCGATCGCCGCGGGGATCCCCGCGATTGTCTCACGGAGGCTCGCAGCGGGGAGATGTGTGTGTAAACACAACATCTCCCCGCTCCTCTACTGACAATGTCAGCGATCTCCGCTCTGTGTAATCAGAGCGGAGATCGGTGACGTGTCAGTCGTAGCCACGCCCCCCTCAGTTAGTAACACGCGCCTAGGCACACTTAACCCCTCCAGCGCCCCTAGTGGTTAACCCCTTCACTGCCAGTGTCATTTTCATAGTAACCAGTGCATTTTTATTGCACTGATCGCTGTGAAAATGACAATGGTCCCAAAAATGTGTCAAAAGTGTCCGATGTGTCCGCCATAATGTCGCAGTCATGAAAAAAATCGCTGATCGCCGCCATAACTAGTAAAAAAATAAAAATAATAAAAATGCCTTAAAACTATCCCCTATTTTGTAAACGCTATAATTTTTGCGCAAACCAATCAATAAACGCTGATTGCGATTTTTTTTACCAAAAATATGTAGAAGAATACGTATTAGCTGAAACTGAGGGAAAAAAATGTTTTTTTATATATTTTTTGGGGATACTTATTATAGTAAAAAGTAAAAAATATGTAATTTTTTTCAACATTTTCGCTCTATTTTTGTTTATAGCGCAAAAAATAAAAACCGCAGAGGTGATCAAATACCACCAAAAGAAAGCTCTATTTGTGGGAAAAAAAGGACGCCAATTTTGTTTGGGAGCCACGTCGCACGACCGCGCAATTGTCAGTTAAAGCGACGCAGTGCCGAATCGCAAAAAGGGGCCTGGTCATAATGGCCCGTATTGGTCCGGGGCTTAAGTGGTTAAAGCCTGTTGAATGGAATAAATATAATTATAATGAAGCTGTAGAAATGGCAGAACTGGAATATAAAACTGGAAAATGTTTAGGCCCCTTTCACACTGAGGGGTTTTTCAGGTGTTTTAGCGCTAAAAATAGCGCTGTAAAAACGCTTGAAATAACCCTGCCCCAGCATTCTCAATGTGAAAGCCCTGAGGGCTTTCACACTTAGGCGTTGTGCTGGCTGTGCGTTGGAAAAAATCCTGCAAACAGCTTTTTTGGAGCATCTTTGGGGCGCATAAAATAGCGCTGTAAAAACGCCTATCCCCATTGAAATGAATGAGTACCGCTGTAAAAACGTGTTAAAACGCGGTAAAAATACGGAGCTGTGGGAAGGTCACATGACCGCAGTAGAGTGGAGGATTGTGGGATACCAAATAATCCATTTTACCCCAAAAACGAGGTAAAAACACATAGGCGTTAACGCTATTTTTAGCGCTAACGCGGTAAAAACACGGTAATAACGCTAATAATTTTTAGCGCGTTATTGCAATGCCTCAGTGTGAAAGGGGCCTTATAGATACAGTATGTATATATATATATATAGATGTGTATATATATTTTACAGAAAAGAAGGGGGTGCTTGCTCTACAATCCAGCAATGTTTTAATTCACAATGAAAATATGTAAGAACTGAAATAAAATCTCAAAGTGTCAAAAAAATTAATTAAACTAAATTATTAGGGAACCTTATTTATTTAAATTATTGAATACATTTTATGAATAATTTGAAGTGTAAAATGGTCTAAATATAACAAATACATTTTATTTTATTTTTTAAACAAATAATGTAAGTATTTGTCTCAGTCTCACACTTATGTCTTGCTTAGCAGTACAATAGTTGATGAATTACAAATTAAGCTCTGTTACATGAAAATATGCTGTCCTCACTGTGGCTTAGTGGCTAGCACTTCTGCCTTGCAGCAATGGGGTCCTTGGTTTGAATCCCAAACAGAACACTATCTTCACTGGGGTTTGTGTGGTCTCCCTGTGCTTGTGTGGGTGTTCACTGGGTATTCTGGATTTCTCCCACACTCCAAAGGCATGGTGCCATGTAAATTGGCCCTAGTATGATATTCAACTAAGTGTGCCCAAGGTGGCTGCACCAATAGGGAGAATAGGCTATATAAATTACTTCCATATTGTCCTGTGTACAGCTAATTCCTCCTATTCTGTAAGCCAGACTGTGTGCAGAAGTATTGAAACTTTTTTAAAGCTGACCTCTGGGATAACCAAATATTCAGTAATTCAGAGTCAGCTCCACTGCATTTTCCTTATCTTGGGGCATGCAAGGGTGGGGAGAGTTAGGCCTCGTACACACGGCCGATTTTCTCGGCAAGAACCAGCAAGAAACTTGCTGGCAGAGAGGTCTTGCCGAGTAAATCGGTCGTGTGTACGCGGCTATCGGGTTTCTCGTCGAGAAAACCGACAAGAAACCTCGACGAGAAAATAGAGAACCTGCTCTCTATTTTCTCGTCGAGATTCTCCTCGGCATGTTTCTCGACGAGAAAAGTGAGTGTGTGTACACTTACCTGTCCTCCCGGAAGCCCGCGCATGTTCGAAATGAATTTGACGCATGCGCGGTAGCTTCCTAGGCATACGTAGGGTATACCAAGATGGCGGCGACGGCATCGAATGTGACGAGCGCATGCTCGTCGTAGTCGATGACGTCACCGCGTACGCTCCATTCAAAGAACCGCGGGTTCTTTGAAACGAGCGTGTGTACACTCGGCCGGGACAAGTTTCTTGTCCAAGAATCTCGTCGAAAAAAACGACATGTTTTTCTCAACGAGAATCTCGGCCGTGTGTACGAGGGCTCAGGCTTGTGTTGATATAATCAGTTTGAGAAGCTTCTGAGATCATTTAGAACTTTGATCAGTGCATTTGACCTACAGTTGACATTCTGACCCACATTGGACCTGTTTCAAGCTGGTTTTGCATACGTATAGACTTGTATGGGAATACAGAACCTGTTTAAAGCAAACAAAAGCCCAGAACACGGGGGCCCTAAGGCTGGGCCATACATAGAACAGTTTTTTTTTTTTTGATCAGCCCACTGATTAGATTGAGTTCTCACAAACGGGAATGGCCATAGATGGATCCAAATTCCGCCAGTCCCTAATGAACCAGCCAATTTTTAAAACCTTCTATGGCCAGCTAAAGTTTCTTTGTACGTTTAATGATTATTCATATGGATGTAATAACAACCACAAGATGGCAATCAGCCGGCAATAGGTATTGTGTGCAGTGCTTAGGTCGGAGGTTCAAATTGTGTGTTTTGTTATTCACTTTTATTTTCTCCCTTTTTAGAGCAAAAATGTCAGTTTCATGTTATGCTGTAAGACCTCCAAAAGGATTTCCAATCTCTTGATTCACAGTGCAGGACTACTTACTGACACACTCTGCAGGCTACTGGAGAAAGGCAAAAGGGTCAATTGGCAAAAAAACTAAAAATAAGATTATGCATTCATTACCTTTTTAAAATTAATCTGATCTCATATGACCTAAGTCTTTGAAAGAAACATCACCATCTAAAGGTTAGCTTACATAGGTTTTAAACCCAAAAACAAAAATTGAATATATTGCAGCTTATCAATCCTTAGACTTTTTATTTTCTTTATTTTACTTGGTGATCCAGCCAGTAAGTCTGTTATTTTCCAACCTACTTTAACAGACCAAGCTGTCCAGACATAGTAGCAAAAAGAAAACGAATATAGTCACCATATCTAAGAATCGGTGAGCTGCAGTTTATAACATTTTTGGGTTTAATACTGCTTTAAATGACTTTATATTTAGGCATAGCCTCTCTCGTGTGTAAGGAAAACTGGGAAGCAGGGTAAAGGAGCTGTGGAATTTATCTGTACCATCAAATCAAATAGCATCAAATACATTCCCTGTCTTAATTGTTAAGTCTGTATTTTTTTTAGGATAGACATTAGGAAGAATATTTCTCTGATTTTCCCAGTAGAAAAAATTTAACTCTTCAAAAGCCTCTAGTAAAAATATGTAAATTGCTGGATTTTAGGAAGCTTGCTCAGTTGTAATTATTGTCATTTAAATATAGTAGAGTTTATAGTGGTGTCTTTGCCTCAAGATACCTAAAGAGAGAGTATTCATATGAATGTTTCCATGTTGTTAAAAAGAGAAGCGGGAGCCTACTGCTCAATAAATGTGGAAAACTCAATTCAAAGCAATAGCCTATGCATGTACGAATATTTATCTATCTCAAAGCATACACTTACAGTCTTTAGTTTATTCTTTACAGTTATCACTTTATGTTTGAGCTTGCCTTCAAATGCCTTCAAATACCTTTTATGGTAAATATCTAAATGAGAAAATGGTCTCTGTTGTCATGGAAACTGCTTTACTAGTTTCCGTTTGAATAAGGTCATCATGATTATACTCTCTATAAGAACAGCTGATATCACAGCCTGACTTAGAATAAGTTTATCACTTTCGAAAGACAGCAATAGGTATCCCTGGCTTCCTGTTAAAAAAAAAAACACTTTAAGATGCAAAACCAACAAAATAAATGACTATTGATTGCAAACTAAAAATCTTCTGTTGCGAACACTGTGAAAGTATGCAACTTACCTTAATAAACAGATTTGTTTTTTAAGTGTTTGAGAAAACATTTAAGAAGAAATCAAGAAGGAAGTTACCACAGAATATATACGTTAGATAAAGTATATACTGTGTGTGTGTGTATATATATATATATATATATATATATACTGTATACACATTGTTGAGATCAGAGGGATGAACAGCCGTCTGGGAGACGGTTCGATCAAAGTGCGTGCTTTATTCAGCATGAAAACAAACAAAAAAAAAATGACAGGTGTGTCTTTAAATAGAGTTTCCACACACGGGTCAATGCTCTAGCCATAGCTAAACTCTCTTTTACAGACCAGCTCACCCAGCAGGTCTCTTCCTCACTGACGGCCAAACAGCCACAGACACCCTCTCACACCAGCTGATTAATAACCAGGAATGAAGAGAAAGTACCTGCCCTCTTCAGTTAACCCTCTCTTACCCCTGCCCCAGGCTGACTCTCTACATATCCCACCCCCCTAGCAAAATGACAAAAGACCTGAGAAAGAGTATCCACATTTTAATGTACTGTACCCAGTCTATGCACCACTACAAACTTGAAATCCTGTAGGGCGAGAAACCACTGGGTGATTCTGTAGTTTTTATCTTTATTTTGGGCCATCCATGTAAGGGGCACATGGTCTGACACTAGGTTGAAGGGTCGGCCCAACAGGTAGTAGCGGAGTGTCTCCAGAGCCCATTTTATTGCCAGACACTCCATTCCCACAATGGAATAGTTCCCCTGAGCTGGTGTGAGCTTCCGGCTCAAGTACATAACAGGGTGCTCCTCTTCCCCAACCATCGGGGACAAGGATAAACCCAAACCCAACTTTGAAGCATCAGTTTGTACCAGACATTTTCTGAAAATTTGGGGCTACTAGTACAGGTTCCAGGCAACAAAGCTTGCTTCAAATGGCAGAACACTGCTTCTGCTTCAGAACTCCAGTGAACAACAGTAGAATTTCTTCCCTTTGTGAGATCTGTCAAAGGCACTGCTAGGCTGGCAAAGTTGGGAATAAACCCAATAATAGCCCACAATACCATGGAAATAACGCACCTGTTTTTTGTGAGTGGACCTCTGGATGGCCTCTACTTTAATCAGTTGGGGTTTATTCACTCCTCTGCCTACAACATAACCCAAGGAGTTCATGTGAACCCTGCCTTTTAGAGCGCATCAAAGGCTAACTGGACTTTCTGTAAATTACTCTCTCAGTCAGGACTAAAGATGACAATGTCGTCAAGGCAGGCTCCTGAGAATTGCTTATGGGGTCTCAGAACAAATGATTTAATGGATATTCAGACCCTCAAGAGGACCCCCAGCCGGAATGATTCAACCTTCTAGATGCTTGGGACTGTCTTGGCTGAAAAGAAATAGAATTAGAAAAGGCACATTGCAGCTGTAGTACATGCTTATAATGGCACTGAAAATGACATTATGGACTACCTGTTTATTTGGCCTTTGGCACTTCCTTAGATCAGACATCAATAACAGCTCATGGAGTATATGTAGATCTCTTAAGAAAAAAAATGAAAATAGCATACAGTATGAAAACGCTCCGGGGCCTCCAATGCCTGAGTTTAGAAGAACAAAAAGACAGAGTATTGCTAAGAAATCTGGGTGTTCTAGGGAAACACAAACTAGCTGACCGCTGCAAGTCTCAACCTTTTATAGTCTGCAAACAGCTGCCCAGGTTGCTGGCCTATCAGATCCGCCCCATTAAATATATGGCACCAGAATCAATACTTGCCCATAGCCAAATCAGTTTGAATGTCCTCACAAACTGATGCTAACCTTACTCAGATGGTTTCTTGCAGACCCTGCCCACTAATCTCAAAACGCCATTCTAAACACAGATGAAGAGGACAGTAGGGAAGAAGAGATGGACATAGACTGGCTGTGGTCCCCTTCCACCTGAACAGGTGGTCCCCATATCTGAGATGCCAGGGCTCATGCCGCAAAGTCAAATGCTCCAGAAGATCTCATAATGTCACAAATAGCAGAAGATGTAGAAACTGATAAAGACCACATAGAGGTAACAACAGAAATAGATGTTGCGGAACATACTTTGTCCAAGAACCAAGCGAGCCAATTGGCGCCCACAGAGATTGACATATGACACCATGGGAGAAAGCTCAGAAGAAGTCATTTACACAATGCAATGTACTGATAAGTCAACATTTATTAACACAAATTTACTGTACTCACCCCCTGACACTCACCCCCTGACACATCCAGGTGGGCCATTCCTACATCGATGGCCAGTAAACAAGATAACCTTGCCCCCCCCCGACAATTGGTAGGAGTTTCTCTAGTTGATCTCAGGTGTCAATGAGAATTATTTAGGTCTATGTACATGCTAATTGATGTTCATCTTAACATCAACTTAACTGGAACAAGTTACTTATGTGCTTAACTGCTTGCCGACCGTGCCATGTACATTTACGTCGGCACGGCTGTGCATGGTAACGTACAGTATATTTACGTTATTTTGAATTTCGCGCCGTATAGCACTGATCGCTGTATAAAGGTGAATGGTCCCAAAATAGCATCAAAAATGTCCAATGTCTCCGACATAATGTCGAAGTCACAATAAAAATTGCTGATCGCCGCCATTACTAGTAAAAAAATAATTAATAAAAATGCCATAAAACGATCACCTACTTCGTAGACGCTATTAGTTTTGCGCAAACCAATCAATAAACGCTTAATGTGATTTTTTTTACCAAAAATATGTAGATACGTATAAGCCTAGACTGAGAAAAAAATTTATATATTTTTTTTTTTTTAAATGGGGATATTTATTATAGCAAAAAGTACAAAATATTGCTTTTTTTTCAAAATTGTCGCTCTATTTTTGTCTATAGCGCAAAAAATAAAAACTGCAGAGGTGATCAAATACCTCCAAAAGAAAGCTCTATTTGTAGGAAAAACAAGGCCTCAAATTTGTTTGGGAGCCACGTCGAACGACCGCACAATTGTCAGTTAAAGCGACGCAGTGTCGAATCGCAAAAAGTGGCCCGGTCATTTGGCAGCCAAATCCATATTTAGGGACCAAAGATTTTTATTAGGGGGAATATATAGCTAGCTGCTGGACTAGAGCAAAATGGAGAAGGAAATATTGCCTTTTATTCCTATCTCCCTTTACTGAGATACTGATGTTATGCTGCACCATTCTCCTCCGACTTCTATGTAGAGCACTAAGAATCCTGGGAGTTGTAGTTTGAGACGGCAGCTAAAAAATTTGGGATGAATAGAGTCCGTACAGTACTGATCCCAATAGGCACTGTGCAGTAAGGGGAGTGAAGAGATGATTTTTGTTAAGCTGTCAAGGAAAGTTCTTTATCTAGGCACCGAGGGAGAAAAAGAGATATTCACCTGCTAGAGGGAGACCATACCAGAGGAGACACGAGCTTTAGACTGGAAGTGATGACACCCAGGGGCAGCACAATACTTCCCACATCACAACACCTACACCACTGCCGCAGAAAAACTGGAGCATCCACAAACCCTCTGCTTGCCACCGCTGATTGCTGGAGGCTTTCGGGGAGAGACCAAGGGTTCCCCCCCTTCTACAAGGAGGGTTCACTGCAGCATCCCAGGGACTGGTGATAGGGCTATTTACCCATTGCCAATACTGCTTACAGGTACTGAGCCACTAATAGCATGACACCAAGTGTACCCAATCCATATCACACCTATACTGCACTCTGTACCACACTTATTTATAACCTAGACAGAACCTATACCACATTATACCGAACCTTTACCTCTTCTGAACCACATCTACAATGCACCTGTGCCAAGACTATATTGTACTTTTTATTGTACCTATACTGCATGCAGATTAACTGGGACTGTCTTTAAGTTCCCCCCCTAAAGAGCCCCAACGATGGCTGTCAGAACAACACCTCAAAAGACTGCCCCTCGCAAATTTGTTATTCTGCAATCCCCCTTTGTTCCCCTGTTCTCTCCACTACTTTCCTCCTTTTCTCTTGGACAATGCATACCCAGTCAGCAGGGATGAGCCGAACACACCCCTGTTCGGTTCGCACCAGAACCTGCGAACAGACAAAATGTTTGTGTAAACTTTAGAACCCTATTAAATACAATGGACTCGAACGTTCGAAATCTAAAGTGTTAATTATAAAGGCTTATATGCAAGTTATTGTCCTAAAAAGTGTTTGGGGACCCGGGTCCTGCCCCAGGGGACATGTATCAATGCAAAAAGAAGTTTTAAAAACGGCCGTTTTTTCGGGAGCAGTGATTTTAATAATGCTTAAAATGAAAAAATAAAAGTGAAATATTCCTTTAAATTTCGTACCTGGGGGGTGTGTATGATATGCATGTGAAGTGGCGCATGTTTCCCGTGCTTAGAACTGTCCCTGCAAAAAATGTCATTTTTGAAAGAAAAAAATGCATTTAAAACTGACTCGCGGCTATTAATGAATTGTCGGCTCCCGGCAATACATACAAAAGTCATTGATGAAAAAATAAAAAAAAGCGTGGGTGTTCCCCAGAATTCAATTACCAGGCCCTTCCGCAACCCTGCCGCAAATTTAAAAAATAATTGACGTGGGGTTCCCCCAAATATCCATTCCAGGCCCTTCAGATCTGGCATGGATTTTAAGGGGAACTCCACCCCAAATTTAAAAAAAAATGGCGTGGAGTCCCCCTAAAAATCCATACCAGACCCCTTATCCGAGCACGCAACCTGGCCGGCCGCAGGGGAAAAGGGGGGGACGAGAGAGCGGCCCCCCCTCCCTCCTGAACCGTACCAAGCCACATGCCCTCAACATGGGGAGGATGTCCCCATGTTGATGGGGACAAGGGCCTCATCCCCACAACCCTTGCCCGGTGGTTGTGGGGGTCTGCGGGCGGGGGGCTTATCGGAATCTGGAAGACCCCTTTAACAAAGGGGACCCCCAGATCCCGCCCCCCCTATGTGAATTGGTAAGGGGTACATTGTACCCCTACCATTTCACGAAGAAAAGGTTTTTTTTTTTTTTTTAAAAAAACACACAAACACCTTGAAAAAGTCCTTTTTTTTAAAAGAAAAAAAAAAAACATTCCAGCGGTGAAATCCAGTGTCCCGCGGCGATCCCGATGTCCAGCGCTGTCCTTCATTGGTTGTGCCTGAGCGGACCTGATGGGGAACTCCCTCTCAGTATTTTAAATGTATAGACCCGCCCCTTCTAAAGTTCCCCATCAGGTCCGCTCAGCGGACCAGATGCGGAACATGAGAAGGGGCGGGTCTATACATGTATTACCAAAGTGAGAGCAGTTCCCCATCAGGTCCGCCCCCTCGGTATGTCGGACCCGCCTACGTCATTGGCTTGAGCGGGGAACTTCCTTCACTATGTAAATTTAAATTACACAGTGAAGGAAGTTCCCCGCTCAAGCCAATGACGTAGGCGGGTCCGACATACCGAGGGGGCGGACCTGATGGGGAACTGCTCTCACTTTGGTAATACATGTATAGACCCGCCCCTTCTCATGTTCCGCATCTGGTCCGCTGAGCGGACCTGATGGGGAACTTTGGAAGGGGCGGGTCTATACATTTAAAATACTGAGAGGGAGTTCCCCATCAGGTCCGCTCAGGCACAACCAATGAAGGACAGCGCTGGACATCGGGATCACCGCGGGACACTGGATTTCACCGCTGGAATGTTTTGTTTTTTTTTCTTTTAAATAAAGGACTTTTTCAAGGTGTTTGTGTGTTTTTTTAAACATTTTTTTACGCTTTCTTCGTGAAATGGTAGGGGTACAATGTACCCCTTACCAATTCACATAGGGGGGGGGGCCGGGATCTGGGGGTCCCCTTTGTTAAAAGGGTCTTCCAGCTTCCGATAAGCCCCCCGCCCGCAGACCCCCACAACCACCGGGCAAGGGTTGTGGGGATGAGGCCCTTGTCCCCATCAACATGGGGACATCCTCCCCATGTTGAGGGCATGTGGCTTGGTACGGTTCAGGAGGGAGGGGGGGCCGCTCTCTCGTCCCCCCCTTTTCCCCTGCGGCCGGCCAGGTTGCGTGCTCGGATAAGGGGTCTGGTATGGATTTTTAGGGGGACTCCACGCCATTTTTTTTTTAAATTTGGGGTGGAGTTCCCCTTAAAATCCATGCCAGATCTGAAGGGCCTGGAATGGATATTTGGGGGAACCCCACGTCAATTTTTTTTTAAATTTGCGGCGGGGTTCCCCTTAATATCCATTCCAGACCTGAAGGGCCTGGTAATTGAATTCTGGGGAACCCCCACGCTTTTTTTTTTTTTTTATCAATGACTTTTGTATGTATTGCCGGGAGCCGACAATTCATTAATAGCCGCGAGTCAGTTTTAAATGCATTTTTTTCTTTCAAAAATGACATTTTTTGCAGGGACAGTTCTAAGCACGGGAAACATGCGCCACTTTACATGCATATCATACACACCCCCCAGGTACGAAATTTAAAGGAATATTTCACTTTTATTTTTTCATTTTAAGCATTATTAAAATCACTGCTCCCGAAAAAACTGCCGTTTTTAAAACTTATTTTTGCATTGATACATGTCCCCTGGGGCAGGACCCCGGTCCCCAAACACTTTTTAGGAAAATAACTTGCATATAAGCCTTTATAATTAGCACTTTAGATTTCTCCCATAGATTTTTCGAATTTGCCGCGAACACCCCAATTTGTTCGCTGTTCGGCGAACGGGCGAACAGGCAATGTTCGAGTCGAACTCGAAGCTCATCCCTACCAGTCAGTCTAGAACTAGCATTACTGCCATAGATGCGCTCTGGCAGTATAGTTCCAACACTTAAACTTACCTCTGCTCAATGCTGCATTTGAGGTGGCCTTGCTACTGATTATGCTGATCTGAATTCCAAATGTCATCTTATGCCTTGTCCCTACTGTTAATCTCTTTGTATGGTAAATTGTGTTATTACAATTATTAATCCATGTTATGCTTGTCTAGTTACCAACCATATTGGGTGACAATATATTAAGTTTGCCTTTACTATCTGATTTGGTGCCTGCTTTCTTTGATATAGAATTACTATTTGGTACTAAGTATTACTTTAAGTGAATTCCTGTGATTTTGTATGTTTGTACAACCTGGTGTGTTAGAGGGACTGAGCTTCTTGAGAAGGTTGAGGCAAAGAACAGAGGACCCATCCTATCCAGCGTGATACATACTCTATACAATTATGTAAAATTGACTTTTCTAATATAAGGTATGGTAGATACAGTTGCTTCCTCAGCAATGACAAGTTAAGGGGTAACGTATTTTTACAGACAAGAACGTATTAATTTCCTGCAGGAGAAAATAACATTTACAGCCTTGCACCACAAATATACAGGAAGGACTTTGGCACTGAAGAGTTTTTTATTTTATTTGTTTATTTGTAACAGAGAGGTCGGCCCGCAGGGACCAATACAGCATAATACAACTTAACACACAGCACACACGACACATATTAGTACAGGCACGGGTATTTTGTTCAATCATATATACATATATATATACAAATATAGACGAAACCTGCTGTAGGTGTCCATATGTGGTCCGTTGTCAAGCACCCCCAAAAAAGGGGGGGTCAGCCTACATGTGTGGTAACGTGTGCATCAAAAGGACAGTATGCGCGAATAACCCACACCATGACCCCGGATGCAATCCCTGCCGCCCCCTAACCCAAGGGCAACCGGGAGTCCCAAACCGTAGGATTCCTCGATGCTGCCCGGTCCCACAGGACAAACCCCTCAACTTTTTTTTTTCCAGAATAGTAGAGAGGAAAAATAAGAGATTAGAAAAACCAAGAGTAGGAGAAGAGATAAAGAAAGACGGGAGAATAAAGGGGGGGGGGAAGAAAGGGGAGCTGTGAGCGCGAACAAGGACATGGTAGAGGGAGGGGGGCGGGGGGGGCAGCCCCCCCTCCGCAAAGGATCTCCATAAGATCGTCAGCCTCCCCAGCAAGTCATCGATAGAGTCAGCAGGTCTGAACGGTTAGCCGTATGTTAATTTAAGTGTCCTCCCCGTCTACGCCTCTAAGTCGCTGACCCTCTGCGGAGTATTTAAAAACATTCCATAGCTGCCCGGTCTTCTTAAAAGTCTCCTGTCTCTCTTGGTTGGTGAGGATCAGGTCCTCCAGCTGACATATGTCGTCTACTTTTTTAAGCCAAAGGGAAATGGACGGCGGGTGAGGTGACTTCCATTGAAGTGGTATGCAGGCCTTAGCAGCGTCCAACAAATGTCGCACAACTGATTTTTGGTAGGTTCGCGACGGTGTATCTGTCGCGTGAAGTAGAAAGTAGGCTGGGTCGTCCGGCACTACACGGTCAGTAAAGTCCTGTGTAATCTGTCGGACCTCACTCCAGAAATTTCGCAGTCAGGGGCAGGACCAAAAGATATGTAAGAGGGTCCCCTTCTCCTCCCGGCATCTCCAACAAAGGTCCGAAGACGCCGGGAAGAGAGTATGGAGGAGCGCAAGGGTCCTGTACCACCTAGTGAGGATTTTGTAATTTGTCTCCTGAAATCTAGAACACAGAGAGGATTTATGGGTGAAGCGGAGTATGTGATTCTTCTTCCCCTCGGTAAATTGGCAGTTCAGGTCTCCTTCCCATTTAGTTAGGTATGGTATGGGGCTGTCCGCTGTTGGCGTAATCAGCATGTCATATGTCAAGGATAAGGAATGGGGGATCGTCCCTGATTCCGTGCAGAGTCCTTCCAGCACTGTGGGCGGGGATCGGGCCGCGTCCGGGGGGGGCGGCAGACCATGTAGGAAGTGGCTGAGCTGGTGAGCTCGCATGAAGTCTAGCTTGTACGGTCCAGATAGGTCTAATAGCTCTGTGGTTGTTTTCCACCGTCCCATAGTACCAAAATGAGACGCCTGATAATATCCCGCCGCTTGTAAATCCAGAAACCTCCTATCCTGGATACCCGGCACAAAGTGAGGGTGTCCCAACACCGGTCTCAGCGGTGAGTCAGGAGTCGAGATTGAGGGTTTTGACAACAACTGTGAGCAAATCTTGACTGTTATGCCAATCAGCGGGTGTCGTTTAAGCTCTATGGGCAAAGCTGCGTGACACCATGGTGCTCTATGAAGGGGGATAACGCTCTGTGACTGATCTATTTGCGTCCAGAGCTTGGCGTCTGTATGTCGGCACCAGTCTAGGAGCCTACTGAGGTGGGTCGCTTGGTAATAGACATGAATATCCGGCATGGCTAAGCCTCCGTGTAATTTCGGGAGGGATAGCATATTCCTGCTAAGGCACGGGTTTTTCCCTGCCCAAAGAAATCTAGTGAAAACCGAGTTGATCTGCTTAAAAAAGGATCCCGGGATTGAGATCGGGAGAGCCTGTAGGGTATAGAGGAATTTGGGTAAGATTGACATCTTAAGAATGTTACAGCGGCCCAGCCACGAATGGAGGCCGCTGTCCCATTGGTCCAGGAGTTTCTGCACCCTGGTGAGAAGCGGGGGGAAATTAAGCTTAAATAGGCGAGAGAAAGACGCAGGTATATAGGTGCCCAGGTACTTCAGGGCGTCATCTGTCCATTTCAGGTTGAAACTGTTCTTAAGCCTCATCAGTTGGTGTGGAGGAATCCCCACCCCCATGGCCTCTGATTTGGAGAGATTTATCTTCAGGTTGGACAGTTGGCCATACGTGTCAAACTCACACAGGAGGCATTGAAGAGAAGCAGAGGGGTTCGTAAGCGTGAACATTAGGTCATCCGCATAAGCCGATACCCTATGTTGCGTACCCCCGGCGGACACCCCAGTGATGCCAGGGTTCTGTCGGATGTGGCATAAAAAGGGTTCCAGGGTCAGGGCGAAGAGCAGGGGCGACAGGGGCAACCCTGCCGTGTCCCTTTCGTTATCGTAAATGATTCAGAGAGGACTCCGTTCGCCCTGACCCTGGCCGTTGGGTCCAAATAGACCGCCGCCACCCTCCTTATCATCTGATCTCCCAGGCCTATGTACTTCAGTGTCGCAAACATGAATATCCAATCTACTCGGTCGAACGCCTTCTCGGCGTCCGTCCCCAGCAGCACACACGGTGTCTTATCGCTGACTGCTATGTGCAGCGGGTTAAGGACCTTGGTGGTGTTATCCCTGGCCTCCCTAGTCGGGGGACAAAGCCCACCTGGTCCAAGTGGACCAGGTGAGGTAGGTGACTCTGCAATCTAGACGCAAGGATTTTGGTAAACAATTTAAGGTCCGCGTTCAGAAGGGAGATGGGACGATAGCTCCCGCATTGAGAAGGGTCTTTACCCTCTTTCGGTATAACCGAGATCTGTGCCTGCAGCGTGGTGGTATGAAAGGACTTTACCGTACCCAGGGCGTTATAGAGTCTCACCATATGCTGACTCAATGAGGGAAAGAGGGACCTATAATATTGGGTGGTAAAGCCATCCGGGCCCGGGGGCCTTACCAGGTTTTGTGTTTTTAAGAGCCTGTTGAAGTTCGGGTATAGTAATGGGTTCTTCTAGGGCCTCCCGTACATCTGTTGATAGCTTAGGCATGAGGGACCTTTCAAGATAGACCTGTGTGGGGTCAGGTTCGGGATCGGGCGCACGTAGGTTGTACAGGGAGCTGTAGAAGGATCGAAATTCCTAAGTAATCTGGTGGGGAAGGGACACCCTCTGTCCAGAGGGGGAAACCACATGCGGTATGTAAGATGCCAGTCATTGTGATTTCAGGGCCTGTGCCAGGAGCCTGCCACATTTGTTACCGGACTCATAGACCTTCCTACGGCAAATCTGTATCGCAGCCTTCGCCTTAAATTGTAAGATATCCGTGATTTGTCGCCGGGTCGTGTCTAGCTCCATCCCAAGTTGTCTAGTCGGGTTTGTCTTGTGCGACTTTTCCAAGTCCTGCAGGTTGGTCAGAAGCAGTGTCAGTTTCGCCGTACGCTCACGCTTCAGTCTGGCCCCGTGTTTTATAAGCACCCCCCTAATCACGGCCTTGTGCGCCTCCCAAACAAGTCCGGGGTCGCTGTCAACTGTAGCATTAGTGTCAGAGTTGTGGCCAACCTCCGTGGTCACCTCCGCCAAATCCTCCGGCTCCTGCAGGAGACTCTCATTGAGTCTCCAAACCGGGTGTTGTCTCTCTAGGGTGTCTGACAGTGCATACCGCAGCCCTATCGGGGCATGATCTGACCATGTTATTGAGCCAATTGAGGTATCCTTGACCACGTGTAATTGTCCGTGTGGTACTAGGAAGTAGTCGATACGGGAGTATGACTTGTGCGGTTTAGAGTAAAAGGAGTAGTCACGTTCCCCTGGGTGGAAAAGTCTCCAGGTGTCCACTAACTGTGCAGCGTGCAGTGTCGATCCTATGCGTTTACGTACGTCTCGTGGAGTGGAGGATGTACCTGTAGAGGTATCTTCCGACGGCATTAGGGGTATATTCATATCGCCCCCTACAATGAGCTGGCCCTCAGAGTAACGCCCCAGCCTGTCAATCTGTCTCTTAAGAAATGTGTCTTGATGAGCGTTGGGTGCATATATGTTCGCCAATGTCACCCTATTATCCCCAATCAGGCCCTTCAAAAACAGGAAGCGGCCTTCTCCATCTGTTTGAACATCCACCAGTTTCCATGGGACTCTGTCGGAGATAAGGATGGACACCCACCTGGATTTGGCCTGTACATAGGCAGAGTGGTAGGCCAGGGGGTACAGTCTGTTCTTAAGCAGTGGTAATTTTGTGTCTCTAAAGTGCGTTTCTTGTAGCATCATTATATCTACTCTCGCGCGACGCATGTCATTGAGCAGCATTCTCCGCTTCTCCGGGATGTTCAGACCCCTGGCATTCAATGACATAACATTAAGCACGTCCTTGTCCGCACTTCACCACAAAAGAGGTGGGGGGGAGGGGGGTAGGGTAGAATAGAGAGGGGGAAGGGAGGGGAAAGACAGAAGGGAGGGGGGAAGAAGAGGGAAAGAAAAAGATCAGAGACGTAGAAACTTAGGTGTAGAAAAATACAGTTGAAGAGTGGATAGCGGAAGAAAAAGAGAGCTGCCCCTAGGCAGACAGCAATACTAGAAGTCTACAACAGCCTAACTGGCAATGGCACTCGCTGAAGGTTCCTATAAAGAGCACCTCCGAGGTATTGAGCGCCGTCTTAAGTGGGGTGGTGGGTGTACAGGACCGAGATGTGAACTCCCCGCCCCGCCCCCCCCCCCCCCCGTATGACAGCTGAAAAAGGCTAACACCGGTAGTGTATAAACATAAACTTATAAGATAAAAAAGGCAACCATAAAAGTATAACATTGTGTTCAAAATTTTGCATTCTAACGGACTGCAGCAGCATCAAAGGGAACCTAACATTGATAACCAGCAGTAACAGTGCAAAAGTCAAAGGCCATAACCACGGAATTGTCAAACGGCACCATCCCCGCCTCCCAACATGTAAACCCAAACTGCCCTCCTCTCCCAAACATGGTACATCAACTGTGCAGGCATGGATCGCGCCCAGCATTTGGTGGCTCCAGTGGTGTTCCCTAGGCTGAAAGTGGTGTCATTGGTGTCAATCCTCTCAGCCTCATGGCGGGGGGACTGCTTCCTGGGTCAGAAAGAAAAGCACAAAACTCCCCACCTCCCCCCGAAACCTCCCACACAAACAACAGCACAGACCCCCAGCGGCATCTCCGCCTCCAACCCCAAAAGTAGCATCTCACATGTGCAGGCCAAGTCAGTGTTCATGCTCTGCCTCGTTGAATGTCAGCCTCTCATGTATGGGTGGCAGCCCCGGGCCACCGGGCACCTGGAGGGGAGGGGAAGGAGAAGGGGGAGGGGGGGGCATCAGCCCAGGGGACCATGCACCATCCATATTACTCCAGGGAGTCAAAGAACCACGGACCCCCCCCCCGGGTAACCCGAGGGGAGGCTAAGAGCCCTAGTGCCACATCGCACGCCATAGAGGCAGGGGGTATCCGGGAGGATGCGGCCGGCTGTTACGACCGGGGGGGGGGAGGGAGGATGGAGGCATATGTTTGCAGATATGGCCTACGGCCTACTCACGTGGTCCCTCCCGATTCCTCCGGCGTCCCCTCTGCTGACGGATTGGGAAGGGGCCATGCCGCACCGAGGGGCCCGAACGTCCGGCGGGACGTGGCAGCAACTGAAGCCGGACTGGGATCTCAATGGGATCCGCTTCCAGAAAACGAAAGAGAGCTGGGAGGTCCGCCTGAGTCTGCAGGGTGAAGGAGCCGGAGTCTCTCCTGAAGGTCACAGAGAAAGGATATCCCCAGAGGTAAGTAAATCCCTTCTGCTTGGCCATCTCCAAAAGGGGACGCAGCAGGGCCCTGCGATGCAGCGTCGCCCTGGAGAGGTCGGGGAGGATCTTCACCGGGACACCCTCTACCTCCACATCACCATGGTCCCAGGCCCGACGCAGGATCTCCTCCTTCTGGGTATACCGATGGAGCCTGCAGATGACGTCACGCGGCCTACTAGGATCTGTAGGTCTGGGGCCAAGGGCTCTATGCGCCCTGTCTAGCACTATCTCCACCTCCGGTTCTCCCAGGACCGTCCGGAACAGCTTCCGCACCGAGTCTCCGAGGTTCTCCACACCCTCGGCCTCCGGTAGCCAACGTATCCGGAGGTTACTGCGGCGGCTCCTATCTTCAATGTCCTCTAAGTGGAGCTGTAGGTCCACCGCGGTCTCTCGGTGGATGTCCCTGGAACGTTCCAAGGCCGCCACTCTGACCTCCAAGGAGGACACCGAGGTCTCCCCCGCGTTCACTCGTTCCGCGAGTGTGGATACTTCCCCCCCGCACCTCCTGGATGTCCCGCCTGTGTGTCTCCTCCAAACGGAGGATCAGGGACTCGATGTCCGTCCGGGTTGGGAGGGCCTCTATGTCCGCCCGGGTGGGGAGGGCCAACAACAAAGCCCGGATGTCTTGCTCCTGCATCTCGGCGTCTAGCTGCGGATCCACTGACATCCCTGGATCGCAATGCGTCTCCGGTGTTCCCGCCGCGGAATCAGGTAAGATGCTACTGGAGGACGGTGCCTGGGCCTTCCGTGTAGTTCCCCGCGTGGAGCCTCGTGGTGCCGTTGCTCTGGTCCCAGGGGAGTCGTCCTGCAGGAGCTTAAAGTATCTGCGGATTTCGCTCTGGCTCTTCCCGGAAGGGGTCCCCCTTGTAGCTGCTCTGGTGCTATACCTTTTGGTCGAGTTCATACCGGTATATCTCGTTATTTTGCCGGTTTAGGAGGGCCTGGGCCGGGAGCTCCAAGAGAAAACAGCCTCACTCAGCCATGTCCAGGCCACGCCCCCCACTGAAGAGTTTTTTGATCTTCATTAATTAGCCAGGAACTCACTATACAGCATTTTAGGGTGTATTGGCTGTTGCTGGAAAGAAACATCCTCTGGATCAACTGTGGGTATAGAATTGGTTATATGGGATTGTATGATATTTTTTTTATCTTTTTATTTTTTATGGTTGACTGGATGGACTTGTTTCTTTTTTCAACCTGACTAACTATGTAACTATGTTACATAGGTGTGTGTATCTAAAAAAATTTTTTTTCTTATTGGGCTGAATAGAATGGTGAGGGATTAGAATCCCTGTCAGGTTTCTTCTTTTTTTTTAATTTTTTTGCTGTCTATGTCCCTAAAAGGAGAGATTCAAAAGGATTGAAAGTAAGGGACATCCAAAATTTTGAGTTGTCACCGAAACATTAATAGAGGGGAAATCTTTAAATGGGGACACTTGGTTTGGAGACAAAAGAGAGAAATAATCTCACTTCAAAGAGATTTATTCTCATTTCCTATTGTATTTATAAGGGCCAGTTCATACCACATGCAGTCCAGTGCGGTTTTTTTTTTCTGCAGCAACAATGCTCGTAAGGTAGGTTATATGATTTCCAATGGCATAGTTCACACCAGTGCGGTCAGTTCCAGGGCTTTCCAGTTCTGGAAAAAGAGTAGAACATGCTGCATTTTTCCTGCACTGGACTGTACTGGAACGCAGTAAAACGCACCAAAAAGGCTGGAACACATCAAAAATGCACTGGACCTTAGTATAGTGAAAAAAACAGGAAAAGAAAGAAGAACAAAAGCACATGGAAGGCATTTGGAAACACATCAAAAAAGCACCGGAACGCGTCAAAATAAAAACGTGCATGCAAAAACGCATCTGGAACGGATCTGGAGTGTGTTTTCGTGGTGTGAACCAGCCCTAAAACAGGAGATGAAGAGAAATCTCTTGAATAAATACAGAAGGCAAAAATTCCAGCAGGAATTTTAGGGCCCACTCAGACAGGTGATTTAGCCTGGCCTCTGTACAGAGCCGCTGGTAGATTAATATGCTTCCACCTCAGAGCTGCCTGCAAGCAGCCCATAGAAGTGGATGCACATGCAGCACTAGCACAGACGCAATTGCATGTCAAAGTTTGACATGCGGGCAAAAGCAGGTACATGAATCCTAACTCAGAGCCTTTGCATTTGGATCTTTGTACACACATCTGCCAGTGGCTCTGCATGGAGGCCGGGCTTAATCGCCCATCTGGATAAGCCCTTAAAATGTGGTACAATATCCAAAATGAAAAAAAAAAATAGGACCTTTATTTTCAGCCCTGGGACTGAAGTTTTCAAATCTAATTAGCTACCTACTGAAAAAAAAAACACACTTTTTAAAGTATATAGATATTCTTATTATTTTTTCTTAACCACTTCAGCCCTCGACCATTTCGCTGGTCAAAGACCAGGCCACTTTTTGCGATTCGGCACTGCGTCGATTTAACTGACAATTGCACGGTCGTGCAACGTGGCTCCCAAACAAAATTGGCGTCCTTTTTTTCCCACAAATAGAGCTTTATTTTGGTGGTATTTGATCACCTCTGCGGTTTTTATTTTTTGTGCTATAAACAAAAATAGAGCGACAATTTTGAAAAAAATGCAATATATTTTACTTTTTGCTATAATAAATATCCCCAAAAAAATATATAAAAAAACATTTTTTTTCCTCAGTTTAGGCCGATATGTATTCTTCTACATATTTTTGGTAAAAAAACCCGCAATAAGCATTTATTGATTGGTTTGCGCAAAAGTTATAGCGTCTACAAAACAGGGGATAGTTTTATGGCATTTTTATTAATATTTTCTTTTTACTAGTAATGGCGGCGATGAGCGATTTTTATCATGACTGCCACATTATGGCGGACACATCGGACACTTCTGACACCATTTTGGGACCATTGTCATTTTTACAGCGATCAGTGCTATAAAAATGCACTGATTACTGTAAAAATGACACTGGCAGTGAAGGGGTTAAGTGTGACCTAGGGAGTGCTTGTAACTGTTAGGGGGCGTGGCTTGGCGTGACACGTCACTGATCGCTGTTCCCGATGACAGGGAACAGACGATCACTGACAGTGTCACTAGGAAGAATGGGGAGAAGTTTGTTTATACTTACCTCTCCCCGTTCTTCAGCTCTGTGACCCGATCGCGGAACACCGGCAGCGATCAGGTCCACGGGCTCGGTCACGGAGCTCCCGACCGGGTCGCGAGCGTGCCGCCGGCGGCGCGCGTGACCTATGGCTCGCATCTTAAAGGCGACGTACCTGTACGCCCTTATGCCCAGTTGTGCCATTCTGTCGACGTATATCGTCGTGCGGTGGTCGTCAAGTGGTTAAAAACATGACTATTACTTGCTTAAAAAAAATGTTTTGATAATACCATCACTAGCTCATTCATGTCATGAGGACCTTCTCTTGGTTACTCAACAAGCATTAATACACATTTTAAACAATGCATTGAATGCTTTTTATAGAGTTTAAGTCAACAAGCCTTGGAATCTGTTGCTGGCTGGCATGCATGAAGGAGCAGAACAGACATGCTTGTCGATGGAGATTTTCTACCAAATGAATCACAGCTCTTTTCATAAAACATGTTTGTTTCTGTTTACTGCTACACTTAAAAAAAAAAAAGCCCTACAATTAGGCTCATTGCTTTGATATTCCTTATTTCTTTTTGCATTACATGAATATCAAAACAAAAATGATGATGCTTTAAAAACTACAGGCCCATCTGGACTTACATGTTATGTAAATTTAGGGAAGCTGAGTATAGTGCACATCTGGTGTAACGGATGGAATAGGAACACTTGTTTTCAACCCTAGTAGCCTATATTTAGGAGACTACATTAACATTTGCACAAATCTTTTGTGAAAATTCATTCTGCCAAGAAATTTTCAAAAACAGCTTATCATTCACAAAAAAAAGTATCAGACACAAAGTAATGTTAAATTGGCATTATCCTAAAACTAACCATCAGGAGCTTCATGGGCGACATCTAGCTAGATCAGGGATAGGTAGAGCCTTGATTGCACTAGTCATTTTTTTTCGTTCAACCCAGCGGGCTGAGCGAAAAAAAAACTGAAGAGCTCAGCAGGAGCTGCTTTTCTAACTGTCCAACGTTAGTGATCTCCCCTACTGAGCTATTGTGTTATGACCCCCCCTTGCCAGAATACACTAGTCAGGGTGCCGATCAGCAGACCTTTTTCGGTCATTCCCTTTTGGTCAAAGACCTGCTGCAGTACACACAGGCCGAATGACGGACAGTTTCTGATGAACCGGCGGATGCCTCTGGATATTCAGCCCGTGTGTACAGTCCGTAAGTGTTTTTCTTATCTCTCTCCAAAGCACCGTGGCTTTTTCCATCTCTGTTCTCGGTTCTTCTGTTATCAGCATGATTACTTCTGACAAGTTCTCTGACACTGGAGATATAATCAGCTGGAAATTTGTGTCGGGGTGGGTGCTATAAATAGATTAGCATTGAGCTGGTCTATTTACAGCACAGCTCTGTAAGTATTTTCGTTCTTCTGCCTATGTGGAGTGGGGGTGTGTGTCTTTCCTCCAATTGGCTCACACACAGTGTATGCCAAGACTCCCCTCCCCTGCTAGAACAGGAAGAACAAATTCTAACACAATGTGCACTTTCTAAAGAATATAGCAAGCTGAAGACAGCAGATGTACATGTAAAACTTACAAAGGGAGATTTGTTTCATCCCTGTGTATCATCTGAGGCTGTTCATTTTACTGGGTACATATGAGGGTTTACATCCACTTTAACCACTTGAGGACCAGAAAGATTTTCCCGCTAATGACCAGAACACTTTTTACAATTTGACCCCATTTTGTAAAGTAGACATCCCAAGGATATTGCTGAGAGGCATGTTGAGCCCATTGAATATAAAAATTTTTTGTCACAAGTGATTGAAAAAACAAAACACAAAGTTGTCACTCAAATGATATTGCTCACACATGCCATGGGTATATGTGTAATTACACCCCAAAATACATTCTGCTACTTCTCCTGAGTACGGGGATGCCACATGTGTGAGACTTTTTGGGAGCCTAGCCATGTACAGTACCCTGAAAACCAATCGCTGCCTTCAGAATTTCTAAGGGCGTAAATTTGTGATTTCACTCCTCACTACCCATTACAGTTTTGGAGGCCATGAAATGCCAAGATAGCACAAAACACCCCACCCCCCGAATGACCCCATTTTGGAAATTAGACAGCCCAAGCAATTTTTTGAGAGGCATTTTGAGTCCATGGAATATTTAATATTTTGCCACAAGTTTTATGAACATGACAAAAAATTAAATATTTTACGCAAAGTTACGCAAAATAATTTTACGCAAAATTATATATTGCTCAAACATGCCATGGGAATATTTGGAATTACACCCCAAAATACATTCTGCTGTTTCTCCTGAGTACTGGATACGATATGTGTGAGACTTTTTGGGAGTCTAGCCACTAGGGATGAGCTCGGTGTTCGAGTAGAACATACGTTCGACTCGAACATCGGCTGTTCGACGAACATCGAACGATTTGGGCCGTTCGCGCCAAATTCGAGTGACGCGAATGGCCCACAATACACTGCACCCTCACAGTGCAATCCCGGCGCTGTGATTGGCCAAGCATGCACTGTGACCCCGCATGCTTGGCCAATCACAGCGCCGGCAGCTAGGAGAGCCATAATTGGCCACAGGCAGGTTGCCTGTGGCCAATTATAGCTCAGGGGGTTTAGCACACGCCCCACACTATAAAAGGCTGCCAGCGCGGCGGCCTTGTGTAGTGTGTTCCGGCGCAGGGAAAGAGAAGGATAGGCAGGGACAGTGTTGATAATCTTTGTGCTATTCTTGTGTGCAGGGAGTGAGAATGATAGGCAGGGAGAGTGTCAGTGTCATATTCTTTGCTAAACCTTGTGTGCAGGGAGAGAGAAGGATAGGCAGGGGACAGTGTCAGTGTCATATTCTTTGCTAAACCTTGTGTGCAGGGAGAGAGAAGGATAGGCAGGGAGAGTGTCAGTGTCATATTCTTTGCTAAACCTTGTGTGCATGGAGAGAGAAGGATAGGCAGGGGACAGTGTCAGTGTCATATTCTTTGCTAAACCTTGTGTGCAGGGAGAGAGAAGGATAGGCAGGGGACAGTGTCAGTGTCATATTCTTTACTAAACCTTGTGTGCAGGGAGAGAGAAGGATAGGCAGGGAGAGTGTCAGTGTCATAATCTTTGATAAACCTTGTGTGCAGGGAGAGAGAAGGATAGGCAGGGGACAGTGTCAGTGTCATTGTTGCTAAGCCTCCTGCACATTATACACCTGAAGTTAGCCTGTATTGCTGTGTTTTCCTGGTGTGTTACACCAACAGGCATTTGCAGCACTTACAGCGGGCGGAGTGTGCCTCCTGCACATTATACACCTGAAGTTAGCCCGTATTGCTGTGTTTTCCTGGTGTGTTACACCAACAGGCATTTGCAGCACTTACAGCGGGCGGAGTGTGCCTCCTGCACATTATACACCTGAAGTTAGCCCATATTGCTGTGTTTTCCTGGTGTGTTACACCAACAGGCATTTGCAGCACTTACAGCGGGCGGAGTGTGCCTCCTGCACATTATACACCTGAAGTTAGCCTGTATTGCTGTGTTTTCCTGGTGGTACACCAACAGGCATTTGCAGCACTTACAGCGGGCGGAGTGTGCCTCCTGCACATTATACACCTGAAGTTAGCCTGTATTGCTGTGTTTTCCTGGTGTTACACCAACAGGCATTTGCAGCACTTACAGCGGGCGGAGTGTGCCTCCTGCACATTATACACCTAACGTTAGCCCGTATTGCTGTGTTTTTCTGGTGTGTTACACCAACAGGCATTTGCAGCACTTACAGCGGGCGGAGTGTGCCTCCTGATCATATTACACCTGAAGTTAGCCTGTATTGCTGTGTTTTCCTGGTGTGTTACACCAACAGGCATTTGCAGCACTTACAGCAGGCGTAGCGTGATTCCTGCAAAATATACTCATGAAGCTAGGCCTTATTGCTGGTTTTCCCATCTCCCTGCAGGCCATTAGAATGTCTGGAAGGCAAACAAGGAGAGGCAGACAGTCAGGAGCCAATAAAAGAGGGCAAGCAGGCTCTGTGTCTAGAGACAACAGTGCTGGTCGTGGACGTGGTGCATCGCCATCAGCACGTGGCCATGGGACACGCTTGTCCTTCTTTTCGGCAGCTGGACGTGTTGAGCCGCATCATGCCGAAGACTTGGTAGAGTGGATGACCAAGCCCTCCTCATCCTCCTCATCCTCTCTCACCCAGGCTCAGGGTACTGGCAAAGCAGCTGCCAAAGCGTCCTCTTCCCTGGTATCAATGTCATCATCAGTCACTCCTTCCCTAGACCCACCATGTCCTCCTGAGGAGTCCCCTGAACTGTTTGAGCACAGTGTTGGGTACATGCTCCAGGAGGATGCCCAGCGCTTTGAAGGGTCTGATAATGATACCCAGCTAGAGGAAGGCAGTAGCGTGAGAGCAGAGAGAGGGGATGCTCAAGAAGGACACCAATCTGGCAGTCATGTTCCAGCAGCTGCAGCATACTGCCAGATTGGCTCCAGTGATGAGGAGGGAGGGGATGATGAGGTCACTGACTCCACGTGGGTGCCTAATAGGAGAGAGGAGGAGGAGGAGGAGGATGAGGAGGAGGCACATCTCCAAGGAGGCAGGATGCCCTCGGGGGGCCAGCGTAAGGGCAGCACACCGACGGAATGACACCGCAGAGCTCCGCCTGTGCAGGGTGCTGCCTCTGCCCGTTATTCAAAAAGTTCTTTGGTGTGGGCCTTTTTTGAGTCGAGTGCATCAGATCGCACAGCTGCTGTTTGCAACATATGTCTCAAGCGTATATCGCGTGGCCAAAACATCACCCGCTTGGGCACCACATGCTTGACCAGACATATGTTGACCTGCCATGCAGCTCGTTGGCAAGCCTACCTTAAAGACCCACACCTAAGAACAAAGCGGACCTCTCCTTGCACCGCATCAGCTGGGATCTCCAACCCCACTATACCTTCAGTCCTCTCTGAAACCTGCACTGAGAGGAAAGAAGGTGTAGAATTAGGTGTGTCACAGCAAAGTACTTGCGGGCACTAGTGATGAGCCGAACACCCCCGGGTTCGGTTCGCACCAGAACCCGCGAACGGACCGAACGTTCGTACGAACATTAGAACCCTATTAAATACAATGGATGCGAACGTTCGAATTCTAAAGTGCTAATTATAACGACTATTATGCATGTTATTGTCCTAAAAAGGGTTTGGGAACCCGGGTTCTGCACCAGGGGACATGTATCAATGCAAAAAGAAGTTTTAAAAACGGTCGTTTTTCGGGAGCAGTCATTTTAATGATGCATAAAGTGAAAAAAAAAAAAGTCAAATATTCCTTTAAATATCCTACCTGGGGGGTGTCTAAAGTATGCCTGTGAAGTGCCACGTGTTTCCCGTGTTTAGAACTGTCCCTGCACAAAATGACACTTCTAAAGGAAAAAAAAAACATTTAAAACTGCTTGCGGCTTTAATGTAATGTCTGGTCCCGGTAATATGGATGAAAATCTTTAAGAAAAATGGCATAGCTACCCCATGACCCCCCCCTACCCCAGCCCATTACCAGCCCCTTTGGGTCTTGTATGGATATTAAGGGGAACACCGCACACAAAATAAAAAAGGCCCTATATACTCTGAACAGCCGTATACAGGCGGTGCATACAAGACAGGGACTGTAGGTTTGTTCTTATGTAGAATGTGTTTGTAATTTTGAACAGGTACATTGTTTAAGTGTAGCTCCAGCCCAAAAATCTATTTTTAAACTTTTTGGAAAACATAGGTAAGGGTTATCACCCCTGTAACATTTGTTTTGCTGTCTGTGCCCCTGTTCAGAACATTTCACCTCACTTTCCGTCCCAATGACAACTGTTTTTGAAATGTGGTGTTTTTCTTGAAACAAGGATTGGTGATAAAGCATCAGTACAGAGGAGACACCTTTCTCCCATATTAATTCTTACAGGAGAGAATTTTCCTTCCTAGGGGTAGATTTCCTCTCACTTCCTGTTGTCTTCTTGCGTTTGCAAGTAGGAGTCGTTTGTAAGTTGGATGTTTGAAAGTAGGGACCTGCCGTATATACTCTGCAGAAATAGGCCCCTTAGTTGTTGGTGTTGGCACAACACTGTAAGCACTCACAGTTACTCTTGGTTGGTGCTGGAACGCCCTGCTGTCAACTATTATATCAGGAATTGTAATTACATATAATTGTTGAACAGTGGTAGTAAAAATTGGGCCTTTGATGGTGGTGCTGGTGCCACAACACTGTAAGCCCTGACAGTTACTCTTGGTGGGTGCAGCAATGGGCCCTGCTGTGAATTATTAGATCAAGAATTGTAATTGCATGCCCCTGTTGAACAGGGGCTGAAAAATTGGGCCTTTCGTGGTGGTGGTGGTGTTGCCACAACACTGTAAGCCCTCAGAGTTACTCTTGGTGGGTGCAGGAATGGGCCCTGCTGTGAATTATTAGATCAAGAATTGTAATTACATGCCCCTTTTGAACAGGGGCTGAAAAATTGGGCCTTTCGTGGTGGTGGTGGTGGTGGCGTTGCCACAACACTGTAAGCCCTCAGAGTTACTCTTGGTGGGTGCAGCAATGAGCCCTGCTGTGAATTATTAGATCAAGAATTGTAATTACATGCCCCTGTTGAACAGGGGCTGAAAAATTGGGCCTTAGGCACTGGTGGCACAACACTGCAACCCCTCACAGATACTGTACTTGGAGCACAGCAATGAGCCCTGTTGCAAAGTATTGCTTCAAAAATTGTAATGACACGCCCCTGTTAAACAGGGGCTGAAAAATTGGGCCTTAGGCACTGGTGGCACAACACTCCAACCCCTCACAGATACTGTACTTGGAGCACAGCAATGAGCCCTGTTGCAAAGTATTGCTTCAAAAATTGTAATGACACGCCCCTGTTAAACAGGGGCTGAAAAATTGGGCCTTAGGCACTGGTGGCACAACACTCCAACCCCTCACAGATACTGTACTTGGAGCACAGCAATGAGCCCTGTTGCAAAGTATTGCTTCAAAAATTGTAATTACACGCCCCTGTTAAACAGGGGCTGAAAAATTGGGCCTTAGCCACTGGTGGCGGCACCCATAAACAAAAATGATCTTCCAAGCTATCATCATCAATCGTATCATTGAGGACTCGGAGGAGGAGGATAGCCAGTCAACATAACAGCACAGGCACTCAGCATCAGCATCAGTCTTGAAGGGATGTGACATGATAAAATCAATTAGTCTGTTATATCAGCATCAGGTGTGTGGTAGCTGGTGGTGATCCAAGACTGGTTCATCTTGATGAAAGTCAGTCGATCAACCGAGTCGGTGGACAGGCGCACCCTGTGATCCGTGACAAATCCTCCAGCAGCACTGAATGTGCGTTCCGAAAGAACGCTGGATGCAGGACAGGCCAGTAGCTCAATTGCATACTGTGCAAGCTCTGGCCAGTGATCCATCCTCAAGACCCAGTAAGCCAGAGGATTTTCGGTGGGGAAGGTGTCCAAGTCTGACCTTGCCCCTAGATATTCCTGCACCATGTTTATCAGACGCTGGCGATGGTTGCTGGAACCGATCATACTTTGGGGCTGCGGACTAAAGAATTGTCTGAACGCATCGGTCAGACGGCCACCTTCCCCACCGCTCCTTCTTTGACTGGCCGAAGCCTCAGCAACTCGTTGTCCAGGACCAGGAGTTTGTAACCTCCCAGTCTCTGGGAACGCGTTGCACAGACCTTTCTGCAAGGCCTCCCGGAGTTGTCTCATCCTCTGCTCCCTCTGCGACGGTAACATAAGATCCGCAACCTTACCCTTGTACCGTGGATCAAGGAGAGTGGCCAGCCAGTAATGGTCCCTCTCCTTGATCCGAAGAATACGAGGATCCTTCCGCAGACTTTGCAGGATCAGGGAGGCCATGCAGCGTAGGTTAGCTGAGGCATTCGGTCCGGAGTCCTCTGGGTCACTAAGGACGACATGATCCGCAGCCACCTCCTCCCAGCCACGTACAAGTCCACTGGTTTCTTGGGACTGTAAATCATCCCTAAAAGACTGCTGCTGATGATGCTGAGTGCCAGCCTCCACCTCCATGCTGACACAATCCTCCTCCTCCTCCTCCTCTTCCTGTGCGATGGGTGGGACAGAAGGAACACTGTCTGGGTAAAGGGGGCCTTGAGAGGCAAGGAAGTCCTCCTCTTCCTGCCTCTGTTCTGCCTCAAGTGCCCTGTCCATTATTCCACGCAGCGTGTGCTCCAACAGGTGGACAAGAGGTACAGTGTCACTGATGCATGCACTGTCACTGCTCACCATCCTCGTGGCCTCCTCAAATGGTGCCAGGACAGTGCATGCATCCCTGATCATGCCCCACTGGCGTGGAGAAAAAAAACCAAGCTCCCCTGACCCTGTCCTGGTGCCGTAGTCGCACAGGTACTCATTGATGGCCCTCTGCTGCGTGTGCAGCCGCTGCAGCATGGCCAACGTTGAGTTCCACCTGGTGGGCATGTCACATATAAGGCGGTTCTTGGGCAGGTTCAACTCCTTTTGCAGCTCAGCCAGGCGAGCACTGGCATTATAAGATCTGCGGAAATGCACACAGACTTTCCTGGCCTGCCTCAGGACATCCTGTAAGCCCGGGTACCTGCCCAAGAACCGCTGCACCACCAGGTTAAGGACGTGAGCCACACAGGGCACATGGGTCAGTTGTCCCTGTCGGAGGGCGGAGAGGAGGTTGGTGCCATTGTCGCAAACCACCATTCCTGGCTTAAGCTGGCGTGGCGTCAACCACCTCTCGGCCTGGCCCTGCAGAGCAGACAGGACCTCTGCCCCAGTGTGGCTTCTGTCCCCCAAACACACCAGCGCAAGCACGGCATGGCATCTTTTTGCCTGCGTACTTGCGTAGCCCCTTGAACGGCTACGGAGCACCGCTGGTTCAGAGGACAAAGCACAGGAAGAGGCCATGGAGGAAGAAGAAGAGGAGGGGGTGGAGGAGAGAGGTGTGTCACAACCAGTAGTAGCATTTTGGAGGTGTGGCGGTGGAACAACCTCCAACACTACTGCACCTTGTCCTGCATCCTTCCCAGCTGCCAAAAGAGTGACCCAATGGGCCGTGAAAGAAAGGTAACGTCCCTGTCCATGCCTGCTGGACCATGAGTCAGCGGTAATATGCACCTTACCGCTGACCGCCCTGTCCAGCGAGGCCAAGACATTGCCTTCCACATGCCGGTAGAGAGCCGGAATAGCCTTCCGTGAGAAAAAGTGGCGTTTGGGAACCTGCCACTGAGGAACCGCACATTGCACAAACTCACGGAAGGGGGCCGAGTCTACCAACTGAAAAGGCAGCAGTTGAAGCGCTAGCAATTTAGCCAAGCTAGCATTCAACCGCTGGGCATGTGGATGGCTGGGAGTGAACTTCTTTCGACGGTCCAGCAGCTGGGGCAGGGAAATTTGCCTGCTAGAATCGGACGTCGGTGTACTGCTAGCAGAGTGGCCGCAAGTACTTGGCTGTGACACACCTAATTCTACACCTTCATTCCTCTCAGTGCATGTTTCAGAGAGGACTGAAGTTATAGTGGGGTTGGAGATCCCAGCTGATGCGGTGCAAGGAGAGGTCCGCTTTGTTCTTTGGTGTGGGTCTTTGAGGTAGGCTTGCCAACGAGCTGCATGGCAGGTCAACATATGTCTGGTCAGGCATGTGGTACCCAAGCGGCTGATGTTTTGGCCACGCGATATACGCTTGAGACATATGTTGCAAACAGCAGCTGTGCGATCTGATGCACTAGCCTCAAAAAAGGCCCACACCAAAGAACTTTTTGAATGACGGGCAGAGGCAGCGCCCTGCACAGGCGGAGCTCTGCGGTGTGATTCCGTCGGTGTACTGCCCTTACGCTGGCCACCAAAGGGCATCCTGCCTCGTTGGAGATGTGCCTCCTCCTCATCCTCCTCCTCCTCCTCTCTCCTATTAGGCACCCACGTGGAGTCAGTGACCTCATCATCCCCTCCCTCCTCATCACTGGAGCCAATCTGGCAGTATTCTGCAGCTGCTGGAACATGACTGCCAGATTGGTGTCCTTCTTGAGCATCCCCTCTGTCTGCTCTCACGCTACTGCCTTCCTGTAGCTGGGTTTCATCATCAGACCCTTCGAAACGCTGGGCATCCTCCTGGAGCATGTACCCAACACTGTGCTCAAACAGTTCGGGGGACTCCTCAGGAGGAGGACATGGTGGGTCTAGGGAAGGAGTGACTGATGATGAGTCTGACATTGATACCAGGGAAGAGGACGCTTTGGCAGCTGCTTTGCCAGTACCCTGAGCCTGGGTGAGAGAGGATGAGGAGGAGGAGGAGGGCTTGGTCATCCACTCTACCAAGTCTTCGGCATGATGTGGCTCAACATGTCCAGCTGCCGAAAAGAAGGACAAGCGTGTCCCATGGCCATGTGCTGATGACAATGCACCGCGTCCACGACCAGCACTGTTGCCCCCAGACACAGAGCCTGCTTGCCCTCTTTTATTGCCTCCTGACTGTCTGCCTCTCCTTGTTTGCCTTCCAGACATTCTAATGGATGGCCTGCAGGGAGATGGGAAAAAAGCAATAAGGGCTACCTTCAGGTGTCCTTCTCTGTCCCTTTACTTAAGGATTTCTAAATATGGTTGAGGATGATTGCTTTCGCACAGAATAGCACAATGACAATTTCCCTGACTGTCCAAAAAACAAGGATTTCAAAGATGGTTGATGAGGAATGCTTTAGCACAGTATAGCACAAGGAGAATTTCCCTCACTGTCCTTCCCTGTCCCTACAAACAAGGATTAGCACAGTAAAACACACTGACACTCTCCCTACCTATAGTTTTCTGTCCCTATAAAAAATGTTTTTTTAAAGATGGTTGATGATCAATGCTTTAGCACACTATAGCACAAGGAGAATTTCCCTCACTGTCCTTCCCTGTCCCTACAAACAAGGATTAGCACAGTAAAACACACTGACACTCTCCCTACCTATAGTTTTCTGTCCCTATAAAAAATGTTTTTTTAAAGATGGTTGATGATCAATGCTTTAACACAGTATAGCACAAGGAGAATTGCCCTCACTGTCCTTCCCTGTCCCTACAAACAAGGATTAGCACAGTAAAACACACTGACACTCTCCCTACCTATAGTTTTCTGTCCCTATAAAAAATGTTTTTTTAAAGATGGTTGATGATCAATGCTTTAGCACACTATAGCACAAGGAGAATTTCCCTCACTGTCCTTCCCTGTCCCTACAAACAAGGATTAGCACAGTAAAACACACTGACACTCTCCCTACCTATAGTTTTCTGTCCCTATAAAAAATGTTTTTTTAAAGATGGTTGATGATCAATGCTTTAGCACACTATAGCACAAGGAGAATTTCCCTCACTGTCCTTCCCTGTCCCTACAAACAAGGATTAGCACAGTAAAACACACTGACACTCTCCCTACCTATAGTTTTCTGTCCCTATAAAAAATGTTTTTTTAAAGATGGTTGATGATCAATGCTTTAACACAGTATAGCACAAGGAGAATTGCCCTCACTGTCCTTCCCTGTCCCTACAAACAAGGATTAGCACAGTAAAACACACTGACACTCTCCCTACCTATAGTTTTCTGTCCCTATAAAAAATGTTTTTTTAAAGATGGTTGATGATCAATGCTTTAGCACATGTGACAGCAGGAAGGTAAAGTCACCTGGTTGCATCCAGGGGGGTAGATATATTTCGCCCAGATTCAGGCTTTACGCCGACTTATACAACTAGGTGGAGAGTTGTATAAGGCTAGTGGGCTCATGGATGACTCATACCTCTAGGGAGAGGGCTGGGCGTCGTGCAGACAGGGAGTTGATGAGACCAGCTGAAGCTTGTCAGCTCATTTAGGCCTCTATAAGAACTCCCAGCTTCATTAGATGTTAGCTCATGCCTGGAACCAGACCTGTGTGGACTGTCTAGGTAGAGTGAACCCCTGTGCGGTGAGACAAAGCCTGTGTGGCTATTTGCTTGGACATTTAAAACCAGGGACTTAGGGACTAGGACAGCACTAGGCTGATCCCAGTTGTTAGTTAGGAAACCTGTATGTTTAGTCAGAGGTCAACTTGACCAGGATTTATTTTGGTTATGTTTCTTTTGCTTTGCTGTGTTTTGTCACTGTAAATAGAAAATAAACCGCACCTTTTTGATTTTGAAAACCACAACCTCCGTTTGCTGGGCCTGTTTTGTGTGGGGAGCCCATCCCGGGGGTCACACACACCCGCTGCCGAGCTAACCCCCTCACAGTTGGTGGAGAACCAGTGGCAGTTTTTTTTTAAGCCAGCATGGAGGAGATACTGAAACAGCTGGCTCTAGCAAATGCCAATCAACAGCAGACAAATGCAGGTTTGCAAAGGAGCCTTGCAGCCCAGCAGCAAGCTCATCAACAGAGCCTTGCAGCCCAGCAGCAAGCTCACCAACAGAGTCTGGAAGCTCAGCAACAAGCCCAGCAGCAATCTGAGGCCCGCTTCATAGACCTGTTACAGAAGCAAGAGCAGAGACTACAACAAATGGAAGCAGTAATGCAGCAACGTCCGCAGACCAGTGAGGAAAGCCGTCCCACTAATACCGCGTCCTTTGGGGTGAGTCGTTTATTGACAAAAATGACTGGAGAGGATGATCCAGAGGTATTTTTGACCACATTTGAAAGGACCGCTGAAAGAGAAAAGTGGCCTGAGGAGCAGTGGGCTGGACTGGTGGCTCCTCTGTTAACTGGTGAATCGCAGAAAGCTTACTATGACCTAGAGCCTAACCAAGCAAAAGACTATGTGATGCTAAAAGCTGAAATTTTGGCAAGGCTGGGTGTCACCCAGGCTGTCCGGGCTCAGCGTGTGCATAACTGGACTTTCCAGCTTGGAAAACCCCCCAGGTCTCAAATGTATGATCTCATTCACCTGAGCAGAAAGTGGCTACAGCCAGAGACTTTGTCCGCACCAAAGATTGTGGAACGTGTTGTAATGGATCAGTTTTTGAGAGCCCTTCCTACTGCCATCCAAAAGTGGGTAAGCCATGGAGACCCAGAGACGGCCGATGGTCTTGTGGATCGTGTGGAGAAATACTTGGCTACAGAGAACCTGACGGCCTCTTCCAGAGACACTCGGACTTTCCACCCTAAGACCAGACCATCCCCAGGGGCGGATAAGAGGATTCCAAGGGGTGAGGGTGGAGAGAGTGAGAGGGTGGGAGCTCTACCCCAAGTTTGGCGAGAACAGCCTGGGAAATCAGCGGCTCAAGAGGCGGCAAGAAGGATCGTTTGCTACCGCTGCCGGCAAGCGGGACATATTGCAGCCAATTGCCCGGTTGTGGAGGAACCCATGCAGTGTGACTTTCTGACGGGCAGACGTCAGTCGCTGTGTGCGACAGTCGCATGCACTGCCATTCGAGGAACTGAGAAACATTTATGCAAAATGTGTGTTAATGGTAGAAATGTTGTGGTATTGCTGGATTCAGGTAGCCTTGTGACCCTGATAAAGGCTGAGTTAGTTAAAACAGAGGTCTCTGGGAATAGCAAGGTAGCTGTTATTTGTGTGCATGGGGACACCCGAGAGTATCCAGTGACTACAGTGTGTTTCGAGACCCCCAAAGGTACCCTCTCTCATCCAGTGGGCTTAGTATCTCAGTTACCGCATGACGCCATTGTGGGAAGGGATTTTCCGAAGTTCTGGGAACTGTGGGATGATCCTGAGCCCCTCACTGGTGCCCCTATGTACCAGGAATGTGATAGCCAGAACTCCCCTGAGAGTGGTGAGGACTCTCCGGAATTTCCCTTATCAGTATTGGCAGGGGAGACTCAAGAAACTGGAGAGGAGCCCACCTCCTCAGACGAAAACCTACCGTCTGTGGAGTTTTCTGATCTTGAGGTTCACAGGGAAAACTTTGCCACAGAACAGTTGAAAGACCCCGCCCTAATAAAGGCACGGGAAAACGTAGTGAAAATAGATGGCGAGTTAGTGAACCCAGATAATACCTGCACTTACCCATACTTCAGCGTAGAGAAGGACCTACTGTATCGGGTGGCAAAAAGGGCAGAAGAAACCGTTGAGCAGCTTGTGGTGCCCAAACCTTACAGGAAGTTGGTGTTGGAGTTGGCCCATGGGCACATTCTTGGAGGTCATCTGGGGACAGAGAAAACCCGAGAGAGGGTATTACAGAGATTCTATTGGCCGGGGGTGATGAAGGACGTAGAAAATTATTGTTCCTCCTGCCCTGTGTGTCAGAGGTTGGCCCCGATGCCACATTTCCGTAGCCCGCTGGTCCCTCTACCCATCATTGAGGTCCCGTTTGAGAGGATCGCCATGGATTTGGTAGGTCCTATAATCAAGTCCGCTAGGGGGCACCAGTACATATTAGTTATAATGGACTATGCCACCCGTTATCCAGAAGCGATCCCTCTCCGAAATACCTCGGCCAAAACCATAGCCAAAGAGCTATCTCTTGTTTTTAGCCGGGTGGGTATTTGTAAAGAACTGCTTACGGACCAAGGTACACCCTTTATGTCCCGGGTTATGAAAGAGCTGTGTAAATTGTTCAAAGTGACGCAATTGCGTACGTCTGTGTATCACCCCCAAACCGATGGGCTGGTTGAAAGATTCAACAAAACCCTAAAACAAATGTTGAAGAAAGTGGTGGATAGAGATGGAAAGGATTGGGACTGTTTACTTCCTTATTTGATGTTTGCTATTAGGGAGGTGCCCCAATCCTCTACGGGATTCTCCCCCTTTGAGTTACTGTATGGGAGACACCCAAGAGGGCTGTTGGATATTGCCAAGGAAACTTGGGAAAGTGAGAGTTCTCCCCACAGGAGTGTGATTGAGCATGTCGCCCTGATGCAAGATCGAATTGCACAGGTAATGCCCATCGTGAAGGAACATTTGGCCCAAGCGCAGTTGGCACAGCAGAGAGTGTACAACCGTGGAGCCAAGACCCGTACCTTTTCCCCGGGGGATAGGATATTGGTACTTGTCCCTACGGTTGAAAGTAAATTCCTTGCCAAATGGCAAGGCCCCTACGAGATAATGGAAAAAGTGAGCGAAGTGAATTACAAGGTCAGACAACCAGGAAGGCGAAAGCCCGAACAGATCTATCACGTTAATCTGTTGAAAGCCTGGAGGGATAGAGAGTCCCTAGTCGCAGACACTTGGTCACCAGCTCAAACTGGTTGCGTGATTCCTGAGGTTGGAATAGCAGCCACCTTGTCACAACCCCAACAACAGGAGGTTAAGGAGTTTGTGCTTCGCAACAAGGAGGTATTCTCTGAGCTGCCGGGACAAACATCTGGGGTAGAGCATGACATCATTACCCCGCCCGGTGAAAGGGTGAAGTTAAAACCCTATCGGATCCCAGAGGCTCGACGGGAGGCAATACGGGAGGAAGTACAGAAAATGCTGAACTTAGGGGTGATAGAGGAGTCCCAAAGTGATTGGTCTAGTCCCATCGTGTTGGTGCCTAAACCGGATGGGAGCTGGCGATTTTGTAACGATTTTCGTCAGTTGAACAAAGTTACAAAATTTGACACCTACCCCATGCCACGTATAGATGAGTTGATCGACCGGCTGGGAACAGCCCGATACATGACGACTCTTGACCTCACAAAAGGGTATTGGCAAATCCCCCTGGCCAAGTCGGCCAAAGAGAAAACCGCATTTGTAACCCCAGACGGGGCGTTCCAATATAAAAGAATGCCGTTCGGGTTACAGAATGCGCCGGCCACATTCCAGCGGAAAATGGACCAGATGCTGAGGCCCCATCGGAAGTATGCTGCGGCTTACCTGGATGACGTAATTGTCCATAGCACAGATTGGGCCTCACATCTGCCAAAAGTGCAAGCAGTCCTGGACTCTGTTCGGGAAGCGGGGTTTACGGCTAACCCCAAGAAGTGTACCATTGGGCAGGAGGAGGCCAAATATCTTGGGTACACCATTGGGAGGGGAGTAATAAAACCCCAACTCAACAAAGTCGAGGCCATCCAGAGTTGGCCACGTCCCAACAGCAAGAAGCAGGTACGAGCCTTTCTGGGAATCGCTGGGTATTATCGGCGATTCATTCCTCACTTTGCTTCTAAGGCTGTGCCCCTAACCAACCTGACGAAGGGGAAAGGGTCGGTCATGATTAAATGGACCCCCGAGGCTGAGGCAGCATTCCAATTCTTGAAACAAGCCTTATGTAGCCAGCCAGTGTTGTACTCACCCGACTTCTCTAAAGACTTTGTCGTACAAAGTGATGCGTCAGATGTGGGGTTAGGAGCAGTATTGTCCCAGGTCTGGAACGGGGAAGAGCACCCAGTCATTTACCTCAGCAGGAAGTTGAAGTCCCATGAGGTAAATTACGCCACCGTTGAAAAGGAGTGTTTAGCGGTGAAGTGGGCTCTAGATTCCCTTCGGTACTACCTGCTAGGTAGGCACTTTGACATGGTTACGGATCACGCTCCGTTAAAGTGGATGGCTCAAAACAAGGAAACAAATAGAAGAGTGAATAGGTGGTTCCTGGCCCTCCAGGAATTCAACTTCACAGTAAAGCATCGCCCTGGCGTTCAAATGGGGAATGTGGATGCTTTGTCTCGAGTACATGAATGCCTGATTGCTGGTGTTCCAACCCCGAGGTTAAAACAAGAGGGGGGGGTATGTGACAGCAGGAAGGTAAAGTCACCTGGTTGCATCCAGGGGGGTAGATATATTTCGCCCAGATTCAGGCTTTACGCCGACTTATACAACTAGGTGGAGAGTTGTATAAGGCTAGTGGGCTCATGGATGACTCATACCTCTAGGGAGAGGGCTGGGCGTCGTGCAGACAGGGAGTTGATGAGACCAGCTGAAGCTTGTCAACTCATTTAGGCCTCTATAAGAACTCCCAGCTTCATTAGATGTTAGCTCATGCCTGGAACCAGACCTGTGTGGACTGTCTAGGGAGAGTGAACCCCTGTGCGGTGAGACAAAGCCTGTGTGGCTATTTGATTGGACATTTAAAACCAGGGACTTAGGGACTAGGACAGCACTAGGCTGATCCCAGTTGTTAGTTAGGAAACCTGTATGTTTAGTCAGAGGTCAACTTGACCAGGATTTATTTTGGTTATGTTTCTTTTGCTTTGCTGTGTTTTGTCACTGTAAATAGAAAATAAACCGCACCTTTTTGATTTTGAAAACCACAACCTCCGTTTGCTGGGCCTGTTTTGTGTGGGGAGCCCATCCCGGGGGTCACACACACCCGCTGCCGAGCTAACCCCCTCACACACAGTATAGCACAAGGAGAATTTCCCTCACTGTCCTTCCCTGTCCCTACAAACAAGGATTAGCACAGTAAAACACACTGACACTCTCCCTACCTATAGTTTTCTGTCCCTATAAAAAATGTTTTTTTAAAGATGGTTGATGATCAATGCTTTAGCACACTATAGCACAAGGAGAATTTCCCTCACTGTCCTTCCCTGTCCCTACAAACAAGGATTAGCACAGTAAAACACACTGACACTCTCCCTACCTATAGTTTTCTGTCCCTATAAAAAATGTTTTTTTAAAGATGGTTGATGATCAATGCTTTAGCACAGTATAGCACAAGGAGAATTTCCCTCACTGTCCTTCCCTGTCCCTACAAACAAGGATTAGCACAGTAAAACACACTGACACTCTCCCTACCTATAGTTTTCTGTCCCTATAAAAAATGTTTTTTTAAAGATGGTTGATGATCAATGCTTTAGCACAGTATAGCACAAGGAGAATTTCCCTCACTGTCCTTCCCTGTCCCTACAAGCAAGGATTAGCACAGTAAAACACACTGACACTCTCCCTACCTATAGTTTTCTGTCCCTATAAAAAATGTTTTTTTAAAGATGGTTGATGATCAATGCTTTAGCACAGTATAGCACAAGGAGAATTTCCCTCACTGTCCTTCCCTGTCCCTACAAACAAGGATTAGCACAGTAAAACACACTGACACTCTCCCTACCTATAGTTTTCTGTCCCTATAAAAAATGTTTTTTTAAAGATGGTTGATGATCAATGCTTTAGCACACTATAGCACAAGGAGAATTTCCCTCACTGTCCTTCCCTGTCCCTACAAACAAGGATTAGCACAGTAAAACACACTGACACTCTCCCTACCTATAGTTTTCTGTCCCTATAAAAAATGTTTTTTTAAAGATGGTTGATGATCAATGCTTTAGCACAGTATAGCACAAGGAGAATTTCCCTCACTGTCCTTCCCTGTCCCTACAAACAAGGATTAGCACAGTAAAACACACTGACACTCTCCCTACCTATAGTTTTCTGTCCCTATAAAAAATGTTTTTTTAAAGATGGTTGATGATCAATGCTTTAGCACACTATAGCACAAGGAGAATTTCCCTCACTGTCCTTCCCTGTCCCTACAAACAAGGATTAGCACAGTAAAACACACTGACACTCTCCCTACCTATAGTTTTCTGTCCCTATAAAAAATGTTTTTTTAAAGATGGTTGATGATCAATGCTTTAGCACACTATAGCACAAGGAGAATTTCCCTCACTGTCCTTCCCTGTCCCTACAAACAAGGATTAGCACAGTAAAACACACTGACACTCTCCCTACCTATAGTTTTCTGTCCCTATAAAAAATGTTTTTTTAAAGATGGTTGATGATCAATGCTTTAGCACACTATAGCACAAGGAGAATTTCCCTCACTGTCCTTCCCTGTCCCTACAAACAAGGATTAGCACAGTAAAACACACTGACACTCTCCCTACCTATAGTTTTCTGTCCCTATAAAAAATGTTTTTTTAAAGATGGTTGATGATCAATGCTTTAGCACAGTATAGCACAAGGAGAATTTCCCTCACTGTCCTTCCCTGTCCCTACAAACAAGGATTAGCACAGTAAAACACACTGACACTCTCCCTACCTATAGTTTTCTGTCCCTATAAAAAATGTTTTTTTAAAGATGGTTGATGATCAATGCTTTAGCACAGTATAGCACAAGGAGAATTTCCCTCACTGTCCTTCCCTGTCCCTACAAACAAGGATTAGCACAGTAAAACACACTGACACTCTCCCTACCTATAGTTTTCTGTCCCTATAAAAAATGTTTTTTTAAAGATGGTTGATGATCAATGCTTTAGCACAGTATAGCACAAGGAGAATTTCCCTCACTGTCCTTCCCTGTCCCTACAAACAAGGATTAGCACAGTAAAACACACTGACACTCTCCCTACCTATAGTTTTCTGTCCCTATAAAAAATGTTTTTTTAAAGATGGTTGATGATCAATGCTTTAGCACACTATAGCACAAGGAGAATTTCCCTCACTGTCCTTCCCTGTCCCTACAAACAAGGATTAGCACAGTAAAACACACTGACACTCTCCCTACCTATAGTTTTCTGTCCCTATAAAAAATGTTTTTTTAAAGATGGTTGATGATCAATGCTTTAGCACAGTATAGCACAAGGAGAATTTCCCTCACTGTCCTTCCCTGTCCCTACAAACAAGGATTAGCACAGTAAAACACACTGACACTCTCCCTACCTATAGTTTTCTGTCCCTATAAAAAATGTTTTTTTAAAGATGGTTGATGATCAATGCTTTAGCACACTATAGCACAAGGAGAATTTCCCTCACTGTCCTTCCCTGTCCCTACAAACAAGGATTAGCACAGTAAAACACACTGACACTCTCCCTACCTATAGTTTTCTGTCCCTATAAAAAATGTTTTTTTAAAGATGGTTGATGATCAATGCTTTAGCACACTATAGCACAAGGAGAATTTCCCTCACTGTCCTTCCCTGTCCCTACAAACAAGGATTAGCACAGTAAAACACACTGACACTCTCCCTACCTATAGTTTTCTGTCCCTATAAAAAATGTTTTTTTAAAGATGGTTGATGATCAATGCTTTAGCACACTATAGCACAAGGAGAATTTCCCTCACTGTCCTTCCCTGTCCCTACAAACAAGGATTAACACAGTAAAACACACTGACACTCTCCCTACCTATAGTTTTCTCTCCCTATAAAAAATTTTTTTTTAAAGATGGTTGATGATCAATGCTTTAGCACACTATAGCACAAGGAGAATTTCCCTCACTGTCCTTCCCTGTCCCTACAAACAAGGATTAGCACAGTAAAACACACTGACACTCTCCCTACCTATAGTTTTCTGTCCCTATAAAAAATGTTTTTTTAAAGATGGTTGATGATCAATGCTTTAGCACAGTATAGCACAAGGAGAATTTCCCTCACTGTCCTTCCCTGTCCCTACAAACAAGGATTAGCACAGTAAAACACACTGACACTCTCCCTACCTATAGTTTTCTGTCCCTATAAAAAATGTTTTTTTAAAGATGGTTGATGATCAATGCTTTAGCACACTATAGCACAAGGAGAATTTCCCTCACTGTCCTTCCCTGTCCCTACAAACAAGGATTAGCACAGTAAATCACACTGACACTCTCCCTACCTATAGTTTTCTGTCCCTATAAAAAATGTTTTTTTAAAGATGGTTGATGATCAATGCTTTAGCACACTATAGCACAAGGAGAATTTCCCTCACTGTCCTTCCCTGTCCCTACAAACAAGGATTAGCACAGTAAAACACACTGACACTCTCCCTACCTATAGTTTTTTGTCCCTATAATTTTTTTTGTTTAAAGATGGTTGATGATCAATGCTTTAGCACACTATAGCACAAGGAGAATTTCCCTCACTGTCCTTCCCTGTCCCTACAAACAAGGATTAGCACAGTAAAACACACTGACACTCTCCCTACCTATAGTTTTCTGTCCCTATAAAAAATGTTTTTTTAAAGATGGTTGATGATCAATGCTTTAGCACAGTATAGCACAAGGAGAATTTCCCTCACTGTCCTTCCCTGTCCCTACAAACAAGGATTAGCACAGTAAAACACACTGACACTCTCCCTACCTATAGTTTTCTGTCCCTATAAAAAATGTTTTTTTAAAGATGGTTGATGATCAATGCTTTAGCACACTATAGCACAAGGAGAATTTCCCTCACTGTCCTTCCCTGTCCCTACAAACAAGGATTAGCACAGTAAAACACACTGACACTCTCCCTACCTATAGTTTTCTGTCCCTATAAAAAATGTTTTTTTAAAGATGGTTGATGATCAATGCTTTAGCACACTATAGCACAAGGAGAATTTCCCTCACTGTCCTTCCCTGTCCCTACAAACAAGGATTAGCACAGTAAAACACACTGACACTCTCCCTACCTGTAGTTTTCTGTCCCTATAAAATTTTTTTTTTTAAAGATGGTTGATGATCAATGCTTTAGCACAGTATAGCACAAGGAGAATTTCCCTCACTGTCCTTCCCTGTCCCTACAAACAAGGATTAGCACAGTAAAACACACTGACACTCTCCCTACCTATAGTTTTCTGTCACTATAATTTTTTTTTTTTAAAGATGGTTGATGATCAATGCTTTAGCACACTATAGCACAAGGAGAATTTCCCTCACTGTCCTTCCCTGTCCCTACAAACAAGGATTAGCACAGTAAAACACACTGACACTCTCCCTACCTATAGTTTTCTGTCCCTATAAAAAATGTTTTTTTAAAGATGGTTGATGATCAATGCTTTAGCACAGTATAGCACAAGGAGAATTTCCCTCACTGTCCTTCCCTGTCCCTACAAACAAGGATTAGCACAGTAAAACACACTGACACTCTCCCTACCTATCCTTCTCTTTCCCTAAACTAAAGGAATCCAGGTTAAGCAAGAAAAAAAATGTCACTGTCCCTGCCTATGCTTCTCTTTCCATGCTCCGGAACACACTACACTAGGCCGCCGTGCTGGCGGCCTTTTATAGTGTGGGGCGTGTACTAATCACCCTCAGCAATAATTGGCCACAGGCATCCTGCCTGTGGCCAATCATTGCTCTCCTCGCTGCCGGCGCTGTGATTGGCCAAGCATGCGGGGTCACAGTGCATGCTTGGCCAATCACAGCGCCTGGATGACACTGCGATGGCGTAGTGCATTGTGGGCCGTTCGCGTCACTCGAATTAGGCGCGAACGGCCCAAATCGTTCGATCTTCGTCGAACGATCGAACAGCCGATGTTCGAGTCGAACGTATGTTCGACTCGAACACCGAGCTCATCCCTAGCGGGCACTCTGCTAGCAGTACACTGACGTCCGAATCTAGCAGGCAAATTTCCCTGCCCCAGCTGCTGGACCGTCAAAAGTAGTTCACTCCCAGCCATCCACATGCCCAGCGGTTGAATGCTAGCTTGGCTAAATTGCTAGCGCTTCAACTGCTGCCTTTTCAGTTGGTAGACTCGGCCCCCTTCCGTGAGTTTGTGCAATGTGCGGTTCCTCAGTGGCAGGTTCCCAAACGCCACTTTTTCTCACGGAAGGCTATTCCGGCTCTCTACCGGCATGTGGAAGGCAATGTCTTGGCCTCGCTGGACAGGGCGGTCAGCGGTAAGGTGCATATTACCGCTGACTCATGGTCCAGCAGGCATGGACAGGGATGTTACCTTTCTTTCACGGCCCATTGGGTCACTCTTTTGGCATCTGGGAAGGATGCAGGACAAGGTGCAGTAGTGTTGGAGGTTGTTCTGCTGCCACGCCTCCAAAATGCTACTACTGGTTGTGAAACACCTCTCTCCTCCACTCCCTCCTCTTCTTCTTCCTCCATGGCCTCTTCCTGTGCTTTTTCCTCGGAACCAGCGGTGCTCCGTAGGCGTTCTAGGGGCTACGCAAGTACGCAGGCAAAAAGATGCCATGCCGTGCTTGCGCTGGTGTGTTTGGGGGACAGGAGCCACACTGGGGCAGAGGTTCTGTCTGCTCTGCAGGGGCAGGCCGAGAGGTGGTTGACGCCACGCCAGCTTAAGCCAGGAATGGTGGTTTGCGACAATGGCACCAACCTCCTCTCCGCCCTCCGACAGGGACAACTGACCCATGTGCCCTGTGTGGCTCACGTCCTTAACCTGGTGGTGCAGCGGTTCTTGGGCAGGTACCCGGTCCTGAGGCAGGCCAGGAAAGTCTGTGTGCATTTCCGCAGATCTTATAATGCCAGTGCTCGCCTGGCTGAACTGCAAAAGGAGTTAAACCTTCCTAAGAAACGCCTTATATTTGACATGCCCACCAGGTGGAACTCAACGTTGGCCATGCTGCAGCGGCTGCACACGCAGCAGAGGGCCATCAATGAGTACCTGTGCGACTACGGCACCAGGACAGGGTCAGGGGAGCTCAGGTTTTTTTCACCACGCCAGTGGGGCATGATCAGGGATGCATGCACTGTCCTGGCACCATTTGAGGAGGCCACGAGGATGGTGAGCAGTGACAGTGCATGCATCAGTGACACTGTACCTCTTGTCCACCTGTTGGAACATATGCTGCGTGGAATAATGGACAGGGCACTTGAGGCAGAACAGAGGCAGGAAGAGGAGGACTTCCTTGCCTCTCAAGGCCCCCTTTACCCAGACAGTGTTCCTTCTGTCCCACCCATCGCACAGGAAGAGGAGGAGGAGGAGGAGGAGGATTGTGTCAGCATGGAGTTGGAGCCTGGCACTCAGCATCATCAGCAGCAGTCTTTTAGGGATGATTTACAGTCCCAAGAAACCAGTGGACTTGTACGTGGCTGGGAGGAGGTGGCTGCGGATCATATCGTCCTTAGTGACCCAGAGGACTCCGGACCGAATGCCTCAGCTAACCTACGCTGCATGGCCTCCCTGATCCTGCAAAGTCTGCGGAAGGATCCTCGTATTCTTCGGATCAAGGAGAGGGACCATTACTGGCTGGCCACTCTCCTTGATCCACGGTACAAGGGTAAGGTTGCGGACCTTATCTTACCGTCGCAGAGGGAGCAGAGGATGAGACAACTCCGGGAGGCCTTGCAGAAAGGTCTGTGCAACGCGTTCCCAGAGACTGGGAGGTTACAAACTCCTGGTCCTGGACAACGAGTTGCTGAGGCTTCGGTCAGTCAAAGAAGGAGCGGTGGGAAAGGTGGCCGTCTGACCGATGCGTTCAGACAATTCTTTAGTCCGCAGCCCCAAGGTATGATCGGTTCCAGCAACCATCGCCAGCGTCTGATATACATGCTGCAGGAATACCTAGGGGCAAGGTCAGACTTGGACACCTTCTCCACCGAAAATCCTCTGGCTTACTGGGTCTTGAGGATGGATCACTGGCCAGAGCTTGCACAGTATGCAATTGAGCTACTGGCCTGTCCTGCATCCAGCGTTCTTTCAGAATGCACATTCAGTGCTGCTGGAGGATTTGTCACGGATCACAGGGTGCGCCTGTCCACCGACTCGGTTGATCGACTGACCTTCATAAAGATGAACCAGTCTTGGATCACCACCAGCTACCACCTGAAGCTGATATAACAGACTAATTTATTTTCAAATGTCACATCCCTTCAAGACTGATGCTGATGCTGTCCTGTTATGTTGACTGACTATCCTCCTCCTCCTCAATGATCCGATTGATGATGATAGCTTGGAAGAACATTTTTGTTTTTGGGTGCTGCCACCTGTGGCTAAGGCCCAATTTTTCAGACCCTGCTTAACAGGGGCATGTAATTACAATTTTTTATGCAATGCTTTGCAGCAGGGCTCATTCCTGCACTCCAACTAGAGTATCTGGGAGAGGTTGCAGTGTCGTGGCACCAGCACCAGTGGCTAAGGCCCAATTTTTCAGCCCCTGTTTAACAGGGGCGTGTTATTACAATTTTTTATGCAATGCTTTGCAGCAGGGCTCATTCCTGCACTCCAACTAGAGTATCTGGGAGAGGTTGCAGTGTCGTGGCACCAGCACCAGTGCCTAAGGCCCAATTTTTCAGCCCCTGTTTAACAGGGGCGTGTCATTACAATTTTTGAAGCAATACTTTGCAACAGGGCTCATTGCTGTGCTCCAAGTACAGTATCTGTGAGGGGTTGCAGTGTTGTGGCACCAGTGCCTAAGGCCCAATTTTTCTGCCCCTGTTTAACAGGGGCATGTAATTACAATTCTTGATCTAATAATTCACAGCAGGGCCCATTCCTGCGCCCACCAAGAGTAACTGTGAGGCCTTACAGTGTTGTGTCAACACCACCACCACCACCACCAAAGGCCCAATTTTTCAGCCCCTGTTCAACAGGGGCATGCAATTACAATTCTTGATCTAATAATTCACAGCAGGGCCCATTCATGCGCCCACCAAGAGTAACTGTGAGGGCTCACAGTGTTGTGGCAACACCAACATGTAAGGGGCAAATTTCAGCTGAGTATATACGGCAGGCCCCTACCTTCAAACATCCAACTTACAAACGACTCCTCCTTGCAAACGGAAGGATACAACAGGAAGTGAGAGGAAATCTACCCCTAGGAAGGCAAATTCTCTCCTGTAAGAGTTAATATGGGAAAAAAAGTGTCTCCTCTCCACTGATGCTTTATCACCAATTCTTGTTTCAATAAAAACCCAAAATTTTCAAAAAACATTTGTCATTAGGACGGAAAGTGAGGTGAACTGTTCTGAACAGGTGCACACTTCACAGACAGCAAAACAAATGTTACAGGGGTGATAACCCTTCCCTATGTTTTCCAAAAAGCTTAAAAATAGATTTTTTGGCTGGAGCTACACTTAAACAATGTACCTGTTCAAAATTACAAACAGATTCTACATAAGAACAAACCTACAGTCCCTGTCTTGTATGCACCGCCTGTATACGGCTGTTCAGAGTATATAGGGCCTTTTTTATTTTGTGTGCGGGGTTCCCCTTAATATCCATACAAGACCCAAAGGGGCTGGTAATGGGCTAGGGTAGGGGGGGGGGGTGTGATGGGGTAACTATGCCATTTTTCTTAAAGATTTTCATCCATATTACCGGGACCAGACATTACATTAAAGCCGCAAGCAGTTTTAAATGGCTTTTTTTCCTTTAGAAATGTAATTTTGTGCAGGGACAGTTCTAAACACGGGAAACACGTGGCACTTCACAGGCATACTTTAGACACCTCCCAGGTACGATATTTAAAGGAATATCTGACTTTTTTTTTTCACTTTATGCATCATTAAAATGACTGCTCCCGAAAAACGGCCATTTTTAAAACTTCTTTTTGCATTGATACATGTCGCCTGGTGCAGAACCCGGGTTCCCAAACCCTTTTTAGGACAATAACATGCATAATAGTTGTTATAATTAGCACTTTAGATTTCGAACGTTCGCATCCATTGTATTTAATAGGGTTCTAACGTTCGTGCGATCTTTCGGTCCGTTCGCGGGTTCTGGTGCGAACCGAGCCCGGGGGTGTTCGGCTCATCACTACTAGCCACATACAGGACCCTAAAAACCAATCACCGCCTTCAGGCTTTCTAAGGGCGTAAATTTTCGATTTCACTCCTTATTACCTATCACAGTTTCGGAGGCCATGAATTGCCAAGATAGCACAAAACACCCCACCCCCCGAATGACCCCATTTTGGAAATTAGACAGCCCAAGCTATTTGCTGAGAGGCTTGTTGAGTATTTTGCAGATCTCGCTTTTTGTCACAAGTTTTGAAAAAAAATAAAAATAAAATACATTTTCCTTTACTTTTTTCATTTTTTAAAACAAATGAGAGCTGCATGCCTCTTAGAAAATACATTGGGGTGTCTACTTTCCAAAATGGAGTCATTTGGGGGGATTTTGTGCTATCTTGACATTTCAGGGCCTCCGAAACTGTGATAGGTAGTGAGCCCTTAGAAAGCCTGAAGGCGGTGATTGGTTTTTGTGGTCCTGTGCGCAGCTAGGCTCCCAAAAGTCTCACAGATGTGGTATGCCCGTACTCAAGAGAAGCAGCAGAATGTATTTTGGGGTGTAATTTCACATATACCTATGGCATGTTTGAGCAATATATCGTTTAGTGACAACTTTGTGTAAAAAAACTAATTTAATTTTCCCAAAACTTGTGGCAAAATATTAAATATTCCATGGACTCAGCAAATAGCTTGGGGTGTCTACTTTCTAAAAAGGAGTCATTTGGGGGGGTTTTGAACTGTCCTGGCATTTTTTGCACAACATTAGAAGCTTATGCCACACATCACCCACTCTTCTAACCACTTGAAGACAAAAGCCTTTCTGACACTTTTTGTTTACATGAAAAAATATTTATTTTTAATAAAAAAAATACTTTTAACCTCAAAACATTATATATTTTCTTTTTAATCAAAGTCCCTACAGATTAAAATGGTGGGTGTTGCAATTTTTTTTTTCACACGGTATTTGCGCAGCGATTTTTCAAACACAATTTTTTGGGGAAAAAAAAAAACTTTTTTTGATTTCTAATGCACTAAAACACACTATATTATCCAAATTTTTGGTAAAAGATGTGCAGCTGCATAAAAACTACAAACATTTTTGAAAGCCTTAAAGGGACACTAAAGGTTCCCGTTTGAAAAAACAAAACAAAAACAAACATGTTATACTTACCTCCACTGTGCAGCTCGTTTTGCACACAGTGGTTCAGATCCTGGTCTTCTGGAGTGCCTCGGAGGCTGTCTCGGCTCCTCCCTGCAAGAACTAACCCCCTTCATGGGAGCTCTCTCCCATGGGGGTTAGTTCTTGCGGGAGCACTCCTGTGATACAGCCGGCAGCTATAGCCGCAGACTGTATCACTCGGCCCCGCCCCCGTCATTGGATGTGATTGACAGCAGCGCGAGCCAATGGCATGAGCTGCTATCAATCCATCCAATCTAGCCAATCAACGGCCAGACTGAGTGGAGAAGAGGACGTCGGGGGCGAGCGCAGCAGGTGAACGGGCTCAGGTAAATAAAACGGGGGTGCTGGGGTTGCCAGGTTCTTTTTCACCTTAATGCATAGGATGCATTAAGGTGAAAAAAAAAATAACCTTTAGAACCCCTTTAAAAAGCCTTTACAGGTTACCACTTTGGATTTACAAAAAGAGGTCTACTGCTAGAATTACTGCCCTCGATCTGACATTTGCGGTGATACCTCACATGCATGGTGCAATTGCTGTTTACAGATGACACGAGACCGACGCTTGCATTCACCTTTGCACGGGGGGACAGGGGTGCTTTCATTTTTTATTTTATTTTTAATTATTTATTTTACTTTTTTCTTTTTTTTTTATACACTGTTCATTTCATATTTATTTTTCTTTTTTTAATCTGGAGTCTATTAGACTCTAGAACCCTCCTCTGCCCTTAATGCATCTGACCACACCAAGATCGGTGTGATAAGATGCTTTCCAAATTTCCCAATGGCGCTGTTTATATCTGGCAAAACCCGAAGTCATGAACTGCTTGTATCTTCTGGATTCTTAGGCCATGATGGTCTCCGATCAGCTCTATGGTCAGCTGGCAGAACCACCGGCTGCATAAATATAAAAATATACGCCGAAGCATAGGGGCGATCGGCCCTTATGTCCACCCCTGCCCCTATGCTTCGGAATATATGCTGTTTTTTAACTGTGGTAACGAAGTCACCTCCTACAGCACTGGAATCGCTGATTTATGTATAGTAAGAGCAAACCATGTTGCTGTCAAAATAAATAAATCAGTGCTGAATGGCGTTTGGCATATATGCTCTTTTTTTAACTGTGGTGGTGAAATCACCTACAGCGCTGGAGTCACGGATTTACGTATGGTGAGAGCAAACCCTGTTGCTGTTAAAATAAATAAATCTGTGCTGCAGCTGAATGGCGTACCTGCAAAGCAAATAATGGTTAACAATAAAACACAGTAACATTACAGTATAACAGTAGGACATGCCATACCGGCAAAGAAAACACAATAAAACACAGTACAATAAAACATTACAGTATATCGTAGAATACAGTAAAACAGAGGAGAACAACAGAGAAAGAATAATAGAGAGAGAACAATAAAACGACAACTATTTTTGGCTTATTTATTTTTTACAATTTTATTATAACTTTGAACGTTCCAGGTTAGGGTCTCTTAAAATGTGATGGCCATCTTTCGAGACCCTGTGTAAGTGTGCCCTAGGACTGTGCCCCACTGTACCCTATGCTAATACTCCACTAGTGTGTGGTAGTGACAGTAACAGTCACCAACGCAGAGACCAGGTTGGTCAGGACAGGAGGGATAATAAAAGCGGGTGTCACGCCTATATCCACGTTTTCTGCAGAGACAACATCTTCTTTGGGGTGTTCTTTGGGTAGAGGTACCACAGAGGACTTCTGGGAAGTGCCTCTCATGCAGTCGGCTCACTGCATTTGTATTGGGAAGTTGGGGCACAGCACCGTCTGGAAACAGAAAGGCTGTGATGATCTCTTCCTGGAATTTTAGGAGGGATTCAGTTTGTCCTGATGCTTTGTATAGCACATAAGCTATCAGCAGAGCCAATTGAAATAAGTATACAGAATTTTTTTTATACCAGCGTCTGGCTCTACTGGCAATTAAGTATGGCGCCATTCTCTGGTCATTGAAGTCCACCTCTCCCATGTTAAGGTTGTATTTGTGGACACAGAGGGGCTTCCCAATGACACCAGTCGCCATTGGAATTTCAACTGTCATATCTGCGTAAATAGAGGACAGAATGAAAACATTCCGTGTGTCCCTCTACTTCACTGCAAGCAAATTATTACATCTCAAGCAGGCTCTCTCCTCCCGTCTAAGTTGGGACTTTACAAGCCGTTGGGGCAAGTCCCGGTGATTAGATCGCACGGTGCCACATGCACAAATTTCAGAATCAAAAAGGTGACCAAAAGGTGGCACGCTTGTGTAATAATTGTCCACGTATAAGTGGTACACCTTTACGAATAAGGGTGACACCAAGTCCAAAAACGATTTTACCGCTGCTCCCTATGTAGTCTGGGCAGTATAGCCTGTTGCCCTGTCACAGAGCTTATACAACTTGACCCCATATCTGGCACGCTTGCTGGGGAGATACTGTTTGAAAGACAGGCGGCCAGAAAACTTAATTAGGGACTCATCAACACAGACAACTCGATCGGGAATAAACAAGGCTGCAAACTGTTGGTTAAAGTGGTTTACGAGGGGCTGCATTTTGTGGAGCCGATCGTATCCAGTATTATCATTGAAATGCATGAACCACAAGATTTGCTCGTATCTAGTCCTGGTCATGGAAGCAGAGAACACGGGCATATGGTGAATTGGGTCAGTGGACCAATATGACCGCAACTCACTCTTTTTAGTTATGCCCATGAGGAGGGATAGGACCAGGAAGGTCTTCAATTTGAGAAACGTTATAGGTTTCCAGGCAAATTCTCTGGCAAGGGTCAAATTTGGATTTGCGGCGATAAATTGACCAGTGTATAAATTACTTTGGTCCACAATAGATCTGTAGAGATCTTCCGTGAAAAACTGCTTGTGAAAGTCAAAGGTACTAAAGTTTGCTGTTTTCACCTGAATTCCGGGTTGACCAGTGAATGGGAGAAGTACAGGCGTGGCAGAAGTGGTGGGCTGCCAATCAGGATTAGCACATGCAGCAGGAAGGACACTATGGACTCTATGGACCTGTCTTTGAATTCTTGGTGGCTGTGGGGCACTACTTGTGCTAGCCACTGCACCAGCTTGAACTGCACTTATGGAACTCACCACCTCAACAAGTGATACTGCAGTGCTGGTTTGTCTATGACTAGGATGTACTAGGCCGCTGATGCTTTCCAGTTCACCAGAAGCTTGAGCGGCACTAGTACTGACTCTCTGCTGGCCCTTTCATAGTTCCTCCCAGCGATCTGTTCGTGTTGCAGAGGGACCTCTGGGATGTGTAGTCCAGGGGTAATATCACAACATCAGAATTGCTGCTCAAGAGACTACTAGTCCCACAATCCTGCCCGCTTGGCTCAAAGATTTGATGTCAGTTACTGGAGCCCAGCACTAGAGGGACATTGAAATAGATGGAGACTAACGGGGGGGGGTGGAAACTAGTCCACTGATATTATTAAAATGGGATGCACACTTAATATGTAGAAAAAACGTAAGAATCAGTTTCCATGAGTATCGATTGGGCCCACGTTATCAATATTGGTAGGTGACAGGCCAATTTTAGCAGTGCTTATTTGAACAGTATCATAATTATATTTTCAAATAAGTATTTGTTTGAAATACGTTAAAAATGAAACATCCCTTTAAGACAGAAAGAAGCCCAGTGAAGCAGGTGAAACATTGATTGGGTACTGCTGGGCTACTCTTAATTTTCATTATATTTTTAGTGATTTTCTTTTTCTCCATGCAAGAGAAGAAAATTGTCTCTAATCAATGTTGTCTAAAGAAGAGCTCTTGGCTTGTGGCTTTGTTTGGTTTACTGATTGGATTCCCACAGACAAGAGCTGAGCTGAGCCTATTATTATACACGCATGGTGACCAATCAAGCATTGGAGCATAAAAAGGAGGAAGCATTTAATGTTTTTTTCAGCACAAAACAAAATGGAGCACAGTAAAAAAATATATATATAATCTAACAGAGTCTATTGATCCCACCATTATAGTTATTATAGGAACAGTATTTCTTTTACTAACTGCCAAGGAAGTGAAACCTTTTAAAACTTATCTACGGTATATTTTGACTAAATTGAACAAGATTATATAAAAAGTTGAGCGTAAACATGGAAGTAGTGTCAGCAAGAGCTGCTTTTTTTTTCCATTACTAGCTAAGACTATACCACTAGAACAATGCTTGACATCTGATCGCATCTGATTCTATAACAAGTGTACAAAGCTAAAAAAATAAGTTTATGTATAGCCAAAGTCTTCATATTAGCTTATCAGTCAATTTTTGTATGTCTGTGTACTATTGGGGAGACATCCTTTGACTTTGTGCCCCTAAGACTCAACAGAAAATACAAGGAAATCTCTACAAGATAGAGGAAATCCCTATTATGCCCTGTACACACGTTTGGATTTCCGATGGAATAAAATCCGATGGATTTTTCCATCGGAAATCCTATGAAGCTGACTTCCATCAGTCTTGCCTACACACCATTAGTCAAAAATCCGACCGTCCCAAACGCTGTGACGTAAAACAGTCAGAAGAGCCAGGAAAAATGAAGTTCAATGCTTCTGAGCATGCGTTGACTTGATTCTGAGCATGCGTGAGTTTTTTCTCCGATGGAGTTCCACACAGACGATCAGAATTTGCTATCGTTTTTTTTAAAAAAAAAAACATGTTCTATTACTTTATGTCCGATGGAAAAAGTCCATCGGTCTTTTTTCATCAGAAAAACCGATCGTGTGTACGCGGCATTAGACAGCTGTCATCTAATCACGTGTCCTCATTGGAAGGTCTACCCTCATCTCTCACTATGGTGACAATTGTAACATCACTTTCTGTTTTGGTGATAATGCTACTCAGAACAAATGGAGAAGGAGAATCTACCTTGTGAGGACACAGCAATAAAAACTTGACAGGAGTGCTAATGCTTCTCGACACTACCCCACAAATGTTAGCTAAAAATACACCTTAATGTGGTGGATGCAAGAATTATTTAGCTTTTTTGAACATTTCTGATATTTGAGAGTACTGCCCAGGCAGTAAATGATTAAACTTTAAAAAGAGGGGGGGGGGGTTAAAATTGTTTCTGCCTTTTGTCCTTTTTTCAGTTGTGTCACTTTCTCCTGTTAAAAAAAAAACAAAGGCTATTTATTTCTTTATATTTCACAACTTTTCTTTACTGCAATATTATAAACTTTGTTCAAAATTTATTTTCCTAATGTAATTAAATATTACAATGTGGCATGGTGAATCATTTTGGCTTGGCTGTTAATTGTCCCCAGATCTGAGTATGCCATACAATCAATTGTAGCACGCTCCTAGGTAGGTGCTAGGATTGGATAGATTTCGTTTTGGCTCACTGTGTTTTGTGGAGTTGTGTTTTTGGTAAATTTAGCTTGTCACACTGTATTCAGCTTAGCTGCAATTGCTGTCTTAGGTACATTTATGGCTATATGAGTAGTCCTTTATTCAATGTGTTTTTTTCAGCTCTTGATGAGCATGATACTTAATGTATGATGTACTGTATACTGTCATGGTGTTACTGTGCGCCTACTGGTTTTTAAATTCCTTAAATAATAAAATTATGTTTTTCTTATATTTATTATCTATTTTCTTTACATATAAGTTTTCCCTTAAAGTCCCGTAGTACCGGGGGGCCATTTCCCCTTTTTCCTTTATATGACTTTTGGGATGTTGGCAACACATTTTGGAGATTTTCTCCATGGTGGTTTACCCTACTATAACTAGGTAAATTTAGTTGCTCACTGTATTCAGTGCAGCTGCCATTGACTCTGAGTTGAGTCTGACTAGTCTGTCCCTCTGCTTTCCAGAAAAGCTGTGAGAACTGTGGATCGTTGTTATGGCAGATGGCAGCATGATTATATATATATATATATATATATATATATATATATATATATATATACACACATATATATGTGTAGCGGGGTGCTATATTTAAGGGGAGTATCTGAGTGGTAGTTAGGCTCAGATACACAAATTGTTAGGTTTCTTGGACCATTTCTGTCCTTGGGAGATAGTGTTGGTTTGCTGTTCCCTGTGGCCTACAGGTGGCGCTGTTGCCGTGGGCCAGGGTTTAACCACTGATACAAGGTTGTGCCTTTTCTTGTCCCCTCTCGGCAGCAGTACGGCGGGACGGGGAACCTGCTGTGCCTGTCGGGAGAGGGTATAAAAAGGGGCGGCCATCTTCCAGAGGGGTCGCACCCAGGCACCTTCAGCCTGGGTGGTGTGTGTGTCATCTCCGGGTGCCCTAGGCCCGGAGGCCGAGTTTTTGTTCCATCCCAGACACCTTCGGTCTGGGGTGAGGTACTATTTTTGAGGCCCGGAGCTCAGCACCTTCGGCTGGGTTCCGCCGGGGATTGAGGGCTCCCAGGGTGCCGCCTTGCGAGGGGACCCATATCCAGGATCGAGGAGGCCAGGGAGGTGACCCCTTCTGAAGACCCAGCGCAGAGTCGTGGTGACAGTGGGGGCCTCTGGTAACTCTCCGGATGGAGGTTCTTCTCCTTAACAAGGGCCAAGTTTCTCCAAGAAGGAAGTGCATGTTCTGTAGGTCATAGTGGCAGTGACTCTACGCACACCAGGTCAGTGGCAGTGACCAAATAGGGCAAGGCCCTGTTCACCAGGTCAGTGGCAGTGACCGTATGTCCAAATCTGTTCGTGAAAGCAGAACAGTAAGAGAAACCTAAATTGAGTTTGTGCCTGGACCTCCTCTCACCTTATCTGATCTGTCTCGTATCAACCTGTCTGCTCTCATAGAGACTATTTGTTATCCGTGGTGAAATAAATACAAAGGTTGGATTCTCAGCTGGTGTGGACAATTACTTTACTGGGGAGAATTAGCCGCACACAGACCCAAAAACTAACACCGCTCAACCTCCTCATCCAGGAGGGTATGGGCTGGGGTGAGTGCGCTATATATATATATATATATATATATATATATATATATATATATATAGAGGCCTGGCCAATCCCAGGGAGCTGAGCCCTGAGGCCATGCTGGGAGACTGTACATATTCTCTGAGCACATTGGGCTCTAGGTCTTTTCCTGGAGAGGATCAGTCCTGGAGGGCTTTCTCTCCTCCAGGGCAGTGCTACCATGTGCTTTGCTGTTTTTAAGGCCTCAGGTGGGTGACCTGGAGGCCTGGATGCTGAAGCTACAGAGAGCTGACTGAGGGGCTGTCTGCTGAAGATCTAGTCTGGTATCACTGTAAGAATTTGTTGCTTGGAAGTTGGAAGGAGGTGACCAGCTTTCCCTGGACCTTTTTGCGAGTACTGACTGCTGGGAGATCTTAGACATCTTGTGCTAGAGAGTCTGCTGTGTGTTTGCTAAAGGGGACATTGGCTGGTGTCCTGAAGAGCTTAGTTCATCTAATTCCTTGTGGATGTACTATGCTCTTAGTGCTCTACAGAAAGAATCCAGCTTCTAGCTGCTTCTATTACAAGGTAAGTCTACAGTTTTCTATATGCAAGGACCTTTGCTTCAGCTCTACATTTAAAGTGGAGTTCCACCCAAAAGTGGAACTTCCGCTTTAAGTAGTCCTAACCCCCTGACATGCCATATTTGGCATGTAATTTTTTTTTGGGGGGAGCACCTAGTTTTGGCAGGTAAGTGGTTAAATAGCACTTTTTTTACCTTCCTTTCAGTTTGCTAAGTTAAGCCTCGTACACACGATCGGATATCCAATGGATTCTAATCCGATGGTTTTGTCCATCGGAAATCCGATGAAGCTGACTTCCATCAGTCTTGCCTACACACCATCAGTCAAAAAACCGACCGTTCCAAACGCGGTGACGTAAAACACACCGATGAGCCGAGAAAAATTAAGTTCAATGCTTCTGAGCATGCGTCGACTTGATTCTGAGCATGCGTGGGTTTTTTAACCGATGGACTTGCCCATAGACGATCAGAGTTTTCGATCGTTTTTTTATCCATCGGAAAAATTAAAAACATGTTCTATTTTTTAAAACCGATGGAAAAAAGACCGATCGGTTTGTCTGATGAAAACAATCCATCGGACGGTTTTCATCGGTTAAACCGATCGTGTGTACAGGGCTTAAGGGTAGTAGTTAAGTGTTGCAAAGATAAATTCAGAAATTGGTAGTGGTGGAGAAACTAATCACATTTAATGACTGTCAGTAGATGTCATTGTGGCCTGAAAAATATTTTACACCCCATCTGCTGCCATGGGCAGCAAAGCTTCAGCTGTATAAAAGTATTATAAGGCCAATTGTCATGTACATGGCTGAATTCTCTTCTCTGGAGCCTGTAAGCACACAACCTTTGGCATCCAAAGCAGCAACGCTCCGCTGGATCACTTTTTTTTCTTTACACAGAACATTTTCTTGCTTTACTGGTGCCAAGCTGGTGCCAAGCTGGCTTTGAATGCTGTGGCAATGTGTAAAAAGTCTGACTGTTTTTCTGCTGATCGGACAAACAAACATATGGCCAATAACTACAGGTATATGGATCCTCTTTGCTTCTGTGCTTAACAGTAAATCTGTCCCTTTCTACCTATAAAGATGACTGCTAGACAAAAGAAAAGCTTAACACGTTTAAAGGAAAGGTGTTTAAAGGAATATATAGAGGTGTACAGTGTTTGGTGTTCAAAATGTAATAACAAAGCATAAATATGTGTAGATCTACCCCCAATTAAGAGAGCTGCTGGTTTTGTTTGGGTCTGTACTCTGGCTATCAACCCCAAGAATTTGGCTTGAACCCTCCCTTGGCACAACTGGTCTGCACAGAAATTGTGGAACCCACTGGTGATTGAGAAACACAATAATATCACACAATCATAAAATGGTACATAAAGTTGTTACCTTGTAATGGCCACCTGTCCAACAGGGCAACAGACAACTCCACACAGTATTCTGCTCAACCAAGAATCAAAGTTTACTCGGTAAGAAAAAAATAGCAAAGTTAAACAGCAGTACAGTTGACTCTTACAGGGCCCTGCAGAGTCAATGGTATAGCAGACAATTTCTTAGTTAGAATGAATCAAACCACAAAATAACAGTTCTAGTGTGCACTGTCTATGTATTTAAAGTACTGTGCTCGCGAGTTCCCCCTAATGGGCAACACTGTACACGTGTCCCGCTACTATCTGCGCTAGTCAGGCCTAATTAAGTTCAGTGTAAAGTTCCTTCCAGTAGTAGAGTCTTTGCTAGCATTTGTTGGTGCACATAAAACATTTGTAATCCATCAGGTTATGAAAGGAAGGCAAAAACTGAACATCCACAATGTTTATGAATATATAACTCACTGACGGTGCAAACGCCAATCCTTAAACCTGCAACCACTGTGAGATGCACTATGTCCTTGCGTGTGGCGCACTACTCTAATAATAGATGGATCCCTCCTTGAGCTGAGTGATCCTACTTCACAACTGTAGGCCCAGGCTTTAGGCCTAGGCACTCCGTCAGCAGGCCTCAACGCAGGCTTCCTCTTTGATAGAAGGCGATGTCCAGAGAGAAAGAGAGTAGCTCCTCCTTTCCTTTAAGTAACCTCCCTCAGAAGGCTGTGCAATGCACTTTGGGAGTACAGCTGCACTGTGGGTACCATGGTCTATTTGATACCCATGGCAATGGAGTCCCTTTCTCCCTGTACTATAAGTTCCACAATGCACCGTTCCATATAGTTAAACAACAGTTGCTGCAATATCTTATAGAGACTCCGTAGGGAGCTGGGGTTATTCTCAAGATAACAATAGTCTTACAACACACTGCAAAGTGGCACCCCGCTACACATGGGCAAAATAAAAAATGACCCATGTGATGCAGTGACTGACACTTTTGCTGATGGTTTGACCTGTCAAAAGAAGTGGAAAATAACAGATCTATTAGCTGGAAGCAACTGGTAATTTATTAATGTCATTTACAGTATGCAATTTACTCAAAAGAAAAACTCGCAGGGAGGTCTAAAAAAAAAAAAAAAAACCTTTCTGTTATTACTTATCATGCCCATAGTGCCATGTAAAGTAGTTGTACATCTCAGAAATTGAAAATTAAAAGAGCATATCCCTCACTGGTGTGTACTATAGGGTTCGTACCGGACTTTTGGGTCCCGGACCCGAACAATTGACTGTATGTTCGGGTACGGGTACGGTGTTCGGCGATGTAATGGCGCATTTTTAAAAGCTGCAGGGCAGCCAATCAACTTTAGTTTAACTGGTGTGCCCTTAGAAGCCATCACAGCCATGCCTACTAATGGCATGGCTGTGATTGGCTAGTGCAGCATGTGACCCAGCCTCTATATAAGCTAGAGGCACACAACACAGCACGTCACTCTGCTTTAGACAGTGTAGGGAAAGGTTCCTGGCTGCTGTTGCTGTGAGGGAGAGAATTACATGATAGGAGTCAGTCCTGATTCTGAATTATATTCTAATTAGTCAGCAATCTACATAGATTTAGTTGTGTGGGTGCAGTGCACAAGCTTTTTACACTGCACTGAGAGAAAAGATAGACAGTGTAGGGCAAGGTTCCTGTTGCTGCTTTTAGGGAGAGAAAATTATCTAGGAGTCCAGATTCAGAAATCTATTCTAATAACTCAGCGATCTACATAGATTTACCTGGTTGGGTTGTAGTGCACAGTCTTTTTACACTGCCATGAGCCCAGTGCCAGAGAAAATATAACTTTTATCTGCAAGCTCAGTGCACCAGCACTGCATATGTTACTGTGAGATACACCCTGTACATACTCTGGGTGTATTCTGCTATTGCAAAAACACACATTTAGTGCAAATTTTTTTGCAGTGTTTTCTGCATATCTGGAGGTGTGAGATACAGAATTTATACATTTTTCTTCTATTGTGCTATTCAAATAAATAAATAAATAAATAAATTTTTAGGCCAAAAACATTTTTTTGAATAGCATTTTCTGCATTTCTGTAGGTTTTGAGATACACCGTTTACATACTCTGGGTGTATTCTGCTATTGCAAAAACACACATTTAGTGCAAAAAAAAAAATTTGCAGTGTTTTCTGTATATCTGCAGGTGTGAGATACACTTTTTATATATTTTTCTTCTATTGTGCTATTCAAATAATTTTTTTTTAAGGCAAAAACATTTTTTTGGAATAGCATTTTCTGCATTTCTGTAGGTTTTGAGATACATCGTTTACATACTCTGGGTGTATTCTGCTATTGCAAAAACACATTTAGTGCAACAAAAAAATATTTTGCAGTGTTTTCTGCATATCTGCAGGTATGAGATACACACTTTATATATTTTTCTTCTAATTGTGCTATTCAAACAAATTTTTTTTAGGGCAAAAACATTTTTTTGGAATAGCATTTTATGCATTTCTGTAGGTTTTGAGATACACCATTTACATACTCTGGGTGTATTCTGCTATTGCAAAAACACCCATTTAGGGCAAGATCCTAAATTTGGAAAATATGAGAACGTCAAAGAAGGGACGTGGCCCCAGTCGTGGTGTTGCTGGTGGAGCTCCGGTTACGGATGCGTGGACCAGTAAGCACGATCAGGGACGTTATATCTCCCTAACAGCACACTGGGTAAATGCAGTGGCGGCTGGGCCTTAGGCAGATATTAGTTTGACGCATGTCCTTCCACCACGAGGATTGCAGGGCGCTTCAGTTTGCCTCCTGTTGCTAACTCCTCCTACTCCGCTTCCTCATCCTCTACCGCCTCCTCATCCGGTCAGCGTAACATCTTCACCACCAACTTCAGCACAGCCAGGGGTAAACGACAGCAGACAAAAATGGGGTGAGGGGGATTGGTAGGCCTGTTTGAGGACAGGCAAAGGGGTTACTTTGGCAACAAAGGTAGATCAAAAGACAGGAATAGTATAAAGTTAAATATTTATTCCTATAAACCTTATTACAAATAAAGGATGATTAAAGTGCAGGGTGGGTACCCAACCTGTGGATGGTATTACAAAACATTGGTAAAATAGGACATCATTGGACAAACAAGACTTACAAATGACTATACATATAACAGTACACAAGTCTGGACGTGTGGTTCAGCCTTATGTGTTAATCAACCCGGTAAATTTTGTTTATTGGTTACCTTCCTCTAAAGCATATAAGGTAATTGGATCCGCCTACTAGTATGTGGATCCCTTTAATAAGTCCAAATGGGTGCTATTTAGCAAGGGGGTGAACCTGATGGGGCGGGGGGAGGCGACCGGGGAAGGGGGACCGTTGTTGGTGGAGGGAACCTAGATGCTGATTAAATAAAGCCGATGACCTAGGTATTGGATGACGTAAGATACGTCATATATGGGGATCCCCTGATTTTAATATTGGCCTTGGAGGGTTGGAAGGTTTGATTAATGTTCCAATGAATTCAGGTTTAATGAAGAAATGAAAAAATGTAATTTCCTCTGAGAGTTGCTGACATGTTTTAAAATGAAAAGTTCATCAATATGATTTTAGTTCAGGTGTCAGACAGCAGGCAGTTTTAAAACTTTCCTGTTTGGGGGGAAAAACCCCACACCATGCAGGAGTTGTGGAGGGACATGGAACAACAGACCGATGAGTGGTTGATGGCAGTGAGCCTCAAGCCCGGCCTGGTGGTGTGCGATAATGGGCGAAATCTCATAGCAGCTCTGGGCCTAGCCGGTTTGACGCACATCCCTTGCCTGGCGCATGTGCTGAACTTGGTGGTCCAGAGGTTCTTGAAAAATTACCCCGATATGCCAGAGCTGCTGCAGAAAGTGTGGGCCGTCTGTGCGCACTTTCGGCGTTCTTACCCTGCTGCTGCGCGCCTGTCAGCGCTGCAGTGTAATTCCGGCCTTCCCGCTCACTGCCTCATATGTGACGTGCCCACAAGGTGGAACTCCACCTTGCACATGCTGGCCAGACTGTGCGAGCAGCAGCAGGCGATAGTGGAGTTCCAGCTGCAGCACGCACGCGTGAGTCGCTCTGCGGAACAGCATCACTCCACCACCAATAACTGGGCCTCCATGCGAGACCTGTGTGCCTTGTTGCGCTGTTTCGAGTACTCCACCAACATGGCCAATGCCGATGACGCCATTCTCAGCGTTACCATCCTTGAAAAAATGTTTCGGGCGATGATGGAAGAGGATGTGGCACAGGAGGAGGAGGAGGAACTGGGATCATTTTAAAGGCTTTCAGGGCAGTCATTCACAAGTGGCTACGAGGGTGGGTTCCTGCACCAACAAACGCCAGGTACACAATTGTCCGGCAGCAAGGGCACAGTTCTGGAGGATGACGAGGCGGAGGATGAGGAGATGGAGGAGGAGGAACCATGTTCACAGCAGGGTGGCACCCAGACCAGCTCATAGCCATCACTGGTGCATGACTGGGGGGATACAGAGGACACAGACGATACACCTCCCACAGAGGACAGCTTTTCGTTGCCTCTGGGCAGCCTGGCACACATGAGTGATTACATGCTGCAGTGTCTCCACAACGACCGCCGAGTTGCCCACATTCTAACTGGTGCTGATTACTGGGTGGCCACCCTGCTGGATCCCCGTTACAAGGACAACGTACCGTCCTTAATTCCCTCACTGGAGCGTGATCGTATGATGCGCGAGTACAAGCGCACGCTGGTAGACGCGCTGCTGGTGGCATTCCCACCTGATAGTGGGGGTACGGTGGAAGCACAAGGCAAAGGAAGAGGTCGCCAACGCAGCCAGGGCACCGCCAGCACCTCAGAAGGCAGGGTTAGCATGGCCGAAATGTGGAAAAGCTTTGTCAGCACACCACAACAACCAGCACCACCAGCTGAGATGGAACGTCTTAGCAGGAGGCAGCATTTCACCAAAATGGTGGAGCAGTATGTGTGCACACGCCTACACGTACTGAATGACGAGTCTGCCCCCTTCAACTTCTGGGTCTCCAAACTGGGCACATGGCCTGAGCTTGCCCTTTACGCCTTGGAGGTGCTGGCCTGCCCTGCAGCCAGTGTATTATCTGAACGTGTATTTAGCACGGCAGGGGGCGTTATCACATACAAGTGCAGCCGCCTGTCCAGAGCCAATGTGGACAAGCTCACGTTCATTAAAATGAACCAGGCATGGATCCCACAGGACTTGTCCATACATTGTGCAGAATATACATGTATACCGGTGTTCTGACAAAAACTGTCCGGCCAACAGATAGTGTCCGGCCTGTACTGCACAGGCGCAGCACTTGCGCAGTACGGAGAACAAGGAGATTCACGTAATCTCTGTAGATGATTGGCGCCTGCGCAGTGAGTGCAGGTTCAAGCCCCACCATCCAAGTGGACATACGGTAGCACATAGTAACAGGGCCCCTCATGGGCTCGCTTTTCTCACCACGCTTCGGGCATGGCCTTGCTTGGCTCGGCTTGAACCTCGGGTGGTGTGGCTTGAACCTGGACTCCCCGCGCAGGCGCCGTTCGTCTTCGGAGATTTTCGAAATCCCCTTGTCCTACGTACTGAGCAAGCGCAGTACAAGGCGGACACTATCCGACGGGGGACAGAATTCGACACATCACCGGCCTTACCCAGCCATTGTTGTATTTTTGAACCAGTGTTGGCTACCTCGTCCCCCTCCACCGCCGCTTCCACCTACACAGCCACATCCACCGCCACCTCAACCTCCTACTCCATATAGGCCTCGTCCTCCTAGGTCAAGATTATAATTTTTAATTTCCAAGTATTTTATTTTCCCACTAGCTTATCCATTAAATTTAATATTTTTTTCCAGAAAGGGCGTATTCTGGGGCATTCCCACCATATGTGTGGCATCGTGTCGTTGAGTTTCTGAGGTTCTTAATGACTTCCTGTACCTCTTCTGCTGAGAAGGGGGCCTCCAGCATATTATTATTATTTATTTATTTTTTATGTTATTTTAAGTTATTTCCCTATCCACATTTGTTTGCAGAACACTTGCCATGCTCTTAACAACATTTTGCTGACATTTGCAGCCCTCTAGCCCTTTCCATTACTTTTTTAGAGCTAATTAGTCCTCATGACTTCAATGGGGTTCGGGTTCAGGGTCAAGTTCGGTCCCGAACTCAAACTTTTTTCTGAAGTTGGGCTGAACCCATTGAACCCGAACATCCAGGTGTCCGCTCAAATCTAGTGTACTAGCCTCAATCCAAAGCACCAAGTATGATTTTGGTGTCCTTTCTCTTACCTCTGCTATCTGAATGAGTCACTTCTTTAAGTTAAAGTCAACACTAGGGAATCTCGGGGGGGGGGGGGGGGCTGTCTCCCTTCCAGAACACAAAAGGCGATTGACAGACTCAGCTGTTTCCCAAAGAGACTGTGGTGAGGGGTGTGTGTATTTTCCCTCCACTTAGGTCTCAGATTACACTCAGCCTCCTGTTCTATGCTGTGCAGTGTATGAGGTCAGGTCCCTGCCCCCTGCCTGCTGGAGCTGAGAAATAGTCTTTGATATGTGCGTTATAGAAGGCTATAGAGAAGAAATAGCTGCAGATAAACAGGTACAACGTAAGCAGTAGGAGTTGTTTCATCTGTGTGTATCACCCAAGGCTAGTCACTTCATTCTGATTATTGGGCTTGTGACAAGTGCAAGTCTCTTAGTGTATTCTGTAGATCCATCTATAGAATATCTTATTAAGAAACTTGCACAATAGTCTGCATTCACAACTAAAAGAAATGTTTTAAATGCATTAATATCATTGTATAGCATTAAGTTCCAGTTCCAGGATGAAACTTTTACATAGAAATTTTTTTTTATCCTCCCAAGCTGAACATCCACAACAAGAAGATGGTACAGATGACTGCCATTTATGTACATGGCTTTATTTTCCCTGATATTTCTATTTAAATGGGTTGTAAGGAGAATTAAAAATAAAAAATTAAATAACAAACATGTTATACTTACCTCCACTGTGCAGCTCGTTTTGCACAGAGTGGCCCCGAACCTGGTCTTTTGGGGTCCCTCGGCGGCTGTCTCGCCCCCCCCCCGCAAGAACTTAACACCATCATGCGAGCGAGGTCGCATGGTGGTAAGTTCTTGCGGGCACGCTCCCGTGATACAGCCGGCGGCTATAGCCGCTCACTGTATCACTCTGCCCCGCCCCCCGGCGCGCCGCGCTATTAGATGTGATTGACAGCAGTGCAAGCCAATGGCTGGGCTGCTTTCAATCCATCCGCTCTAGCCAATCAATGACCAGGCTAAGCAGCGAAGAGGACATCGGGGGCGAGCGCAACAGGTGAACAGGCTCAGGTAAGTAAAATGGGGGGGGGCGGTATTGTCGGATGTTTTTTCACCGTAATGCATAGGATGCATTACGGTGAAAAAACGTGTACCTTTAGTGTCCCTTTAATGGCATTTTTGTAATTTTATTCTCCATGACAGGTCTTTAGCTTAACAAATTACTTTGTAAAATGTGAAACCGTTTCCATGCTGGTGGAACAAATCTGTTAACATCTGCTGTGTCGGTGTGCGCAATAAGGATATTATATATCTCTACCTTTAAATTGGATTTCAGTTCTGTCCCTGAATTAAAAAAAAAAGTGACAGGTATGTACAAGACAATCTGTGCAGGTGCAGATATGGCTGGAAAAGAACGTGATATTTTAATTTCTGTGTCTTAATGGTGAATTAGGCGAGTCTCAGTGTGCATGGAAGAGAACTCTGAAACATTCAACGTGTATCTAATTTATTTGTCACAAAGGGAAATGTAATTTCACCCTTATTTGCGAAAACTCATTTTTCCAGCAAATAATGCATTTGTTTACAAACACCACAGCGTGTTCTGCTTCTATTAGTAGCGCCGTACTGACATTATGATTACAGTTTTTTGTGTTGTAAATACATTTTCCAGCTAAACAGGACACTGCATCTTTTAATGAAGCTTTTTCCCAATGGATTTATAATGTTTTATAGGAGAGAAAAGCTGAAAACAGACACTGGTAAGATGCTTGCAATACGTCATCTTCAAATACCTTCCACCTATGCTGACCCAGTTTAATAGTGCCGAATAAGGGATTTATGTATTCTGATTACCAAGGCCATTTATGACGCCATACATTACACTTTGCTCTGAATACAAATGTCTCCATTGTAGAGCTGTATGTTAATTGGAAGCTGGTCATAATTTGTGAAGGTTTGTGTCATCATCACGTGAGAATAGCCATGTAAGGTTCAGTATTATCTGCGTAGTCAGGCATGTTTAAAAAAAAGAACACTGCAGGTGTTAAACATATTCATGTACTAAATTTGTAGTATGAAAACATACTGTAGGTATAGCCTACGTTTAGTAAAAAAAATAGTGAAAGATGATGTTACACTGAGTAAATAGAATGGCGACAGACTACGGTACTTAAAAATCTCCATAGGCGATGATTTTTTTTTTTACAGGTTACCTGTTTAGAGACAGAGATGGTCTAGTGCAGGAATTATTGCTCTCACTCTAATGATTGTGGTGATACCTCACATGTGTAGTTTGAACGCTGTTTACTTATGCGGGTGTGACTTACATATGCATTTGCTTCTGTACACGAGCACAGAGGGCTTGGGCCCTTTAAATTTGTTTTTTCTTTTTTTTATATTATTTTTGGTCACTTTTATTCTATTACAAGGAATGTAAACTTCCCTAGTTGTAGAAATAAGCATGACAGGTCCTCTTTATTGAGAGATCTGGGGTCAAAAAGACCTTTAAAGGCAAACAAATAACAAAATATGACATTTTGACGTTAAGAAAAAATAAATACTGTCTATCTGCCTGAGATCTGCAAGTGACTAGGGATGGGTGAACGGTTCGGCCCGAGCATAAGTTCGGGCTGAACTTTGGTTGTTCGGATGTTCTGGTGAACATTGAACAATATGCTGAGTTCAGGGAAAATTCGAAAGCTGGGGAAAATTCGAAAGCCGTGGAACCCTGTTAAAGTCTATGGGACACGAACATGAAAAACCAAAAGTGCTCATTTTAAAAGCTTATATGCAAGTTATTGTCATAAAAAGTGTTTGGGGATCTGAGTCCTCCCCCAGGGGACATGTATCAATGAAAAAAAAAGTTTTAAAAACTGAATTTTTTTCGGGAGCAGTGATTTTAATAATGATTAAAGTGAAACAATAAAAATGAAATAATCATTTAAATTTTGTGCCTGGGGGGTGTCTATAGTATGTCATTTTTCCTATCTTTGAACAGTCCCGCAGCAAAATTACATTTATAAAGGAAAAAAGTCATTTAAAACTGATTGCAGCTGTAATGAATTGTCGGGTTCCGGCAACATACATAAAACTCATTGAAAAAAACGGCATAGCCCCCCCCCCCCCCAGTCCATTACCAGGCCCTTTGGGTCCGGTATGAATATTAAGGGGAACATCAAACCAAAATTTTTTTAAAAATTGCGTGGGGGGTCCCCCAAAATCCATGCCAGGCTCTTTAGGTCTGGTATAGATATTAAGGGGGACCCTGCGCCAAATAAAAAAAAGAAATGGCGTAGGGGTCCCCCCAAAATCCATACCAGACCCTTATCTGAGCAAAGTTTGTTAAAACCCTTGCAATGTACATATATCAACGAGAAGGGAATGTTTTTTTCTCAACAAAAGTAAAGTTACTTTCCAGGGATGGTCAAGTGCTGGCTCCTCTCCCCTGCAGCTGCTGCTGAATGACACAGGGGAATCACATGACTGGACAATAGCGGGCTGAAAATATGTAAGTATGCATATGCACAGGTTAGGCAGGATAGGTTGCAGGAGGGGGGAAGGGACATTGTTAAGCATAGTTAGAGTTAGGCTTACCCATGCAAGTAGTAGGGGCTGTCTGTAAGTCATCAGGAAGTCACAGCCAGCTCTTGAATCCAAGACCATGGGACGAGATCCAAACAAGCTGTTCTTCGAAAACAGCACAGGACTTCTTGGTCTGGTAAGTATGTGTCTTTTTTTAAATTGTCAACTATAGTACTTATAGCTGACAACTACCGGTATATATATTTTTTTAAATGGGTGATGTTCTACTTCACCAACATTGGTTGATATATTATTAACCACTTCAGCCCCGGAAGAATTTACCCCCTTCCTTACCAGAGCACTTTTTGCGATTCGGCACTGCGTCAATTTAACTGACAATTGCGCAGTCGTGCAACGTGGCTCCCAAACAAAATTGACGTCCTTTTTTTCCCACAAATAGAGCTTTCTTTTGGTGGTATTTGATCACCTCTGCGGTTTTTTTTTTTGCGCTATAAACAAAAATAGAGCAACAATTTTGAAAAAAATGCATAATTTTTGACTTCTTGCTATAAGAAATATCCCCAAAAAATCTATAAAAAAACTAAAATTTTCCACAGTTCAGGCCGATACGTATTCTTCCACATATTTTTGGTAAAAAAAATTGCAATAAGCGTATATTGATTGGTTTGCGCAAAAGCGTCTACAAAATAGGGGATAGATTTATTGCATTTTTATTTTTTTAATTCTTTTTACTAGTAATGGCGGCGATCTGCGATTTTTATTGTGACCGTGACATTTCGACGTACACTTTTGACACATTTTTGGGACCATTACCATTTATACAGCGAATAGTGGTATAAAACTGCACTGATTACTGTGTAAATGTGACTGGCAGGGAAGGGGTTAACACTAGGGGGCGCTGAAGGGGTTAAATATCTTCCCTAGTGAGTGATTCTAACTGTAGGGGGAGGGGACTCACAAGGGGAGGAGACCGATCTGTATTCCTCTGTACTGGGAACACACATCGGTCTCCTCATCTCTGACAGGACATGGATCTGTGTGTTTACACACAGAGATCCACGGTCCTGCCGTGATTGCGGGCAATTGTGGGTGCCCGGCGGACATCACGGCTGCGGGGCACGTGCACCGGGTCCCGATCGATGCCGCGCGCCCCCCCAGACCGGCGGGAAGCCCAGGACGTCATATGAAGTCCACCCAGGATTTGAGATCCCATCTGTGGACGTCATTTGACGATGGGCGGGATGTGAAGTGGTTAATAATCAGGGCTTTTACCTTAGCAAAACATAAAATACAAATAATATCAATGTACTGATTTAACAAACATGATATTCTTGCTATATACAACTTTAAAGTGGTAGTAAACTTTGTATATATATATATATATATATATATATATATATATATAATAAAAAAAAATTCACCCTGCAAGGCAATGTCATAATGTCATAATGCATCGCATACTAGCACAGTATTAGAGACTAAACCGAAGCCCTCCAGCGGCATGCTATTTCCTGTGTGGATATAAATGCTAGGGTATATTTCCAATACTCATTAGAACTTAATAGTTAACTTCAGTGGTGGAACTACCAGGGTCGCAGAAGTCTCAGTTGCGACCGGGCTCTGGCGTTTCACCATTGTGTGGGTCCCTGGGAACCTCCCCCAGCAAAATCCAGGTTTAGACATGCTGTGCTAATTACTGGAGCCCAGTGCTGGAGAGAAAGCTCCGGCACTGAGCTCCAGTTCTCTGCCTAACTGGGCACGCCAGTGTGGGCACTCAGGACATCTGCCCCACATCTCTTGCAAGGTGCCCGGTGTCACACAATTGCCCCCTCTTTGCCCCCTCTTTGACAGCTGACATTTCTCCCCGCCAACTGGCTGCACACCTCACAGACCTCACTGAAGCCGGCTCCTTATCCTCAGCTCCAATGTTCTCCTGTACACAGACAGGAAGAGGCAGGGAGGAAGAGTAAAGAACTGGAGGAGCTGTGCTACTGAGGTCTGTGTGTTTTGCTGTATTCAGAGGAGGGGGACAATAGTAACTGGGAAGGGGAAAGGGGGAGGTAATACAAAAATACACCTATAGGAGTGAGAAGCGGGTGGTAATAGGATATCTTCTGGGGGGTGGGGGGGGGGGGGTGTTGCTTTGGGAGAGGAGACAGGGTCCTGGGCGAGGAATCGGATTTGACACAAAAACAAAATTCAACAAAAATCTGGAAAATTGTATACATTTTATTGAATACAAAAATAGTTCAATGCAAAACAAATTAAAATGAAAAATATAAATAATATAATTATTTATATTTTTCAGTTTAATTTGTTTTGCATTATTTTTGTATTCAATAAAATGTATACAATTTTCCTGATTATTTTTGTTGAAATTTGTTTCAGTAATCATACTCCGGTGGCTCAACGGTTATGGTCCTTAGGCAGCCCTGCTATTTCTTCCTTGTAATAAACTATGTTTACTATGCTTCAAACGAATGGGAAGCTCTGTACAGAGTTCTTCCTGTTCATACATTCTGTGCAGCTGAGACTGCAGATATAGAGATTGAGGGCTGTGTCCTCAGTCTCCTTCTCTGTCTTAAAGGTGAAACATTAGAGATCTGTTTAGACCCTTGATATAACACCAAAGCCCCCTAACAGGGCTCCTAAAAAAAATTAAATACATTTTAAATAAATTAAATGGTCAAAACTGATAAACAATAAAAGAACTAAAATAGAACTACTGACACTACTGACAAGGTCGCACTTGCGATCAGGCCCTGGTTTTACGCCATTGTGGGGGGGCCCCGGCCGGGGGTCAGGGGGGCCCTTTATGATTTCTTGCATCAGGTCCCTGAAGGTTCTAGTTACGCCTCTGGTTAGCTTGGATAAGATGCAAAACATCTTTAGCAATACAGAAAATGTCCAGCGGAATGTAACAAACTATTACTAGTTGTCATTAAAATTATTCTCAATAGTAGATCTGCTTTTTCTTTAATTGTACCAAATCAATAAGCAATTAAAACTTTCAGTTTTTATATATGATTTTGTGCTTAATCCTTTTTTTTCTGCCTGCTGAGAATGTCTCCTTTAAATATAAGCTAAGTGCAAAGTATGGGCTTTTTCTCACTTCAGTTACCGTATTTACAATTTCTGCTGACTCAGTCGCCTAGGTAAAGAAATAGCAGTTTTGCATAGATTGTTTGGGAATGTTTTGATAATAGCACACACATATAAGAACCAAGGGCATACCTGTAATGGCATTAAATACCTATTTGTTTGATGGTATAGGATGGCTGTTTTGATCCTGTCTATGTGATGTGAAAATCTGTTGTGGAGACCAGAGTCCATTAGACCTGTTTTCCCATTTTGCCACAGTAAATTGCTTCTACTCTTCAAGCACTGTAATTTCAGTGTAGAAATGTCATCACATGCGTGCTTCACAGGTTTCTTTGCCAGGTCTCTGCTACAAAAAGAATAATAATGAAGGTGGTTGTTGTATGTTTTTATTGTTTCTGCCTGTCCAGGGCAATACTGTCTTTAGTGTAGGTAAATGCACTTGTCACATACATGCTGAAGTTGCAGTCAATTTCCAAACGCAGTGAAATTCAGGTTTCAATACTTTAGTTAACAGGACTATATCTATTTTTATGTGTTTAGCATTTTGCATCTATCTTTGTGATACAGGTGCAAAGCTGCTAGCTTTCCATCTTCTATAGTTTAGCATTTCTCAAACTTTTTCACTGTAGTATACTTGTTAGTAGCAATAAAAGCTAAAAGTAAGAGGAGACATGAGTGTATGTGTTTTTATAAAATAGGTCACAAAACAACAGTTTATATAAAAAGAAATGTGTGCTGTCAGGACGATAACTCATACCTCCCAACTGTCCCTCATTTGCAGGGATTGTCCTTCTTTTGAACCAAAATCCTTCTGTCCTGCTTTCCTCCTTAGTTGGTCTGATATGCAGATACCCATGGAAATGTACTGTTTAAAGAGGAGCTCCAGGCTCCCCCCAAAAAAAATAAAAGTCAACAGCTACAAATACTATGAGTAAGCGTCAATTCGTGACGTGAAACGCGTTAGCCACCCTTCCCTGCATGCACACCATCTGCATTTGTTGTTTTGGATTTATGGATTTATTTTGAATTTGGATTTTTTACCTGAAATTTTGGAATAAATAACTGTCTATACAGAGTGCGGCAGTCCAGGGTTTCTTTTTCTCCCAAGCTACAAATACTGTAGCTGCTGGCTTTTAATATTAGGGCACTTACCTGTCCAGCAGTGTCGTCACCCGAGCTGATTCTGCAAACGCCTATCGGGCGCTGGCGCTGCCATCTTGACTAAGGGAAACTGGCAGTGAAGCCAGTTTCCTATTATGCATGCGCAAAGCATACTGCACTTTGTGAATGGGCTGCAGTTTTCGGATACCTGTGAAGTGTCCCAGAAGGCTGCGGGGGAAAGAGGGGGGCCGAACTTCCATCTCAATTTGCCATGACGAACTAAGCCAGAAGTGGGAGCCTTGTACCTGTCAAAACCAGGTACTCACTCCCCCCCAAAAGGTGCCAAATGTGGCAGCGGAAGAGGGGGGGGCAGACAAGTGGAGCTTCCCCTTTTGAGTGGAACTCCGCTGTAACTACCAAAAGTGTTTTTCTGCACTTAAACCTTCATCCTATAGCTTAATTATTTAGTTTGCTTTTTCATTTTTCTTTTTTCTTAGTATAAAGGAACAGTAATGTTAGAAAATACCAATTCTGGGTTTGACAATAATTTTTGGAATATACATTCTTAATGGTCTACATAGTTGGGGCATGACAGGGGTGTGTACTTTACCTAAATAGATTGTGTTAGAAGGCATACCTATCCATGATAGGGCAACATAGAAAATCCATTAAGTGGCTCCCCTGTCTCCCTAAGTTCTATTACCAGAACAATTGCTCTGGTGATACAGAATATTATATGATTTGATAGCATTCATATAAGAATGAAGACAATGGATTGAGGAAGGGATAGAAAGGGGGAAAAAAAGAAGGGATGTGGTGGGTGTGTCAAAGAAAAAGGGCAAGGGGGTGCCCAGATTTTATATATATATATATATATATATATGTGTGTATGTGTGTGTGTGTGTATATAAATTACTTCATCCAAACATATTTATTTTTGGGCTTCTGTAAGCAGAGGAATGGCATTGTTTGCTATTGCTATAGTTACAATTTTGAGTACTGTGAGAAATATATAGATTGCCATAGCTGATCTTTCGTTTACTAGCTGACTAGTTTCCATGCTGATTGGCTTCAATACTTTGAATCACAGATCTGAAACAAGCATGCATATCATAAGCTTTGACTTCTTTTTGGCTTTAGTTTCTGTGTGCTTGTTCCATTTTGCTGACTAAAAGTGTACAGAAGCCAGAGACAGCCAAACAACTAGTATTTTCCAAAGACAGGCAGTCCCTTTCTTTATTTCATCACAGATTTGTTTAAAAAGGGGCTGGCTTATATAGCAAGGGAGTAAACAAACACAGATTTGTCAAAAGTCTAATTACTGTAAAGTTAAATGACACCTACCAATGCTGCTACAAATAGCCTGGTCATCTAAGCATTACTACCCTTTGGATATGCGAGAAAGATCCCAAACATCGCACACCTGGCTAAGCCATTAGTAAACAGGTGAAAGCAGCCTCAGCCAACTTCATCCAAAGCCATGCTCCCTAAATATGCTGGGGCATGGCTCTGGATGAAGCTGGCGAGGTTGCTTTCACCTGTTTACTATTATTATTATTATCCAGCATTTATATACCGCCAACAGTTTGCACAGCACTCTACAACATAAGGGCAGTTACAATATAATCCAATACAGGAGGAATCAGAGGGCCCAGCTCATTAGAGCTTACAATCTTAGAGGGAGGGTCAAGTGATACAACAGGTAATAACTGTGGGAGATGAGCTGATAGAGAAAGTACAGTTGTTAGGTGGAGGTAGGATAAGCTCCTTTGGAGAGAAAAGTTTTCATGGAATGCCTAAAAGTGGATAGAGTTGGAAATAGTTGGACAGATTGGGGTAAGGAATTCCAAAGGATGGGAGAATCTCTGGAGAAGTCCTGGAGGCAGGTATAGGAGGAGGTGATGAGAGAGCTAGAGAGCAGGAGGTCTTGGGAGGAATTAAGAGAGCAATTTGGTTCGTATTTTGAGACTAGGTTAGTGATGTAGCTAGGGTCAGAGTTCTGGGTGGCTTTGTAAGTTATTGTTGGTGTTTTGAATTTAATTCATTGGGTGAGTGGCAGCCAAATTGGGGGGGAACACCGGGTGGACTTACAGGAGCTTGACCTTAAGTTTTTATGAGGTTATAATTTTTAACTTTTGGTCATGAAAGGGTTAAGGTGACAGTCAAAACTTTAACTAAGAGCTTTATTAAAGTAGCATTAAAAGAGAAGTATGGGTTTCCTTTTTTTTGCTTACATCTATTCTATGTGAGCTGCTGATATCTATTAGGGCTCTTTCACACGGACGTTCCGTATGTCCATTTTTCATCCATCCATTTTCGGATGAAAAACGGACATACACGTATCCCTATGGGATAGCGGATGTCAGCGGATGAACATCCGCTGACATCCGATGACATCAGTCTCCGCTATGGTCCGTTTAAGCATGACGGAGGAAAATCTTACTTTTCCATCCGTCTGCGGATCGGATGAAAACGGACAGACGGTCCGTTTTCATCCGATCCCCCCATAGAGGAAAGCGGCGATCCGACCGGTCCGTTTCTGCACAGTGTGCAGAGACGGACAAGTCATCCGCCGGCTCAGCGGGGATCAACGGAGCGGTCTCCGCTGAGCAAGCGGCTATTCATGGGGCGGATCATGATGGGATCCGCCCATGTGAAAGAGCCCTAAACCTTTCCAGCCCACTCAGAAGTGCCCCTATTCTGTTAAAATCGAGATAAACACATGTGGGAGGTTCTACAGACTTTCATACAGCATCATCCAGACAATGGTGTGAATATAGAGTCTGAATCCACCCCCTTTCCTGTCATTTTGCTTGACTGATGTCCTCTCTCCTCCCTCTGCTTGTTTCTGAGACTTCACAGAGCATAGCTGCTCCCCCTCCCTTCTCACTTCTCTCTCCTCCCCTCCCTATCTATCAGCACAGCCACGTCTCATAGGGGAGAGGGGACAGAGGCCGGGGGTGTGTTGGTGTGTTGGTGAAGATGTACACACACCCTGAAACTTTTCAAACTGAAAATGGACCATTTTTGCCAGCTGAAGGAAAGTTCATATGCACATGCTGTAAAAACTAAAAGAGGTAGGAGAAAAAGACTAGCTGATATGTGACTAATGTGATATGTACTAGTTATTTAACCCATCCCATACTTCTCCTTTAAATGCAAAACCCAGCTGGTCATTCACTGGGTGGGACCCAGTGATCGGCATGTGCTGTGATGAATCACAGCACAGCCGGGTGGACACACGCGTGGCCTCTACCCAGAATTGCAGAATCACTTATATGTATGCATATATACAGTATGCGTTCAGCAAGTGGTTAAACATTAAGCTTTGGGGAAAGCGTTGTAAAAGAGCACTGTTTATACTTTTTATAATGCCATATACAGTATCTTATTTAAAAAGTTGGATCCGGATTTAATATTATTATGCCCAGGGAAAAAAAAATATATTATTTTGTGTAATATGTCACCATGTTCATTAGATTGTTGGAGCTAGTCAAATTGTGTTGACTGACACACAAATTATATAAGGTCTTATTTATAGCATGGTGAGCAGGAATACATAAGATATAAAATATAATGTATTCATACCTGCAAATGAAGTGTTGAATCTATATAAATAGAACAAAATTCTAGTGTTCATAGCTCTGAAGAAAAGACGCATTTTCTGCAGGAAAAAAATCTTAGAACATCATGTGGGTGGGTGATATCAAATTTTCCAACATGTGGAGAATGATATTTTGCTTCCTGTGCTTTTCAATGACTGTGCTTGAAAAATTGTAATTAAAATCCCCTTTTAGTGTCGCTCACTTTGTAGCAGCACTCAGCAATTCAAGCTGACCTCTGATTGTGTGGGCCACCACAATCTGCCTGGAACATTGTATGCATTCACACTTCTAACGCTACAGAGCCCTAATTTACAAGCATTAACTGAGCTTAAAGCAGCCAGCTGCATTGGTCTCTGCTATTTCCTAGGGATCTTCCAGCCTAAAGAAAGATAAACTTGTTACTATATAAAAAATGTAGCTGACTTACATTGTTCTGCAATAGCTCTTGTAAAGTAGGATCACTAGTTTTATAACTGGCTCGGGTTTTACACTTTAATAGAGATTTTTTTATTGTGCATTGCATTAACGTATAGGTCTAATAAGTTTATTAGCAATGTGGCAAGTATTGAAGCTTACAGCAAGTACTCCAATAGAAAATTATCTTTCATTAGCCTGACTACATTTATTACATCAAGCCCATATACTTTACTGCATTTGCAAAATGTGTTTTTAGCTCATTTAAATGATTGTTCATAAGTTGGTTTTTTTGTGTCATGTACACAAGAATAAAAACACAGCTTCATGCCTTCATATTTCTTTTAAGGTAACCTTTAATGATGACAATGGATACTACATACTGTCTTTCTGGAATGCCACCATTTAGCTGGTTTATTGATTTGATTTATTTATTACAGGTACTTCTATAGCGCTGTCAATTTACGCAGTGCTTTACATATATATCGTACAGGCACATTAGTCCCTGCCATCAAAGAGCTTACACTCTAAGGTCTCTAACTCACATTCGTACATACTGTACATATGCTTTACTTCAACATGCTGGAGAGAATGCTGCTTAGGTAAGCACATTTGAATGATCCATATGAATGCTACAGTAATAAATAAAACAGAGCTATCTGTAATAAAATAAGTCATGTGACTAGATTAATCTAATTGTGTTGGGTATTATAGATGTTCACTACCTTACTGGATAAACACATTTGTTTTGGATGGAGCTTACACTCTAAGGTCTCTAACTCGCATTCGTACATACTGTACATATGCTTTACTTCAACATGCTGGAGAGAATGCTGCTTAGGTAACCACATTTGAATGATCCATATGAATGCTACAGTAATAAATAAAACAGTGCTATCTGTAATAAAATAAGTAATGTGACTAGATTAATCTAATTGTGTTGGGTATTATAGATGTTCACTACCTTACTGGATAAACACATTTGTATTGGATGGAATTAAAATGTGGTTGCCTAATAGTAGATTTAATGTGCAATTCCTAATACTTCAGCTACCACCAAACAACATTTCCCATAATTCTACTGTGTTATAAGAGTGGGAAATAGTTTAAAATCTTTGGTGTCAGGGCCACAATTACTGAAAGGTGCTTCTCCATGAGATTGGGTTAGCACTTTGGTTCAGATGGTAGATTGTAGGGTCTCAGCACTGGGGCTAATTAACTTTATACTGGAAACTAAGGCATGGCCTTTGTCACCTGACATTTCAAAAGACTATCGTCTATTTGCCCATGACTGCTCTAAATAGGTGGCAGGAGAATGTGAAAGGTTACCAACACTCTCTATGTTAACCTTGTGCATTGCTGTGGTTACCTTTTCCTGCCCTCATTCAACAGTGATGAGTGTGAAGAAGACAGAGGGGAAATATAAGTAAAAGGTGAGGAGGGCAAGAGGGGATGGCTAAGTAACTGGGCTAGGATCTATTATAATCTACCACTGCTGTAAGGTATCATCTACAAGGCTATATCAAGCTTCTTTTCACTACTATAGCAAATATAGTACATATGTGATAAGTCTATACTACTGAAGAGTCACATGGAAATTAATCTGGAGTATAAAGTATAATTTACAGCTTTGCAACAAATCCACTACCATTGCATAGCTCCACAATCAGTGGGTTGCCATCATTGGGCTTAATCACAATTTTGTGCCTAGAAGGTCCTTGGGGAAAAGTGCAGTGGGAGTTTTGTGGTCCATTGAGCTCTGTCGGAAGCCATAGTGCCACCCTCCAGTGCCTGCTACCATAGCACATTGAGGGTATGTCCGCTGTATGAGCTTCCCTTGCCCGGTACTAGCACGATCCAAGATCCCTTAGCCCACCCAGTCACTAGCCATAACTCAGTGTAGGGTGGTAAGAAACATAAGACTGTTTATTGAAGCACAGGCACAAAGAGATATACACTCTGGGACAATCCCCCTTCTTTGCATAATGACACAGGGTGGGGTAAACTACATTCAGTAACAAGAGGCACAGGTACATTCAAACTTTTCATCAGTAGACAGTCTTATCAGCAAACAGGGCTGTTGGAGAAATCTCCCCACCCCACTAGCAACCAATAGCTGACAGTGATTTCATTAATCTGTAAGCCAATCCACATACACATATACATCCCATAATAGTCTGCTTCCAAGGCAGACAGAAACAATAGAACAATGGGATATAGCCACCCAACAACAAATACATAACAACCCCCACCCCACCCCAAACTATCTAGCAACGGTCTATGAGACACTCCTACAATATTCTAGCAGTCCGAAGGGTGGAATCATCCATCTTCATATATTTCTTGAGGGACATTGCTCACAAACACCACTGTCCCAAGCAAAAGAGCCCCTTCATTTTTTCAACACAAACCACACATACAGAACCCAGGACAACAGGGGCAAAATTAAATGCTGAGTCCAGTGTGGTTGTACTGGGAGTCTAGCTAGGATAGACCCGACTGGGGTTCTCGGTCACCCTGTGCCCCTAATAGATACAGGGTAATCTACACACAAGATGGCCCAAGGGAGCTGGTAAATGGGTCTCCAGAGCTTTCCAAGGCAAGCTGGGTTCCAAGGGCCCCGCACCCAAAGTGACTCTCGTCACAGGTTCCAACTCCAAAAAAGCATGACACTTTGGAGTTGGAACCTTTGCTGTACAGCTTGAAGACATACTTTGTTTGGACCATTTCATACACTCTATTTACCTTTGCTAGATTCCATTTTGATATGGACTTTTGTTTTTAGCAATTTATTTTCACTATGTTAGCGTGGCAACATATATGATACATATGTTTATTTAGTTTGTCTTACTATTGGTTGCCAGTGTCTGTGTTTATTATCACTAATTACACCAGCACGTTTTCTATTTTTGTTTGTCATATGCTGTATATGTTATACAGATCTATACATGTTATACAGATGAAATGGAAATTAATATACTCCTCCAAAATATTTCTGTTCGGTTTGGATGAAACAGCAATACAGAAAATAAATTAGCCATTCTGCTCATAACTAGAGATGTACAAAGTTTTGAGCAATTTATTTTCACTATGTTAGCGCGACATATATAAAACATATACAGTATATGATTGCAGATACTCAGTAAACCTTTGCAAGATGAAAAAATGTGTTCAATATTTTAAATCAGTGTTAAACCCAAAAGCAAACATGGATTATATTGCAATTTACCAGTTTATAAATGTGATGGCTGCATTCGTTTTATTTTTTAGACTTTCCTTTCTTTATTTTTATCTGGTGATCCAGCCAGTAAGTACCGTATTTATCGGCGTATAACATGCACTTTTTTCCCCTGAAAATCAGGGGAAAATCGTGGGTGCGTGTTATACGCCGATACTGACATCCCTGAGCTGTCTCCGCTGACTGTGAGCAGAGCGGAGCGAGATACACATAGCCGAATGTACTCGGCTATACTCGGCTTTTCTCGGCTCCGCTCACAGTCACGCCCAGTCCCGCCATTGGACCTGTGTTATGTCCATCATAGGGCGGGACTCGGCGTGACTGTGAGCGGAGTCGAGAAAAGCCGAGTATAGCCGAGTACACTCGGCTATGTGTATCTCGGCGGCGGCTCCGCCCAGTCCCTGCGTCCCCTGCGTCCCCGGTGTTCTCGGCGGCGTCCTTACAGTCTCGGCGCCAATTTTAAAATGATGCACGGCGACTGTCAGGAAAGACGTTCTCTCACTCATCCCAGCAATCGGGGTCTCAGAATCTCTATGCACAGGCAGACCCGTTCGGCGCATGCGCGATAGCGGCAAACGAGCGTGCGCGGGCACGCGATAGTGGCGAGCGGGCGCGCGCGGGTACGCGATAGCGCACGCGCGCCTATGACGCAGGTTGGCGCCAAAGACTGCCTATTTAAAGAGAGCTGTCACTCTGCATCCTTGCTGTCCGGTCTACAGCGTTTCCTGAAGACCCTTGTTACCTGAACCTCTGATCTGATTGCTCTGGTACCTGACCCGGCTTCCCTTGGCTTCTCCAGTCTGCTGCCCGCCTCTGACCACGGCTCGTCCCGACTTCTCTTCTGCCTTCTCCCCTAACCAGTTTGCTGCCCGCCTGATACACTGACCCGGCCTGGACTTTAACTATTCTTGGATCCTGCTTTGTACTCATCTGCCCGCTTGTGTCTGACCCGGCCTGTTTTCACCAAGTCTGCTTCCTGATCCTCTGGTGCCTGCTGCGGACCACTGCACGTCTCCCACCAGTTATCCACCGCTGCAGTCTGCTGCTTCTACTTCCACCTGCCAGGCACTTGTGCTCCTTTGCCCTCCTGAGCCCCTGTCTGCTCTATCAGGGGTTCTCGAGTCAGAGGTCTACGAGAGGCCACTCCCTGCATGTCGGGCTCACCTACCAGGTACGTGACAGTACCGGACAGCCATGTCTGAGCCCACGCAGGGAGCCTCTCCCATGGAGGAACTCTGCCGTCACCTAGATGGACTTACTACGGCAGTCAGGAACTTACAGGAAGGCTATACCCGCCTAGAGGAGCGTGTCCAGACCCTGTCTAACACGGCACCTGCCGCACCTGGAGCTCCTCCCGCACCCTCAGTCGTCATGTTACCACCTGAACCCCGGGTTCCTCCTCCCGAGAGGTTCTCTGGAGATCGTAGTAAATACAGAGCTTTTCGTAACGCCTGTGAGCTCTTTTTCGCTCTGCAACCCAGGACCTTTTCCCTTGAAACCACCAAGGTGGGCTTCGTCATCGCCCTACTATCAAGCGAACCTCCGTTTTTGGCCCACCGCCTTCTGGAGTATAAAGACACCTGTCTCAACCTCCTGCGCACGTTCTTTGAAGCCATGGATCTTCTCTACCAGGATCCCCAACAAGCAGCCACCGCGGAAGCAGCATTATGTTCCCTGCAGCAGGGTCGCAGGCCCGTGGAGGACTACGTCTCCGAATTCAGACGTTGGAGTTCGGACACAAATTGGAACGATGCTGCCCTGCGCCACCAGTTCCGTATGGGCCTTTCCGAGCCCCTTAAGGATAAACTGGCTCGAGTTGGCATCCCAGCAACACTAGACGCTCTAATTCTTCAGTCTACCTTAATTGACAGGCGGTTAAGGGAACGAAGAGCTGAACGTACCGCTGGTCCCTCTCGTCCTGTATGGATGCTACCTCGTGTGTTCAACCCTGCTCACTCCGCTCCTCTGGCTCCCGCTCACCCGCCTGCTGATACTTCGGAACCCATGCAACTTGGCCTGCTTCGCCCCTCGCTCACCCCCGAAGAGCGCCAATGGCGGCGATTCAACAATCTCTGCCTCTACTGTGGGGAACCAGGTCATTTCGTGAGGTCCTGTCCTGCTAAGACCCGTAAGTTTTCCTCTATCTTTTCTACCTACTCACCTACTTCGTTTGACAACTCAACTCATCTGGCTGTCTCTGTCTCCTTACAGCTTCCAGGAAGGAATATACTAACTACCGCAATAATTGATTCCGGAGCATGTAGCGGTTTTATGGACGCTTCCTTTGCCAACAGATTCCAGGTCCCCTTGCAACCCCGAGCTAAGGGACTTTCTGTACACCTGGCCGATGGATCAGCTATCAAGTCAGGGCCAGTCATACTGGAAACCGTCCCTTTAAGTGCAACCATCTCCGGTAATCACCGGGAGTTACTTCGCCTGGACATCATTGAATCCCCCCTGTTTCCCATCATACTGGGTATGCCCTGGCTGAGGGCACACAACCCACAAATTGACTGGACCACGAGTGAGATCAGCTTCCCCTCTCCTTACTGTCGTCAGCACTGTGTGCCAGAAGTTGCCGACGCTCCCTCCTCACTGCTCTGCTTAGACGCTGACTCCGAAACCCGCCAGTCCGTTCCCGAAGTTTACCATCATTTTTTGGATGTATTCAGCAAAAAGGGTGCAGAAACACTTCCCCCGCACCGATCCTATGACTGTCCGATTGAGCTCCTCCCCGGGGCAGAGGTGCCATTCGGAAGGATCTTCCCTCTAACCGAACTAGAGCTCGGGACCCTCAAGACCTATATCGACGACAACCTGGAGAAGGGGTTCATCCGCCCTTCTACTTCACCAGCAGGAGCAGGAATCTTTTTCGTCGAAAAAAAAGACCATTCCCTACGCCCTTGCGTAGACTACCGTGCGCTAAATAAGATTACAGTTAAAAACCGGTACCCTCTCCCTTTGGTGCCAGAACTATTCCAGAGACTCGGGGCTGCAGCCATATTCACTAAATTGGATCTTCGTGGGGCCTACAATCTGGTCCGGATTCGTAATGGGGACGAATGGAAAACTGCCTTCCGTACCCGATTCGGGCATTTTGAATATCTCGTGATGCCCTTCGGTTTGTGTAACGCCCCTGCCACATTCCAACACTTTGTGAATGACATTTTCAGAGACTACCTAGACGTGTTTGTGATAATTTACCTGGACGACATCCTGATTTTCTCCTCGTCCTTGTCCACTCACCGAGAGCATGTCAGGAAAGTGTTAACCCGACTCCGTCAGCATGGCCTTTACGCGAAACCCGAGAAATGCGAGTTTGAACAACAGAGCATTCAGTTTTTGGGACTAATTATCTCCATAGAAGGTATCAAAATGGACCCACAAAAAGTTTCCGCCATCTTGGATTGGCCAATTCCTACAGACAAAAAAGGGATCCAACGCCTTGTAGGATTTGCAAATTTTTATCGCAAGTTTATCCGGGGATTTTCTACCATCATCTCGCCCATCACCAGTTTGACGAAGCAAGGCATACGATTCCATTGGACCCCGGAAGCCCAAGTTGCCTTCTCCACCTTAAAGGATCAGTTTGTCTCGGCCGCGGTCCTGAAACATCCAGACCCCGCTCTGCCTTACATTTTGGAAGTAGATGCCTCTGAGATCGCAGTGGGGGCGGTGCTCTCCCAGAGACAGGGTCCCAAGTCGCAGTTGCATCCAGTCGCATTCTTCTCTCGGAAGTTGTCCGAAGCTGAGAGGAACTATGATGTGGGGGACAGAGAGCTACTCGCAATTAAGGCCGCGTTGGAGGAGTGGCGCTACTTACTAGAGGGGGCAGCACATCCTATTTTGATCTACACAGACCACAAGAATCTGGAGTACTTGAAAGTAGCCAAAAGACTGAAACCACGTCAAGCCTGATGGGCACTTTTTTTTACCAGATTTTCTTTCCATATAACCTACAGGCCCGGGTCCAAGAACACCAAGCCAGATGCGCTGTCACGGATGTTTAGCGGAGCTGAAGCTCTCTCACCCCCAGACACCATCCTGACTCCCGGAAATTTCCTTCTGCTGCAAGGAGACCTACTTTCTCAGATTAAGCAGGCTTCTACCAAAGAGACCTACCCACCGGATGTTACCCTACAGTTGAAAGACGACCTGCTGTGGTTCAAGGACAAGATCTTCGTGCCTCCACAATTACGGATTAACGTTCTCAAATCTTGTCACGATCATGAACTGGCTGGCCATTTTGGGGTGCACAAAACATCTGAACTTCTCCAGCGCACGTTTTGGTGGCCTCAACTGTCTAAGGACTGCAAGGACTATGTGGAATCATGCATTACGTGCATTCGGAACAAGGGCAGCAAGACCAGAGCTTGGGGTCTGTTGAGGCCTTTGCCCATTCCAGACAGACCTTGGAGAATGATTTCGATGGACTTTATTGTGGAACTACCATCATCAGAAAATTGCACTACCATTTATGTGGTAGTAGACAGCCTTTCCAAGATGGCCCACTTTCTGCCCATGAGATGTACACCTTCTGCCCCCGAGACCGCAAAATTATTCATCAAAGAAATCGTAAGACTGCACGGCATTCCTGTGAACATTGTATCTGATCGGGGGGTGCAGTTTACATCCAGATTCTGGAGGGCACTCTGCGAATCTTTAAAGATTGACCTTTCCTTCTCTTCAGCTTATCATCCCCAGACCAATGGTCAGACGAACGCACAAATCAGACCCTGGAGCAATATTTGCGCTGTTTCTCTTCCTTCTCTCAAGACGACTGGGTACCACTATTACCCCTCGCCGAGTTCGCCTACAACAATTCCGTTCATTCAGCAACCAAACAGTCACCGCTCTTTGCAAACTACGGCTTCCACCCTCTGTTCCTGTCTAATAATATTCCAGAGTGTGCGGTCCCAGCCACCCAGGAGACCCTGAACTTCCTCAGTACCAACAGTAAGTTGCTTCAGGAGACAATGGCAAGGACTCAGGCGCATAATAAGGAGGTGTTCGACAAAAAGAGGAGGGGGGAACTTAACCTTAGATCTAGTCTGGCTGTCCACAGTGAATCTAAAAATGACATGCCCTTCTAAGAAACTGGGCCCCAAATTTGTGGGTCCTTTCCCTGTAACAAGGAAAATTAATGAAGTGGCATACGAGCTGAAATTACCGGAATCTTTTCGGATACACCCGATATTCCATGTGTCGCTACTCAAACCTGCAGTCCCAGATCCCTTTCCCAATCGAGGTATTGGCCCTCCTGAGCCCGTGCTCATCAATGGTGAGGAAGAGTTTGAAATCGAGTCTATCCTGGACTGCAGGAAGAGACGCAACCAAACCCAATATCTGGTTTAAATGGAAGGGCTATGGCCCCAAGGAAAATTCCTGGGAACCGGAAACCAACATTCATGCCAAAAGGTTGATCACGGCCTTCAAAAGGTCTCACCCAGATAGGCTGGCTCAGTTGGGCATCCGGAGGCTGCCCGTAGGAGGGGGGCAATGTCAGGAAAGACGTTCTCTCACTCATCCCAGCAATCGGGGTCTCAGAATCTCTATGCACAGGCAGACCCGTTCAGCGCATGCGCGATAGCGGCAAACGAGCGTGCGCGGGCACGCGATAGTGGCGAGCGGGCGCGCGCGGGTGCGCGATAGCGCGCGCGCCTATGACGCAGGTTGGCGCCAAAGACTGCCTATTTAAAAAGAGCTGTCACTCTGCATCCTTGCTGTCCGGTCTACAGTGTTTCCTGAAGACCCTTGTTACCTGAACCTCTGATCTGATTGCTCTGGTACCTGACCCGGCTTCCCTTGGCTTCTCCAGTCTGCTGCCCGCCTCTGACCACGGCTCGTCCCGACTTCTCTTCTGCCTTCTCCTCTAACCAGTTTGCTGCCCGCCTGATACACTGACCCGGCCTGGACTTTAACTATTCTTGGATCCTGCTTTGTACTCATCTGCCCGCTTGTGTCTGACCCGGCCTGTTTTCACCAAGTCTGCTTCCTGATCCTCTGGTGCCTGCTGCGGACCACTGCACGTCTCCCACCAGTTATCCACCGCTGCAGTCTGCTGCTTCTACTTCCACCTGCCTCAGTTCCTGCCAGGCACTTGTGCTCCTTTGCCCTCCTGAGCCCCTGTCTGCTCTATCAGGGGTTCTCGAGTCAGAGGTCTACGAGAGGCCACTCCCTGCACGTCGGGCTCACCTACCAGGTACGTGACAGCGACACTGGGGCAAGGCTGCACAGCGACACTGGGGCAAGGCTGCATGGCGACTCTGGGGCAAGGCTGCACGGCGACTCTGGGGCAAGGCTGCACAGCGACTCTGGGGCAAGGCTGAAATGGACTCTGGGGCAAGGCTGCAATGGACACTGACAAGGCTGCACTGTGACAAGGCTGCAATGGACACTGACAAGGCTGCACTGTGACAAGGCTGCAATGGACACTGACAAGGCTGCACTGTGACAAGGCTGCAATGGACACTGACAAGGCTGCACTGTGACAAGGCTGCAATGGAAACTGACAAGGCTGCATTTAAATGTAAGTTATTTTTCCTTAAACTTCCCTGCTAAAAGTTTTTTTCCCTAAAATTTCCTCCTAAACTTGGGGTGCGTGTTATACGCCGGTGCGTGTTATACGCCGATAAATACGGTATGTTTTTTTTTTTTTTTTTCAACAGAACAAGCTATCCCACAAATTTAGCAGTTAGAGTGTTGAGACAAACCATTTACCACTGACAGGGTGCTTGTAATGATCAGTTGTATTCAGTAAAACATTTATGCCAAAAGGAAATAAATTGTTGACATAGCTGCTTGCATAACTGCAGTATGAGCTGGAGTTTGACTTCAATTTGTTAGTGTGTCTAAATCTGTGAGTATATCTAACACTCTCCTCCCCCCCATACTGATAATGCTGCTGTCCAAAAGTGCCCCTGTGCTCTTTCATCCAGATTGGTGGAACTCTAAAGCCCTGTACACACGATCGTATTTCCTATGGATTCTAATCCGATGGATTTTTGACTTTGTGCCCCTAAGACTCAACAGAGAATATAAGGAAATATCTACAATATAGAGGAAATGCCTCTTATGCCCTGTACACACGATCAGATTTCCGATGGAATAAAATCCGATTGATTTTTCCATCGGAAATCCGATGAAGCTGACTTCCATCAGTCTTGCCTACACACCATTAGTCAAAAATCCGACCGTCCCAAACGCTGTGACGTAAAACACTCAGAAGAGCCGAGAAAAATGAAGTTCAATGCTTCTGAGCATGCGTTGACTTGATTCTGAGCATGCGTGGGTTTTTTCTCCGATGGAGTTCCCCACAGACGATCGGAATTTGCTATCGTTTTTTTTCCCCATCGGATAAATTTAAAACATGTTCTATTTTTTCTCACCGATGGAAAAAAGACAGATGGGGCCCATACACAATCGTTTTGTCCGATGAGAAAAGTCCATCGGACTGTTTTCATCGGTAAAGCCGATCGTGTGTACACGGCATAACACAGGACATGTATTACTGGCCAGATCGCCAGGAAAAGAAAAGAAGCCTAAAAAAGAAAATGAATGCACCTTCTAAGGATTGGTAAACTGTAATGTATTACCATTTTGGTTTTGGATTTAATACCACTTTTAAGACTAGTTAAAAATATTGCATATCGTAAAATAGTACCAGCATAAAGGTCTCACAAAGGCGCTTCTTCACTTTCTGTGTTCATTGTGAAGCTGTGCATAGAGCTAACTATGGCAATTTTCTTTCTGAGCAGGAGTTCAATGTGAAGCCTGCAGACTAATTTGCACTGAGCTGCACAAACTGCCAGCATCAAATGACGCTAATACAATAATTTAGGGAGTGAAAAGGTCTTGTTCATTTTCTCGGGGGACTACTCAAAACCACCTGGGATCCAACCATGAATAATACCAGTCATGAGCAAATAGCAAATTAAAGCTGGAACAAATATATCTACAGATCCAGGAAATATGGCATTTGTATATAATATTTGCCAGGGCATACCCAGTTGTTCCTACTGGAGGCTTGCCAAATCCTAGAGAGAGCTAAATCAAAATACCATTATTATACGGACACTTAAAACATTGCCATTGATTTACATTTTATTTGTTTTTTCTTTTTTTTTTCTTTTTGGCTTCGGAAAAAAAGATCAGTAGCTTTTGGCATATTCAATTTTTTTTTGCAAAGCAGACAAATGGAATTTGGCTGTTAGAATTTATTTTTTAATCACAGTGAAGGAAGAAAAAAATGGTGCTGAAGCCGTCAATCTGCAACCTAGTTGATTCTGTCTTTCTATTGGCTCAAGCACACATACTTATTTCAATTTAAATAGTCCTTTTATTTATGTAAGAATTTAAATAAATTCTACGGTCAGACCCTGGCCAGCCTCCCATGCGTTTTTAATGTGCTGTTACCTTATTTAATGCAGTGGCACATCGTATCTCTTGCTTTTTTAAGAACGGCTGTTTTCAGTTTTCCAGCACACACCTGCAAAAAAAAAAAAAAAAAAACGATCCATTACTGGAAAACACAAAGTGATCTAACAAAATTATTTTTCAGACACTGGGGTGATAAACTAGGACAACTTACTGCAGTTTATATTTTCTCGTACTTGTCAGGACCTTAGAATGAGGCTTATGATTCAGAGAGTTAATCTCTTTGGCATTTGCAGTGCGCTATACTTTTGAAAGCAGGGCAATAAGTGTTAGTGTGAGATTTTTAGGGACCCCACTCAACAGGTTTCTTTTATTCCTGGAACCCTAAGTGTTTGGCTGTAAATAGAGGAGGACATATTTAATCATTTTTAAAACATTAAAGGAGAAGTATAGCCAAAGCTTTTTTGGTTGTACTTCTTTCATGGATCACGGTTCGTTCTGCACTCCTGTGACCCGTTTTCAGCCATCAATGGGCTAAATCCTGCTGTCAGCTGACTTCACAGAGTAGGTCCAGGCTCTGAAAAGATCCCAACCCTATGGTTGGAATCAAGCCAAATGCCTGGACCAGCCGCTGAGAGCCTGAGACGGCCTCTCCCGCCCCCTCCACAGCTCAATGCTCCAAGGAGCACTGAAGGGGCTGGGCAGAGAGCTGGTAACTGACAGTCCCTGGCTCTGTGAAGGCTAAGAACTGAGCAATCAAAGGTCTTTGATTACTCAGTTCTCAGTCTCAGAAGCAGCAGCCGACAGATGCACCATCAGATCAATGCTGCAACCACCTAGGTGAGCATATTATTTTTGTTTCCTTAACCCAATACTGCTCTTCTAAAAAAATATTTTATGGTTCATTGTATAACTAACATAGGTAATATGCTAAAGTCTTATATTAATTGGGAAAGGCCTGATTGGCAGCATATTATGATTTTAATGTGCTGCAAATTAGTAATCAACAAATGGTTACTCTCATGCTACTGAGCAGTTAAAGGAAACCCATATCGAGGGAGAACTGTAGACTGCCATTATTGACCTATTTCTGAAAGAGTTAGTTGCTTGGCTGTCTCTAGTTTCAGTGATTTCTTTGTCAGTGACTCAGAACAAGTATGCAGCAAGTAAAATCAGAGTAAACTCAAAACTGATACAAACATGTTACAGGTCAGGAACACAGAAATTACTAAAATCAAAAGATCAACAAGACAACCATACAACTGGCATTTTTAGAAAAGCAGGTCAGCAATGGCAGCTTATGTATTTCTCTCAGTACAGGGTAAGGTAAGACTAGCATTTGAGCCCCCTGTGGATTTGTTCATAGAAAAGCACAGCATGTCTTCCACCTGCTGCTAAACTGTAGCAGAATTATTTTTGCCATTGAACGAATATGGGGAGATGGCAATCAACTTTCAAACTTGTAAAGTGAAATGTATTTAAAGCCTTGTACACACAACCGGTTTTCTCGGCAAGAAAACAGCTGGGAGAGGTTTTTGCTGAGATAACCGTTCGTGTGTATGGTTTCTCGACAGGAAAACTGCCGGGAATCTCGACGAGAAAAATAGAGAATCTGCTCTCTATTTTTCTCGTCGGGATTCTCGGCAGAGTTTTCCTGCTGAGAAAACCGGTCGTGTGTGTGCTTACCTGTTTAAGGGGAAACTCGCGCATGCTCGAAAAGACTTTGATGCATGTGCGGTAGCATACAAGGAGTTTTTTCCCACCAAAGGATTTTCATTTCTGTCTGCATTTTTGTCTGGTATAAGCAGCAGACTGATAAATGTATCTTTATGTCACTCTGCTCTATCCATCTATCAGTGCAGCACAAAGATGGGCTCCTGGGCTTCTTCTACATCCCCCAATCTGAGCTCTGCTGAACAGGAGACTGTTAAGCCTCGTACACACGATCAGATTATCCAACAGGAATTGTGTGATGACAGGCTGTTGTCAGAAAATCCGACCGTTTGTACGCTCATCATAACACAACATTAGCAGAAGTTGCCCAAAGTGTGGCGCCAAAGAGCTGAAAAGCCACGTAGTTTTGTGTTTGTTGGCTGATAATTCTTTGTCGTTTGTATGCAATACAAGATCCTGGCAAACATCCTTCGGACAAAAGTCTTACGCTTTGTCTGATGAAAATCCAATCTTGTGTATCTTAAGAGTTTGAAATCAAATGCAGCTACTTACATTGCTTCCAAAATTACACAGGAAGTATTAATGATTACAGAGCTACATTAACCGCCATAGCGTTACGTTCCTACCACCGCCCCTCTCTGGAAAAAAAAAATGAAAGGGGCATTATTTACTAAATACATGTTAAAACTTGCATTGTAGGCCTAGATCACCTAAAACCATTTTCTGAAAGCGTAGAGCCTTTAGGCCCCGTACACACCTAAGCGATTTTCTGCTTGAAGCTTGTAACTCTAAAATGCTCGCCAAGTCCCATTTATTTCAATGGCCCCTGTTCACATCTTCTGTCGCCTGAAACTCAAAAAAGTACATGAGCTTCTTTTTTGGCAGATTACAAGTGTTTTTGGCCCCGTAGACTTCAATAGAAATGCCTGACTTGAGCTGTTAACCAGCTTTTTCTGCTTAAATAGCAGCTCCCCACTCCTAATTTCCTCTCCCTCTCTTCCCCCTAGTGCTTTCTTTTGGCTAAACAAAAACGCCTGAAGCTGAAAAACGCTTGAAATACACTTCTAAAACACTTTTAAAAAAACTTGTAAAAAGCTGCAAAAAAAGCATGAAAAATGCCAGTAAATCGATATGCTCAGGTGTGAGTGGACCCTAAGAGCCCATTCACACAGGGGCGGCACGACTTGTGCCGCGACTGTGCTGGGCGATCTCAAGGCGACTTCAAAGCAGACTTCCAAAATGACTTCTGTATTGAAGTCAATTGAAGTTGCCTTGAAGTCTTCTTGAAGTAGTACAGGAACCTTTTTCTAAGTCGGAGCGACTTCAGTCACGCCGCTTAGAACGGTTCCATTGTACAGAATGGGGCGCGACTCATCAGGCGGCTGAGACGCCTGACGAGTCGCCCCTGTGTTAATGGGGTCTTAAGGAAGTTGTTTTTATGTTGCAAAATATTTGGACCACTGTTTTTAAAACCTATTATTTTATTAAAAAATGCACCCAAACTAATTGTGATACACACAAACACAATCAACCACTTTTTTACTTTTTTGCTAAATTTAAAAAGATGATACAATAGGTTTATAAGTAAAATGAGATTAACAGTTTACTTATAAATATCGCTAATTGATTTCAATATGCTGCTCCTTGTCAGCAAGGGGTTAATTTAATTTAATTTCATTATTTTACTAAATCAAGAATGTCCCAGCTACATATAAGATTTGAATCATTTTTAAAATGCCATCAATTGCTTTTTCCAGAAAAGAGTATGGTTAAAAATGTAAAGGACCCACCACTGTTGACCTGCATACTCCAGGTCTGTCATCAATATACATCCATCACTACTTAAAGCGGAGTTCCAGCCTTAAAAAAAACTCCATACAGTAAATGACGCGATTAAGGCGGATCACAGCGCCCTTTTTGAAAAGGGAAGAATGCCCTGTGTTATGGCATAACACAGTTTGATAGAGGAGAGAGAGGACACGTCTGAGGAGAGGTCTGGATTCTGTTATCTGTGTTGTCATAACAACAGGGCGGGACGTTCCTCCGCCGCCGCCCGTTGTCATGACAACAAAACAAACTAATGGCGCTATGAGCACCGTTTTACGTCGCATTTGCGAAATATGTTATCTGTGTTGTCATAACAATGGGGCGAGACGTTCCTACGTCGCTGCCCATTGTCATGACAACAAAGCAAATTAACGGCGATACGAGCGCCGTTCTACTGCGCATGCGCGAGATCGAGAGGTGCATGCTGGTTACCCAGCATGCACATCTCTCTGAAAAAACATGAATACACAGGAACTGGGCTTCACATGCCCACATCTATGATGTAAACGGCCACAAGATCGCCGAGAGGATATCAGGTAAGTGTTTGAACTGATTTATGCACGGATGGTGAATTTTCAATATGTTTTTTGCCATATTAAGTGTAATTAGGTTTATATTGCAAAAAATAAAATAAAAAATTATGCCCGGAACCCCACTTTAAGCGGTATTAAAACCAAAAGCAACATTTATTATATTGCAGTTTACCAATTCACACTGGACATAAAACATTCTGCTTATACAGGCATTTGGTATTTTTTCTTTCAGCCTGCCGAAACAATTCTATGTGAGCCTATGTGTTCAGGCACATTTGTGTGTTTACAGGCATCTTTTTAGAGGAGCATTTGCAGGCTGAAAAAAAAAAAAAACATCACAAGTATGTTTTTGAGAGGATCTTTCGGGCAGAAAAAAATGCTTGATGCACCTAAGCGCAGTGTTTAGGCATGTCAATGATTTTTAAGTGTACATTTTTCTAGTGTTTTGGGAAAAAAACGCTTAAACGCAAATGTGCCTAAACGCGCTTAAACACGTGCACAATATGCGCCATAGCTGTGTTCTTTATGCTGCTTTTTTTGCCAGCACTGCAGTTCTGGCATTTTTTTCTACTGCCTAGTGTGCATGGAACCTTAACGAGATTAGGGCTGAATACTTCAACTTTCAGGAGAAGATTTGTATTTTTATTAGTGAATACAAGACTTCCCCTGATTGGCCAAGTTGGAGAGGTGGGAGGATGATGTCACAATTTTCATCTCGGGCAATCAAACAAATACATGTTGATCCTGCCATAAACCTGGTGTGCAGATAACTTCCTGTGCCTGTTCTGTACTGAAACCTTAAAGGAGTTGTAAAGGCAGAAGGTTTTTATCTTAAGATATTCTATGCCTTAAGATAAAAAGCCTTCTGTGTGTAGCTGTCACCGCAGCACCCCCTAAAACTTACCTGAGCCCCATCTCTGTCCAGCAATGTCCACAAGTCCCTCAGGCCATCTGGGACTCTTCTACTGATTGGCTGAGACACAGCAGCGGTGCTATTGGCTCCCGCAGCTGTCAATCAAAGTCAGTTAGCCAATCAGGAGCGAGAGGGGGAGGGACCAAACAGTAGCTCTGTGTCTGAATGGGTACACAGAGCTGCATCTCAGCTCAGGTGCCCCCATAGCAAGCTGCTTGACGGAAGGAAGGGGCAAGGAGCAGTGAAGAGGGACCTGATCTGCCCTAGCAAAACCAAGTGCACAGAGCAGGTAAGTACTGTATAACGTGTTTGTTTGTTTTTTAAACAAAACTTTACAATCACCTTAAGCAGTGTTATCAGCCCTGCCCAGTTCACCTCTATCAAATACAGAACATCTACCCCTATGTTTTTGGAGACAAGGAGGAGAGGAGGAGAGGAGGTCTTCTGTATTCAAAATATAGCAGCCTAGGGTAACAATGCTGCTCCAGTGATACAATATAGTGCCTGTCACCCTAGGACAGGAAGTGTTATGCCACGTACACATGACCGAGTTTCTCGGCGGTGAAAACACCGCCGTGAAACCCGACGGGAAAAACGAGGACCGGCTTGGTCCCCTTTTCCCAGTCTACACACGGCCGTTTTTCATGACATGTTTTCTCTTGGTCGAGAAGGCTTCCCTAGCAGTGTTTCCCTATGGGAAAACTGCAGAGGAAAAAACTGCAGAGGAAAAAAATGCAGCGATTCGCGACGAGAAAAATTAGTGCATGTTCTAATTTTTCTCGTTGTGATTCTCGGCGGTTTTCTCATCGGGAAAACTGCTGGAGAGCCTACATGCCCGTTTTTCTCGTCCAAGTGAAAAAATTACAGTTTTCCCGACGAGAAAAATGGTCGTGTGTACGCGGCATGACTGACAGTATCAATATGTGGAAAAAAAGGAAAAGAAGCCTAAAAAAAAAAAAAAAAGTGCAGTCACCGCTTCTAAGGATTGGAAAGCGCTAATTTAATACACTTTGGTTCCTGTGTTTAGATACAGTTTATGTGACAGAGCCTTAAAAAGTATCATGTGCAGCTGAACCTTCTGTCTGTGGCTGCAATGCAGAGATTTAGATACCCAGCAGAAAGATGGCTGAGAAATACAGCAGAACAGCTGAAAATAAGTTCTCAGAGAAATGTATTTCTTTCCATTACAGAGGGAAATTCGGTGGCTGGGAAAGAGGAGGGGTTGACAGATGGGAGTGATCCATAGCCTGAGAGAGGGATTCTCATGAGCTGAGAAATACAATCTGGAGACCATTGGAAGCTCTCATCATGGCAGTAACTTTATTTTTTGCCCTTCTTTCCAGTATAGCACACTATTTATTTGTCTGCCTAAAGCTGCTAACAGAGTAAAGGAGATTAGAATTGGGACATTTAGAATGCAGTAGCACCAGTTACATGGTCACAGATAGACATTTTGTGAATGAACTCAGCAGCTAATCATAAAGGTCTGGCAACAAGAGATCACCAAGAAAACAGAAAAAATAACTTTGCTAACCAACACTATAGAGTGAAGGCAGATTCCAAAATGTTCTTTTGAGTACCTTTGTTATTGCTAAAATCTTCCATGTGGAAAGGCACAGCAGAAATATATTGACTGGCATGTAAAGTATTGACCCACATTTTTTTTATAATTTGTTTTTATTAGTGTAACAATTATCCCAGAAGGAGTTGCTTAATGTGTAGGGTCCTCTGTTTCTGTGCCCATGGCTCTGAACAGCACCACCCACACGTACATATCTGGCTGAGCAGAGAATGTTTATCTCAGAAAGGTGTATATAGACCTCAAAGGTGCATAGACACCAGGCATAACAAAGCAACTGGTTAAGTAGTAACAAAAAGTATATTGCAACAAGGTAAACAGAGAAGAACAATTAAGAAATAGGTGTAATATGCTGCAGAAACAATCATTGCTATAAAACACAACCCCCTTCTGAACACTGTTCTGGGGTTCCCTAACTAGGGGGGATATACCACATTAACAGTTCAGCAGCCAGTAATATACTACTCAATTTCTTCTACTGGCCAACTCGTTGGAGCCCGACCATTGTGGTGGAGCTTTCAAGTTAAAGTAGAACTATAGGCAAAAATTATTATTTTCATTTTGGATAGAGTAAGGGAGGCTTATAACCCCTGTCAGATTTTTTTTTTTTGCCATCTGTATCCCATTTCAGTGATTTCCCTTCACTTACTGTCCCATAGTCAAACAGGAAGTGAGAGGAAATCCCTGCAAATTAAGGTAATCCTTCGAGGACCCCCAGGTAACCAGAACTGTCCCCATTGGAAGATTTCCCCCCTACTGTATTACATTTCTGGGGACAACTCAAAATGTGGGATTTTCTTTACTTTCACTTTTAATGATAATGGTAAACAGGACAAATAGAAAGGGTGAATCTCCTTAACGGGAACACACAGCATAAAAACTGACAGAGGTTCTAATCCCTCTCCACTCCATCAAAAACTAAAAATAGTTTTGCCTTTAGTTATACTTTAATGTCCCTTTAGAAACTGATTCAGGCACTGCCCCTATGTTTCTTGCAGACAACTCTGTCCCTGTTTATTAAAGTGTACTGCAAGGTTGGCCTGCGGCCTCTTACCGCTCTGTGTCAGCAGAAGATCTCCTTCTGCTCACTGCAAAGTGTACCCCTGTCAGTGTCCTCAGTATCCAGCTTCTCATTCAGCAATCATCATGGAGGTGAGTATATACTGTATGTTTGTGTCAGGCTAGGAGCAGATAACAGGGTACAGTTCAGGTGTGCTGATTATGCAAGAGCTCAAAGAACAAGAGTACATACCATGAGCGGGTCTAAGCAGATAAGGTCAGCTGGGACTTGTAGTTTACCGCTGCAGATGAAGTTAAATGTTGGCTGGCCCTTGTAGCTCACCACTTCAGATGAAGGTAGATGTTAGCTGGTGCTTGTAGTTCACCACTGCAGATGAAGGTAGATGTTGGCTGGTGCTTGTAGTTCACTGCTGCAGATGAAGGTACTACAGTAGAATCAGGAAAAGCGTAGTCTAGGCAAGCTGGGTCATACACAGGTAGATCAGAGTCCAAACAGTACCGAATCAGAAGCGAGCAAGCGGGGTCAAACGAGCCAGGTCATACATGAAATACACAGAGCAGATATCAGCTGGATCAAACAGTGGCACACGAAGGTAAACTCTATCATGAGCACTGATGATTGAGTGCTGATACAGGTGATTTAAAGTTGAGCTGGCCAATCACTGTTGTTTCCCAGGCAAAGGCTGTGTCAGGTGAGTTTTGCTGGGACCTAAAGAGATCCTAGTATTGACAGTACCCCCCTTTCTCTAGGGGTTGCTCCTGCACCCCCAGGCTTACTTGGATAACGAAGATGGAACTTCTTCTTAAGTTGGTCAGCATGAAGATCACAAGCTGGGACCCAAGATCGGTTCTCTGGGCCGAAACCTTTCCAATGAACGAGATATTGTAAGGAATTACGTACTCATCTGGAATCAAGAATAAATGCCACTTCATATTCCCGACTGTCCAACACATCCACAGGTTCTGGTTCATTTACTTAGAGGCTGGATTGAACAGGTTTCAACAATGAAACATGAAAGACATTTGGAATGCGCATAGATGGGGGAAGTTTTAATCTATATGCCACAGGATTAACAATCTCTGAAATTTCATAGGGCCTGATGAATTTTGGGCCAAGTTTTTTAGATGGAACATGCAGGGACATATTCCTAGATGATAGCCACACTTTGTCACCAACTTTATATCCTGGTGCCTTTGAGCGCCTCTTGTCAGCCTTTTTCTTAAAAGCCTGCACAGAGCGAGAAATAGCATGATTAACATCGGACCAGATTTTGGAGAAATTTTAAATCGTGGTGTTGGCATCTGGAACATCAGCGGTTGGAAGATCAAAGGAGCACACACGAGGATGCCACCCGTAAACACAGAAGAAAGGAGAGGTCCCTGTAGATGTGCTGGCACAATTATTAAAGGCAAACTCTGCCCATGGAAGGATGTTGACCCACTCCACCTCATCATTGGCCATCAGACAACGTACCATCTTCTCTAGAGTCTGATTAGTCCTTTCTGTTTGGCCATTTGTCTCAGGATGATATGCTGAAGAATACGATAACCTAATTCCCAGCTGAGAGCAAAGGACCTTCCAAAACTGGGCTATAAATTGAGAGTCACGGTCTGAGACAATGTTAATTGGTGCCCCATGGAGCCTGAAAACATGTTTAATGAATAAAGATGCCAGTTATTTAGCAGATGGAAGTTTCAGAAGCGGAACAAAGTGGGCCATCTTACTGAACCCGTCTACCACCACACAGATCATGGAACATCGCTGGGATGGAGGAAAGTCAGTGATAAAGTCCATAGATAAATGGGGACAGGTAGGTATTGGTAGAGGACATAGGAGACCGGTATTGCTCTTGCTTCTGGCACACACTTCACAGGCCTGGACGAAGGCTAACATATCCTGCCTAATCGATGGCCACAAGAGGTTGCGAGAGATAATCTCAAAAGTTTGTCTAAACCCCCGAATGTGCTGCAGGTTTCAATGTACGTACCTGCTGCAATACCTGCAAACGAAGAGACGGGGCACAAAAAGCATACCAGAGGGAGTGGAGGGAGGGGCTTCAGCCTGTGCAGGTAAAAAGGCCTCAGAGATATCAGTCTGGGTGAAAGCCAAAATCCTATCCTCAGAGATAATGGGTTGTGGAGGAAGCAGAGGATGAGACTCTGATAAAAAGCTTTGAGACAAGGCGTCATTTTTTTTTTAAATAACCTGCAAGACAAAGAAATAATGAGCTAGTATGACTAGCATACTAGCTCATTATGCATCACTTACCTTAGATCGGAGCTCCCGAAGGCGTCCTCGTCTCCCTCTCCAGCCGCAGCCATCACTGCGGCGATAGCCGGAAGGTTACTTCCGGGTATCGACGCTCCAGCCAATCACAGCGCCGCTCTGGCGCTGTGATTGGCCGGAGTGGCGAAGACGTGACCCCGCGCAAGCGCGTGGGAGCCGTCAAATCCGGCTAAGCCAGATTTGTGAATGGGATTAACCCTATGAATGCTGCATTCTTTTTTGTAAAATATCTCCTAAACTGTGTAGGTTTAGGAGACATTTCTTGCACCTACAGGTAAGCCTTAATCTAGGCTTACCTGTAGGTGCAAGTTGCAAAAGTGGGTTTACAACCACTTTAATGTTTTTTGGCCCTGGTAGATAAGAAATTGTGAAGTCAAATCTGGAGAAGAACAATGACCACCTGGCTTGACATGAGTTTAGTCTTTTAGCAGAACGAATGTATTCAAGGTTTTTGTGGTCAATCAGAACTATGAATGGATAGCGAGCTCCCTCCAGCCAATGTCTCCATTCCTCCAAAGCTAGCTTTATGGTTAAAAGTTCTCTGTTGTCTATATCAAAATTGTGCTCTGCTGGGGAATATTTACGTGACAGGAATGCACAGGGGTGGATGGCAGCATTTACAGGATCTTTTTGTGACAGAAGCGCCCCCACCCCTACTTCAGATGCATCTACATCCACAATAAAAGGCAGCTCAGGAACAGAATGGCGTAGAATTGGTGCAGAGGTAAAGGCTTTATTCAACTGAGTGAAGGCCGCCTGAGCTTCAGTAGTCCATTTAAACTTAGTCTGAGTCTTCCTGGTGAGAGAGGTGATGGCATGTGCAATGGTGGCAAAGAAATTTGCAAAGCCCAGGAAGCGCTGAATTGCTTTCAGATCTGAAGGTGGTGCCCAGTCTAAAATGGCTTGAATCTTGGCTGGATCCATTGTTAGGCCTGTGTCAGAGATTAGGTAGCCCAGGAAAGGTACTTGTTTGACATGGGATAAACATTTTTTGGGCTTAACAAAAAGGGAATGGGCCTTTAATCTGGCCAATACTGAGCAGACGTGCCTCTGATGTGTTTCAAGATTGAGAGAGTATATCAAAATATCATCTAAGTGTACAAGCATGAAGCGACCCAACAGGTCACGGAAAATGACATTCATAAAGTTCTGAAAGACAGCTGGTGCATTCCTAAGACCGAAAGGCATGACAAAACATTTGTAATGGCCATCCTTGCTGTTAAAGGCCGTCTTCCATTCATCTCCTGCACGGATGCGCACTAGATTATAGGCTCCACTTAAGCCTAGTTTGGAGAATATTTTTGCTCCCTGGATTTGGGAGAACAACTCTGTGATGAGAGGAAGAGGATACCGATTGGGAACAGTTATTTTATTTAGACTTCTGTAGTCAACACAAAGCCTTAGTCCCCCATCCTTCTTCGGGACAAAGAAGCATCCTGCACCTGCAGGAGAAGTAATGGGAAGGATGAAACCCTTAGCTAGGTTTTCCTGGATGCATTCTTGCAAAGCAAGATTCTCTGACTCAGACAGTGGAAAGACTCTCCCTCGAAGAGCTGTAGTGTCAGGCAAGAGGTCAATGGGACAATCATATCTGCGATGAGGAGGTAAAGTGTCAGCAATCCCTTTAGAAAACACATACCAAAAGTCCTTATAACAAAGTGGAGTCAGTTCCATTCCCACTTGACAGGTAGCAAGTCGAACAGGGTGCTGGATGCAGTTTTTTTTACACTGATTGGACCAAGCCATAATATTTCCTCATATACTAAAAAGACATATATATTTTACCACCCGTCAGTGACAAACAATTGTCTAATGCAGCGCTCTTATTAATATTAAAATCAATAAGGATCCCTATTGTCCTGAAAATAATAGTGAGAAATCCAGAGCACCCGATAAGGCGAGTAAATCCTGAAAGATACAGTTCAATATATCACATCACAGTATTCCTTAGATATTTTCCAATCAACTATGCATCCTCCTCACACGTTACTCCAGAAAGACGTATCACAAGCTCCCCATAGGGATTGCACTCACCAGATCACGGCGGGTAATAAGCCTCCAAAGAAATCCAAACACAGGCTGCAGTGGAGGGATGATTTCTCAAGATATCCGCGGGTCTCGGCTGGTGATAAGCCTCATACGAAATCCCAGTGCAGGATGCAATAGACAAATGATACCTTCTCTGGATATCCTCTTCAATAGAGGTGTAGAGTTTTTCCTCCCGGGATTTATAAAATGGAGAGAAAGGGAAAACTCTGCATAGTGTAAACCGGTTTTCAAAAAACTTTATTTTCCTCTTTTCTAAAAGTCAGTTTCCATAAAATCAACACTAATCCTATTAGCCTATACAGCCTTCGTTCCGTTTTGCTCGTCAACTCGATGCTTATCAGGCAAAGGTTAATACACTGTCAGGGAGCTTGGTGGAGCTACAATGTATCGAATCCAGCTCACCGCTCCTCCAAACGCCGGACGATACTTCCGGTTTCCCTGACCAGTTCCCTGGAATGCAAGGCGTCAATCGTCACTTCCAGTGTTTAAACATTCCAGTGTTTAAAAATAAACTGGAATGCCGTACATCTGCATCGAGTTGCGATCATTACAATCTTAAAAACACATTATACCTGTTAAACATATAAAGACTCATATTTCGTCAGTATAAAACAACATTAATTTACTGAAAAATCAACTGTTCTCTAATCCTCAGCATATCAGATATCCAAAACAGCAAATTTTATTTCATATATTAAACCATAAATGTAAAAAAAGTAAAAAAAGTTCATGTATAAACTCCTGGCCGTCATTAACTCAGAAAACCGGCAGAAGATGGAATACAACTCAAAATAGCTTTCCGCATAATCAATAATTTCCTAACTGTCAAGAAAATAGTATATTCAAATCATTCTCTTTTACAAAATCCTGTCAATATTCACTTAAGGGTAAATAGACATATGAATGTATATCAGAGCCAGTGATACATAATAGGCTACTAATCTGTGCACTATCTGGCATATACATAAACTGCTTCCAATAGCCACCCTTTTTGGGCAGTCATAGGACTATAACATCAATATTATTAGATATAGTTTACAGATCACTAATGAAGCAGTTTATGTCCAATTCTATATTTAACCCCTTCGGAGCGAGAGTGTCAATAAGAAAAATCCACTGGGTCTCTCTTTGTGATAGTTCACGTACAATATTTGACCCTCTCCAGGCAGGTTTGATGTGGTCTATCCCCCAGAAGATTAAACCTGAGGGGTCCCTATCATGAAAAACCTTTATAATGGAGGGACACATTATGGTCCTTGTAACCAATAAGGATATTATTAATGTGCTCGGCTATCCTAACTCGAAGCATCCTCTTGGTCCTCCCAATATACATTAACCCGCAAGGGCACTTTAAAGCGTAAACTACATGCGTAGTATTGCAGGTTATGAATTCCTTTATTTGGAACTCATTATTGTTGGAAGTGGAAGTGAACCTTTCTATCCCTCTCATTTGACAGGCGACATCTCTACAGGGTTTACACTTCCTACAGCAGAAAAATCCATCCCTATCCCAAAAAGTGGGGGGACGTTTCGGAGGATCTAGTACTTTTTTCACTATACAATCCCCAAAATTTTGGGCTTTCCTGTAGATAAATCTCGGGTTAGACAGAAGCTCCTTTTGAAGGGTTTTATCCAGACAAAAGATGTGCCAATGGTTTTTAAACACCGACTCCACCTCTTTGTATTGGGAATGAAAATCTGAGATAAAACCCCATTCTTGATTTACACTTCGTCCCACCACCAGAGGTTTGTCTTTCAGGCATTCTGCCCTAGGTAAGGCAGCCATTTCTTCTACTACTGTGTTCAAATGATGCAACTTATAACCCTTCTCCAAAAAACTTCCTTTTAGGATCCCAGCCTGTTCCCTAAAGTCATCTGTTGAGGTACAATTTCGTTTTACCCTCATGAATTGGCCTTTCGGCACATTCTTCAGCCATAGTGGATGGTGTCCACTATGGATGGGTAAAAAGCTGTTCCTGTCTGTTACTTTAAAATATACTTTAGTCTGCAAAGTGTCATTAACTCTAAAGATTGTCACGTCAAGGAAGTTAATCTGTTCCTTGCTTACTTGGCTGGTCAGTTTGATATTGTTATTGTTATTATTAAGATGCGCTAAAAAGATTTCTAAAGATATTTTTGATCCTGCCCAAACAAGGAACAGGTCGTCTATATAGCGTCTGTAAAACAATAACTCTGCCCTTTTCTGATCGAATACTGATTTGTCCTCCCACTCCCCCATGAAGAGATTGGCGATGCTGGGCGCAAATTTCGCGCCCATAGCAACGCCTCTCCTCTGGGTGTAGAAGGACTTATTGAACCAAAAATAATTATGGCTCAAACAAAAATCAAGAGCGTTCCTCAAAAATATTTTTTGACCATGGGGTAAATCTTCCCGCCTACTTAGTGCCCAGTTAAGGGCCAGCAGAGCGTCATCATGTTGTATTATAGTGTAGAGAGAAGAAACATCTGATGTCACCAGGAATACTTCATCTCTACCTGCCAAGCTGACCTCTTGTAATGACTGTAACAGACTTTTTGTATCTCGAAGATATGCTTTGGTGTCGGTCACACTTTTTTGTAAAAATCTGTCTAGGTATTGTCCTAGTCTTGCTGTGACAGATCCAATCCCATTGACTATGGGTCTAGGTGGAGGGTTCTTTTGATCCTTATGGATTTTGGGAAGGGTATAGATAGTGGGTATGCGACTACTGCTCGGTATAAGAAACCTCTTTTCTTTTGTAGTTAGAATGTGGGATTGATAACCTCCTTCTATTAGAGATTCCAGCTCAAGACAATACTGGGGAGTGGGATCTTTATCCAACCTCCTGTATGTGTCCTCATCGGCCAACATAGTCAGGAGTTGGTTGTTGTAATAATCTTTAGTTAATAATACCACCCCTCCCCCCTTATCGGCAGGTCTGATTACCAGGTCCTTCCTTGCTTCCAGGGATTCAATCCCCTCTTTAATATGTCTTGGGTTAACATTCTTGACCGGCTTCACTTTCTCTAAGTCACGTAACACCAAATTTTTGAACACTTCTAAGTGCTGTGTAGCAGTGTTTGGGGGATTAAATAATGAGCGTTTTTTTAAACCACTATCCACTGCTATTGCTGCATTACCACTTATACTTACTGGATTAGAATTTTTATTTAGAAAAAATTTCTTTATGCTCAACTTCCGCATATATTTATGCAAATCTACATAAACACTAAACTTATTAATGGGCCTTTTCAGGCCACATTTAAGTCCTTGATGGAGAATATTTTTTTCTTTATCCGTAAGTACTATATCGGTGAGATTATAAATCCCACCTAATCTGCTTCCCTCCTTCTTTTTCTGCGTCCTGGACCCTGCTCTGCATCCTCTGAGTCGTTTCTCCTTACATCTTGTGGGTATACTGCATTCCTTTCCCAATATTGTTGTTCCTCCCATGCTAAATCCCTGTAAGGTGGTCCCATTGGTCGAGGATAGGTTTGTGGCGGTCTCCCCCTGTATGGAAGATATCCCTGTCCCCTCCTCTGTCCTCCTCGGCCCCTTCCTAAAAAAGGACGTGGGGCATATGTAGCATTACCCGTGTTATGATCCCACACAGGGTCATATCTATTAGCAACTGGAACTGAATAATTATTATGGTTGTTCAGTTGTGATGGGGGATGTGTCATATTCCCTCTTCCACCTTTGCCCATAACGCCACTATTTGTATTGTTTTTTCCTTTATTAGTAGACCCTGATTGAGTTTGGGATTGTGACAATTCACTACTCTGATCAGGAATTACAGGTATAAGTAGTGAAGGTTGTTCCACCTGTATGGGGGTCTGAGGAACCTCACTTTCCATCACATCTTCACTATTAGAGACAGTCCCTATTGAATTCTGCCATGTATAGGCACTATTAGTTCTGAAATCTTTCAGATCTCTGAAGAACTTTTTCAATTTTTTCTTTTGAGTTTCTTTATCCACCTTCTCCAGTTTTTTCGTAATACGGTTATTAAAATCTATAATTTGTTGGGAATCTCGAATGGGATCTAACTGCTGCCACAGATCACTGATCCTAGTCTCCAATTTAGCCATTTTCCTCTTTTTCCTTTGAAGGATCAGCTCCTGCAGCTTTAGTCCGACGCCATTGAAGAAACCCAACCATTCTGCCATGGATTCTGAGTCCTCCAAGCCATCCTGTGGTGTAACCTCCCACCTCAGACTACGGACTATAATATTAGCCTTCAGATAGTGTTCGATGGTGCATATGTCCCACCAGGTTCTAACCTGCTTTTCAAGGACATTCCCTAGAACAGATATTATCGTACCATAGTTCACCTCCGAACTTATAGGCTCATTATCTGAAAACAAACTGTTAAGATCTATTTGTCTATTATTCAGAAATTGGAACACATCCATTGCAAGCCCGAGTGGATGATTATAAGATATAAACACAGACAAAGAAAACTTACTAATGCGCAACCTAGTTCTCTTTATACCCAGCGCTATGGACCTTATTCCAATTCTGAACACACCTTAGATCTCCTTATAATGACACAGACAAGTTCATCTATGTCACTATTTTTATACTAAGCAGCTACATTCAAAATTATATAAACACATATACTAAAAAGACATATATATTTTACCACCCGTCAGTGACAAACAATTGTCTAATGCAGCGCTCTTATTAATATTAAAATCAATAAGGATCCCTATTGTCCTGAAAATAATAGTGAGAAATCCAGAGCACCCGATAAGGCGAGTAAATCCTGATAGATACAGTTCAATATATCACATCACAGTATTCCTTAGATATTTTCCAATCAACTATGCATCCTCCTCACACGTTACTCCAGAAAGACGTATCACAAGCTCCCCATAGGGATTGCACTCACCAGATCACGGCGGGTAATGAGCCTCCAAAGAAATCCAAACACAGGCTGCAGTGGAGGGATGATTTCTCAAGATATCCGCGGGTCTCGGCTGGTGATAAGCCTCATACGAAATCCCAGTGCAGGATGCAATAGACAAATGATACCTTCTCTGGATATCCTCTTCAATAGAGGTGTAGAGTTTTTCCTCCCGGGATTTATAAAATGGAGAGAAAGGGAAAACTCTGCATAGTGTAAACCGGTTTTCAAAAAACTTTATTTTCCTCTTTTCTAAAAGTCAGTTTCCATAAAATCAACACTAATCCTATTAGCCTATACAGCCTTCGTTCCGTTTTGCTCGTCAACTCGATGCTTATCAGGCAAAGGTTAATACACTGTCAGGGAGCTTGGTGGAGCTACAATGTATCGAATCCAGCTCACCGCTCCTCCAAACGCCGGGCGATACTTCCGGTTTCCCTGACCAGTTCCCTGGGACGCAAGGAGTCAATCGTCACTTCCGGTATGACGCAGGTTTACGCTCAGACGCGTTTCGTCATCACGACTTTTTCAATGGGCGTGGTCTTACGGCGTGACGTGACCTCTATTTATCTTACGGGCAATTAGACCAGTTTAACTCTTAAACTGATCGCCGCTCAACCTTCTAAATGTGTATAGCAACCGTATTAACTCTAGGTAAATTCTTTATATGTGTTTAAAAATAAACTGGAATGCCGTACATCTGCATCGAGTTGCGATCATTACAATCTTAAAAACACATTATACCTGTTAAGCATATAAAGACTCATATTTCGTCAGTATAAAACAGCATTAATTTACTGAAAAATCAACTGTTCTCTAATCCTCAGCATATCAGATATCCAAAACAGCAAATTTTATTTCATATATTAAACCATAAATGTAAAAAAAGTAAAAAAAGTTCATGTATAAACTCCTGGCCGTCATTAACTCAGAAAACCGGCAGAAGATGGAATACAACTCAAAATAGCTTTCCGCATAATCAATAATTTCCTAACTGTCAAGAAAATAGTATATTCATATCATTCTCTTTTACAAAATCCTGTTAATATTCACTTAAGGGTAAATAGACATATGAATGTATATCAGAGCCAGTGATACATAATAGGCTACTAATCTGTGCACTATCTGGCATATACATAAACTGCTTCCAATAGCCACCCTTTTTGGGCAGTCATAGGACTATAACATCAATATTATTAGATATAGTTTACAGATCACTAATGAAGCAGTTTATGTCCAATTCTATATTTAACCCCTTCGGAGCGAGAGTGTCAATAAGAAAAATCCACTGGGTCTCTCTTTGTGATAGTTCACGTACAATATTTGACCCTCTCCAGGCAGGTTTGATGTGGTCTATCCCCCAGAAGATTAAACCTGAGGGGTCCCTATCATGAAAAACCTTAAAATGGAGGGACACATTATGGTCCTTGTAACCAATAAGGATATTATTAATGTGCTCGGCTATCCTAACTCGAAGCATCCTCTTGGTTCTCCCAATATACATTAACCCGCAAGGGCACTTTAAAGCGTAAACTACATGCGTAGTATTGCAGGTTATGAATTCCTTTATTTGGAACTCATTATTGTTGGAAGTGGAAGTGAACCTTTCTATCCCTCTCATTTGACAGGCGACATCTCTACAGGGTTTACACTTCCTACAGCAGAAAAATCCATCCCTATCCCAAAAAGTGGGGGGACGTTTCGGAGGATCCAGTACTTTTTTCACTATACAATCCCCAAAATTTTGGGCTTTCCTGTAGATAAATCTCGGGTTAGACGGAAGCTCCTTTTGAAGGGTTTTATCCAGACAAAGGATGTGCCAATGGTTTTTAAACACCGACTCCACCTCTTTGTATTGGGAATGAAAATCTGAGATAAAACCCCATTCTTGATTTACACTTTGTCCCACCACCAGAGGTTTGTCTTTCAGGCATTCTGCCCTAGGTAAGGCAGCCATTTCTTCTACTACTGTGTTCAAATGATGCAACTTATAACCCTTCTCCAAAAAACTTCCTTTTAGGATCCCAGCCTGTTCCCTAAAGTCATCTGTTGAGGTACAATTTCGTTTTACCCTCATGAATTGGCCTTTCGGCATAATATTTCCTGTTCGCCAGTCAATTACGGGATTGTGCTTCTGAAGCCAAGGAAGGCCTAGGATCATAGGAGTGGATGGAGAGTCAATGAAAAGGCATGAAATTCTTCTCCCAATGCAAGGCCCCCAATTGTAACTGGAAAGGCTTGGTGGATTGGAGCACTAGATCTTGTGAGAAAGGCCAATTATCCACAGAAATCAGGCGGACTGGGCAATCTAGAGCATGAGTTTCCAGCGGCAAAAAGGTAATCAGAGTCTTATCAATAAAATTCTCATCTACCAAGGCCAGCATTTCATGAGCCCCAGTCCCAAAGTGAATGACAGCAGGTAAAAGTATACGATTGTCCCCCCGGGGAAATGAAAGCAGACCTAAGGTGACCTCCCCACAATCACCTAGGTCCTGGAGTTTCCCGGACGTGTAGGGCACGAACGGAGCAAATGACCCTTGAGGCCACAATATAAGCAGAGTCCCATGTTATGCCGGCGTGTGTGTTCCTGGGCAGATAACCGGGTGGAGCCTAACTGCGTAGGTTCTTCCTCAGATCTGGCACTGGAGGTGGAATAGTCAGGTGGCAAGGGAGGTATATAGTTTGCCACAGCCGTAGTTTGTCCTCGCCTCCTCTCTCGCTGGCAGCGATCAATTCTAATGGCTAGACACATAGCCTCCTACAGTGAGGCTGGGTAGGAGAAGTTGACCAGAGCATCCTTAATTGCATCTGAAAGGCCTATTCTAAACTGGCTGCGGAGAGCTGAATCATTCCAGACAGATTTCGGGGCCCACCTGCGAAACTCTGAGCAATACATTTCAGCCGTGGTAGTTTCTTGCCTTAAGTTACACAGGGTTGATTCTGCAGTAGCAGCACGATCTGGATCATCATATAGCAACCCAAGGGCTTCAAAGAAGGCATCGACTGTTAGCAGGGCTGGATGGTTTGGTTCCAGGTTAAAGGCTCAAGCCTGAGGGTCACCCAGTAGTAGAGAGATAATGATTTGAACCCTCTGAGTTTTAGAGCCAGACGAGGGTGGCCTTAACTGGAAATATAATTTGCAGCTGTTTTTAAAGTTGCAAAACCCTTTGCGGTCACCAGAAAACCGTTCAGGCGAAGGAATTTTCAGTTCAGATAGAGTTTTTGTGACCATTTCCTGAACTTGATGGAATAAACGGCAAAGTTCTTGTGCAAACAACTGAGCCTGCTCAGGATCCATGATAGGTTTCCCTTTTGCATTACAACGTGTCCCAAGCTTGAGACAAGTTGTATCATAATCATTGTTCTAGAAATGCATAAATTGGTCATGCTACAAGTTAGAGCTTGTCTAGGAATTATCAGCCTTACATACAGTATGTTTTACTGTAATAAAATAGCAAAGCCCCTTAAGAACATACTGAGATAGACATAAATATAACCAAAAATTGTGTCCTGTAGCAATGAAAACACTAAAGTGTAAAGGATCCAAGTATAAAATATTAAAATACAGAGTTAAATGGCATGAGGTTTGTAGATGTATTTGCACCCACACAGTATTAATGAACCCCTTAGATTAGTCAGTGGCCTGCCATGTGGGTGATGTGTGTGAGACATCAAGCAGAGGTCTGATGACAGCAATTAATACAGACAGTCACACAACAGCTAGACTAAACGTCACATGTCATAAGCCTCAGTGGAAGTATTCCTGTTACAGTTATTTAGATCTTATGTTCTTATTGGCAAAAAATGTACCACGAAATTAACAAGTGTCATTTCCTTCTTATATGGGGTGCGGCTAACTAAACTAAAATCTGGAAATCTGATATCTGCAGCAGACCCTCTAATGATGTAATGGCGGTCCATCATTTCTCTGGAATGCAATGGGTTTATATTAAAAGGCAATAATTGCATTTGTATTTGTATTGCAATTAGTAAAAGTGATACGTATGTGTAAGTATACATATCAAGGCGGTGCTAAACATTTATTTGAAGGACTCAAAATATGGCCTAACAGCTCTTTATCTAGAAGGGTGAGACAATGACCCTCAGCTTCAAAGTAAATCCACCCCAGATTGGCTTCATAAAAAAAGAAAATGCGCCTTTTGGAGTATATAGATGCTATGAAATGACCTCAAGAGAGCCGTTCACACCAGAAATCCTACAAATGTGTGTGAACTGAAGCAGTTTTGTAAAGAGATATGGTCGAAAATTCTTAATGAACGTTGTGCCAACGTTGTGTCATTGCTGCCAAAGGAGGTTCAACCAGGGGTTCATTCACTTTTTCCTTTACCACTGTAAATATTTAATGGGTGTGTTCAATAAAGACATGAGGAATTACAATTGTTTGTGTTATTATCAGCTTAGGCACACTGTTTGTCCATTTTTTTCTTTACATTATTTTTAATGACAATTTTTGTAAAGTAACAAGGTTACAGAAATATTGTACTTTTACAGTAATGGAAGAAACTTGAACTGGAAAGCAGTCTTACATCCTTCAAGGAATACAAATATTGTGTACATTTCTATGATAGCTATGGATAATGTGACTCAGGTGGTAATAAATGACAGGGATTAACCACTTGTCTACCGCCCACCGTCAAATGACGGCGGGCGGAAAACTCTCATGTTCTGACAGGACGTTATATGACGTTGCGCCTTTAAGAGCTACTAGGGGGCGCGCGCCGCATCACTGGGGACCCGATACATGTGCCCGGCGGCCTCGATGGCCGCCGGGCACCCGCGATTGCCCAGTAACCGAGCAGGACCGTGGATCTGTGTGTGTAAACACACAGATCCATGTCCTGTCAGGGAGAGGAGACCAATGTACACCTTGTACATAGGGACAACCATCGGTCGCCTCCCCCAGTCAGTCCCCTCCCCTCACAGTAAGAATCACTTCCAGGGAATACAATTAACCCCTTCCTTGCCCCCTAGTGTTAACCCCTTCCCTGCCAGTCATGTTTATACAGTAATCAATGCATTGTTATAGCAGGGATCGCTGTATAAATGTGAATGGTCCCAAAAATGTGTCAAAAGTGTCCGATGTGTCCGCTGCAATATCGCAGTCACAATAAAAATCCATTACAAGTAAAAAATTAAAAAAAATGCTATAAATCTATCCCCTATTTTGTATCTGCTATAACTTTTGCGCAAACCAATCAATATACGCTTATTGCGTTTTTTTTTTTACCAAAAATATGTAGAAGAATACGTATCGGCCTAAACTGAGGAAAATTGTAAAAAAAAAATTTTTAAGAATGGATATTTATTATATCAAAAAGTAAAAAATATTGTGTTTTTTTTCAAACTTGACGCTCTTGTTTTGTTTATAGCGCAAGAAATAAAAACCGCAGAGGTGATCAAATACCACCAAAAGAAATCTCTATTTGTGGTAAAAAAAGGATGCAAATTTTGTTTGGGTACAGCGTCGCACGACCGCGTAATTGTCATTTAAAGTGTGACAGCGCTGAAAGCTGAAAAATGGCCTGGGCAGAAAGGGGGTGAAAGTGCCCAGTAGGCAGGTGGTTAAAGGGGTTGTAAAGTCTCAAGGTTTTTCACCTTAATGCATTCTATGGTGAAAAACCTTCTGTGCTGCAGCTGCCTCCCAGAGCCCCCCCCCCCCCCTTTTCTTACCTGAATCTGTTTGTTCCAGCGAGGAGCATGAGCCCAGAAGCTCCAGACGCTGTCTCTGTCCTCATTGGATATATTGATAGCAGCGGGAGGCATTGGCTCCCACTGCTGTCAATCAAATTCAGTGACACGAGAGCAGGGGCGGGGCCGAGACCTGCTGTCTGTGTCAATGGGCACACCAGAGGGACTCGTGAGAGTGCCCGCACGGGTGCCCTTATGGAAAGCAGCTCTCCGTGGGGCCACCTGATAAAGAGGAGGGGTCAGCATGAGCGCCGCTGGGGCACCCCAGAAGAGGAGGATCGGGGTTGATCTGTGCAAAATCCTTGCACAGAGCAGGTAAGTATAACATGTTTGATATTTAAGGCTGGGTTCACACTATTGCGAATTGGATGCAGGTTTCTTCGCATCTAATTCGCATGTCAGGAGATTGTGACCAGCTCTCTTTTGAACCGCTTCACAGATCTCCGGAGCGGCTCCGGTGCGAATTGCCAAGGAGTCATGTGTGTCTTCTGGTCTGTTTTACGTCCAAATTCAGCCAAATATTCGGACTAAAATTGGACCTGAAATGGTGAACAGGGACGCACCGGACCCCTGCTGTGAGCAGCTTCATACTGCAGTGTGAACCCAGCCTAAAAAAAAAAGAACCTTTACAATCACTTTAAATACTCTTAATAACATTAATAACAAGTATAAGCAATTGGTAGCCCAAGAAGTGGTGACATTCTCAGTAATAAATGTAGCACTTACCCCCATTTAAGGGACCGGCTGGTTTTGTTTTGGGTCATGCAAACTACCATATATACTCGAGCAAAAGGTTCTTCAGACGCCCTTCTAGATTCATTTACATCACAACTGGCAGGTAACACATCTCTCAATTAACCTGTTGAGTTCAGAATAAAACTACCAGTACATATTGTTGACTAATATTACTATTTCAATTTCAAGCAATCCAAGCCATTTTCTTAATGTCCATTGTTTCCTGGCTCACCCTGTGTCCAAAGCAGTGGCGTAGTGTGGGGGGTGCGAGGGGGGCCTAGGCCCCGGGCGCAACATTTGGGGGGGCGCAATCCCGCGCCGGTGTCACCCTAGCTCTATAAATCATATTTTTTTGTGACCCCGCGCCGCTCCGGCCGCCATCTTTATTCTCAGGCCGGCCCCTGGCGCCCTGTGATTGGGCAAAAGGGGTCATGTGGCCTGTCCTTAATCGTGGGGGAGCGGGGCTGTCTTCTCCTCCTCCTCTCCGGCCCAGGTCACCAGGTCCGCGGCGCGGTGGCAGGCAGGCAAGGCAGTCTGTGGCCAGCCGCCGCCGCCGCCATCATCATCATCTCCTCCTCCTCCCTCTCCGATCATGTCCCCGGCGCAGCAGCAGGCAGTCTGTGGCTGCCATCATCATCATCTCCTCCTCCTCTCCGGCCGGGTCTCCCGATCGTGTCCCCGTCAGGACAGGCAGTCCAGCGAGCAGTGTGACAGGCGGCAGAGCAGATGGAAGAAAAAAAAGGTAAGAGACTCACTCGGCCTGGGGGGAGTAGATATGGTCTGGGGAGAGGGAGCAGCCAGAAAGTTTGTGTATAATGTATTGTGTATTGTGTATAATGTATTGTGTATAATGTATTGTGTATTGTGTATAATGTATTGTGTATAATGTATTGTGTATTGTGTATAATGTATTGTGTATAGTTATAATGTATTGTGTATAATGTATTGTGTATTGTGTATAATGTATTGTGTATAGTTATAATGTATTGTGTAGCGGTCAGTGTGTAGAGTATTGTGTAGCGGTCAGTGTATTGTATTGTGTAGCGGTCAGTATGTAGAGTAGTGTGTAGCGGTCAGTGTATTGTATTGTGTAGCGGTCAGTATGTAGAGTATTGTGTATTGGTCTGTGGGTAGAGTATTGTGTAGCGGTCAGTGTATTGTATTGTGTAGCGGTCAGTATGTAGAGTATTGTGTAGCGGTCAGTGTATTGTATTGTGTAGCGGTCAGTATGTAGTGTATTGTGTATTGGTCTGTGGGTAGAGTATTGTGTAGCGGTCAGTGTATTGTATTGTGCAGCGGTCAGTATGTAGAGTATTGTGTAGCGGTCAGTATGTAGAGTATTGTGTAGCAGTCAGTGTATTGTATTGTGTAGCGGTCAGTATGTAGTGTATTGTGTATTGGTCTGTGGGTAGAGTATTGTGTAGCGGTCAGTGTATTGTATTGTGTAGCGGTCAGTATGTAGAGTATTGTGTAGCGGTCAGTGTATTGTATTGTGTAGCGGTCAGTATGTAGAGTATTGTGTAGCGGTCAGTGTATTGTATTGTGTAGTGTAGTGTATTTAATAGTCTATTGTGTAGCGGTCAGTATGTAGTATATTGTATTGTGTAGCGGTCAGTATGTAGTGTATTGAATAGTGTATTGTGTAGCGGTCAGTATGTAGTGTATTGAATAGTGTATTGTGTAGCGGTCAGTATGTAGTGTATTGAATAGTGTATTGTGTAGCGGTCAGTATGTAGTGTATTGTGTATTGGTCTGTGGGTAGAGTATTGTGTAGCGGTCAGTGTATTGTATTGTGTAGCGGTCAGTATGTAGTGTATTGTGTAGCGGTCAGTATGTAGTGTATTGAGTAGTGGTCTGTGGGTAGTGTATAGTGTATTATGTAGTGGTCAGTATAGGAATCAGGTAGGTCAGTGTGTAGTGGGCGATGTAGGAATCAGGTAGGTTAGTATAGGAATCAGGTAGGTCAGTACTATTGAAGGAAGGGAAGGGACTTGGAGAGTGCAAAAAGTCCGCAGGTTAGGGGGGCGCAAATTACTTGCCTTGCCCCGGGTGCTGACAACCCACGCTACGCCCCTGGTCCAAAGTGACCCCTCTGTCACACCGAGTTTTTCAGCACATTTTTTTTGCGCTGAAAATTCCCCCCTCGGCTTATACTTGAGTCACCTTTTTTCCTGATCTCCCGGACTTTGGGGACCCGGTGCCGGCCGGTTGTAACTCCAAACTTGGCACACATATAGCCCCACTCTTCCTCTACAAGTGTGCAAATATTGTTGTCGGGGGAACCTACGGCCGGGGAGAACCGATTTTTCAAAGCTGGGCACCCCTTCCATAGACTCCCATGTTAAATGGTTGTTTCTCAAGTAACTTTGGGGACACGGTACTGGCCGTCCGTAGGTCCTCTGGCACACATGTAGCCCCAGGTCTCCTCTACAGGTGTGAAAAGTTTGCTGTCTAGGGGACCTACGGCCGGGGAGCACCGATTTTTCAAAGCCGGGCACCCCTTCCATATACTCCCATGTTAAACGTAAGTCTAGTCGTGGACACAGTGAGGCATGGGCACAGTGAGGCATGGACACAGTGAGGCATGGGCACAGTGAGGCATGGGCACAGTGAGGCATGGGCACAGTGAGGCATGCACATGGACACAGTGAGGCAAAGTGAGGCACAGTGAGGCATGCAGATGGACACCCTAGGCAGGGCCGTTTGAAGGAATTTGGGGGCCCCAAGCAAAATGGACATGGAAGCCCCCCCCTCCGCACTCACGCAAAGCCTACAGCAGTGGTTCTCAACTCCTGTAGTCGGGACCCACTAACACGCCAGATTTTATGTATTACCTTGGGGAGCTGCAGACTGGAATACTGCAATCACTGAGCAGCAAATGATATCACCTGTGATGTATTTCAGTTATCTTGCAAAGCTGGCCTGTTAGTGGGTCCTGAGGACAGGAGTTGAGAACCACTGGCCTACAGGAACCACAGCATAGCGATACACCGTGTGAGGAGTCATCAACATGTGTGCAGTGCCAGTGATGCAGGAAACATTTTCAGCTCTGAGGGGTTCATGCTGGGACCTGTAGTTCTTCACCTTTGGGGGGGTCACATGATTTCAAGTCTCAGCATGAACCCTCCCTGCCCTGCTAGGATGTGTCTGTGTCCTCTCCTGCTCCAGTCCTGCCCACCCTTATGATTTTGGTGACAATAGTGAGCAATGCATTTTACTTGCCTTTCTACTCTGTCTGTTACACTAACACGGCTGCAATCTGTCTCTCTGTCACTGTCAAGTGTTTCTGTTCTGCAGCAGCATGCCACTGCCTGAGTGCCTGTCTGGACTCGAGGACATACAGGGAGCAGGAGGAGGTGGGTGGAGCTAGCTAGATCTTCCGAGTCCTCCGCTGTGATAGGCACAACTCTGCCTCTCTCCTGCTCTGCTCGTGACGTCACTGGTTGCTACACGCCAAGCGGGCGGCAAGTAGCATCAACCAGCACAGTGCCAGCTAGGGGTCCACGGTCTCAGATATATCATGCATTAGATCGACCCAGGAAATCCAGGACAGTGACAGGCAGCAGGCAGGCACCCTAGGCTGGGGCCCCAGGCCAGCTCGGGGCCCCAAGCAATTGCTTGTTTTGCCTGTCCTGTTGTGACGGCCCTGACCCTAGGCTTATACTCGAGTCAATACGTTTTCCCAGTTGTTTGTGGTAAAATTAGGTGCCTCGGCTTATATTCGGGTCGGCTTATACTCGAGTATATACGGTACCTCCAAGGCTTCCGTTGTCAGGGTATAGAAAGTCTCTAGAAAAAGTCAATATCCACACAAATGTAAAATAGGAAGGCTTTATTTTCCTTTTGCTGTGGGAACTTGTAGAGAAAGCAGGAAACGAGAGAAGTATAAGGGAAGGTTCAGGCACGCAACACTAAAGGCACAACGTCGCCACTCAAGCCTGAGTGGGTATTGCTCATCCGGATAGTCCCGTTCACTGGTCCTAGCAGCTGGGATGATGCATGGATCAACTTTATCTGAGAATTTAGGGATGCGATCAGGAATCCTCTGCCACAGGATTATCAAAGTCCTGAACCTCTCAGCCAAGAAATAGAGAGAACCTTTATGCCAGATCAGACTATTGCAGGGCTTGCAGTAATGGATTCCTCCTTAGGTGAGTTTCCAGGCCTCCTCCCGAGACAGCAGTACCGTCGCCACTCTCCTCTGGGGCAGATCCTCCCCTGGCCTCCTTCCCTAAGAGTGGGCTTCCCGTAGGTGGGTAGCTTGGGATCCTTTCAAAAGACATAGGCCCCAGCCAGCAGAGGTGGGCCTACCAGGTAGCGATGTAGCCTCAAGCTGAAGGTGCCCGGGGCTATAATACACACACGCACCCCGTGCCATGCGGGCCACGAGGCATGCACACTCCCCCATTAATGGCGTCTGCCCCTTATGTACCCTCTCACAGCATGCACAGCGGGTTCACCACGCCCACTGCACGGCTGCCGATAGAGAGGACACCCAAGGTGTTGTGATACCCCTGTATTCCAGGCTGAGCTGTTGGTGGCAGTGCCACCTACAGGCGAACGGGGAATATAACTGCCAGGCAGTATCACACCCAGAGCAGAAGCTAATTTCAACACAATTATCCAGGTCTGAGCCAAACTACTGGCTCAGACTACCCCTAAATTTACACATAGCGTCCTAACCATTTGGGGAGGGCGCTACACACACCCCCTCCAGAAAAGACACTGTCCCCAGTGGCTGAGGAGAACAAAATCCTTCAATCCTGAAGGTTTTGAGAAAAACACAAACATTTCCATGCACCTGAACCAAAATTTTTGGGAAGGGTAAAGAAAAGAAAAAAAAAAGAAAAACATTCAAGATAACATTACAATAATTGACATAGCTCTCCAGAAATTACATTTCAATTTCTATATGCAAAAATACACACCACCCATTACTGACTATCTACCCCACCTCATTCTCCGGTGGTCTTGATAGTAGCTCTGGTACCTGCAAGAAAACACAGACAATATGCATAGAAAAATGCAAACATCCTAACCACTAATCATATTCTATGTACAGAGAAGCAAACTGTTTCCCAGAGAGGAAGCAGTTCCCTTCTTTTAAAGTTTTAAATTGCTAAGCCTAGCATAAAAGTTTTTCCTAATCCTAAGAGCTGTAATGGACAAAAAGTCTCTCTATTTCTGCAGAACACTGCCACCTAGTGTCAGCAGAGTCACAACATCCTTGTACTGGTTACGCAGGGGTTGCAACACAAACACAAAGAAACATCCATTGTTGACCACAGCATTCTCTCACCACAATATCCTGACTGACTAATCCCCAGAGTTCTTTCAGAGGGAAAAAAAATAAACACGCTCTCCGTCTTTTCCTCTTCAAGAACAATTAACCTCTTTTCAGTAGAGGACAAAGTCGATCCAAGGTGCGGTTCACCCGTGAAGGGACAGGAAATAAAAACAGCAAAGTCAGGTTCCTATCTCAAAAGTGTCACAGGTAAAAACTTGGATCCGGAAGGGTTACCGACTTCCACTGCTTGTCCAGTGTTGTAATAGAATACACAATGTCCTTTCTCCCCGGGCAGCAAATTACAACTCGGTCAGCGTGGATGTGCCGGCCATAGTTCCAGTCCCGGCGGCAACTCCTAAACCGGTCAGTCATGGCAGCTGAGTGGTCAAAGTTCCTGTACGGCTTGGGCACTTGAAGATAGTCCCAGATTGCGTCCCCGTACCACTGTTCACGGCAAGATTCAATTTCAAACATTAGTTCCTTGGGCACATAAGGGAACTCCAAACCGTACTCAGTGGCCACCCTTTTCATAAGGATCCGCTGCAGGCGAGCAAGTTTAGGCAGAGATGCAGGGGTTCCCGTTCCAGGCATCACATACGAATCCGGGGACTTCTGGACCAAAGCCGTAGCAGGCTCCGGCAAAAGTCTTTCACTCAGCACAGGTGCAGCCTTCTCTGTTAAAGCAGGGACTTCCACCCGGGGTGTGGTGTCCCCAGAGCTCATGGGCGATCCCTCTCGAAGGCTGCGGATCGGGATAACACTTTTCACATTGTCCCATCCCTTTCTGAGGAAGATCTCATCAATCTCCACATCATCCCCAACATCGGATGAAGATTCAATGTCTGAAGAATCCACCTCCTCAGCAGGCAGGTAATTCTTCACATTGACAGTCACTTTTCCCCCAGCCTGGTTACCGTCTCCTGACGTGGACTTCTCGGGCATCTTCCCGCTCTTGAAGTCCTGTTCTGGCAGGCGCTGGGGCAGGCTTCAACCGCAGCCGCGGGAGGCCTTGACATATCCCACCTTCCATTTTGCTGGCGGGATGAAAACTTCAGTGGTGGAGGAGGCAGTGTCCGCCGCAGTATCCGCCGATGGCTCTGCAGTGGCAGGGGCATCTTCTCCGGATACATCCGTAGCAGCCGATGCGCGTGGGCGTGGCTGTAGGGGCACAGGCTACTTCCTCCGAAGTAACGGTGCCTGTAACCCAGTTGACCCGGTAAGCTCGGGGTGCTTCGGTGGGCTGGTCCACCTCAAAAAGGAACTCCCCGCAGGACAAGCATCATCCGAACGGGCGCAGCTGCACAGCCAGTCCATCGCATTTAGGGCAGAGCATGCCCAGGGCCTCCGCATCTCGACACGTGTACAACGCGAAGCGGCCTCGGGGCTTGAGCCGGATCCCCATATCAGTCAGCGGGGCTGCAAGCTGAGCAACGTCCATGGTAGTAGTCGCGGGAAACATCCGGGGTCCCGACATGGCTGAGGCCCATGGAAGTAAAGACATGTCGCTCCTCTTGCTCGATCCAAACTCTCTGCTCCTTGGCGCCAAATGCACCCACATGTATCACGCAGGTGGCGGGAACTCCTCCCCCTTTTCTGTTCCTGCACGTAGCTCACAGGCTTTTCTTCCTCTGGATCCACCCAAGAACGCAGTTAGAAAAAGAGAACAGTTCTGTGCCCCTTAACCCCTTCTTCTCATTCCAAGTACCGTAACACAGTCCAACTTTCTCAATGGCCGACTTCTCCAGAAACATAGAATTATTTAATCCAATTGCGGGAGGTAGCTGCAAATCCCAGACTCGAGCCCCCACGTGTAGCACTTACCCCCATTTAAGGGACCGGCTGGTTTTGTTTTGGGTCATGCAAACTACCTCCAAGGCTTCCGTTGTCAGGGTATAGAAAGTGTCTAGGAAAAGTCAATGTCCACACAAATGTAAAACCTAAACAGGAAGGCTTTATTTTCCTTTTGCTGTGGGAACTTGTAGAGAAAGCAGGAAACGAGACGAGAGAAGTATAAGGGAAGGTTCAGGCACGCAGCACTAAAATCACAACGTCGCCACTCAAGCCTGAGTGGGTATTGCTCACCCGGATAGTCCCGTTCACTGGTCCTAGCAGCTGGGATGATGCACGGATCAACTTTATCTGAGAATTTAGGGATGCGATCAGGAATCCTCTGCCACAGGATTATCAAAGTCCCGAACCTCCCGGCCAAGCAATAGAAAGAGGACCTTTATGCCAGATCGGCGTATTGCAGGGCTTGTAATAATGGATCCCTCCTTAGGTGAGTCCCAGGCCTCCTACCAAGACAGCAGTATCGTCGCTGGTCTCCTCTGGGGCAGATCCTCCCCTGGTCTCCTTTCCTAAGGCCCCTTCCACACTGGGGTGGTTTGCAGGCGCTATTGTGCTAAAAATAGCGCCTGCAAACCGTCCCTAAACAGCGGCTGCTGGTTCTCCAGTGTGAAAGCCCCGAGGGCTTTCACACTTGAGCGGTGCGCTAGCAGGACGGTAAAAAAAGTCCTGCTAGCCGCATCTTTGGAGCGGTGAGAGGAGCGGTGTGTTTACCGCTCCTTCACCGCTCCTTCCCATTGAAAGCAATGGGAAACCGCGGTAATACCGCCGGCAATGCGCCTCTGTAGAGGCGCATTGCCGGCGGTATTAACCCTTTTTCGGCAGCTAGCGGGGGTTAAAACCGCACCGCTAGCGGCCGAATACCTCCGCAATCCCGACGGTATAGCGCCGCTAAAAATAGCGGCGCTATACCGCCACCGCACCCACCGCCCCAGTGTGAAACCAGCCTAAGAGCAGGCTCCCCGCAGGTGGGTAGCTTGGGATCCTTTCCTAAGGCATAGGCCCCAGCCAGCAGAGCTGGGCCTACCAGGCAGTGATGCAGCCTCGGACTGAAGGTGCCCGGGGCTAGAACACACACACGCACCCCATGCCATACGGGCCACGAGGCGCACACACTCTTCAGGCCCGATGGGCCCCCTAGGAACGAACCAAAATGAATGGTGTCTGCCCCTTATTTACCCTCTCCCAGCATGCACAGCGGGTTCACCACGCCCACTGCACGGCTGCCGAGAGAAGACACCCAAGGTGTTGTGATACCCCCTGTAGTTCAACCTGGGCCAGTGGTGGCAGTGCCACCTACAGGCGAATAGGGAACATTACTGCCAGGCAGTATCACACCCAGAGCAGAAGCAAATTTAGAACAATCAATTGGTCTGAGCCCAACTACTAGCTCAGACTACCCTTAAATTTATGCATAGCGTCCCAAATATTTGGGAGGGGCGCTACATAAACAACAACTTTATCCATGCCTCACCTGTGCCCAACAGGCATGGATAAAGTGCAGCCTCACCTGTGCCCAACAATGCAGCCTACCTGTGTCCAATAATGCAGCCTGTCCCTGTCCATCAATGCAGCCTGCCCTTTTTCATCAATGCAGCCTGCCTGTGTCCACCAATGCAGCCTGCCCGTGTCCACCAATGCAGCCTGCCCGTGTCCATCAATGCAGCCTGCCCCTGTCCATCAATGCAGCCTGCCCCTGTCCATCAATGCAGCCTGCCCCTGTCCATCAATGCAGCCTGCCCCTGTCCATCAATGCAGCCTGCCCCTGTCCATCAATGCAGCCTGCCCCTGTCCATCTATGCAGCCTGCCTGTGTCCACCAATGCAGCCTGCCCGTGTATACCAATGCAGCCTGTGCTGCCAATGCAGCCTGTGTCCGCCAATGCAGCCTGTGTCCACCAATGCAGCCTCTGACCACCAATGCAGCCTGTGCCTAACAATGCAGCCTACCTGTGCAGGGGAAGAGAGGAGGGGATTTGCTGGCCGGATGATCAGAGCGCAGAGGCACATCACAGCTTTCATTTCTATTGCCGTGTGTTCCCGTTGCTCGTCTTTTGGCCGGGGAACTTTGATATACGTCACAAGTCCCGGGATTGGACGGGTGATCTGTCTATCAAAGTCCCTGGACAAGGAAGAGGGGCTGTATATGACAGCGAGTGCAGGGAACACACTGATTGTGAGATCATGGTTCATCTGTTTTTGAGGCCTAATCGAACCACACATTTTTGCCAGTAAATATAGAATATATTATTTCTTCACAACCCACGACAGTGCCTGACCTCACAAATGCACTTCTGCAAGAATGGTCAAGCATTCCCATAGACACACTCCTAAACCTTGTGGACAGCCTTTCCAGAAGAGATGAAGCTGTTACAGCTGCAAATAGGGTTGCCACCTCATCCCTTTAAACCCGAACACATATGAATTACACAGGTTCTGAGGCTAATTTAATGCAGATAACGCAACAAGTGAGTTTAATTACCACCTTAATCAAACACAGAACCTGTGCAATTAATATGTGTTCGGGTTTAAAGGGATGAGGTGGCAACCCTAGCTGCAAAGGGTGGGCCAACTCAATATTGAACCATACGAACTAAGACTGGGTTGACATTAAAGTTCATGTGCATGTAAAGGCAGGTGTCCCAATACTTTTGGTAATATAGTGTATGTGCGAGAGGGTAAAGGTCCTTGTAGGTTTTTAAGGGCTTGACTGAGGTAAGGCTCCCATTATTTGATATGGTTGTATCTGCAATTTGCTGTTGTCTCTTAGTCTGTGGTTTTGTGGCTGGAGGTCTATTTTTAAGTTGGACATAGATACTCTCTTAATTAATGCTTACTGGGGCCTTCCCAGATAGCAAGCAATTGTGCTGCAAGTTTCAAAATGACTTGCTAAGCTATTGCTAGACCTACCAGGCTTCACAAGTTTGTGGCACAATTGCAGCAAGTCTGCATTGCATGACGCCAGATCAACTTTTTTTGCAAACATTCTGCAAGTCTGCTGCAAGTTCTGGTTCAGTTATGTTGTACAATAGTCATCCAACCACAGGGGTTACTGTGGCTGAATTTCCGTGCTGTAGACTTGGAGAGCTCTTGCCGTAGTCTCACCGCTCCAACTTTTCTCTTGCTAGAGGCTTGCCATGCAAATTTGCAAAAAATTGGAAAAGTGTCAACTACAACTTGTGCTTCAAGTGCTCTGCAAGTGTACAACTTGCAAGTGAAAATGTGCAGCAAGTTAACAAAGTTGTTATCATGTGTGGTTACTTAGGTGTGATCAAGGGGTGGAGTGATCGTCAAGCAGACTATAGACAAGCCACTTTTAATACCCTGGTCAAGTTTTTTTCCACAAATCTTTCAGGTAATCAAGAGACAGTATTAACAACTAATGGGCAGGTGTAAAAATGTATTTACATCATAATAAAACCAGCAACTGAGAAGCCATTGCAAGAGTTTAGTCTTGGCAGGATGGTTTCCCTTAATGGGCACAATGGCAGACTCATTTTAAAGTTAGTAGGACTCCAAAACAGACAGTCAAGGAGCATTTTTAGAGATTGGTGTGCATTGACAGTTCTCATACTTCTCTTGTTGCAGGTTTACTTTAAATAACCTTGCTGAAATGACACAGGTGAGAAAAGGCTAGACTAAAGACATAGGAAAGACTAGAGGTTATTTGAGAGGTAATAAATGCAAATTGAGCTGAGACTACAAAGGGAAGAGTTTATACTGTATACTGACAAGCCCATAATATGTCGACTTGGAACCTTACAAAAAGAAGGCCAAAAAAGGGACTATGTTGTACAAATATAATTATTATGTCATCCCGTAGACTCCAAGGACAATATCGTCATTAATGAGATCTCTGCACCAGACAAAAGAGAAATGGCATGCTTATTTGTCAAAAGTTTTTTTTTTTTTTTATGGGAAATTTCACAAAATGTTAAAAATGACTAAAAATCACAAAATGTGCTTTTAAAACCAGATAACCACAGTGTTTATTCCAAGGATTTGTTATATTCTACATACAAATAAAACAAGTAAAAGTGCAATGCCTGTGGAATAGCTTTGTTTCTGCCTTGACACAGCTGTTTTCCTCTGGGTGTCCTCACAAGTCCCTGGCTAGGAAAATATTGCACATTTGAGCAATTTATGAAACTCTAGTACGGGCAGCTGCTCATGATATAGTGATCCTTGTTTTCATCACCAAAACCTGCAGTATAGGCAGGGATCTGGTCTACAAAGGGAAATACAAATGCTGGGGTTTACAGCACTAGTGATATGTGCATTTGTTTGTCAAGTAAAGCCAAAATAAAATTGTACGTAATGCAGCCGGAATTTGATGTGCTCTATAACCCCATCTATGAATTTCCTACATATATGGATTATTTATGAGCATAATATGAAAGGTTCATGGCTGTGTACACTGTACACAAAGGTTTATGAAGCGAGGAGGGACATGACAATTGTAGAAGAGGAAAACAAGTGGACAAACGCAAATAAAAAAGCCTTAAAAAAGCTTTAAAGGTTACATCTATTCCCAAAGTTTAAATACACAAATAGGAACTGTGTTACTAGCTAAATTTTGCTTTTTTTTTGCAATATTGAGATTTATACTGCCCTGTCAGGAGGCAATGTCACATTGATGACCTTGTTGTGTTCTGTAATCCAGTTAAAGTGGACTTTCAGGCAAAAAAAAAATCTCCTATTTCTTTTTATGACTTAAATAATCACTTTTCCTAATATACACTTTATATATTTTTTCCTGTGCAATCCACAAGTACCTTGTTATTTTGCCATTTTGCATCGCTCCTGTGTATTTAGTACTATGCTAGATTGATGCACTGACTGCTACTTCCTACTAGCATTGTAAGTCCCAGCTTCTCTTTTCCAATCGCAGACTTGTGATACATGCATGTTGGACTGTGTAAATATCTCCTGTTACTGCTCCTCCCATCCTCAAGTGATGCAAGTGCTTATAAGCTACACGGCCATTGGGCACTTAATATTTAGGGGGAATTGCTGTCATATGACCTTGTAGTATAAACTTAAATAAACAGTGTTTGTACCATAATATCTGTTAATAGGACATTAGGAATTGAATTAGTTGCCAATGGACATTTTGATGACTCCAGGCTTTACAAATGCTTTACACAATACAGTCTCTTCCCTGCTCCTAGCCTGTGCTAAAACCAATGGCCAGTACTCCATACTCATACTCTTGGACCTCTCTGCTGCCTACGACACAGTTAACCACCTGCTCCCCCTCAGCAAACTTCACTCCCTTGGCCTCTGTGATTCTGCTTTATCCTGGTTCTCCTCCAAACTATCTCAGCGCACTTTCAGTGTCACTTACAACTCCATCTCCTCCACTCCTCTTCCTATTTCTTTTGGTGCTCCTATTCTCACTCTATACTTATTCTCTGGGCTAGTTGATAACCTCCCATGGCTTCCAATACCACCTCTATGCCGACAACACCAAGATCTATCGCTCCACTCCTTAACTTGACCCCTCGATCTCCTTATGGATCACAAACTTACTGAATGACATGTCGGTATGGATGTCAACCAACGTTCTCAAACGCAATCTTTCTAAAACTGAGCTTGTTATATTTCCTCCTTCCCAGTCCCCTCCCCATGACTTTACCATTAAGATCAACAGCACAGCCATTGGTCCCTCCACACACGCTAGGGTGCTCAGTGTAATCCTTGACTAACCTATTCTTTAGCCCCCATATCCAATCACTGGCTAAATCTAAATCTTAGTCCTGACTAACGACACTGCAAAGCAACTTATTCACTCCTTGGTTATTTCCTGCCTTGACTACTGCAACTCTCTCCTTAATGGCCTACCCTTACACAGGCTATCCCCCCTTCAGTTTATTATGAATGCTGCTGCTAGACCCATACACTTCACTAACCAATCCATGTCTGCTGCCCCTCTCTGCCAATCCCTTCACTGGCTTCCACTACCCCACTGTATAAAATTCTAAATAGTAACCACAACATACAAGGCCATCCACAACATCACCCCCAGCTACAACACCAACCTCATCTGCAGATATTTCCCAAATCATCCTCTGCTCTTCCCAGGACCTCCTGCTCTCTAGCTCCCTTGTTACCTCCTCCCACGCTCACCTACAGGACTTCACTAGTGCCTCTCCCATCCTCTGGAACTCCCTTCCCTGGTATGTCTGATCAGCCCCTACCCTGTCCACTTTCAGGAGATCCCTGAAAACTAATTTATTCAGGGAAGCCTATCCCACACCCACCTAAGAACTGTACCCGAGTCACCCCCATCAAATCATCACCCACAGCTATTACCTTTTGTACCACCCCCCCCTTAAGAATGTGGGCTCCACGAGTACAGCCCACCTGTCCCTTCTGTATTGAACTGTATTGTGATTGTGCTGTCCCCCCTCTACATTGTAAAGGGCTGGCTATTTAAATTGCGTATAATAATAATAATTCTTAGTGCACAGGGCATTTTCAGTCCAAGGGGATGATATCAAAACAGATTCAAGTGCTTATATTAGTGACATGTAAAATGTTTTTAATTTATTATTTTTTTAAATCAAACCCGTGTCCAGACCTGGGAACTCAATCTGCTGCCCCAATTACAGAGCTCAAGATTTACTCCTTTCTGAACTCTACAGAGCACTGTTTCAGCACAGTGGGTACCACCATGTTAGATTTCTATAGGAAAACACTTTGCTGTTTTATAACAATATGTCAGATTGTGCCAGCCTCTGTAGTTGGTTACCAGCATGATGGGTGCATGCACATGTCTCACAGAGTGAGTGCAGTGGGCAAGTATGCATTCAGCTGGAGGTGGCACCATGTTTGAAAGGTCTTCAACAGTATACACACAACCCGTGATCCTGCAAGTATACGCCTCACTTTTTTCTTTTGTTCAATTCTTCCTTTATGCACTCCGGCATGCTACTCTGTCTATGATTTATGCCTGCTGATCTGGTACTTCATTGCCCACATGTTGCTGATCCAGGGTATCCATGACTTTGACTTTGCTGCTGGTTTGGTACCGCTTCACCTGCACGTTTCTAACCCCAGTTTGTTCTCCAGCTGGCTCTCTATGAGTAGCTTGCATTATGTTGATGCACCAACCTGTTTGACAGCAGGGTCCGTCAGTTCCATTTACACTGCCATCATCATATTGGCACTTGTGCCACTCCTTGACCTTAGTGCCACTCCTTGACCTTTACATTCCTGTCCACCAACCTAGGGTTGTTTGGACTGCAGCAGTGAAAGAGGCCTCCCAGAGTTTTTGTAATAGCCTGGGTTTTGATTACAAAGTTGATCGAGAGATTGCAGGAGATTAGAAGAAATTTGAGATGAGAAGGTTGCAGCATCCCAGATATAAAGGAAAGGGAATCCTGTTAGTAGGGTAGCCTGGTAATGGGGCTAAAATCTATATCGCCCTGGCTGTGCTGTTTTACATAGGAATACTCCACAATGGTCTGTTGTCTGTAATTGGGAGTATAGAAAATTGCAGGAAGGTAGGGAAATATATGCTGTATTTGGTTTTAACACTAATAAAGGGTTTAGCTTATTTTGGAACTGCCACTTTTATTTCTTGCTCTATTTTGTGTTAAGGCATATGTGGTTGTGTTTTAGCTGGTATAGTTATCATTGTCGTATTACAAAATACCAAAATAAAAGCTTCATAACAAAAAAAAGGGAGTACTTAATCTACTCAATCATATCATTTCCAGAATGTCACTTTTCTGTCCAGGTTCTCTTCAGAGCTGTGCCAGGAAGAAGATGAGAAAAATATAGCTTTTACATGCCGTTATAAACTAGGTTGCACTGATATGCACAAAATACTGCCAAACAAAGAGGGCCATAGGCCAAGACTTGTAGCCAGAGAACAGAGCACCTGCTTTTCAAATACTGTTGGCTGGCTTCAGTGTTATTACTTTAACTTGCAAAAGTGTGCCCATTTATAGCAAAGGCAAACGCATGATTATCAGGATTTAATATCTGCAAAAATAGTAAGTGAAACACTGTAGAGATCACTGACTGTATTGTAATATGTTTAAAGCTGCACTAAAACAGCTAACAGCTGTCTATGTGTATAACCCCCTAAATTTAGCTTAGTTATCTGTATATGCTGTTTGTAAAGCATAATCTGCCATATTCAATAAAAACTATATAATTTATCTAAATGCACAAAATTTGCTAAAAATACCTTGATAGGTGACTGTCTGTCTGAAACTAGATGCAGCTTTCTGTTAAGAATTAAAAGGATTCTAAAAAGACAAAAAGGCCCTGACAGATATAAAATGCAAGAACTCAGAGGCAGCTTACAGAGTCCACAGAGTGTCAGAATACTACTCTCTTCTGATTGGGGAAAGCTTCATCGCTTCCTGGTTATTTTCACACATATCATAGTTGTGCGGCCAATCAATCTGATGGCTTTTGTGTGGGCAGTGGGCAAACTTCAAAACTTCCAGGAAGTAACCAAATGCATTTATTGTGTAGATCAGTGGTTCTCAACCTCAGTCCTCAAGTTCCCCCAACAGGCCATGTTTGCAGGTTTTCCTTTATCTTGCACAGGTGCTTTAAGTCAGAGTCAATGGCTTGATATTTTGGACAGCTATTTTATCTAAGAGAAATTCCCAAAATATGGCCTGTTGGGGGTACTTGAGGACTGAGGTTGAGAACCACTGGTGTAGATGATAGGTTCACTTTAAATGACAGACTGCCTAGTTTGCAAGAGTGTGCTATTTGCAGTCTTGCAGCACAGCAAACAAATGTCTATAATTTAGCATCTTCTAATTAACCTAAATAATAGATTTACAGTATGCCGGGCACAAACAATGCATAAATTGTATGTCTGTAATGACATCATTCACACATCAGTTTGTCTTTGTAAGTGACCCAGTTACAGTTTCCAAAGTAATAATTATCAGTATCATGTCCTTTTGATAAGATAAAATATCGAAATAAAGCAGAGAAATAAGTTTAAGCAAGGGATTTTGTGTGATATGGGGTTTGTGACTATAGTGAGGTCTGGTAAACCCCAAACTGTTTGGAGAGAATGGGGGAGTGGTACTGAAAACACAATAAAATCTTATGTCTGTGCTAGAAAGTCATGGAAGGTAATATTTTTGGCAAACCACAGACCAAGCTAGAAGGAATGCAGATATATCATAAACCTCCACTATTCAGGGTTTTCAGGGATTTTCTGATGAGGCCATGTCAGAAATGGTCAAGCCGTAAATGGTCTGGGGTGCAGTTTTTATTAAAGTTTTATTTGATACTTCCTCAGAGGCGCCCCTCTCCTTGTTTTTACTCTAACCTACCTGAAATCTGCTTCTGGTCTTGTCAGTGGCTGCCCTGATTGATCCATTACCATATGTGTACCTGAGAGTATAAACATTGTTTTTTACATCTCTTTTTTTCCTAGCCCCATGACTATTGGGTACCGTATCCTACCTATATACTGAGGTACCTGTGCACTGCGCCTTTTTTTACTTGTTTTATGCAGTTTATGGAATACTCTTCTTTGAGTCTGGGATATTGACCTATAGCTGAACTCTTATACATTTCAAGCTCTCAACTTCCATTCATATTCCATATCTCCAACTTTAATTTAGTTACCTTTCTAAAAGATGGTTACACTAAAATAGAAGAAGATAACTCTCAGATAGACACAACCATTTTACAAGGTCCCAAAAAATAAAAATAAGACACATTAGAACTCCGAGGAATATAAAACATAATAAGTCTGTCATATTTAGTGTCAAACCAATCTTAATTTCATTCTGCTAAAAATTGTATCATATGGAAATATAGATGTACTCAGGATACATGGCGTTAAGACTGTGTCCACTGGCCACAATAAGATATTTCTGCATACCTACAACACACCTCTCAGACCTTTTGATTTGGGTGGAGTTAGCGCTGTAAAACTCTCTCCAGGGACAAAGAGATGGCTGCACTAACAGCTGGAAGATTTTGTTTTACCATCGGAACTATATAATTTTTACTGACAGTCAGGCCGGTGGCTCCAGCAACATAAAATTTTACTTAATCTTTAAAGAAGAACTTCAGGCAAAAATTTTATTTTCCCATGCAGTGGGGTTGTGCTTGCAACTTAACTGCTCGTTTTGTCCAGGGGTGCAAGGAAAAGCCATACTTACCCGATCCTCCAGAAAATAGCCCTCCCCACATCCAGCGGTGAACTGTTCCTGCCGTCCTCACGTCCAGAGCCAGTCTATGGGCGTGATGACATCAAGAACAGTCAATGCACAAGACTGCTAGCATGCAGGGGGGCAGGACCAGCGGGGACCAGTCTTGCAATCCGAGGATCATCCGATTAGGTAAGTATATCTCTGCTCTCCTCACCCCTAGACAATAAAAAACAGTTAACCCATGCAGTGTGGGCACAGCCTCACTGCATGGGAAAAAATATGTGCCCAAAGTTCTTCTTTAAGTGATCTGATCTCCACATTGTGCCTAGACTGGGTGGACTCCACTTATATATTTTTTGAACTTTAAACACTTTACTGTTCCTTATGTTTGTTTTGTAAATATTGTTTTACTGATTTTCTTTTCTTTTTAATTAAAATTATATTTAAAATCATTAAGCTGAATCTCCAAATGCTCTAATTAGAAATGAGTTTATTCAAACCCAAAAGCAAATTAAATCTTTGAAGCATTGAACTTTTTCGGCCCATAATTGTAGTCACTGCATTTGTTTTCTTTTTAATATTTTTTTTTTGTTCATTTAATTCCACCTGGTGATCCAGCCATATCAACTTCCTTTAACAGAACAAGCTGTACAGAAAAATTGCAGTTAAAGGGTTGAGGCAAACCATTTAACACTGACAGGAATGCTAACAATGGTTAAAGTCCTCATCCAAAAAGAAAAAAAAAACTGTTGCTGTAACTGTTGCACTTTTACTTACCTGATCCTCCACTCTTTGGCTGGAGATGCTCCCCCACACTCCAGCAGTGGCTATGGGCCCTGCATCTGTCTTGAAGGCATCGGAGGACCTTAGACCATTAAAGTGCAGGGAAAGCAACCGCGGGCACTAGTCTAGCAGCAGAGAAGAGTCTGAAGGTGCAGATGATCAGGTAAATAAAACTGCTGTATCCAATCCCCATACACCTAAATAAGCAGTTAACCCTTGTAGTGCAGGGTTAGCTTCTCTACATGGGAAGACTTTCGTTTTCACAGAGTTCACCTTTAAAAGTTGTTAGCTGGAGTTTGGCTTTAATTTTTTTAGTCAAGCCCATCTAATTTTTTTCTAGTGCATTTAACACTGCCCTGATAATGCTAATGCTGCTGTCCAATGATAGCTTTGCTGCTCTTACATAAAGCTGCAATATTTTAATATCATTTTCCTTCCTTCACTTGTGATTGAAAAAATGTGGTGGGGGGAACTTAACTGGGGCAGAAAGGTACAGACAGCAATGTCTTTGGACGGACTTCACATCACTTTCTGGGGATGAGCGAAATTGAAAATTCTCATTTTGCTGTTTCAGTGACATTCATTTGAGTCAATATGTTAGGTAAAATGAAGATTGTTGGTGGTTTGTATGGGAAAAATGGGATTTAAATAGCTCCTGAAGGTTTAGGAAGCTTGCTATTCTGAACCTAACTGGAAAACACAGACAATGAAAAAAGGGCAAAAAAATAAAATAAAATAAAATAAAACAACATTACACATATAACTATTACATAAGCCAAAAATACAAATACAAAGATTACTAACTATACTATACTATAAACAAACTGAACCACCCTAAATACACCCCCTTCATAAACGAAAATAAAACCCTCTAAAATGAAGCAAAAAAGAGATGAACTTTACTTTATCAAGCAAATTTCACCTAAGGAGCTCAGTGAGTGAAATTGAGACATATTGTTTTTGGCATTGATGAAATCAGTAATTTAACTGTGAGATTAATTTAGAATTGAAAAAAAAAACTCCCCAGTAGGCACACAAACAGCAATAAAAAAAACCTGGGCCTCTTACCCATTCCCAGCTCCGTCAAACACAAAATCAAATTCAAGGGTAACCTGTTCTGAGAGAAATACAGGGGTTACAACTGCTGACCTCCCTTTAGAGCACTAGTACCTTGGTTTTCATGCAGCCCATCTGGCTTCAATGCTTTCTGAGTAACTAACCTGAAACAAATACTGTATGTAGGCCAAGAGTTCTGATTTCATTTGCTGCCTGCTTGTTCTGAGTTCAGCAACTCCGAAAATATGAAAGTCTCCTCAAGTTCAAACAACTTCTCTATTTCTCTAAAAGTTGATTTCATTTAAAGCGGACCTTCAGCCATGAGAAGAAATTTTCTTTCCTGGTTTTTCCCTCCTCCCTCTTACAGAAACAGAAAGCATTTCATAATTTTTGGAAATATTTAGCACTGTAACACTTCCTGCTTCCTCACCTAGATGCAAAATATGCATGCTTCGCTTCCTCCTTGGATGTCCATGTTATGCATCCCAGGAAGCATTGAGATGCCATGGATGTACATGGATGATGTTGCTTTTTGCTTTGTATTTGGGAGCTGGCAGAGACCTGGGATTCCCGTCCATATGAACACATGTTGTAGGTTTCTACAAGGCCCCAGTTGCCAGAAAATGGCAGCATGTATTTTATGTGCATGCAGAGTAATCCCCTGTATGCCTACAGACATATTGCAGGTCTCTGCCAGATACCAAATACCTGGCAGAGACCTGCGACACACCTGCACACCCATTAGATATTTAAGAATGGTGGCACAAAAGTGGAGTTGCAGAAGGAGAATATCACCAGGATAAAGTTCCTCTTTAATTCACCTAAAATGACTCTCAGCACTGTATAAAAAGATGATACATTTGAAGAAAAAAAAACATCCTTGTGCCAATCTCTTTATCTGTTCTCATAATATCTCTATTCTCCCCTGCCATTAGTGTGATGAGACATAGCAGACATGTTTCTGTTTGTTTTTCCTCTCGCCTGTATTAAACAAGGTAACTTTGAAAATAAAGCAAATATCTGAAAAACAGCCAAGTGTCACAGGCAAATAAAGTTGTTGAAAACATCTTCTGAAAGAAAGCCAAGTACTTTATAAGTGACTTTGACACTGTTCTGTCATTTCCATATCAGCTTCATTTCTTTTCAGAGATCAGGCAAAGACAAAATAGAGTCAACATGATCTGTATTTGAAGAGCCAGTAGATGTTATAAAACTGCATGTAAAGTACAGCATTATTCTCCCAGCAGTCAGAATCTGCCTCCCGATGTCTTTGTTAATGAACTAATTAAGAAGTACATGAAGTTTCAAATGGCACCTAAAAAATATGCTATTTCTTTGTATTAGGACAATCACAGCAAGACATAGACAACCATCTAGATTTAATCACATATTCTATTTGCAAGTATATTTCATAAAATGCAAATCATTTCACTGGAATAATGACAGAATTATCTGTGACTTACTGCGTGTAAGTACTAATAACACACACATCAGATGGGAATACAGTTTTATTTATTGATTGCAAAACTACTAAAGTTCAATGTATATCATCAAAAGCACACGGGAATAGGTGAAATTAGCACATTGTAGTAAATGATCAATTTTGATAAAGTCCAGAAAATTTATTTTCAGATAATCTCGTAGTCGCATACACTTGCTTCTTCTGCACTGCTTCCCCAGACTTCTCAGTGGGAAAAAAAGGGGGGGGGAGAAAGGGAAGGAGGGTGGAAAAGGGAGGAGGAGGGGGGGCTGGGAGAAGGAGGGGAGGGGAAAAAGGGTGGAAGGGAGGGAAAGGACAAGGGGGGGAAGGGAAAGGACAAGGGGGAGGAAGGGGAGGGAATGGGGGTGGGGAGGAGGGGAAGAAGAGGAAGGGAAAGGAGAGAGGAGGAGAGGGGGGAGAAATAGGAAGATGAGGGGGGGAAGAGGGGGGAAGGAGGGGGGTGGGAGTGGGGAGGGGGAGTGTTTAAACCCAACTCTGGTAGATGTAAATGGAGGTAAGGACTTACTTACCAAGGCAAATACATCTGTGGAAATTGAAAGCCAAGCCATATAGGTGGGGGATTCCCAGTAATGTGCAGACAGATTGGCAGATAGGAAGGAAGACGTCGACTGGTACAAGTACATGAGGGATCAAAGAGGGTGCAGGCACTTGAATTGAAGTCCTGTATTGCTGGTAAGAACCAGTGCTGTGTCATCAAAGGAGGTAACCATATCCGTGACAAGGATGCAGGGTAATGCATGGACTGTGACAAGAGACATCAGTACCCATGGAGATCCTCAATGCACTGCCGAACGTATCCTTACTGCTGCTGCCTGGACCTGGGAGCTGCCAAAAGCAAAATCCACGCTGCTCATCTAAGGGCCAGGGGCCCTTAAATGAGCTCCCCAACCCAGAGACGCCATAGGCGCCATCGGAGCGGTGGCGTCCTGACATCGCCGGGTCAATTTCCCCGCACAGCGCAGGTACGCAGTGCGTATTGCTGCGCATGTGCGATCGAGCCCAGCCAAGGGGCAGGAGGCTCTGAGCTAGGGAGGAGCAAGAGGAGGTGAGCTGGAGGAACACCCCCACCAGGGGAAACACAAGTCCGCTACAATTGGGAGCACAAGCAGCTGGGGGCCGTACCAATTACTCAAGGGGTAGCCAGATACAATAAGAAAAAAAGAGAAAAACATTGATAATGACTTTGTAAAAACAAGCAAGATAATAGTGGGAGTCTAAATTATGGTGACATAGGATATTGTCTCATCATTGACAGTTAGAGGGCAGTATGGGTCCTACGGCGGAGGGGGCAAGGCTGGGGGGACATCTGTAGAGCATGGTAAGTGAGTGAGTGGGCATAACGAATATGCCGTGAGTGTGAAAGTGGGGGATAAGGGTGAAGAGATAAGTAGATAGAAAGGCTTGGGGTAACAGGGCGTCAGGAACACCGACCAATTGGGGCGTCCCCTAGGTCCCTGGGTCCATGCTAAGATCCAAATAGGACCATAGTGATTGCGGAGCTGTAATGAATTACAGCTACATAAGGTGATATGAGTGAAGTGAATGGTGAATATTAAAGGGAGCAAGTGCCCAAATATAAATATAGTGTGGATAATGTAAGATAGATGATGGGGGGAGAGGAGGAAAAGGGAAGGGAAGGGGGGAGAGAAAGGGAAGGGAGAGAAGGGGAGGGGTTGTGGAAGTGAGGAGCATTGCTGCCATGTGAAGTGTAATGAAACAGCCCCATTAGTTAGGACAAGGAGGTGCAGATATAAAAATGCAAGATGCCCCAAACTAGTGAATGGTTGAACCTTGGTATGAAGTTGAATTGAATAACAATATGGGGAGGATCGCTGTATGGGTATACCTATAAATTGATGTTCAAAAAACAAGTAGGGACAAGTAAAGGAGTAACAATACATGGGTTCAGCTGCAATAGCTTTCCCACTTCAAATTTGGATGATGGTACGTTGCTATAATTTATTATTAATTTCTACTTGAGGCTATACTCCCCTTTTTTGCTTGTATTAAGAGAGGTATAGACTCTAGAGAGAGAGATATCATTTTGCCCCTGTACAAATCATTAGTAAGACCTCATCTGGAATATGAAGTTGAGTTTTGGGCACCAGTTCACAAAAAGGATATCCGGAACGGGAGAAAGTGCAGAGAAGGGCAACCAAACTGATAAGAGCCTGGAGGAGCTCAGCTATGAGGAAAGATTAGAGAAACTGAATTTATTCTCTCTTGAGAAGAGGAGATTAAGGGGGATATGATCAACATGTACAAATACATAAGTGGTCCATATAGTAAACTTGGTGTTGTGTTTTCCACTTTAAGGCCATCACAGAGGACAAGGGGGCACTCTTTACATCTAGAGGAAAAGAGATTTCCTTTCCAAATACGGAAAGGTTTCTTCACAGTAAGTGCTGTGCAAATGTGGAATAGACTCCCTCAAGAGCTTGTTCTGGTCAGCTCAGTAGATTTCTTTAAAACAGGCATGAATACTTTCCTAAATGTACATAATATCACTGAATATTAAATTTTTTAGGTAGCGTTGATCTGGGGAATATCCAATTGCCTCTTGGGGGTTCAGGAAAAGATTTTTCCCCTGCTGGAGCAAATTGGAGCATGCTTTGCTGGGGTTTTTTGCCTTCTGGACCAACTGTGGGTATAGGATTGTATATATAGGATTGTATGATTTTTTCCCTTTTAGTGGTTGAATTGGATGGACTTGTGTCTTTTTTCAACCAGACTAACTACTTAGGAGATATCAGTTCTCTGTTCTGCCATGTCTGTGACAGGCAGCACAGAGAACATGAGCGCTGCATGTTCCACTCTCTGCTATCAATGCTTCCCCCCTCCTTCGTCTCAGAGTAGGAGGGAGGAGGAGGGTTAAAACTTTGCATGCTCTGCTCATATGTAATCATTGCATGGGCAGAGAGAGGGATGTGAGCTGTCTACTGTCAGCTCACATCCCATATGACAAGGTCAGACCTGAGAGATGATACCGCTCCAAAAAGTACAAATCCCTTGGCTTGGCTTCCGTCCCACTAAACCACAAGGTGCTGGCTATGCACAGGTGCATTGGATAGAAAGAAATCCTGGACTGCCGCACTCCATAAAACAACGTCTTTATTGGGTAGGTAAAATCCAAAAACAACCAAAACGATACAGTCAAAATAAAGTGAACAACAGGAAAAAAATAGCTGACATGTTTCACATCGTGTGATGCTTACTCAGACCTGTCGAGAATTCCATATAAAAACTCTAAAGTAAAAAATGGTGCAGGTGGCATAATTTAGACCCAAAACTAATTTATCTGCTTATTTTCCCCCAGAATGCATCAATGGTGACAAATCGCAGGACTACCTGTCCCATGATTCTCTATTCCAGCATCCATGCATACCCTGGTATTTGTAAAATCTTTCCAATGTCCAAGTGGTGCTTGCACCTACTCATACAGGCAGCCAGGACTAAACATCCAAGACACAACTTCTTAGGAAGACCCTCAGAAGCCTGTGTCAATGACTTCCCTTTGAGGAGGAACAGAGGGATGTCTTGTGTGTTCTGATTCTGGCTGTCTGTGTATATTAGCACAGGCAGTGTTATCAAGTTGCCCTGTGGTCTGGTCCCAGGAGTGTGCTCCATAGAACCCAAAAGGAAAACAAGCCACCCTGAAAGGAAGCGGAGCCAGTGCCAAAAGAACCTGCAGAACCTTGAGGAAAGTATAGCTTCACTATATGAAGAAGCTGAACCTAATGTAAGTTTCCTCTTTGACGGTAAAGCAGAAAAGAATTAAAGCTTTAATATCACTTTAGGTCAATGTCCAGACAGACAGGTAAATTCACAGGTGAAATACACATAGCAGAGCAGTCTTAGCTGCCAAAGGATTTGTATTTGTGGCCATCTAGTCCTAAGATTTACAGAGCCCTGTCTGACAGCACAGCCAAGCAGATGACACAGTTATAGTGTCTGACAGCGAGGAATCACAGCATTCTGACACAGCAGGCCCGGGTGGGATGGGGAGGAGGCCAGTGTGAGATCACCTTACAGATTTTCTGTAAAGGTGAACTTACACTTTAAGTACACTCATGTGAATGTAGGCCTTATTTTCACCTGGTGATGTGGACAGTATTACACTTCTTGTCAAAGGCCCCTTTCACACAGGGGCCTTTGTCCGCCTGCCTGTTTTTCAGGTGGACCTGATCGGACCCTTCACTCAGCTCCTATGGAACAACGGATGTCAGCGGTGAAATGTCCACTGTCACCCGCTGCTATCCGATCCGATCCGATCCTGTCTGTGAAATCCAAATGGATGGTGACGCTATTTTCCATTCGTCTGGAGGATCGGATCTGATGAAAATGGATAGACGGTCTGTTTTCATCAAACCTCCCCATAGAGGAGAACAGGGCTCTGACAGGTCTGCCTCTGCACAGTGAGCGGAGACGATCCGCTGAGCAAAGCGGAGTCCGTTGGGTAGACTGCCTGTGTGAAAGAGACTCTAGGTTGTCACCACTCTGGAAGTAGAAGCAACAGAGACACCTTTGGACAGCAGCATTGTCAACCTGGGGAGAGGGTAGTGCTAGATGCTCTAGTGAATTTAGATGGACTAACAAATTAAAGCTGAACTCCAGCTAACACTTACTAAACAGTTAAAGCAATAGGTTTTTATTTTCACATTTGGGATAAGGTTTTTACATAAATGAATAACAGCTGACAATTGTAAGCACCCCTGTCGATAGTAAATGATTTGTCTTAGTCCTCAAACTGCCACTTTGCTGAATAGCTTGGTAAAGGTTTAAAAGTTAAAAATAATGGACTTACTGGCCAGATCACCAGATGAAAATAAAGGAAAAAAAAACAAAAAAATAAATAACGAATGCAGCCATCACATCTAAGAATTGGTAAGCTGCAACAAAATCCATTTTTGTTTTGGAGTTGAATACTACTTTAATACAACATACACAATTGCATGCAGTACATATCCGGTAATTGGCTTCAAATCTATAGAACTTATAGTGGCGACAGTTTGTAAATTCTATTGCTTATTGAAAATTTCAGTCACGTGCACAGAGCTTATTTTTATCCTCAGTTTGACACTAGTTGGCATTTTATTTTTGTTACGGTTTATGTACGGTTGTACAGCTATTGTACTTCAAAATGCTGCCTTTTATCTCTGAATGCAATAACAGTTTTACTTTTCTGTGCATTCCAGGCCTCCCAGCTACATTTATAATTTCAGCAATCTGGTCCCACTCATGTTCCCAGAAATTGAATTTCAATATTCAGCTGGTGGGCAGGGGTGCGGGAGTTTTTTGAACTGTATGTGAAGTACTGGCTGTATATCATTATGACAGGTTTTAATCAAGCTGTGGTTCCTTCACTTCCTGTTCTGACCCAAGATCTTTCTATAGGTTACCCAGCAGATTTAAGAATCATTGGCTTTTTCTGTGTATCTCCATTAAATACGTTAGAAGCAGAAATGGATCTGGTGTTAAGGCAATGCATTTAAAATGTGAAGGACATAAAACCCACAGACATATAAAGGCCAATTACTTTAGAATCTGAATGCGAGCAGAGTGTACAAGGGATAATCTAACTTTGGTTTCTAAGTGGTGTTTGAGGCATAGGAAAACAATAATCTCCATTTTGTACAATAAAGCCCATCTAAACAGCTCAAATCTTATGGCTGCAGTACAACTGGCTGCTGCCAACAGTCCTACCCAAGTAATGTGATTGATCAGGTCTGTTAGCCTACCAAGTGCTGAAATCCAGCAAAAGCAAGGGTGACCAGATCTTCGTAACTGTGCAAATAAGACTGGACCCAAACTATGTGCAAATATATGATTTAAAGGGGTTGTAAAGGTTTGTGTTTTTTCACCTTAATGCATCCTATGCATTAAGGTGAAAAAACACCTGGCTGTCACGGGCCCCCCAGCCCCCCCATTTTACTTACCTGAGCCAGTTCACCTGCTCTGCTCGTCCAGGGCTTCCTCTTCTCCACGGAGTCTCGGCAGTGATTGGATAGATTGATAGCAGTGCAGGCATTGGCTCCCGCTGCTGTCGATCAATTCCAATGATGCGGCCGCCGGGGGGCGGGACCGAGTCATACACTCTGTGTCTATGGACGCAGAATGTATGACAGGGAGCGCACCCGCAAGGTAACCCCCTTGGGAGAGAGATTCCCAGAGGGGGTTAGCTATTGCGGGGAGAAGCCGCAAGAGCCCCCGTGGGTCCCCAGAACAGCATGATCGGGGCCACTCTGTGCAAAACTAACTGTTTTAAAAAATAACATGTTTGTTATTAAAAAAAATAATAATAATTTACCTATACAACCACTTTAAGATTAATAACAGAAGCAAAAACCCAACCAACACCACAAACAAATATACAAGAAACAATGAAATGCACGTGAAAAGTGAAACCTGCTAAACAACTTCCTAACTAACAAAGTAGCTATAGTATACTATATACAAGCAAGGGGAGAGATTGGGTAAGGTAGGGTCAGATAGCAAGTGGGAGGAACAATAGGTAAAATGGGTCAGGAAGGGGGCAGAAAGGGGATCAGGTAAAAAGGGAACAGGTAGAGACAGTGAGATCAGGGTAAGAAGTATAGGACAAGAAGGCCAGTGGCCAGGAAAATGTGAGTACTGTGTGAAATGTGGACCTTCGGCTCAGAGTATGCGGGACACAATATGGCTGCGTTTACCCCATGTGCAGGTGCACGTGTGTACCTTATCTCCTGAAGAAGTGGGAGTGGAGCCCTTGACCAGCTTGGTGGGAAGGGGCAGTAAATCCAGCCTAGCAGCTACTATATTGTATGCTGATCATTTTTTACTATCATTTCAAAATTAAAGTCGATGGAAATGCTACATTATAAGCCAAGTTCTAAATGCTGCATCAACAGTGCTCCCCATTTCCCGTCATACATTTTCTAACAAGTTGCAATGTAAACCACCTGTGTCCACTGCTTTAAGATATTACTGTGGGGACAAACCATCCCAAATGTAAACTAAGACAACAGAACAGCTATGCTCACTACCTCATGCACACATACAATGCTCATTCCAATTTACAAATAAAAGGTTTACAGCAGACCTATTAAAGAGACAATTGAGAGGAGACCAAATCAGCCACCCGACAAGCCGTATTATCCAGCCACGGTTGCCAAACTTTGGTAATTTTTTAAAACAGGCTTGCCCCTTGTAAATAAGTTTATACAGAGGCAGCGCTTGGTTTAATAAACGGCAGACATATGACAGGATGGGCAGAGCTGGATCCTTCCAATGTAGCAGTATAGCCTTTTTTGCATAGAAAAATATCAGACAAAACATAATTCGCTTACATGTAAGTGAAACACAATTATCTATAGGTTTTACCAGGGCTTTTTTTCTCAGAGAAAAGGTGCAGGAACTCTCCCTCCCCGGCCAACTTCCCGCCCCCAACCACACCCAAACCCGCCCCAACCACGCCCAAACTCCACCCCCAACCACACCTTCCTTTAGGGTAGAGATGTACAGCGGCACCAAATAATGGTAATAAGTAGAAATCCCCCTTTCTGCACAAATCTCCCCCTTTCCCAGCTCTCCTCTCTGCACAAATCTCCCCCTTTCAGAGGTCTTCTCTCTGCACAAATCTCCCCCTTTCCCAGTTCTTCTCTCTGCACAAATCTCCCCCTTTCCTCTCTGCGCAAATCTCCCCCTTTCCCAGTTCTTCTCTCTGCACAAATCTCCCCCTTTCCTCTCTGCACAAATCTGCCCCTTTCCCAGTTCTTCTCTCTGAACAAATCTCCCCCTTTCCCAGTTCTTCTCTCTGCACAAATCTCCCCCTTTCCTCTCTGCGCAAATCTCCCCCTTTCCCAGCTCTCCTCTCTGCACAAATCTCCCCCATCCTGCTCTCCTCTCTGCTAAATTTGCCCCCAGATCCCCTATCTGCATAAATTCCCCCCTCACCACACACTTTCCCAGTTCTCCCCTCTGCAAAATCCCACCCCCACCCAGCTTCCCTCTCTGCTTAATTGCCCACCCCCCAGTTCTCCTCCCTAGTCCCTACTAACCCCCCAGCTCTCCTCCCTGCTAAAATTTCCCTCCAGCTCTCTTCATCTTCATTGCACAGATCAACCCCCCCTCCCAGTTCTCCTCTGTACAAATTCCCCAAAACCAAACTTTCACCGTTCTCTCTGTCTGTGTTCACTGTACAAAAGCTCTTCCCCTCCCCCCTTTCACAGCCCCCTTACCTCCTCCTCTGGAAAGCAGCCACCGCTGTATGGTATGCGCAGGCTCTTTTCTTTCAAACTCGTCACAGTAAAGTGATGATCTGAGAGCTCCGCCTACCGGAACTGTGAGAGTAGCTGTGGAGGCGGCAGGCAGGGATGGAAGCTGCCTCTTGTATGGCCACAAGGATGTGCAGTGCTATGACCCGACCCGATCGAGGGGTCACCATATCTGACGGAACACTGGACTCAGCACAGAGAAGCCGGTAGAAGAAGTAAGTTGTGCAGAAAACTTCCTCTACCGGCTATTGTGTAATGTGATATATCGGAGCAGAGAGGGCTGCCATAGGTGCCAAAACTGCATTCCGCCACGTTCCGGCAGAAAAAAATCCCTGGGTTTTACACTATAGTTACTTATAACAGTGATGATCACTGTTATAAGCAATCATATTTATGAATGGCATCCATTCATTCACAGAGTACTATTGTGATAGCTGTAATTGGTCACAGCTATCACATTGTACAGATGTGCTGTGATTGGCCCTGTCTGTACCTGTATGTATCATTGTGTGACCAGTCACAGAGATCAACACAATAGTACACAATGAATGGCTATGAATGAAAGCCATTCATTGTGTACAACTTTCATGTGATCGCTGTGATTGGTCACAGCGATCACATGGTACCGAGGCCGGCCCAGTACAGCAATCTGTCATCCGCTTCCAGTGAACACAATGGGTCACAGATCAAGTTACAGAGCAGCTGCTAGAATGCACAGGAGGTGCGCAAGTGGAAGGACATCATATGATGTCCACCCAGGATGGAGAGCTCCTGCTCTGCCATAATTCTGCTATAGGCCGGGCAGGAAGCAGTTAAATAGTGTTGTATATGTATTAATATTCCGTGCAAATTGGACTTAGATTAAGCTGCTGCCCCCCTTTTGTGTATTCTGTCACAAAGACAGATCACTGTGTAGTGTGTAATGTAGGGTGTGGGGTATTGGCGCTGCTTTAAGTTCAAAGGACTGGTTATCTTGCCTTCTAAAAGATGGGTTTACGGCTACTGTGCCCTTAATATTGGAACTGTGTACAATACGTGTTGATGTCTCAAACTATATTGTAATCCTCAACTTATATGTGATAACTTTGAATCACTCCTGGCTCTCACAGTACCCTGTGGGGTTTGTGACAATGTGCTAGATTGGGCCTCTGAGTAGCCACTTAAAATCGTGTGTGTATTGACTATTTACATATGTGTCAATCACTCCTTAGTACAGATTCCATAAACCAATTCGTGAAAACAGTGTTACAAAAAAAAATAATAAAAAATAATAATAAACATATTGAATATTGTGATGTCCTCATAAGTTCTCATAAATTCTATACAGTATACACCTATGTAGCGGTGTGTATTCAGTGTGTCCAGTGCCAAAACTTAAAAATTATATAGTATATTAGTGCACACCCAATTCCAAATATGGTCACTAATCACTGCCCCAGGTGGGAGCTGCCAGACAACCAATGCGTTCCTTTGTAGGTTACACCAATCCCTAAACCAATGAGATTAGATCCCAATGGTCATGTGATGGTTAGCCACTTTAATAGTAAGGGTTAATCCCCTATGGTTCTTTATCCAGCAAAAATAATTAGAATAAATATGTATATGGCAGGAGTATGTTCATATGACTATAGAGTATACTTTTGCTGACATAACAGTTTCAGAGCGGTTTCAAAAAACAGTTTCAATAGACAGTTTCAAAAAACAGTTTCAAAAAACAGTTTCAAAAAAATCTTGCGCTGACACAAATAAATGTTCAACTATCCTTCATGCATTTGGTCAAGTGACTTTGGTGACTCTATATTGCCAGTAGGGATCCTTCAGTTTGCAGGTGAAGAAAAAAGGTGACTTTATGGTGCTCCCCCCTCACATGGGTCCCCACTCACCAGATTGACGCACCCCTGCAGGGGTCACACGCTCATCAAGTATCCCCAGTGATTCCTCCACCGCTCCTTATGTTGTTCCACTCCTGCTTTTTCCTCCTCCACCACTCAGATCCTCAAGAAAGAACCACAAGCAGGGCTTCCATAGCGTAATTTGCTTATTTATTTAAAAATTAAAATACAAACCAAAAAATTTAATTAAAAATTAAAATAAAAGAGGCCCTCAGACCTTCCTAAATGCAGCCCCTTGAGGTTGTAGTATCGCCAGGTACCAAGTTGGTCTATCTACAAATCATATACAGAGTGCAGACAAGCCCCATGTAAGTCACGCCAACCTGTTCTGTCAGCTACGGCTGCGGCGTGCGCTCCACCGCTCAAGCCTCGCTAACCGGACGTGACGTGGACGTGTCTGGATGGTCACCTGACGCGTTTCGACGTATGGTCATTTTCAAAGGTGATGTCATCCCTTTGTGTCCTCCGTCTATAAGCACACACTGGCATTGCAGCTCCGCCCCTTCAAGGCGTCTCTGTCTGTTCCAAATTACTATATGTAAGTGTGTGATCGCTCACACCTATCCTGTTTGGCTCCATCTTGTGGTCGTTCCGCAATATGCCAGCACTATGCCAGTGGTTGTTTATATAAGTTTGTTACATCAATTTCTCCTCTAAGGCAAGTTCCACAGACTTCTACATAACCTATAACGATACCCTTAATGTATTCACATGGTCTATATAATATTAGTTACCTTATCTCATATTAGTAAGTAAAATTAAGCAAAATTAAGCAATTCCTGGGAGGTATTTCCTGAGCCAATCCAATCTACCTCTGACTCAATTGTATAAGCTATAATCATATAGGTATGGGTTATAAGATCCCCTCCTAATAATGTATATTAGTGTGGATGTTCTATGTCCATGCTGATCCCCGTGTATATTATATACAAGCTAGTATTCTATCATTCTATTTAGACTACATTGCTACATTATGTATATCTCTTTCATACCTTTTACCCAAATAGGGACAACCCCCTCTTTTTAGTTGTTTCTTTTTCGTTGGGGGTCCCCAGGGATGGACTATTAGGTACCGAGGCCGGCCCAGTACAGCAATCTGTCATCCGCTTCCAGTGAACACAATGGGTCACAGATCAAGTTACAGAGCAGCTGCTAGAATGCACAGGAGGTGCGCAAGTGGAAGGACATCATATGATGTCCACCCAGGATGGAGAGCTCCTGCTCTGCCATAATTCTGCTATAGGCCGGGCAGGAAGCAGTTAAAGACCTATTTTTCTCTTAAATGACCGCTATAGCAAAAACGCTATTTACTAAAACTTGAGCAGCTGGGAAAGTAACCAATCAGCTCCTAACTTCAGCATGTACAGTTAGAGTTCTTTCAAAAGGCCACATCTGGTCTATTCAGGAAGGGATTTGGGAACGGATCCCCTGCTAAATCAAAGCAGAGTGGCGCAGATGTCTCTTTGAGGTTTTTTCTGCATTTTTACGGCGTACCTATGTTTGATCTATGGACGGTCAAAGGAAAATAGATTTGTGTCCATTTATTTTAGGCTACCTCAGATCTATTACATTTTGGTGTGGAAATGCAGAAAAGGTAGCAGTTCTTTTCCATTGTTATTTTGTGGACTCAAAGAAACCTAAGAAATTCTTCCTGGAGTGTGCATGTAGCACCAAAAGAGAAAACTGTTGCCGTATCTGCTTAAAAAATCTTACCTAGAGTTTGCCTAAAAAAAATTTGTTGCCTGCGTAATGTTTTCAAAGGTCAGCTATTTTATTCATATGACTAACATAAATTACTGTACATCTTAGGCAGGTCATACACAGTTCAAATCTCGGCTGGTTCAGTAGGAACTGGCTGAGATTCAAACCGTGTATAGGCAGGCTGAATGTACCAAGTTGTTCAATCAATTGCTATAGCCACTAACAATAATCACTACCTTCTCTCGCCCTCCTCCACCCCCTCACCAAGAGAAGACAATGGCCCGGCAGGAGGGATTCCCGCATTAACACTGTCTGTGTTGATGGGAGAATCAAGCAAATTTCCTTCCTCCAACTACAGGCTCAGTGTATGGCTGGCCTCATGCCCCGTACACACAATTGGAAATTCCAATAAGAAAACCGTGGTTTTTCTCCGACGGAATGTTGGCTCAAACTTGTGTTGCATACACATGGTCACACAAATCTTGCCTGAAATTCCGATCGTCAAGAACGCGGTGACGTACAAGACGTACGACAAGCCGAGATCAATGAAGTTCAATAGGTAATTCGGCTCTTCTGCTTGATTCTGAGCATGTGTGTTTTTTTGCGTGGCGGAATTGCATACAAACGATCGAAAAAATAGAGAACCAGAAAGCCCCCGTAGCTGTAACTGGAACAGGATCAGTGGAGGGGGGACATGACAGGGTGGTAAGGGTATCCAGGAACAAAAGGGTTAAGGCATTTTGGTAGTTGAGAATGGGGTCAACCTGATTGGTCAATTAGGAGGTGTGTGGGGGGGGGGCCATGCAGATATTAGGCCTGTGAAGGGGGTGGGGCCCTAACAGTTTATCTGGGCAGCCAGGGCAGAACATCAGGACGTCTGTCTCGCTGTTGTTGTTGCAGACTTTTGGCTATAGAATGTGTGCTGGAGGGTCTCATTTCCCAGCTCAGGGCTGCAGCTGATGTCCACGGCGCAGCGTGGGTGCAGAGCCAAGTCGTGGCTTCCCTGCAAGGGGTCCAGCAGAGTCCCCCCCCCACCGGGGCCTGCGCCACCGCGTGCTCGGTGGTCTAGGCCGCCGGAGCGCTTTAGTCCTGACAGGACCCCTCGGGCTCAGCGCCGCAACGGGAGCCCACCTTCGGACCCTTTGGGCCCCCCTGCCAAGCATACGCTGGCCTCGGCGGAGGGTTCACCTGGAAGGAATCCCCATCTTAGGAGGAGCCCGCGGGGGATGGGGTCATCCCGGCGAGTCTTTCTGGGCTTATCCTCAGTCGTCCGGATACCGGAGCGGGCGGCTGGCGTGCCTGGCAATGTACTGGTGGGCACGTCTGCCCAGCGTGGGAGAGAGGGAGCTGCGGGCTCTGGCCAGTATCCTGGTGCGGCCAGAGGCTCATCCCAGAGGTCGATGGAGCAGCGAGGGAGGGCGGGCACGTCTGCCTGCGGAGGTTCCAAGATGGCAGCGCACACCTCCGGGTCTGGTGCGGTGCCCAGGAGTTCGGGCCTGGCCGGGGCACCAGGAGGCCGCGAACTGGACAGAGGAGGCCTGGAAACATTCGCTCGCACGGTGTTTCAAAGCTGGAAGAGGTCGGACAGGTGATGCGACTGGAAAGAGGGACGACTCCGGTGAGGGTGGGAAGGCTGCTTCCTTTCCTAAGTAGGTACCCGGATCGGGAGTCGGCTCGACTCTTGGGGGAGGGTTTTACGGTGGGTTTCCGTATCCCGTGCACATTAACAGATATTCCTCCGTTTGCGCCGAATTTGAGGTCGGCTCTCCAGTTCCCTGAAGTGGTGGCGGAGAAACTTGCTAAAGAAGTTTTCTCTGGGTAGGATGAGCGGACCGTTTTCCTCTCCTCCACTTCTGGGCCTGGTTGTTTCTCCTCTGGGAGTTGTTTCCAAGAAGGAACCGGGCAAGTACCGGTTAATCCGTCATCTTTCCTACCCGAAAGGGGGCTCGGTCAACGATGGTATTGATCCGCTAGCCTGTGCGGTCACCTATACATCGTTTGACGCGGCAGTGGCCTGGGTTTGTAGGTACGGACAGGGGTCACTGCTGGCCAAAACGGATGTGGAGGCGGCGTTTTGCCTGCTTCCTGTTCATCTGGACAGTGTGCACCTTCTGGGTTGTAGGTGGAACGATTCTTATTTTGACGATCGTTATCTGCCTATGGGGTTGTCAGGAATCAGGTATGATCAGAACTGTGTGGACTGCAACAGAGGAAACCGCAAACAGGAATAGATAAAGTAAAATGGTTTATTAATATAAATAGATATAAGTAAATATAAACATGAGCACACCACCAGTATAAATGAACAACCAAATAATCAAATAGTGATAATAACTAACCAGCATCAGTAGTAAAGGGGAACCAGAATCGTAGTCAGGCCAGGCCAGAATCATCAACGGGAGGTCAGCAGAAGGGGGCCAGGAGTGGACAGACAGGGAGCAGAGCAAGGATCAGGTAGGGGCACGAGGACAATACCAGGGCAGTGTGTGTGTGCACTTGCCGGGTATTTATAGGACTGTGGTGATTGTCCTCATGTGACAGCTGAGCGGAGAAGGTGCTGTCTGTCCCACACTGCCAGGAACCACCCGCTGGTGGACACCAGTACTGCGGCCCAAACATCACATAACATTACCAGGGGAAGCTCCCCTGGCAGTTCCAGTCTGCCAGGAGACACCTGCTGGTGGACCGCAGTACTGCACACCAAACATCAGGCAGTGTCACCAGCGGATGGTACCTTCCCTGACAGGGGTGTTCCATTTCTTGCGCACTGTTCGAGGCATTCAGCTCGTTTGTTGAATGGGTAGTGTGGGATGTGTCCGGCCTGAGCTCCATCATCCACTATCTGGATGATTTCTTGTGTATCGGGTCGACGGACTCTAACGTGTGCACGTTGTTACTGGGGACTCTTCAGCACATTGAGGATTGTTTCGGGCTTTGGCTCCGAAAAAAACGGAGGGCCCGGCGACAGAGCTGGTTTTTCTGGGCATTACGATAGATTCCGTGGCCATGGAGTGTCGTTTGCCCGTGGACAAACTGACAGCTCTGCGGTGGGAGGTGGCCTGCATGTTGGGCAGGAGAAAGGTCAGGTTGCGGGAGTTGCAGTCCGTGCTCGGGAAGCTGAATTTTGCTTCCAGGATAATTCCTATGGGCAGGATATTTCGCCGGCAGCTATCTTTGGCTACGGTGGGCGTCAGTGGCCCACGGCACTTTGTTCGTATGTCAAGGGATCTCAGGGCGGACCTTGGGGCGTGGGATGACTTTCTGTCGACTTACAATGGACGATCGCTGTGGATGTTGGGGCCAGTGAACAATCCGGATTTGACGCTGTTTACGGACGCGGCGGGATCTGGTGGCTACGGAGCGTTCTTTCAGGGTAAGTGGAGTGCGGTTTGGTGGCCTGTATCGTAGAAGGAGGCCGGTTGGTTGAAGAACCTGGTACTTTTGGAATTGTTTCCGATTGTGCTGGCGGTTGAACTCTGGGTGAGGCTTTTTGCAACCGGAAAGTGCGCTTCAACTGCGACAACATGGGGGTGGTGACTGCCTTCAATAACATCTCGGCTTCCTCTCTGCCGGTGGTGCGCCGATTGTGCCATTTGGTCTTGTTGTGCCTTCATTTGAATGCTTTTATCTACGCTGTTCATATCCCAGGGGTTACTAACAAGATTGCGGATGCCTTGTCTCGTTCGCAGTGGACGGAGTTTTGCGTGTTGGCCCCGGAGGCCGAGCAGCAGGGAACGCCTTGTCCACCAGGTCTATGGAAGGTTGTGTTGGAGTCACCGCAGGATTAATCCGGAATTCTCTGAGTGTGGCTATGTGGGAAGCTGGCTGAAGTAGGGGTTTTAGAGCATGGGGGTGATGTTTATTCTGTGGTGGTCTATTTCATTGTGCAAACTTTTGTACGGGGGGTGTCTGCTTCTGCGGTTGACCGCAAGTTGGCAGGCCTTGCGTTTTGGTTTAAGTTACATGGGATGGGGGATGCCACAAAATCTTTCATGGTGCGCCAGGCGATGAAGGGATACCGCAAGGGCCGTAGGTCCAGTGATTTCAGGTGTCCTGCGTCGATTGCCTTGTTGAGGGCAGTCCTTGAGCATCTGGGCTTACGAACAGACTTTGTTCCAGGCCACCTTTTTACTGGCTTTCTTTGGGGCCCTTCGGCTGGGCGAACTGGCCAGCCCTTCTAGATCATTCGCTGGAGGGGTCTTGTGGGAGGATGTTGTGTTCACTAATGATTCGGTTCGGATTGGTATACGTCATTCCAAGATGAACCAGTTGGGAAAGGGGGTGCATTTAGAATTATTCCAGGGCACGGAGGTGGGTCTTTGTCCGGTGGTTGCGTTAACTCACTTTGCGGACTTACGTCCGCAGATAGCGGGCCCGTTCTTGGTTCATGCAGATGGTTCGGGCTTGTCACAATTCCAGTTGGTGGCTGTCTTCAGAAAGTGTCGGGGGGCGGTGGGTTTAGATCGCAAGCAGTATGGGTCTCACTCTTTTCGCATCGGTGCAGCTACTGTGGCGTCTCGCTGGGGGTTGGATGGTGCCGCGGTCCGGCAGATTGGCAGGTGGGAGTCCAACAGGTAATGGCTGCACGTCAGGCCACATTTACTGTCGTGGGTGGGAGTATGATTCTTTGGTCATCTTGGTGCCCGGCTAGGGTATTGTTCATTTTTTCCACCCTTTATATCATTGTTGTCTATGTTGTGTTTTAATGTGTTTCCAAGTTTGTTGGTGGGTGGTTTGTTTTGTTTGTTTACAGGTCAGAGATGCCTCGTGTGGATCCTGGGGCACTCTTACGTGTACTGGGGAGCCAGGAGGGTGGAGTTCAGACCAGAGGCCAGGCAGTTGGGCATCCCCCGGGAGTTGGGCAGTGTTCGCTGGATAGGGGTCCGGAGCATGATGTGGAATCAGGTGGTAACCGAAGTAAACAGGTTTAGACAGGCCCTCGGGTATTCTGGTTGTGCACGCGGGGGGCAACGATCTGGGTGTCAGAGCTTCTAGAGAGCTTATTCGGGATATCTGTTTTGATTTTCTCTGGCTTCGTTGTGATTTTCCAAAGACCCTGTTGGTTTGGTGGGATATAGTGGCACGCACCGTGTGGCGTGGGGCCAGATCTGTGGCGAAGATCAACAAAGCACGGGTGAAAGTTAATAAGGAGGTGGGGAAGTTTTTTGTTAGGAATGGGGGTCTGGTGGTCCGGCACTTGGATTTGGAGGAGGACACTTGGCGTTTCCTTAGGGGTGATGGCGTTCACCTTAACGCCGTTGGCACGGATTTGTGGTGGCTGGGTTTGGAAGATGGAGTACAGAGGGCTTTTCGGGTGTGGCGGGGCACGCAGGTGTAAGGTGTCACACTTGCGGCGCTGTGGCGGTTTGGGGTCCTTGGCAGTGGTATAATTAGGTTCATTTGGGTAAGCGGTGGGGAACCATCTCAGGTATGGTATCCTCGAGTGGGAACAATTCACTGGCTAGTGAACGGAGAGGGGTAAGGACCCTGGGTGGCTCAGGTCAGCTGGGTTTAGGCCCTGAGTCTATGAGTAGCGACTGGGGTGGCAACTCAGCTAGGTGGTGCCTCGGACACAATAAAAAGGGAATGGTTAGATTGGTACCGGTAAGGATCTCAAAATCATTATGTCTGTTTTTTATTTGGTCATTTAAAAGGTTATGATGGTTAATTTAATTATAATAATTTGTTTGTTAATGAAAGGCCGGGCTCGGCCATTTTACCCCAAAGAAAGTTGGTGTGGTCTCTTACTCAAGAGGAGGGGTGGGGATCTGGAGTAGCAAGTAAGTGTTAAGGTTAAGTGGTATGGTGTGCTCTTAGCTACCCTAGTCAAGAAAGCCCCCGTAGCTGTAACTGGAACAGGATCAGTGGAGGGGGGACATGACAGGGTGGTAAGGTTATCCAGGAACAAAAGGGTTAAGGCATTTTGGTAGTTGAGAATGAGGTCAACCTGATTGGTCAATTAGGAGGTGTGTGGGGGGGGGAGCCATGCAGATATTAGGCCTGTGAAGGGGGTGGGGCCCTAACAGTTTATCTGGGCAGCCAGGGCAGAACATCCCTCCCTCCCGCCCCCCTAATAGTGTGTTTAGGTTTCGAAGGTTTAATTTTTGGGTTGGCGGTTTGGGGTCCTTGGCGGTGGTATAATTAGGTTCATTTGGGTAAGCGGTGGGGAACCATCTCAGGTATGGTATCCTCGAGTGAGAACGATTCACTGGCTAGTGAACGGAGAGGGGTAAGGACCCTGGGTGGCTGAGGTCAGCTGGGTTTAGGCCCTGAGTCTATGAGTAGTGACTGGGTTGACAACTTAGCTAGGTGGTGCCTCGGACACAATAAAAAGGGGATGGTTAGATTGGTACCGTCAAGGATCTCAAAATCATTATGTCTGTTTTTTGTTTGGTCATTTAAAAGGTTATGATGGTTAATTTAATTATAATAATTTGTTTGTTAATAAAAGGCCGGGCTCTGCCATTTTACCCCAAGGAAAGTTGGTGTGGTCTCTTACTCAAGAGGAGGGGTGGGGATCTGGAGTAGCAAGTAAGTGTTAAGGTTAAGTGGTATGGTTAGCTCTTAGCTACCCTAGTCATGCTCTCAATCTTTTGCTGGTGGAAATTCTGACAGAAAATGTTGGATGGAGCATACAGTACACACGGTCGGAATATCCGACCAAAAGCTCACATCCAACTTTTTTTGACGGAAAATCCTATCGTACTGCATGTACAGGGCATAAGACTACCCTGTGCTTAGGTTGACAACACTGCAGTTATTCCACCACAAAAGGAAAAGCAGTGTCACCCTGTTCAAAAAAGTGTAAAATCACCAGATATACTGGCAGAATCAACAGGTAGAAAAAAAATATCTTTATTACACTGGGCATTTAGAAAAACAAACAATGCTGTGTTAATGCAAGTGAGAGTCTGCCTCTTATATGTCTGTTTTTTTTTTTTTTTTTTCTGCCTACAGTTATGCAGTAACGTTTAACATTTCTCAGAAACATAGAGGGAAAACACTTAAAATGTGTATCAATGCACATTACAAAACATGCATATGTGTAAAGTGTGCGTAAAAACACATGCAAACATTAAATGTGCATTTCTATATGTACATAGCTGGGAAACAGTCTGTCTGGGGCTTCTTATCTTTGGTACTATCTTTCCTCGTTTGCCTTATTTAAAAAGCTGAAATGTATCACAACACTGCATAATGCATATAATCAAGCAGGCAATAACGGGTAACATACTGTACAGGAAATTAGGTTTGAAGTTGTTTTAATAAAATATTTTTAAAGTGATTGACTTAGATCTATATGATCCTTTAAATGTCAATCCACATGGCAGCCTGGTACATGGAAATAAGATGCAATAGAAGGGAGTCAGAATATGACAGGCAGCAGAGTGAAGCAGACCATGGAGGAAGCTGGTGAATCCGTGGGGTAAGCTGTCACAATCTCTAAGAAGAAAATAAAGACAGAATCGCTTTTGCAGAGGCTGAAGCCATTCCTATGCTCTGCAGGTCTGCCACATGTCTCAATAAATCAGAGCCTGGTGACGGTCAGCCATGCAGGCAGTGTCATTTCCCACTGTAATAAGCATCCTTCACTGTGAAAGCTTGCCTTGCCTAAAGGCCAGAAGACAGATAATATTAACCTCTTTACCCCTAAGAAACTTGTTGAGCATGCTTTGCACAGTCTCCAGTGATGACAGCCTTGGGCTTTAGCCTGGGTATCACAACAGATGCACTTGCTGATTCTCCCACTTCTCACATGGTTAATTTACTGCAAAAGGGAAAATCAAACAGTACAGTCTAAGCAGTAAGTATACGTAATAAAATAGAATGAAATGTTTCTTCGTAAAGAACACAGCTTTTTCTGCTCTTTGAATAACAACACAGTCATGCTTATCACAGTAGTACTGTATTCTGAGGTTAGACCTTAGTGTGCACATACAGTATATACATGGCAATGGATCACTAAACTACCTAATAGCAACCAGGGCATTTCCAGGAGAAGTAGCTGGGTGGCTGTATGATGCCTGCATTTTTTCATTTATTCAGTGATACCATGAAAGGGTTTGTTGTTTGTGTACAGGGCACCATTAACAAAACCAAATCATTGACACTTATGTTTGTGTGGTATCTCTGCAGCAAATTTTACACAAATTTTGGGAGAAAGATGTTAAAATCTGCCTTGGCTTGCAATCTGGAAGTTCCTGTACTCCAAGAAATGCGCAGAAAGAGTGAAGGTGTCTGGTGGCATTTTTGGCCTAGTAGAACTACCATTGCTGATTTTTTTTTCCCTCACAGGCCTTTTCATTAAATTGTAAAAAAAAGCCTTCACAATGTACATCAGCACAGCAGCTTATGCCCCGTACACACGGTCGGGTTTTCCGACGGGAAAAAGTCAGTAGGGAACCCTGACGGGAAAATAGAGAACCAGTTCTCTTTTTTTTGGCGGGCGTTTTTGGCAGTTTTCCCGTCGGAAAAACTCAGATGGAGCATACACACAGTCGGGATTCCTGGCCAAAAGCTCTCATCTGAGTTTTTCCGACGGGAAAACCGTGTGTACGGGGCATTAAAGTTTTATTTGGGAGAGAATGAGACAGGGTGATTTACAGGCAGGAGATTGTGGGAGATGGGGGCAGAGAGTTATCACCCCATAAAAACAAATTGCCCAAACAGCGACTTTTATATCAATATCACCAGTTGTTATTTTCATGAAAGCGGTTGATTAAAATAAACATAGGTATTTCAAGTGATATCATAATTGTAAAGACTATGTAGAATTTTAGTGATGGGGTTTACTAACAAATTTTGCTTGTGTTCCATCTATGCTTGAGTACAGATCTGATTACACAGATCTGTACATTCAAAAACCCTATTAAGGACTAATATCTGTCTGCAACAACTGATTGAAAGCCAGCTTCTTTAATTATCAATACCCTAGCTAATTTTTTTCTGTTAATTGGGGTCTTTTGCTTTTTAAGATTATAACTTTTAGCTTAAAATGATTCAAGAACATTAGGCAGTTATTGCTGAAAGTTCATTCAAATCTGCTTTTTTTGCAGCACTTCACTGCATCCTTTAAAAAAAAAACTGTTCACCCAAAACATCACACACCCTCAACCCAGATACACCGCAACCCCCCCCCCCCTTATCTCTATATACCCATACCCAAAGTGTTCTGCCTTTTCTTAGTTAAACATACAGTTGCAATAAAAAGTATGTGAACCCTTTAGGAATGATATGGATTTCTGCACAAATTGGTCATAAAATGTGATCTGATCTTCATCTAAGTCACTACAATAGACAATCACAGTCTGCTTAAACTAATAACACACAAAGAATTAAATGTTACCATGTTTTTATTGAACACATCATGTAAACATTCACAGTGCAGGTGGAAAAAGTATGTGAACCACTAGACTAATGAGACCTCCAAGAGCTAATTGGAGTGAAGTGTCAGCCAACTGGAGTCCAATTAATGAGACTAGATTGGAGGTGTTGGTTACAGCTGCTCTGCCCTATAAAAAACACACACCAGTTCTGGGTTTGCTTTTCACAAGAAGCATTGCCTGATGTGAATGATGCCTCGCACAAAAGAGCTATCAGAAGACCTACGATTAAGAATTGTTGACTTGCAAAAAGCTGGAAAGGGTTATAAAAGTATCTCCAAAAGCATTGCTGTTCATCAGTCCACAGTAAGACAAATTGTCTATAAATGGAGAAATTTCAGCACTGCTGCTACTCTTCCTAGGAGTGGGCCTCCTGTAAAGATGACTGCAAGAGCACAGCGCAGACTGCTCAATGAGGTGAAGAAGAATCCTAGAGTGTCAGCTAAAGACTTACAAAAGTCTCTGGCATATGCTAACATCCCTGTTAGCGAATCTACAATATGTAAAACACTAAACAATAATGGATTTCATGGGAGGATACCAAAGAGGATGCCACTGCTGTCCAAAATAAAACATTGCTGCACGTTTACAGTTTGCTCAAGAGCACCTTGATGTTCCACAGCAGGGATGAGCCGAACACCCCCCTGTTCGGTTCGCACCAGAACCTGCGAACAGACAAAATGTTCGTGTAAACTTTAGAACCCTATTAAATACAATGGACTCGAACGTTCGAAATCTAAAGTGTTAATTATAAAGGCTAATATGCAAGTTATTGTCCTAAAAAGTGTTTGGGGACCTGGGTCCTGCCCCAGGGGACATGTATCAATGCAAAAAGAAGTTTTAAAAATGGCCGTTTTTTCGGGAGCAGTGATTTTAATAATGCTTAAAATGAAAAAATAAAAGTGAAATATTCCTTTAAATTTCGTACCTGGGGGGTGTGTATGATATGCATGTAAAGTGGCGCATGTTTCCCGTGCTTAGAACTGTCCCTGCAAAAAATGTCATTTTTGAAAGAAAAAAAATGCATTTAAAACTGACTCGCGGCTATTAATGAATTGTCGGCTCCCGGCAATACATACGAAAGTCATTGAGAAAAAAAAAAAAAAAAAGCGTGGGGGTTCCCCAGAATTCAATTACCAGGCCCTTCAGATCTAGCATGGATTTTAAGGGGAACTCCACCCCAAGTTAAAAAAAAAATGGCGTGGAGTCCCCCTAAAAATCCATACCAGACCCCTTATCCGAGCACGCAACCTGGCCGGCCGCAGGGGAAAAGGGGGGGACGAGAGAGCGGCCCCCCCTCCCTCCTGAACCGTACCAAGCCACATGCCCTCAACATGGGGAGGATGTCCCCATGTTGATGGGGACAAGGGCCTCATCCCCACAACCCTTGCCCGGTGGTTGTGGGGGTCTGCGGGCGGGGGGCTTATCGGAATCTGGAAGACCCCTTTAACAAAGGGGACCCCCAGATCCCGCCCCCCCCTATGTGAATTGGTAACGGGTACATTGTACCCCTACCATTTCACGAAGAAAGCGTAAAAAAAATGTTTAAAAAAACACACAAACACCTTGAAAAAGTCCTTTATTTAAAAAAATAAATAAATAAACATTCCAGCGGTGAAATCCAGTGTCCCGCGGCGATCCCGATGTCCAGCGCTGTCCTTCATTGGTTGTGCCTGAGCGGACCTGATGGGGAACTCCCTCTCAGTATTTTAAATGTATAGACCCGCCCCTTCTAAAGTTCCCCATCAGGTCCGCTCAGCGGACGAGATGCGGAACATGAGAAGGGGCGGGTCTATACATGTATTACCAAAGTGAGAGCAGTTCCCCATCAGGTCCGCCCCCTCGGTATGTCAGACCCGCCTACGTCATTGGCTTGAGCGGGGAACTTCCTTCACTATGTAAATTTAAATTTACATAGTGAAGGAAGTTCCCCGCTCAAGCCAATGACGTAGGCGGGTCCGACATACCGAGGAGGCGGACCTGATGGGGAACTGCTCTCACTTTGGTAATACATGTATAGACCCGCCCCTTCTCATGTTCCGCATCTGGTCCGCTGAGCGGACCTGATGGGGAACTTTAGAAGGGGCGGGTCTATACATTTAAAATACTGAGAGGGAGTTCCCCATCAGGTCCGCTCAGGCACAACCAATGACGGACAGCGCTGGACATCGGGATCGCCGCGGGACACTGGATTTCACCGCTGGAATGTTTTTTTTTTTTTTTTTTTAAATAAAGGACTTTTTCAAGGTGTTTGTGTGTTTTTTTAAACATTTTTTTACGCTTTCTTCGTGAAATGGTAGGGGTACAATGTACCCCTTACCAATTCACATAGGGGGGGGGCCGGGATCTGGGGGTCCTCTTTGTTAAAGGGGTCTTCCAGATTCCGATAAGCCCCCCGCCCGCAGACCCCCACAACCACCGGGCAAGGGTTGTGGGGATGAGGCCCTTGTCCCCATCAACATGGGGACATCCTCCCCATGTTGAGGGCATGTGGCTTGGTACGGTTCAGGAGGGAGGGGGGGCCGCTCTCTCGTCCCCCCCTTTTCCCCTGCGGCCGGCCAGGTTGCATGCTCGGATAAGGGGTCTGGTATGGATTTTTAGGGGGACTCCACGCCATTTTTTTTTTAATTTGGGGTGGAGTTCCCCTTAAAATCCATGCCAGATCTGAAGGGCCTGGAATGGATATTTGGGGGAACCCCACGTCAATTTTTTTTTTATTTGCGGCGGGGTTCCCCTTAATATCCATTCCAGACCTGAAGGGCCTGGTAATTGAATTCTGGGGAACCCCCACGCTTTTTTTTTTTTTTTTATCAATGACTTTTGTATGTATTGCCGGGAGCCGACAATTCATTAATAGCCGCGAGTCAGTTTTAAATGCATTTTTTTCTTTCAAAAATGACACTTTTTGCAGGGACAGTTCTAAGCACGGGAAACATGCGCCACTTTACATGCATATCATACACACCCCCCAGGTACGAAATTTAAAGGAATATTTCACTTTTATTTTTTCATTTTAAGCATTATTAAAATCACTGCTCCCGAAAAAACGGCCGTTTTTAAAACTTCTTTTTGCATTGATACATGTCCCCTGGGGCAGGACCCGGGTCCCCAAACACTTTTTAGGACAATAACTTGCATATAAGCCTTTATAATTAGCACTTTAGATTTCTCCCATAGATTTTTCGAATTTGCCGCGAACACCCCAATTTGTTCGCTGTTCGGCGAACGGGCGAACAGGCAATGTTCGAGTCGAACATGAGTTCGACTCGAACTCGAAGCTCATCCCTACCGCTGACCGCCCTGTCCAGCGAGGCATGGACATTGCCTTCCACATGCCAGTAGAGAGACGGAATCGCCTTCCGTGAGAAAAAGTGGCGTTTGGGAACCTGCCACTGAGGAACCGCACATTGAACAAACTCACGGAAGGGGGCCGAGTCTATCAACTGAAAAGGCAGCAGTTGAAGTGCTAGCAATTTAGCCAAGCTAGCATTCAACCGCTGGGCATGTGGATGGCTGGGAGTATACTTCTTTCGACGGTCCAGCAGCTGGGGCAGGGAAATTTGCCTGCTACAATCGGACGTCGGTGTACTGCAAGTACTTGGTTGTGACACACCTAATTCTACACCTTCAGTCCTCTCAGAGCAGCTTTCAGAGAGGACTGAAGATATAGTGGGGATGGAGATCCCAGCTGATGAGGAGCAAGGAGAGGTCCGCTTTGTTCTTTGGTGTGGGTCTTTTATGTGTGCTTGCCAACGAGCTGCATGGCAGGTCGACATATGTCTGCTCATGCTTGTGGTGCCCAAGCGGCTGATGTTTTGGCCACGCGAGATACGCTTGAGACAAATATTGCAAATAGCAGTGGTGCGATCTGATGCACTCGTCTCAAAATAGGCCCACACCAAAGAACTTTTGTGATAACGTGCAGAGGCAGCGCCCTGCACAGGCGGAGCTCTGCGGTGTGGTACAGTTGCTGTGCTGGCCTCTAGCTGGCCTCCAGGGGGCATCCTGCCTCGTTGGACATGTGACGCTGCATCCTCCTCCTCCTCCTCCTCTCTCCCTTCAGGCACCCACGTGGAGTCAGTGACCTCATCATCCCCTCCCTCTTCACCACTAGAGCAAACCTGGCAGTAAGCTGCAGCTGGTGGAACACTACTGCCAGATTGCTGTCCTTCAGCATCCCCTCTCTCTGCGCGCACACTACTGACTTCCTCAAGCTGGGTATCATCATCCGAGCCTTCGAATCGTTGGGCATCCTCCTGGAGCATGTACCCAACACTGTGCTCAAACAGTTCGGGGGACTCCTCAGGAGGACATGGTGGGTCTAGGGAAGGGGTGGCTGATGATGCCATTGAGTACGCGTTGGCAGCTGCTCTGCCAGTACCCTGAGCCTGGGTGAGAGAGGATGAGGAGGATGAGGAGGGCTTGGTCATCCATTCTACCAAGCCTTCGGCATGATGCGGCTCCACATGTCCAGCTGCCGAAAACAAAGACAAGCGTGTCCCATGGCCACGTGCTGATGACGATGCACGACCACGTCCACGGCCAGCACTGTTGTCTCTAGAAACAGAGCCTGCCTGCCCTGTGTTCTTGCCTCGGCACGCTCTGCCTCTCCTTGGCGGTCTTCCAGCCATTGTAGTCGGTAGTGTATATAGTATAAAAAATAGAACTCCTATGTGTGCTCACAACACACTGTAGGTCCTATGGGTGCTGACACTAACACACTATAGGTACTATGTGTGCTGCTGACAAGAAAATATAGGAGCTCTGTTTGCTGCCACTAACACACTAGAAGTCCTATGGGTGCTGCTGAGAAGAAAATATAGGAGCTCTGTTTGCTGCCACTAACACACTAGAAGTCCTATGGGTGCTGCTGAGGAGAAAATATAGGAGCTCTGTGTGATGCCACTAACACACTAGAAGTCCTATGGGTGCTGCTGAGATGAAAATATAGGAACTCTGTGTGATGCCACTAACACATTAGAAGTCCTATGGGTGCTGCTGAGAAGAAAATATAGGAGCTCTGTTTGCTGCCACTAACACACTAGAAGTCCTATGGGTGCTGCTGAGAAGAAAATATAGGAGCTCTGTTTGCTGCCACTAACACACTAGAAGTCCTATGGGTGCTGCTGAGAAGAAAATATAGGAGCTCTGTTTGCTGCCACTAACACACTAGAAGTCCTATGGGTGCTGCTGAGAAGAAAATATAGGAGCTCTGTGTGATGCCACTAACACACTAGAAGTCCTATGGGTGCTGCTGAGAAGAAAATATAGGAGCTCTGTTTGCTGCCACTAACACACTAGAAGTCCTATGGGTGCTGCTGAGAAGAAAATATAGGAGCTCTGTGTGATGCCACTAACACACTAGAAGTCCTATGGGTGCTGCTGAGATGAAAATATAGGAACTCTGTGTGATGCCACTAACACATTAGAAGTCCTATGGGTGCTGCTGAGAAGAAAATATAGGAGCTCTGTTTGCTGCCACTAACACACTAGAAGTCCTATGGGTGCTGCTGAGAAGAAAATATAGGAGCTCTGTTTGCTGCCACTAACACACTAGAAGTCCTATGGGTGCTGCTGAGAAGAAAATATAGGAGCTCTGTTTGCTGCCACTAACACACTAGAAGTCCTATGGGTGCTGCTGAGAAGAAAATATAGGAGCTCTGTGTGATGCCACTAACACACTAGAAGTCCTATGGGTGCTGCTGAGAAGAAAATATAGGAGCTCTGTTTGCTGCCACTAACACACTAGAAGTCCTATGGGTGCTGCTGAGAAGAAAATATAGGAGCTCTGTGTGATGCCACTAACACACTAGAAGTCCTATGGGTGCTGCTGAGAAGAAAATATAGGAGCTCTGTTTGCTGCCACTAACACACTAGAAGTCCTATGGGTGCTGCTGAGAAGAAAATATAGGAGCTCTGTTTGCTGCCACTAACACACTAGAAGTCCTATGGGTGCTGCTGAGAAGAAAATATAGGAGCTCTGTTTGCTGCCACTAACACACTAGAAGTCCTATGGGTGCTGCTGAGAAGAAAATATAGGAGCTCTGTGTGATGCCACTAACACACTAGAAGTCCTATGGGTGCTGCTGAGAAGAAAATATAGGAGCTCTGTTTGCTGCCACTAACACACTAGAAGTCCTATGGGTGCTGCTGAGAAGAAAATATAGGATCTCTGTTTGCTGCCACTAACACACTAGAAGTCCTATGGGTGCTGCTGAGAAGAAAATATAGGAGCTCTGTTTGCTGCCACTAACACACTAGAAGTCCTATGGGTGCTGCTGAGAAGAAAATATAGGAGCTCTGTTTGCTGCCACTAACACACTAGAAGTCCTATGGGTGCTGCTGAGAAGAAAATATAGGAGCTCTGTGTGATGCCACTAACACACAAGAAGTCCTATGGGTGCTGCTGAGAAGAAAATATAGGAGCTCTGTTTGCTGCCACTAACACACTAGAAGTCCTATGGGTGCTGCTGAGAAGAAAATATAGGAGCTCTGTTTGCTGCCACTAACACACTAGAAGTCCTATGGGTGCTGCTGAGAAGAAAATATAGGAGCTCTGTTTGCTGCCACTAACACACTAGAAGTCCTATGGGTGCTGCTGAGAAGAAAATATAGGAGCTCTGTGTGATGCCACTAACACACTAGAAGTCCTATGGGTGCTGCTGAGATGAAAATATAGGAACTCTGTGTGATGCCACTAACACATTAGAAGTCCTATGGGTGCTGCTGAGAAGAAAATATAGGAGCTCTGTTTGCTGCCACTAACACACTAGAAGTCCTATGGGTGCTGCTGAGAAGAAAATATAGGAGCTCTGTTTGCTGCCACTAACACACTAGAAGTCCTATGGGTGCTGCTGAGAAGAAAATATAGGAGCTCTGTTTGCTGCCACTAACACACTAGAAGTCCTATGGGTGCTGCTGAGAAGAAAATATAGGAGCTCTGTTTGCTGCCACTAACACACTAGAAGTCCTATGGGTGCTGCTGAGAAGAAAATATAGGAGCTCTGTGTGATGCCACTAACACACTAGAAGTCCTATGGGTGCTGCTGAGAAGAAAATATAGGAGCTCTGTTTGCTGCCACTAACACACTAGAAGTCCTATGGGTGCTGCTGAGAAGAAAATATAGGAGCTCTGTTTGCTGCCACTAACACACTAGAAGTCCTATGGGTGCTGCTGAGAAGAAAATATAGGAGCTCTGTGTGATGCCACTAACACACTAGAAGTCCTATGGGTGCTGCTGAGAAGAAAATATAGGAGCTCTGTTTGCTGCCACTAACACACTAGAAGTCCTATGGGTGCTGCTGAGAAGAAAATATAGGAGCTCTGTTTGCTGCCACTAACACACTAGAAGTCCTATGGGTGCTGCTGAGAAGAAAATATAGGAGCTCTGTTTGCTGCCACTAACACACTAGAAGTCCTATGGGTGCTGCTGAGAAGAAAATATAGGAGCTCTGTTTGCTGCCACTAACACACTAGAAGTCCTATGGGTGCTGCTGAGAAGAAAATATAGGAGCTCTGTGTGATGCCACTAACACACTAGAAGTCCTATGGGTGCTGCTGAGAAGAAAATATAGGAGCTCTGTTTGCTGCCACTAACACACTAGAAGTCCTATGGGTGCTGCTGAGAAGAAAATATAGGAGCTCTGTGTGATGCCACTAACACACTAGAAGTCCTATGGGTGCTGCTGAGAAGAAAATATAGGAGCTCTGTTTGCTGCCACTAACACACTAGAAGTCCTATGGGTGCTGCTGAGAAGAAAATATAGGAGCTCTGTGTGATGCCACTAACACACTAGAAGTCCTATGGGTGCTGCTGAGATGAAAATATAGGAACTCTGTGTGATGCCACTAACACATTAGAAGTCCTATGGGTGCTGCTGAGAAGAAAATATAGGAGCTCTGTTTGCTGCCACTAACACACTAGAAGTCCTATGGGTGCTGCTGAGAAGAAAATATAGGAGCTCTGTTTGCTGCCACTAACACACTAGAAGTCCTATGGGTGCTGCTGAGAAAAAAATATAGGAGCTCTGTTTGCTGCCACTAACACACTAGAAGTCCTATGGGTGCTGCTGAGAAGAAAATATAGGAGCTCTGTTTGCTGCCACTAACACACTAGAAGTCCTATGGGTGCTGCTGAGAAGAAAATATAGGAGCTCTGTGTGATGCCACTAACACACTAGAAGTCCTATGGGTGCTGCTGAGAAGAAAATATAGGAGCTCTGTTTGCTGCCACTAACACACTAGAAGTCCTATGGGTGCTGCTGAGAAGAAAATATAGGAGCTCTGTTTGCTGCCACTAACACACTAGAAGTCCTATGGGTGCTGCTGAGAAGAAAATATAGGAGCTCTGTGTGATGCCACTAACACACTAGAAGTCCTATGGGTGCTGCTGAGAAGAAAATATAGGAGCTCTGTTTGCTGCCACTAACACACTAGAAGTCCTATGGGTGCTGCTGAGAAGAAAATATAGGAGCTCTGTTTGCTGCCACTAACACACTAGAAGTCCTATGGGTGCTGCTGAGAAGAAAATATAGAAGCTCTGTTTGCTGCCACTAACACACTAGAAGTCCTATGGGTGCTGCTGAGAAGAAAATATAGGAGCTCTGTTTGCTGCCACTAACACACTAGAAGTCCTATGGGTGCTGCTGAGAAGAAAATATAGGAGCTCTGTTTGTTGCCACTAACACACTAGAAGTCCTATGGGTGCTGCTGAGAAGAAAATATAGGAGCTCTGTGTGATGCCACTAACACACTAGAAGTCCTATGGGTGCTGCTGAGAAGAAAATATAGGAGCTCTGTTTGCTGCCACTAACACACTAGAAGTCCTATGGGTGCTGCTGAGAAGAAAATATAGGAGCTCTGTTTGCTGCCACTAACACACTAGAAGTCCTATGGGTGCTGCTGAGAAGAAAATATAGGAGCTCTGTTTGCTGCCACTAACACACTAGAAGTCCTATGGGTGCTGCTGAGAAGAAAATATAGGAGCTCTGTTTGCTGCCACTAACACACTAGAAGTCCTATGGGTGCTGCTGAGAAGAAAATATAGGAGCTCTGTTTGCTGCCACTAACACACTAGAAGTCCTATGGGTGCTGCTGAGAAGAAAATATAGGAGCTCTGTGTGATGCCACTAACACACTAGAAGTCCTATGGGTGCTGCTGAGAAGAAAATATAGGAGCTCTGTTTGCTGCCACTAACACACTAGAAGTCCTATGGGTGCTGCTGAGAAGAAAATATAGGAGCTCTGTTTGCTGCCACTAACACACTAGAAGTCCTATGGGTGCTGTTGGGGTGCAATGCTGTGCTAACAGCACTGCGGTTGGTACTACTGCAATACTGTACTAACAGTAAGCACGCACCAGACTAATCCCCAGCAGCAGCTAATAACACACTAACTGTGCAATCAGCAGCAATGAACGATCAATGACTTAGGTAGCAATGGTTTAGCAAAGAAATAGCCAATGGTTTAGCAAAGAAGAGCAAATCTTTCAGTATCAAGCAAAGGCAGAATCAGCAGACTAATCTCTCCTAAAGCCGGAACTCATGTGACCGGGGCCGATGGCGTGGCGGCCTTTTAAATGGTGGGGCGTGTACTAAAGCCCCTGAGCTGTAATTGGCTACAGGCGTCCTGCCTGTAGCCAATTATTGCTCTCCGAGTTTCGGGCGCTGTGATTGGCCAAGCATGCGGGGTCACAGTGCATGCTTGGCCAATCATCAGCCAGCAATGCACTGCGCCGGCCGCGCCGGCCGCAATGCATTGCGGGGCCGCTCGCATCACACGAATGTGATGCGAACGGCCCAAATAGTTCTGGGCTCGACGAGCGAGCGAACGCCCGATGCTCGATTCGAACATGGGTTCGAATCGAGCACCGGGCCCATCCCTATTCCACAGCAGTACTGGCAAGATATTCTGTGGACAGATGAAACCAAAGTTGAGTTGTTTGGAAGAAACACACAACACTATGTGTGGAGAAAAAGAGGCACAGCACACCAACATCAAAACATCATCCCAACTGTGAAGTATGGTGGTGGGGGCATCATGGTTTGGGGCTGCTTTGCTGCGTCAGGGCCTGGACGGATTGCTATCATAGAAGGAAAAATGAATTCCCAAGTTTATCAAGACATTTTGCAGGAGAACTTAAGGCCATCTGTCCACCAGCTGAAGCTCAACAGAAGATGGGTGTTGCAACAGGACAACAACCCAAAGCATAGAAGTAAACAACAACAGAATGGCTTAAACAGAAGAAAATACGCCTTCTGGAGTGGCACAGTCAGAGTCCTGACCTCAACCCGATTGAGATGTTGTGTCATGACCTCAAGAAAGCGATTCACACCAGACATTCCAAGAATATTGCTGAACTAAAACAGTTCTGTTAAGAAGAATGGTCAAGAATTACTCCTGACCGTTGTGCACGTCTGATCTTCAACTACAGGAAATGTTTGGTTGAAGTTATTGCTGCCAAAGGAGGTTCAACCAGTTATTAAATCCAAGGGTTCACATATTTTTTCCACCTGCACTGTGAATGTTTACATGGTGTGTTCAATAAAAACATGGTAACATTTAATTCTTTGTGTGTTATTAGTTTAAGCAGACTGTGATTGTCTATTGTTGTGACTTAGATGAAGATCAGATCACATTTTATGACCAATTTGTGCAGAAATCCATATCATTCCAAAGGGGTTCACATACTTTTTATTGCAACTGTATATAAATTAAATGTATTGATTTGATTAGTAACATCTTCATTTGGTGTTTAGTAGTCTTCCTTGATCCAGGTCTGATTCATTCTATTTAAGGGCTGCAATTTTTTGCACATCACCAGACATGTATGGTGCTCTGTTTATATCATACATGTGTGGTGGTGTAAATCTAATGGGCCGAAAAAAATATTTTGACGGACAGCAAAAATGTTTTTGTTTTTTTTAACTACTTCAACACCGGGCTTTTTTTACCACCTCAATACTGGGCCTATTCTGGCACTTCTCTCTTACATGTACAAATCATCATTCTTTTGCTAGAAAATTACTCAGAACCCCCAAAAATTATATATGTTTTTTTAGCAGACACCCTAGGGAATAAAATGACGGTCATTGCAACTTTTTTTCTTGGTTTCATGAATTAAAAAATAACAAAACAGTAAAGTTAGCCCAATTTTTTTGTAAAATATGAAAGATGATGTTACGCCGACTAAATAGATACCTAACATGTCACACTTTAAAATTGCGTACACTCATGGAATGGTGCCAAACTTCGGTACTTAAAAATCTCCATAGGCGACGCTTTCAGTTTTTTTACAGGTTACCAGGTTAGAGTTACAGAGGAGGTCTAGTGCTAGAATTGTTGCACACGCTCTAACGCACGTGGCGATACCTCACATATGTGGTTTTAACGACGTTTACATATGTGGGCGGGACTTATGTGTGCGTTCGCTTTTGATCGCGAGCTACCGGGGACAGTAGCGTTTTAAAATTTTTTTTTTTATGTTACTTAATTTTTTTTATTTTTACACTTTTTAAAAAAATACATTTTTTTATCACTTTTATTGCTATTACAAGAAATGTAAACATCCCTTGTAATAGGAATGGTGTGTGATAGGTCCTATTTATGGAGAGATGCGGGGTCAATAAGACCCCACATCTCTCCTCCAGGCTGGAAAGCATGAGATTGTGAAAAAAATTCACAATCTCATGTTTACTAGCCGCAATGGCGGCTTTGTTTACATCTGAGGACCCGGGCATGACGTCATCACATCTGCGCCCGGGCCTCCGACGGTCATAGAGATGACTGGTGACCAATCTCTATGGTTCACCTCTGGCACCTGATGATTCATTCTCCGGGCCCCCGATGGCACGGCAGAGCCCAGAGAAGCACCGGATGGCGGCGGGAGGGGGGATGTCCCCTCCCGCCGTCTATAAGAACGATAAAGCGGCTGAACCGCCGCTATGATCATTCTTATGGCGCACAGAATCGCCGGCAGAACAAAATGACGTCCACCCAGGATGGGAGATCCCATCTGTGGACGTCGTTTGACTATGGCTGGGTAGGGAAGAGGTTAATGTGCTATTATTATTGTTTGTTGACAGAAGTTTTACTTAAAATTGCTCATTCCTCTCTACACAATATAATATCCAATCACCCACAAATAAAAAGCTTGCAAAAATGTCCATTGCTCTCTTGATGAGGTTATTATTGCCAGAAGTTTCCAACTAAAGTGAACAAAACCCAACCCAGCTCCTACAGGTGCTAAAATGTTTAACAACAAGAAACATAAACATACAATTAAGGGTCCCTGTATAAAACCTAGTACACACGGGCCGAATGTCGGGCGACATTGGCCGGTTCAATAAAAAATGGCCAACATTTGGCCCGTGTGCATGGCAGCCTTTCTGACAGAAGCTGGCCAGCTTCTGTTGGATGAGCATGCTGGAAAACCAGCAGCCAATCCGCTCCAGATCAGCGCTCTCAGCTAATGATGCTGACCTGAGTATTCTGGCGGGAGGCTGCCCCCCTATCAGAACACAATAGAACAGCAGGTGAGATTGTTGTGCTAAAATCTGATTGTTAGTACAGCGGCTCTGACCAGTGCTGTCAGTTTTGGGTTGAACAAAAAAAAAATAGTGGTGTGTACTAGGCTTAAGAGTCTAAACAAATACCAAATCCAGTTACTATGTCATGCAAAAGCCTCAATAAGTAAAAAAAAACAATCTTTTCCTTTACTGACTGAGCCAAATCCTTCTTCATCTGTGTCTCACATGCTCCCCCTGTAACAATTTTCATCCCAATGTAGTACAGGTAAGCACAGCCTATATGAGAGTGGGAGCTCCACTCTGAATTCAGGAGCAGTGTTGCATTGTTGCCATACCATAACATGAAGTTGCATTAGGTGGACTTCACTAGCACACCCAAAAGGTATTTATGAGATTTTGAAAGGGGACTAAGAGAACATTGTAAGTGCAGGTGCAATTAAAATTAGGCACTGCAGCACATTTGTTTTATCGATAGGCCATAGTTCTATTTCAAGGTTATCATGAAGTGCTTTATAATTCTTTTTATAGAGATGCTTTAGGTAACAAACATGAAGTGAACACTACCCAACAGTCATCACATACTGTAATATGCTAAAAATGTTTTCATGTTGTAAGTTTTCAGGATCTAGGTGATTATTGTGAATTGTTGGCACCAAAGGCAAGTAGAAGAGTGAGAAAGTTTAGGGTGAGGAGCAAACTTGAAAAAAGAGGTTGGCCTATTATGATATATTAACAAGCAGACTATACTGAAGAAGGGCAAGTAGTGTGGGCCTCTAGTGTCAGTGCTGCTGTTCTTGCCAGTGGCTCTAAATGTGTTCTGATTGTAGGATTATATTGAGCATTGATTCCAGACAGTGTGTCATATCTATTGTCATCAAGTTGGAAAAGTTCATAGGCTAAGGTAACTGATAGTTGGACCAGGCAGACCCAGCAAAATCATATTCTACTCTCATGAGGCAGCACAATTGCCACTACTTTTGACACATCATTTTGTTTCCACAACTAAATAGTCTCATAAAAGTGCTGTCTGCTATTACATTTTTTCCTAGTATTGTCATCTGAATACAGTGTTGCATGTCAAGGCAGAATCACTAAATATTATTTTAGAATTTTCAATTACTTTATTATTTTTTAGTTTTAAAGATGTCAAAAACGGCTTTTGAATTCCATTAACACAATAATGACTATATGAGATTTTAGTGATTCAGTTCACATACAGTATATATATTAATCTTATAAAATCCATAGAGGTAAAAAACATAATTCTAATCAGAAACTCTTCTTGAAAATTGAATGGCAGTGGCAAGAAGAACAAGTTAATAGTATTGTCAATTTTTAGATGTTTGCTCATTTCAAATCATAGCAAATACATACAGCATTATTCGCCTAGAATAACAGAGTTTGAAAATAGTGCCCGACATATTTCTGTCTGTTTACATTATATTTAGCCTTGCAAGTGTTTGTTTTAGACACATTCTCTTTTTCGATCAGCCGATTTGCTCACTATTAAAATATTTGGCTTGAAACCCACTGTTATTATCAACTGGAGATCCGGAGACAATTCATTCTAAACAGGCTTGGTGTAAATCAGGATTTCTGAAATAGCATTCAACCCTTGTGAACTGAAGTTCATTGTCTCCCTGCCACAAAAAATACATCAACTTAGAGTGAAATCCAAGACAGAAACTCCCTTTTCTCCTTGGTCGTATACTAAACATTTCCTCATATGTGGAGTATTGTGGTCAGCCTGAGCCTGCAGCTCATTGCTAGACTGCAGTTCCTGTAGCCAATATTACTCTTACCTTACAATGGGAACTGTAAAATGTTTTTTAATCTCTCTTTATTGCTGCTCTGCAATGTGTTGCAGATGCCTTCAATGACAGAACCGTTAATGAAGTTTCCACGTGTTAGAGATGCCCTGGAAAGGTTCCTTGCTTATAAAAGGATTTTCCTAAACCACTACTCCTTTTTGATTACTTGACACTTCTTCAAAAATACATGTTTGACCCCATTCATTCTGGTCCCCTTCTACTTATTTCATATCGCTCTGATCCCCTTTGTCTTCTGACCATCACAGAACCACATCCTCTTGTTTATAAGGGTTGTCAAGTTATGTAAACACAGTCAAAGTGTTTATAACCCATGAGCAACAGAGAAGTAGGAAAGCACTGTCCTTATTTTCGGGACTGTAATTATAAGCTATGGTTCTCACTTGCATCATACTTTGCGAGTCACTAAAAGCTGTGAATTTTCCAGATGTAGGACGTATATGCCAGTTGTCAACATAATAATATTATTTTCATTTTAACCTAAAGGCATGTATAAGGAGGCTATATATAGATGACATACTTTGTAGAAATATTACAGTGCAACTTTTAGTGTCTTATTTCATCAGGCAAATGCAATAATTAAAGTGCAGCATTCCATATAATCCAATCACAAATTATATTTCTTTGATCATCATCTGACAACAAATGATTAAAACTGAATTGGTTGTTGCCACACTTTACACATCTTCATTGCTATTTACGCAGTACGATGAAATATGCTCATAGTTTTCAAGCTTGTGTAGAATATGCAAAACTGGTACCTGGAATTGACTCTGACCATAATTTTTTTTTTAAATCTAAACAAAACTTTATTGAAAACTCAGGAATAGAGAAACAGTACAGACATCCATAACAAGGCATAATATAAGGAGACACCTTAAAATTGACTTACTTCAGCATCAGTACATAAGCATATCGGATTCACATACAGTTCACCAACAATGAATATACTCGGTCACATAGTTACTGAAAAAGCCGTAAAGCCCCAGGTGGGTGAGGTCAACCCCCCCTCTGCTATTGCCTAATTACATAAGTAAACTATCCATAATAAGGTCTACAGGAGCTAACCCCGGAACAGTCAGCCACGGAGCCCATATTTTTTCACATTTTTTTACACTACCCCAATGCTGGTAGATGTATTTTTCCAGCCTGATAGTGTTGCCCATTTGCGCCAACCACTCCTTCACCGTAGGGGGGGTCCATTGACTTCCAGTGTCTCAAAATTAGTAGTCTAGCCTGGAAGAGAGCCCTAGCCACGGCTAGTCTAGAAGATTCCTCAGCAGGGATTTTGTCTATAATTCCTAGTAAACACAGTTTAGGGTGTTCTACTAACTGGATCTGAAACACCCGGTTAAGAATCTTTAACACCTTCCTCCAATAAATGTGCAGTTTGGGACATCTCCACAGCATGTGGATCAGGTCACCATGATCTCTCATGCATCTTGAGCAAGTTGGATCCTCCCTTACTCCCAGTCTCATCAGTCTAGCCAATGTATAATGGACCCGCAAAAGCACATACAATTGGGATAACCTATGGGCCACATTTAAAGAACACAGGGGAACTGCCGCAAGAGCCTCGTCCCATTGGTCTTCCTCAAATGCTCCTACATCTCTTTCCCATCTGGGGATTAACGTAGTGGTATTGTCCGGGAGGAATTTGTTGAGCAACAGAGAGTAGCTGCAGGAGATAAACCCCTTATTGGTATGGGACTTTGTGTCCACGAGTCAGTTCCCAGTTGGGCCCTAACCGAGTGTTGGAGTTGAAAATAATAAAATTGCATGGAGGCGGGGAGTGGAAATTCTATCTGAAGGGCATGAAAGGAGCATAGCCTGCCATTCCTAAATATTTGATTCATATGAGTAATCCCATAATGTTTCCATTTTGCTCCATATTGTGATTTCTCCATCTCCACGTACCGCTCATTCCCCCAAATGGGGCTAAACCTGGTGTATCCCTCGACATCTTGAACTGCCCTAACCTTGTTCCACACTTTCTGCATCAAATTATATGTGGGGTAAGTCTTATTAGATTTGGCAAACTGTAAAGCCTCCAGGCCCTCAGCAATCTCTCCCCCAGTAGTAATCCGCAGAAGCTGCACAGTAGGGATGAGCTTCGAGTTCGAGTCAAACTCATGTTCGACTCGAACATTGCCTGTTCGCCCGTTCGCCGAACAGCGAACAAATTGGGGTGTTCGCGGAAAATTCGAAAAATCTATGGGAGAAATCTAAAGTGCTAATTATAAAGGCTTATATGCAAGTTATTGTCCTAAAAAGCGTTTGGGGAGCGGGGTCCTGCCCCAGGGGACATGTATCAATGCAAAAAGAAGTTTTAAAAACGGCCGTTTTTTCGGGAGCAGTGATTTTACTAATGCTTAAAATGAAAAAATAAAAGTGAAATATTCCTTTAAATTTCGTACCTGGGGGGTGTGTATGATATGCATGTGAAGTGGCGCATGTTTCCCGTGCTTAGAACTGTCCCTGCAAAAAATGTAATTTTTGAAAGAAAAAAAGTCTTTTAAAACTGACTCGCGGCTATTAATGAATTGTCGGCTCCCGGCAATACATACAAAAGTCATTGATAAAAAAAAAAAAAAAAGCGTGGGGGTTCCCCAGAATTCAATTACCAGGCCCTTCAGGTCTGGAATGGATATTAAGGGGAACCCCGCCGCAAATTCAAAAAAAAATTGACGTGGGGTTCCCCCAAATATCCATTCCAGGCCCTTCAGATCTGGCATGGATTTTAAGGGGAACTCCACCCCAAATTTAAAAAAAAATGGCATGGAGTCCCCCTAAAAATCCATACCAGACCCCTTATCCGAGCACGCAACCTGGCCGGCCGCAGGGGAAAAGGGGGGGACGAGAGAGCGGCCCACCCTCCCTCCTGAACCGTACCAGGCCACATGCCCTCAACATGGGGAGGATGTCCCCATGTGGATGGGGACAAGGGCCTCATCCCCACAACCCTTGCCCGGTGGTTGTGGGGGTCTGCGGGCAGGGGGCTTATCGGAATCTGGAAGACCCCTTTAACAAAGGGGACCCCCAGATCCCGCCCCCCCTATGTGAATTGGTAAGGGGTACATTGTACCCCTACCATTTCACGAAGAAAGCGTAATTTTTTTTTTTTAAAAACACACAGACACCTTAAAAAAGTCCTTTATTTAAAAAAAAAACAAAAAACATTCCAGCGGTGAAATCCAGTGTCCCGCGGCGATCCCGATGTCCAGCGCTGTCCTTCATTGGTTGTGCCTGAGCGGACCTGATGGGGAACTCCCTCTCAGTGTTTTAAATGTATAGACCCGTCCCTTCTAAAGTTCCCCATCAGGTCCGCTCAGCGGACCAGATGCGGAACATGAGAAGAGGCGGGTCTATACATGTATTACCAAAGTGAGAGCAGTTCCCCATCAGGTCCGCCCCCTCGGTATGTCGGACCCGCCTACGTCATTGGCTTGAGCGGGGAACTTCCTTCACTATGTAAATTTAAATTACACAGTGAAGGAAGTTCCCCGCTCAAGCCAATGACGTAGGCGGGTCCGACATACCGAGGGAGCGGACCTGATGGGGAACTGCTCTCACTTTGGTAATACATGTATAGACCCGCCCCTTCTCATGTTCCGCATCTGGGGAACTTTAGAAGGGGCGGGTCTATACATTTAAAATACTGAGAGGGAGTTCCCCATCAGGTCCGCTCAGGCACAACCAATGAAGGACAGCGCTGGACATCGGGATCGCCGCGGGACACTGGATTTCACCGCTGTTTTTTTTTTTTTTTAAATAAAGGACTTTTTCAAGGTGTTTGTGTGTTTTTTTTAAACATTTTTTTACGCTTTCTTCGTGAAATGGTAGGGGTACAATGTACCCCTTACCAATTCACATAGGGGGGGGACCGGGATCTGGGGGTCCCCTTTGTTAAAGGGGTCTTCCAGATTCCGATAAGCCCCCTGCCCGCAGACCCCCACAACCACAGGGCAAGGGTTGTGGGGATGAGGCCCTTGTCCCCATCAACATGGGGACATCCTCCCCATGTTGAGGGCATGTGGCCTGGTACGGTTCAGGAGGGAGGGGGGGCCGCTCTCTCATCCCCCCCTTTTCCCCTGCGGCCGGCCAGGATGCGTGCTCGGATAAGGGGTCTGGTATGGATTTTTAGGGGGACTCCACGCCATTTTTTTTTTAAATTTGGGGTGGCGTTCCCCTTAAAATCCATGCCAGATCTGAAGGGCCTGGAATGGATATTTGGGGGAACCCCACGTCAATTTTTTTTGAATTTGCGGCGGGGTTCCCCTTAATATCCATTCCAGACCTGAAGGGCCTGGTAATTGAATTCTGGGGAACCCCCACGCTTTTTTTTTTTTTTTATCAATGACTTTTCTATGTATTGCGGGAGCCGACAATTCATTAATAGCCGCGAGTCAGTTTTAAATGCATTTTTTTCTTTCAAAAATGACATTTTTTCCAGGGACAGTTCTAAGCACGGGAAACATGCGCCACTTTACATGCATATCATACACACCCCCCAGGTACGAAATTTAAAGGAATATTTCACTTTTATTTTTTCACTTTAAGCATTATTAAAATCACTGCTCCCGAAAAAACGGCCATTTTTAAAACTTCTTTTTGCATTGATACATGTCCCCTGGGGCAGGACCCGGGTCCCCAAACACTTTTTAGGACAATAAATTGCATATTAGCCTTTATAATTAGCACTTTAGATTTCGAACGTTCGAGTCCATTGTATTTAATAGGGTTCTAAAGTTTACACGAACATTTTGTCTGTTCGCAGGTTCTGGTGCGAACCGAACAGGGGGGTGTTCGGCTCATCCCTGCTGCACAGTGGAGTCCACCAAGTTCAATACAGGATCTGTATCAGGGCCTATAACTCTGGCTATGTGTTGTAGTTGCGAGGCCAGATAGTAAAGCTATAGGTTTGGGAGAGCCAATCCACCCACTTCTTTGGGACGCTGCAACTGTTCCAGTTTCACCCTGGCCGTAGAGTTGTGCCAAATGAGAGACCGGAAGAGTGAGTTAATAATGCGAAACTGCTTCAATGGAACAACCATCGGAGAGTTGTGGAGAATGTAGAGAATCTGTGGCATCAAGATAATTTTGATCAAGTTTATCCTGCCTACTGGGGAAATTTACATTCTGGATCACACTTTGACCCGGCCCAGATACCGGTTCAGCAATGGAGACAGGTTCAAGGCTAGATATTCCAGGGGATGCGGCGTAACCTGCACCCCTAAATATCTAAACTCAGAGGATACAGGAATGTCCATTAGGGTCCCTGCAAGTGGGTCTGGTTTCCTATCCAACAGCATAAGAGACGACTTGGTCCAGTTTATCACTAGGCCAGAATAGTGGCCAAACCTACGGATGACCCCCGTGGCTTCTCTCAAGGAAGATGACGTATCTCCCAGCAAGAGCATGGTGTCATCTGCGTACAGCATCAGCTTTTCGTGCAATTCACCATACCTAAACCCCTGAACACCTGAGTTAGAGTGAATACAGGCCGCCAAAGGCTCAATAGCAAGAGCAAACAAAAGCGGGGATAAAGGGCATCCCTGTCTCGTGTCACGAAATAGGCTAATGTACGGAGATACTCTTCCTGACTCTCTGATTGCAGCCTTCGAGGATTACCTAGTACAATCTGATGGTCAGCACCTTTGCAAGTATTTTCACATCTGTTTGGAGAAGTGATATCGGCCTGTAGGAACCTGGATCTAAGGGATCCTTCCCGGGTTTTAGGAGCAAGACAATAATGGCTCTAGTCATAGAGGTCAGGAGGCACCTATTTGCTTTTGCTTTGTTAAACACCTCAAGCAGTTTGGGCAGTAGGGTCTCGTCATATTGCTTATACACCTCAGCAGGAACACCATCCCCCATGGCACTTTGGAATTGGGGAACATCCTGGTCGCCACCTGAAGCTCCTCCAATGTCAGAGGGGCATCCAGTTGTTGCCTTGAATTATCCGACAATGTCGGCAGTTCCACTTCCCCCAGATACTCCTGTAAAGAGTACTCCATGTAAGTTTGACGGGTTTGATATAGATTAGAGTAATAGGACACAAGCACCGACATAATTCCATCAGGCAAATTCGTTGTCCTGCCGGAGGCAGTCCGCAGAGCACCAATGGATGGAGATGTCTGCTGTGAGTGTGCTATTTTAGCCAAAAGGCGACCAGTATGCTCCCCCTCCTCGTAGAATGCTAGTTTGCTAAAAAATCACATCAGTTCCGCTGTAGCGGAAGTGAGACGACTCAGAGCATCCTGAGCTGACAGCCATGCCTCCCTACGGTTCTCCATGGGATCAGAGATAAACTCTGCCTCCAGGTCGAGGACTAAACGTTCCACCCCCTCCCTATATGCATGCGATGTCCTCTTGAACGCATTAATCTCTCTAATAAACACTCCTCTGATAAAGGCCTTAAAGTTGTCCCACACCACTCCCATTTCCGGATGCCCCACATGATCCTGCCAGAAATCTACAATCTTCTTCCCTATCTGCGCTTGGGCTGGTAAAATATTAAGCCAAAAGGCATTCAGTTTCCATGGGGCCATAGACAGTGTCAAAGGGGGCCACACCTCCAGACCAAGAACCAGTGGGGAGTGGTCTGAAATCCCCCTGAGTGCATACCTAATCTCTGACACCGACCGGACATCAGTGTCCGAACAGAGGCACAGATCAATGCTGGATGAAGATAAGTGGGTCTTAGAAAAGCATGAGAATTGTCTTTCCCCAGGGATCATACCAGCCCACTTCATCGACCAGTTTTTTCAAGGCTGTACGTCTCACTCCTCTCCCCTGCACCGCCGGAGGGGGTTTGTCTAGCAAGGGGTCTAGGTAACAATTGAAATCACCCAGGATATATGAAAATAAACGGCAGTATAAAATGACATATCTCCCTTCCCCATCCACCCGACAGTCAAGTTCTTGGTAGTCAAGTGACCCATGTATCAAAACACTCACCTCCCGTGAGAATGAGGTGTGAGTGGAGTGATAAATCTTACCCACCCACCGGTAGTTCAGGCAAGACAGGGAATCAGACGTGAGGTGCGTCTCCTGCAAAGCACATATACCAGGTACTGTAGATATTTGCGCAAAGAAGCAGATACCATGGCCCGCTTGAGGGGGTCACCCAGCCCCCTAACGTTCCAGGACACCACAGGTATTGTAGTCATCATCCCCCATAGAAAACATGAACAACAGGGTAAACATTAGACTTTACATTGCAGCATGTCAGATGCCCTGCCCTCCCTTCCCAATCCCACCAACCGAGTGTAAGCCAGGTTCCGAACATGCAATTAAAGGCCCAAAGTGTCTCAAATCTGTAAGGTTGAATTCTCTGTACCGTTCCAATAAAGTAGATCCGAACAAGATTAAACTTTGAGTGCAACGGCACTCCTAACTCAGTGCGTGTAGTCCAGAGGGTCAATGCTTGGAACTGGGACTCAGGCATATATTGCCAGGCCCCGTTGACCACAGAGACCCAAATGTCAAACTGGTTGTAACTGGTTATTAAACATTGAACAGTCAGAGTGTAAGTAGGACAACAGGTCCCGCCATCCACTGGCTACAAAACTGCCAGCAGAAGAACCACGCCCGTCAGAAGGTGGTGCATTTAGAACTCTGGAAAAAAAAGGCGCTTCTCACATGCTCTCCGTGGGGAGAAATCGCATTTCAAAGATATTGTTCCCAGCTCGGCAGTCAGCAGGGGTATCTATAGTGCAGAAGACAGTGAAATGTAAGAAGTCATCAGGTCATTTTCAAGACACACAAGAGTAAGGGTAGATCTGGAATCTGTATTAAGTCAGTCCTCTTCAGCCGCCTGTCTCCTGGCCTGACGCAGAGCGTTTTGGCATCCAACCATCCAGAGGCATCGGTAGCACTCTCAAAGAAATGTGCCTGGCCTTATGCAATGATCTGGAGCCTGGCAGGGTAGAGCATCGAATACGGCACCTTTAATTTCTGCAGCCTTTTTTTACCTCAGTGAAGCAGGTTCTGCGTTTCTGAACATCAGAGGAAAAGTCAGGGTAGAAAGAGATACATGCTCCATTGAACCTTACGTTTTGCTTCTCCCGGGCCAGACGCAGTATAATCTCTCTGTCTCTGTAATGCAACATACGTGCCAGGATGGGGTGCGGAGGGTGCCCAGGTGGTAGAGGTCTCGTGGGGACCCTGTGTGCTCTCTCCACCGCATACAAAGCTGTAAATGACTCCTTCCCAAAGACCTCCAGCAGCCATCTTTCCACAAACTTGGTGGGGTCTCTGTCCTCCGTTTTCTCAGGCAGACCTACTATGCGCACATTATTGCACCTCAAACTATTTTCAAGATCATCAGCGCGTCGATCGACTGCTTTAACCAGCCTGCCAGTAGATTTTGAGTCTCTGATCAATGGAGGAAGTTTGTCTTCTATGTCACTTATTCTGCTTTCAGCAGCAGTGGTTCTCTCTCTGATCCTTTGCAGATCCTGTCTTATCAGGGACACTTTCCCCTCTAGCCCTCCAAAGCATTCCTGCAATGTATTGACTGATGCTGTGCATTTATTAACTGCTTTCAGGATCATTGCCAGGGTCGGCTGTTCAAAATCATCTCCCTCACTGTCCTCCATCATCTCCCCTGCCTGAGCCTCCAGGGCATCTGTGTCTGCTCCTCTCAGCATGTCTCCCCCTGCACTGTGTCTTCCCCCTCCGGTCCTCCCCCCCACCTCTGCCGGTTTTGTGATCACCAGTGTGCCAGCAAGCTTTTCAGCATACCTGATTTCTTTGGGGGGGTCCCCGCCAGTGTGTTTAGTGGTTTTGGGGGGTTTACTCACGGATCCCCCAGGAGTCTCTGTGCCACGCGGTCCCTGCTGCTGGAGGCCCGTGGCTCGCCATTTTGGATCTCCGGACACTGCATGTCATCTTTTCCCTTTCCCCGGGTAACCATGGCTGATCCGAGCATACCGGGTGGTGCAGTGAGGTTCCGAGAGGTTCTGATGGTGCCTAGCAGCCGTGTATCGGTGATACCGAGCCAGGAACAGGGTAAAGTTCAGGGTAACTTGCGGGAGCTCTGTGAGATGCAGCCGTCACAAATGCCGACCCTGGCCATGCCCCCCTCTGACCATATTTTTAACCAAAATGTATTTCAAACAAAATAAGTTAAAATAAAGCAATCCAACAGTGTAGTGACTATAAAATTCCCAGCACCAATGTATAGTGTGGAATAATGTTTGATCCAAGGTGACCACCGCCACTAATAAAAACGCACTTACCAGAAGTGTATGCCTATCTCACTACAAGATTAGGCCTACACAGATCTTCCAAACAGGTGCCGTTCACTTTAACCTTTTCGCTGATAGGTGCATATGTTAAATACACCTGACAGCAGGGGGTTTCACACACAATCAGGTGGCTGCAGCCACCAAGATTGTGTGTAAAACTGACAGGCAGACTACTGCCTGTCAGGTAAAAACATTCAAGCAGCTGCACTGCTGCCTGATTGCTCACAAACACTCCCAGTACTGGCACCCCCCAAGCATGCACCCCCCACCATGTATTCCGGGATCCGCCTGCCCACCTGAGAGTCCGAAACGGACATGGTGCTGGCAGCAGTCAGGGGACTTTGCAGTCAGTAGGCAGACAGTTGCTTGGCTTGGATATGACAGGTTGCATGTGCAGAGGAGGTTAGCAGCACATGGCAGATGAAGGACCAGCAGGGACCAGGTAAGTAGCAGGCAGATCTGAGCAAACGGATAACTGAAGGTGTGGTCAGACGAACCAGGTGAGCAACATACGGTTGTGTACAAGCAATGTCAGCATACAGGAGAATGGTTAAGGTACAAGCAGAGGTCAACAACACTGAAGCACGTAGATGAGCAGGAGGTAAAGCAAAATCCAGAGACAAGCCAAGGTCAGGACAGGTAGCATTCAAGCATGGCAACCCGGATCAATCACAGAAGTTAAATACAGGAACAGATGCAGGAACACGGGGAGAGCTGTAGATCAGACAGCACTGACTAGTACAACTGCCATGCTTAAATAGTCCATTTGGTGCCAGTGTTAGTAGCGGGTGCATGTGCATGTTTATGCACAGCCAAACAAGCATCTGCAGGCCTGCACATCTGTATGCACCTTGGGTCTTCATCTTTAGAGCAGGGGTGTCCAACATTTTGACCTTCCTGTGCCACATTTGAAGAAGAGGAATTGTCCTGGGCCACATTTGCTCAGGCATGACAGCCCATTAATTTTGAATGGGCTGCTGTACCTGTGTTCCTGCACCATTTTCAAACTGCAGGGGACAGGATTTCCTGGTGGTTTCCACACCTGAAAATGCACTGCTTTTTTAGATGGGTGGGGGGTGCCATTAAGAATGGCTGGCAGCCTCATGCGTCTGTAAAGAGCAGCACATTTTGGCTGCGGGTGGTTGTCTGTGCAGGAACAGCTGCGATTCCCGCACCCACAACCACCTGCGGTGGTGTGAACCTAGCCTAAATTCACACAGTTTGTAAAATCTGGATTTTTATATCTGTCTGTGAATATCCATTATGGACATGCAGACTACATGTTAATAACAAACATTCATGGACAGATGTAAAAATTAGGAGTTTTACAAACTGTCCTTGAATTTAATTATGGTTGGCAACCCTGGTATGTCCTATGTGGGAAAGTAGAGGAGATGTTGTGGGCAGGAGGCTTTGGGGGTGCACAATTGAAAAATTGAAATCTAGGGGGGGGGGTAGCGCAGAAAAAGGATATTATGACATAAACAAAAATAGCAACAGAAAAATAAATGTGACTAAGAGGAAAAACTTAAGTTTCTGGGTTCAGGTAGGGTTCCAAGATTTTAGGCTTTGGGATTAAATACAATGCATCAATCTTATTTGATATCATAGACTAGATTATCTAACTAAACTTAAAAACTTCCACTTGCCAAAAGAAAAAAAAAATACTAATGACAACATACAAAGCCATTCACAACTCTGCCCTGAGTGACATCACCAACCTCTTCTCAAAATATTACTCAACATGACCACTCAGCTCCTCCCAAAATCTCCTCCTTTCTAGTTCCCTGTACAAACTCTTGATGACATCTAAATCTTGAATAATAATAATAACAATAATAATATTTTTTCAAGGTATTTATAAATAATTTTTTATGTCGGACCTTTTGGATTTCGGATTCTGTGCGTTCGCTATCGTTTGTTAAAACAAATGAGAAAATCCCCAAAATTCGGACGAAAATGCATTCGGACGAAAACAAATGCACATGTCTACTGGATATAGAATTTTAACCTTGGATAGATAATCATTAATAGGTCCAGCAATCTAGGAAAGCGAAAGGTGAGGCTTCTCCTTCCAATCCAGAATGATAACTTTCCTAGCAAAAAAAATAATCCTGCTAAACATAGTTTTCTGGCACTGGTAGAAGCAAAATAGTCCAGAAGCCTCAACAGGCAAATCTCTGGAGTGTTTGGGCCTGTAAATCCCCATGTAGACACCAGTAAATTATATAATTGAGTCCAGTCAGAGGACACTATTGGGCAATGCTTATGCATTACCTCAGCTGGAAAATTAGAGCAGCAAAAAAAGCAGCAGTAAAAACTGAACAAGTCTAGCAGGAATAGAGTAAAGTTGATAGAGAAATCTAAAATGGATTGTCCACTGTGCTGATGATTTCCTTCAAACCAAAGAAGGTGCTCCCAAATGTCATCATCCAGAGACAAAATAAGAGATTTCCACTTACATTATACAGAATCAAAGGGATGAGGGGCACTGTTCTGAACAAATGTATGCATGTCAGATGTGGACTTATTAGTCATTACACATAAACAACTCCAGCTGTGAGCTGGCAAAGTGGATTAGAAAGTGATCTTAACTGAGAAATAAAGCACATGCCGCCAGGTGAGGTTTTTAAAGAACTGCATGTTGTCAATAGTAAAGAATATCTAAAAGTGGCTAGGAAAGAGATGGAGAACAGGTTGAGGAGGTGTAATATACGCCTGATTGGCCTGCCGGAGGGGTCCGAGGGTAAGGATCCCACCAAAATTCTTGGAACAGCTCCTCATAACCACCTATGGGAGAGAGGCCTTCTCCCCTCTCCTGGCAGTTGAGAGGGCCCACCGCATGCCAGCTAAAGCTCCGCCGCAGGGAGCCCCGCCGCGCACTTTTATAGCTAAGCTACTGAACTACAAAGACCGGGATGCTGCCCTCAGGTTGGCCAGACTAAAGGGGAATATCACTCTGGGGAATGTTACAGTGGCGGTATTCCCGGACTTCTCAGCGGAGGTTCAACGCCGTCGCCAAACTTTCATGGAAGCCAAACGCAGACTGAGAATTCACAACTATAAATATGCTATGCTGTTTCCTGCCCGACTCAGAGTGGAACATGATGGCAAGGCCCTCTTTTTTGATAACCCTGATGACACCATAACATGGCTGGAGCGCCGCCCTGGCCCAGAGAAATAAGTGACTATGTGAGTATGATGCTCTTTATCCTGCACCTGCCCAATCCTGCTATTCCTTCTATACTACAGATCTGCATGACCTGACTGCTTATTTGCACTTTGCCCCATTAATCCCAAGCCTACACCTGTTGTTCTCTTTGTGGAAGCCCCTGGGATTGCTATCCTACAGTCAGGAGCGTGCACTAGCTAGTGGCGGGATATTCATATTCATTCTTCAGAATCTGTGACGCACTGCTTAAAAGTTTTGTTGACTGTACTCCTTTGAGCCCTTTGTGAGCTCCCACATATCCTCAGCTGCGAAAGCAGCCGGAGCACAGGACAGTAGAAGCACTGCTATACAAGTGCACAGTGCAGCGAGACTTTTCCCCTTGCCAATCCAGGAAATATGGAAAAGAAGCCCGGGGCCACGGTAGCTACTCATGCAAAGACTGTCTCACTTGCAGAAGACAATCCGAAGCATTTATCTCAGCCTCATGCTGTGGTATGCCTGTTATGACTAGGTGCTGCATGGGGCTACTTCTTGGGTCTCGCGGGCTCTTGCTACTGATCTCTTTCACAAATGTGTTATTCTGGATGGCAGTTATAGTTCGGTATTGGGATGATGCCCGCATCAGTTTGAAAAGATGCAGGGCGGGGAGGGGGAGGGGGGTAGGGGAGGGGAAGGTATGGTTTAATTTTTTGTCAGTGTATATGATGAGTCAGACACAATACAGGCACCAGTGCCCATCACTTATAGAATATTTTCATGGGTTTTTATGCTCCTTGCTGCTCCTTTTGTATGTATATCACCAAATTACCCTACCTGAGATACATGGGATTATACTGGTTAATGGTAAACTGTGGGTAGGAATTACTGAGGGTAGACTGATATGGCGTCCCTAAAGTTTTTGGTATGGAATGTGAGGGGACTGCGTGACAAAATTAAACGTACGGCGGCCCTCTCATTCTTGAAGAGTCAGAGGGCTTACGTGGTGGTATTGGTGGAGACACACATAGAGGGGCGGCTTCAAATGGCCCTCCGCCGCCCATGGGTGGGATGGGCATACCATTCGACTCACACATCACACTCCAGAGGGGTGTCTGTGTTGGCGGCGAAATCTGGTGAGGTAACCACTGACCCTGGAGGTTGCTATATATTTCTGTCAGACAAATTTTATAGGGAACCCCTACTGATCCTGGCCTGGCCTATTATATACCTCCCCCATATAGTGAAAGTATGCTACTAGAGGGCATCTCGTTCATGGCTAGGTACCCTAATACACAGTCAATCTGGCTAGGAGATTTTAACATGGTGTTAAATACAGACATGGATAGGCTACTGACCTCTCAGGGGTCGGCGAGGCCTGCTGGAGATACCAAATTCTCCAAACTGATCTCCTCATTCCACCTTATAGATACCTGGAGATATAAATACCCCCAAACCAAAGCATATTCTTGTTTCTCTACATCCCATAACTCCATGTCCAGAATAGACCTCATCCTCATCTCTCGGGAATTAGCCCCACGCCTACAACTTGCAGCTTTTGGACCCAGACTACTGTCTGATCACACACCCTACTCGATCACCCTCAGGGTTCCCCTGGACAAACCAGTAAGACCATGGCGCCTGAATCCGTTCTGGTTGTCACTTCTGCCAGAGGAAGACGAACTCACGGAAGAGTGGCACAGATTCTTCTCTGATAATGTTCAGTCTGCCCCCCCTTCCATAGTGTGGGAATCATTTAAAATACACGCCAGAGCTCACCTGATTTCTTACATAAATAAAATCAAGGCAGATTCCTCGGAGGCTTTCACCAAAGCACTGGAGGAACTCTCCAATATGGAGTGCGCATATGCAAATGACCCGTCACCTTCTAACGCGAGTTTACTCAAACTACAGAATAGGGTAGTCAATCAACTCCACTTTGAAAAAACTAAACGTAAATTATTCTTTACCAGGCAAAAAATGTTTGAACATGGGGTAAAGGCCGGCAAATTACTGGCATATTTGGTACACAGCGAGGAAAGACCACCAGTGGTCATCACCTTGCACGGACCAGGGGGGACCCCGATTACAGACCCATGCGCAGTGACTTCAACATTCAAAGACTTTTTTTCAGATCTATACCGGTCTACGGCTCCACCTGATAGTGACCTCATGACCTCATTTTTCACAAGCGTACCCTTTCCAAAACTGACGAAAGACCAAATCACCCTACTCGAGGCACCCCTCACTGAAGATGAGATAGCCAAAGCTATGGCGAGCTTTGCGAGATCCAAGTCCCCGGGATCGGACGGTCTCCCTATAGAATTCTACTCTAGGTTTGGGGAGGTTCTCATTCCCAAACTACTAACACTATATAATGATCTCTTCGAGTCCTTTACTCTACCACCTTCGATGCGTGAAGCCAAGATAGTACTCATACCCAAACCTGGAAAAGACCCGGGACTCCCCGAATCTTACCGCCCCATCTCCCTATTACAAGTAGACATTAAAATCCTTGCCAAAATTCTTTCAATATGCCTCAACCAAGTTATTCTCTCCCTTATACACCCCGATCAAGCAGGCTTCATGCCAGGTCGTAATACTTCATTCAACCTGCGGAAGCTCTTTATCAACTTGCAGGCCACCCACGAGACGGTAGGAACGCGAGTAGTGGTGGCGCTTGACACCGTGAAAGCGTTTGATTCAGTGGAATGGGAATATCTCTGGAGCTGCCTGGAGGGATATGGCTTCGGGCCAAACTTTGTGAAATGGACTCAGCTGCTGTATCAAGACCCATCGGCTAAGGTGGTAGCGAATGGGTGGCCCTCTCCGCTGTTTAGCCTGGGAAGAGGCACACGGCAGGGCTGCCCGCTCTCACCCCTACTGTACGCTCTAGCGGCTGAGCCCCTGGCCATGGTTATCCGAGCAGACCCAGAGATAGTGGGATTAAGCTTAGGACCCCTCACAGAAAAGATAAGCATGTATGCGGATGACACGCTACTATACTTAGCAGACTCAGGGCCCTCCTTACACAGGGCCCTGCACATAATTGAGCAGTTTGGAATATTTTCCGGCCTCAAGATTAATTGGGACAAGTCGCAAATATTACCAATAGATAGCTTTCCTATCCCAGAGTCCCAAGCCAACTTACCGCTTCAAAGGGTCGGGGTAATAAAGTACCTTGGGATAAATATATCCAGGACCCCTTCAGATTATCTAGCCCTCAACGTCGAACCCCTTTTTGCCCTAGTCAGGAACAAAATCCGCACGTGGGCCCGGCTACCCCTCGGTGTGTGGGGACGAATTAATCTTATCAAGATGATCCTTTTGCCCAAAGTACTATATGTTCTCTGGCACTCCCCCATATATATCCAACTAAAACACTTCAAATCTCTGGAAGCCTTGCTTAAACCATTCGTTTGGGGGACCGGCCGTCACAAACTCCCCTGGCAAACTCTTAAAAACCCAACGGACATGGGCGGGACGGCCCTGCCAGACTTTAACCTATATTACATCGCGGCCCAACTGTCCCAGCTATACCATATTGATAAAACAGACAGCGAGAGATTCCGAATGTTACTATGCCCACAATGGGCGCAACAGACCCAAGACCCTCTATACCCCATTGCCATGGGGACATGCTGTGCAGATCCAGAAGGGAATACTAAATCCCTCCTGTATCACTATAGGCGTGTGTGGTCCCTCGCATCCGAAAAACTCAAGGTGTCACCCCACAATGATTATGCGCCTCTATGGTACAATACATCTCTACCAGAATATGGACGCATACAAGATCCGGGGGTATGGGGTTCTCGAGGCATATATTACCTGCACCACATTTTGTCCAACGGTAATCTCAAATCGTTTGATATGCTGAAGGAACAATATATGCTCCATAACCATATGTTCTTTCGTTACCTCCAGATTCGGCACGCGACTCAGGCCCAGTTCCCCCAACCTCCCCCCCAGCCCACGTCAAATCCGATCATAGCTATTGCTAAGAGTACAGATCCGAAGGGCCTAATTTCATGCTTTTACAATATGCTCTCCACCCCTGTGTCCAGCAAACTGGCCTTTGACCTGAAACCCAGATGGGAGAGGGAGGTGGGCCCAATGGAGAATGAGGAATGGGAGGAAGCTCTAGACACCCAAACTGTCGGACAGACTGTCCCAAATTTTTATTATACACAGAGCATATCTTACTCCACTCCGAGTGGCCAGGTATAGGAGGGAGCAGTCTACCCTTTGCCCACTTTGTGGCTTCGAGACGGGCACATTCTTCCACATGTTTTGGGCATGTGTTAAAATACAGGATCTATGGAAACAGGTAGTAGCTTTTCTGCACGATGATATGGGCTCACCCCTCACACTAGACCCAAAGCAGTGTCTCCTGGGGATATTTACAGTGAGTTTAGATAAATATACCAAGATATTCCTCCAGGAGACCCTGTTTTCAGTCAGAAAAATTATTACCAGAAAGTGGATGAGGCCGATACCCCCCACCCTGACAGAGTGGAAGGTAGAAGTAAATGCCACTATGCCGTACAAAAAATGTGTATATATAAACAGGGGGTGCCCGTCCAAATATGAGAAAGTCTGGGACCGCTGGTTACAGAACTCTGACACCTTTATCTGATCATTTGTTCAGCCCCCCCCTATGGAAATTAAAATCTGCCCACCTGTCTGTGTGAAGCCTTACTATCAAAATTTGTGCACCATGTACCTATATTGTTGGGACAATCGCTCAATATAATGTACTCTCACATGTACTATGGGTTCTGTGTCAATGACATACTGTTATATGTACTGCTTAAAATGTGACTGTACTCCGGATGTATACACTGTGTTTAACTCAATAAAACCTCTTGTTGTTAAAAAAAAAAAAGTGGCTAGGAAAACAATCCTACTTTAATGGAAAATGGAAAAAGGCTGCCCCCCTCCCCCTCCCTCCCTCCTAACTCTACAGATCTGGAGAAATATGGTAATACAGCCCTACCACTTTATAAATTGACTTATTTGGGACACAACTGTCCAAGGAAGTTTATGGGGTCGAGGTGAGGGAGCTGGCCCTGTAAACAAGAAGCTCTGTGAATGCCCCTTTTGAGCTCCTGCCTTCGAAGTAGCATTTATGCTTACTCAACTTCTGTAAAGATCAATGATGTGCAGCTACATATACTCTGGTTATGGTCATTGTGAGGTATATTGCAACTTGTGTATATGTGTCACCTGCTGGTGGCACTGTCAGATCTTTGGTCCGCAGTATTGGTATCCACCAGCGGGATTTTCCCGGCAGTCTGGAGCCAACATCATCTGCTGCAATTAGGCGTCACCTGAGACTGATTGCAGGAGGTGTGAATATATACCCGGCAGATGCTCACACATTTGCCTTGGTATTTTCCTTGAGCCCTGACCTGTATTCCTGAATCCTGTACCTGTACCTTTTGACCTGTATTCCCTGAACTCCTGCCTTGCAGATTTATCCCTTCCTCCCGTTGTCCTCTCCCTGTCCCGTCCTGCTCCTGCTCCCTGTTCTATCTGATTGATCTCTCGTGTATGACCCTGGCTTGTTTACATTTATGATTATATCTTACTAATGTATTCACATTTGGTTTAGAGAGTTATTATTGTGTGTCACCGTGTTTTTTTGCTGGTTTTCTTTATTGTTTATGACTTATCCTTTTTAATAACTCTTATTATTATTACTTTACATGAGTTTTGGTGTTCCCTTTTGCAGTCCACACATTTCTGGTTGCACCGGTTTATGACATAATACCAAGGCCAATCCTGACCAGAAGTGGCTGCTTAGGGAAGCCATTGTGGTTCTGTTTTAGCTGGCATGCATCCAGAGGAAGTTACTTATTATAATCTGTTGGTGACAGAGGATGGGGAATACTGCCGCCAGATATTGAAAGAGTGGACCAGTGACCGGCTACTAGAGTGTATCCAACTGGCTCATTCCCTAGTTGATCAGGACCATATGCTGTTTGGGGATGTTCAGCCTCTGATTCAAGTGTGTGCAGAGCTAGCCCTGTCCAGTACTCCAAGAGGCAGAGATGATTTTTCTCCCCTCTTCTGTTTCAATCAGGTTGAGTCTCTGGTGTGGTTATTAGAGGATGACCCAGTTTCTTTCTTTGAGCATTATTCCTCATGTTCTCAGCAGGTGTTATCAGAGTGTAATAATGCAGTGCAGTCCCTGGTTAGACAGGCAGCATGTAAGCCAAATTTTGTTTAACCTTTCTACAGGCATAGTCAGATCTATTACACTCAGCCTCAGTCAAATTGCAACAGCCCATTCCTGCTGCCAGAGACCTGCCTGCTCAGAGGTCTCTTTCTCCATCACCCACATCAACCACAGTCACAGCCCAATATACCCTGCTACCAACTAAATATCAGTATCCTGTTTCCACTTGCTGCACCTATCCTACCTTTAACCCATCTGCCTCATTTCTACTGCCTGCAGCAATTCCACAAAGATCCCCTTAGTAACTGCTTCCTCTTTCTTAAAATGCTCAAACTCTACTCTTCCATCAGCTGCACCCCCTATATACAGCCCTGCAGTCACCTTCAAGGCTTCAGTGGCTAAACCCAAAAAGAAACAAAAGTTTTTTCCAACACATACAATCCTGCCATTATCCAATCCTGTCTCCACACCAGCCGATCTTCTCCAGCCTGCTTCCACGCCAGCTGATCTGCTCCAGCCTGCTTCCACACCAGCCGATCTGCTCCAGCCTGCCTTCACGCCAGCTGATCTGCTCCAGCCTGCCTCCACACCAGCTGCTCTGCTCCAGCCTGCTTCCACACCAGCCGATCTGTTCCAGCCTGCATCCACACTAACCGATTTGCTCCTGCCTGCCTCCACGCCAGACGATCTGCTCCAGCCTGCTTCCACAACAGCCGATCTGTGCCAGCATGCTTCCACACCTGCTGATCTGCCCCAGCCTGCCTTCACACCAGCCTATCTGCTCCAGCCTGCCTCCTTGCCTGACAAGCTGCTCCAGCCTGCCTCCCCGCCAGCCGATCCACTCCAACCTGCTTCCATGATTGCCAATGGGGTCAGGCTAGCCTCTGATGGTCCTGAACCTGATGACCCACCTAACCCTGCCAACCTTCTGCCTGCTGTCCGGCCTGATGCTCCAGTATTTGCTGTTCAGCCTGATGTTCCAGTGCCCATGGTCCAGTATGATGTTCCGGTGCTCACGGTCCCGCCTGAATTTCCGGTGCCTACGGTCCAGCCTAAAGTTCCAGTGCCCATGGTTCGGCCTGAAGTTCCAGTCCCCACGGTCAAGCCTGAAGTTCTGGTGCCTACGGTCCATCCGGAAGTTCTGGTGCCCACGGTCCAGCCTGAAGTTCCGGTGCCCACGGTCCAGCCTGAAGTTCCGGTGCCCACGTTCCAGCCTGAAGTTCTGGTGCCCACGGTCCAGCCTGAAGTTCTTGTACCCATGATCCAGCCTGAAGTTCTGGTGCCTGTTTCCCATCCTGCTGAGCCAGTGCCCATCACCCAGCCTACGTAGTTGGTGCCCGTCACCCAGCTTGCTGAGCCAGTGCCTGTTACCCAGCCTGCTGAGCCAGTGCCCATCACCCAGCCTGCGTAGTTGGTGCCCCTCACCCAGCTTTCTGAGCCAGTGACTGTTACCCAGCCTGCTAAGCCGGTACCCATCACCCAGCCTGTTGAACTAGTGCTCGTTACCAAGCCTGCTGATGCGGTGCTTGCTGAATCGGTTCCTAAAGCCCAGCTCGCTGCTGCCGCTGCCAACCTTTTGTTCCAGTGCCCGCTGTTCAGCCTGTCGCTCCAGTTACCGCTGCCTGGCCTGATGTTCCAGTGTTTTCTGTCCAGTCTGATGACCTGATGCCCAGCTTGATGATCCAGTTCCTGATGCCCGGCCTGATTTTCTGTGCCGTTGCCCGGCCTGATGATCCAATGCCCGATGTCCGGCTTGGTGATTAGGTTCCTAATGCCCGACCTGATGTTCCAATGCCCGCTGCTTGGCCTGATGTTCCAGTGTCTGCTCTCCAGTCTGATGATCCGATGCTTGATGATCCAGTTCCTGATGCCTGGCCCGATGTTTGGCCTGATTTTTCAGCGCCTGCTCTGAGCCGACATCATCTCCTGCAATCAGGCGTCACCTGAGACTGATTGCAGGAGGTGTGTAAATATACTCGGCAGATGCTTACACATTTGCCTTGGTATTTTCCTTGAGCCCTGACCTGTATTCCTGAATCCTGTACTTTGTGACCTGTATTCCTGAACCTGTACCTTGTGTCATGTGTTCCTGAACCCTGCATCCCTCCCTGGACCCCTGTCTTGCAGACTTATCCCTTCCTCCCGTTGTCCTCTCCCTGTCCCGTCCTGCTCCCTGTTCTATCTGATTGATCTCTCGTGTATGACCCTGGCTTGTTTACGTTTATGATTATATCTTACTCCTGTTTAGAGAGTTATTATTGTGTGTCACCGTTGTTGTTTGCTGGTTTGCTTTATTGTTTATGACTTATCCCTTTAATAAATCTTACTATTATTACTTTACATGCGTTTTGGTCTTCCCTATTGCAGTCCACACATGTCTGGTTACACCGGTTTATGACAATATGTCTCCAGTCCCTATTGGATATGTGGGTATTTCTATTGCTATATATAATTACACTTTTGGCTGTGCAAAATTTGTATTGTAATGTCTTCCCTTGAGCTTATGTATCTGCCTTGGTTGAAGATGATGTTTTACTTCTAAATGTATTGTTTTTAATGGTAAACTTAAAAAAATTTGTGTTAAAAAAAAAAAAAGTAGAAAACTATCTCATTCTTGTTGAGGTTAAAAAGACAGCTGATGCCATGTTTTCACCTTCACTTTGAACCTGGGTACCCATAACGTTCTTGTAAATGAATATTGTTCCATAGGGGGCTTTTGGGAAAATAACTTGAGCATGGAGTGGGTCATGCCGACTCCCCCTTCAGAAAAACAAACAAATACTCCTGCACATGAGTATAGTGGCTAGCCCAATAATGAATAATGGTCCACTCCTTGTGGATAATGTTTTCTGGCTTTGCTGCCCTCTAGGACCTCGGATATCCTTATTGCACTAGAAAGATAAAGGAAGAGAGGGCACACCAGCCTTGTGCATTATCCCAAGTACATGTATTTTGCATAAAAACTACTCACAAGCATGTGGAAATAAATAACTAACTGTTAGGCCCTGAGGAGGAAGGTTTACCTTTGAAACGCATTGTACAGCATTGAACCCTAAAAGGTCTCCCCTATGATCTGGAGAGTGCTGGTCCCGGGACTGTATAGCCACAGGATGGAAGCCAGTTTATGCAAATTTTTTCCACATGCTTGTGAGTCATTTTAATCTTTTTTTATACAAAAGGGATAATACCCTTTTTACCCTTTTTTTATACAAAAGGGATACTTGGGATAATACACAAGGTTGGTGTGCCCTCGCTTCCTTTATCTTTCAACTCCCCCTTCAGCATGCCCATAACAGGGAGACCAAAAAGAGATGTTTTATTACACCATAGAGAACAAGCTTCCCAACTAAATATCTATTGACACAAATAAATCAAATAGAAGTGCAGTGGAGGCAGATGCCTTTTCAGAGTGTATCTAATCATACATGAGTTATTGTGTTATGTTAAGAAATAGCTATACAACTTTAGTCTGGCTAATCTTCCATTCACTATTGCAGCATAGAGAGCCTGTTTTGCTGTGCATGATTGTGTTTTATTCCAAGTAAGCAAGGAGACCTTATTGGCAAGTATTTGGAACAAGTCATTTGAATGGAAATGAGGACAGCTTTTAGAAAGTAGTAAATTTTAGGTAAGTACCGGTATATCATTTTTATACATCCAATTCGATTTTAGGGGAGTGAGATAATTTACAAGAATATTGGTTTCAGATTAGGAGCAGTATATTTGGGCAGGTCAGTGAGGATCTAGTGGCCCAGATGCTTTTTAGGCAACAAGTTCTTAAAACATGGTCTACAGTCATCTTTTTATAATACTAACTGATTTCAGATTTCACTCCATTTGTTTACTATGGCTTGATTGAACTAGATAATTAAAAATAAGAGTGTTTTTTTAACATGAAAATACTTTCTAAAAAAAATGGGAGAGGGACCACATTAAAAAGAAGTGAGAAAAGCCCTTATGATACCCAGTAGGGGCAATGGGAGGAATTCATCCCAAACTATTAGGTTTATGTGGTGATCAAGCTGTAGGCTCCAAAGCTATTTGTCCTTGTAAACAGGGCCTTGACGATATAATACAACAATCTTAAGCCAGGGGCAGTCTTATTACCCTTAAAGTGTATCCTCGCTTGACCATCACTGATACATGCAAAATGCTTCTCCCATTTCCTTTTGATACAATTTGGACTGGAAGTGAAAGGAAATCACAAAAGCTCTTCATCTCTATCAATCTATCTATCTATCTATCTATCTATCTATCTATCTATCTATCTATTTACTGTATATATCTATCTACTTTATTTATTTTATTTTATTACAGGTATTTACTTTATATAGCGCCATCAATTTACATAGAACTTTACATATATTTTGCACATTCATATCAGTGGCCTCATGGATCTTACAATATAAGGTCCCCAACTTACATACATATACTAGTACCAATTAAGACAGGAGCCAATTAACCTACCAGCATGTCTTTGGAGTGTGGGAGGAAACTGGAGTACCCAGAAGAAACCCATGCAGGCACAGGGAGAACATGCAAACTTCAGGCGGGTAGTTTAATGGTTGGGATTTAAACCAAGGATAGCTATCTATCTATCTAGAGAATTCCTTTCTTAAACAGTTCTCACCGTAAGTATCCTCACTGGAAAGTTTCCTCTTACCACATGCCCTGGTGACAACTGTAAATAAATTACATTTTATTTACGTTCTGCCCCAATGACAATGTTAATCAGGCCAAATAGTGTCCCCAATGAGGATACAGGCAGCAATACAATCCAAACAGAGGTTTTGGCTCTTCATATACTTAAAATCTGTCCTGACAGTGAATGAAATGTAAATATGGAATATGCTGCAGAGTTATGTAGCTATGGAGCTTTCTATGTTTTGTATACCAGTTTTTGTATCACATATTTTTTCCTATTACAACATGTAGTCTAAATATAGAACTTGAAACATTAATAAAAATACAAAAAACAGTATAGGAACAGAACTTGACATCCTATATTATACCTGCACTTTAGGTACAAAATGGTTATCTATTCAGTTATCTTATAACTAGTGTTGAGCGAACCCGAACTGTAAAGTTCGGGTCCGTACCGAACATTTGAGTTTTTGGGTACCGGACCCGAACCCGAACAATTGCGTGTATGTTCGGGTTCGGGTCCGGTGTTCGGCGATGTAATGGCGCATTTAGAAAAGCTTCAGGGGGCAGCCAATCACCTTTTTAAAAAAAAGAGTAAATGTAATCTTTCGCGCTAATAGTGAGTAATGAAATGCCAAAAAAGTGCTGTGGTGCAAAAAGCTGCAGAAACTAAACGTGTTCACATTACACGATAGTGAATAAAATAAAGAAAATGCTTCCGCGCTAATTACTAACACACCAATATAATAGAACAAATATACTAAGATAATAGTGATGATTGTGAACAGTCAATACCATAAGGAAATAAAATGATATAAAAAATAATCACTGGTGTCTGTGAATGGTGTACAAAAAACATACAGAAAGAATATTACACCTATAAGTGGAGTGCCTGTACAGTGTAAACCACGTGAATATATAATTATATAGATAATTAGTGGACATAAATTAATGAGAGATGCAACGATCCATAGTAGTAACAAAGTTCCAATGGGAAAAATAACCATAAAGTGTAGGTTATATATAAAGGTGAAAAATGGGAAAAAAAGGAAATAGTCTCTCAAATGAGTGATCCTTGCTGTGATGCGGTGAACAGATATGCTCGTATTCTGATATAATATGTATATCTCCAAACTTAAGTCTCACAGGACTCTCACCTCCAGATGTTTAAATGTAGGCAAAATCTGTAAGCTCTCTCTCCTCTATATTGCTCCCTCCAGCGTGTGTGACTGTCTCCTTCTTACCTCCACGGATGTTGTTAATGTGATGATCCTAAAGGGGAGGGAGGAAGCAGGGGATCGGTTCCAATGGGGTATTGGCTCTGAGGTGGGGGGAGAGAGAGAGAGTCTCCAATGGTGAAGTATGTAATAAAATGGGGAATTTATTAATTAAACGTAATGCTCGTACATGCCAAATGACTGAAATAAGCATACAACGCTGAAGCGGCGCGATCGCCGTCTTACTATTGATCCGGGCACTTCCGGTCTGCGGTACCTCCCAATCTCCCTACGGCGTTACGTCACGTACCTCGTGACTTCTTCAGGGGAACCTGATTGGTTGTTGAGGTAATGTTTTTATATGTGTTTACCGGAAGTTCTCGTTCGGCCATTTTCTTGTAGTCTGGTAACAGTATATGGACGCCGCCATAGTGCCAGTACTAACGAATGGCAAAAAATTACTTAGTGTACCTAGCTGCTTTATTTATTGAAATCCTGATCCTCGCTGATAACAAAATTAGGAGCAATGGGATGAAAAGGGTATTCGATGGAGAACCTATAAGATGTTCCATGTAATAACACCCACAGTTGGCTGACTGTGTGTAGAGTATATCACGGGACAAACAAATATATGTTATCTAAAGAGGCCGATCTCTATCTCCGCACCAATATAATTAAAAGTGAGATACTAATTAGATATGTGCAATGCATTAAAAGATAGATAGAAAAAAATAATTTCAGTCATATCTTATGATAAAATATATATAAAAATATATAAAAATTATTAAAAAAATGTATAAAAAATTTGGTGTGATAGTTTGTAATATTATCACGGACCATGATATAAATATTGTGTTATGTATGTCTCTGGCATAGGGTGACATGATTGTGGGCTAATAACATAATGCTGATCTCAAGGCCTCCGCAAATCAAATGTACCCTAACATGAGACATAGATCATTGGTAACGCATACACCAATAGTACAATAGGAAATAGAATAAGCTAAAAATTCAATAAAATTACAGATTGAATATAAAATACATTAGGCTATCATATTGCGTCTAATATACATACTGAGTCAAAGGGGTTGGACCATATCAGTCCCTAAATAAATAAATTGAGTTATTCACAACTGATAAATGATAAAAAAGCTACTGTGAGTCCTGTTGGTGGAATATATCTCTGGTGTGGTTAATGACTAGAAATTGCTCAAAAAACAATTTAGGTCAAATTCCACTTTCATTCCACCAGGAACTAACGTTCTTAAGGTATGGATCCATTTTGATTCCTTTTGACTAATGGTCCTGATTTTATGACTTCCTCTCCAGTTAGCTTTATATTTATCTATCCCCCAAAATTGAAGTTGGGATGGATCCTGATTGTGGAATTGGGCAAAGTGTCTAGAGACATTGTGTTTAGGGAACCCACTAATAATGTTTTGTACATGTTCTTTTACACTGACTTTTAAGGCCCTTTTGGTTCTGCCCACATACTGAAGGTTGCAACTGCATTGTAGTACATATACTACACTTTCAGTGTGACAACCTATAAAGTCTCTGATTTTATATTTTTGTCCTGTATTGGTTCCAGTAAACTAGATCCTTTTCCCTTGGAATTTCTTTGCATGTCGACAAGCATAGCAGTTCCTACATGGGTAGAAGCCTATCCCATTAAAGAAGGAGAAACTTGGTTTGGGTGGAGAGACTACTACGGATTTAGTAATAATATTTTTCAATGTCGGTGCTCTTCTATAAATGATTTTCGGTCTCTCAGGTAAAATGTGTTTGAGGTCTTTATCATTTTTTTAAATGTGCCAATGTCGCTCGATCAGTCTGGATACTTCTTTATGTTGCACATTATAGTCCAAGATTAAACAAGGAGCATTCTGGAATGGGAGTGCTTTCTCCTTATTTTTTAACATCATTCCTCTATCCATTCTGCCTACAGCTTCTATTTGTTTATTTATCCAGTTACTTTCATAACCTTTTTCAATAAATCTCTTGCCTATTAAGACTTGTTGTTTGAAGTCTTCTTCATTGGTGCAGTTCTGTTTTATGCTTACCAGCTGGCCTTTAGGAATGTTATAGAGCCACGCTTTGTGATGGCAAATGGCTATTGATAAATAACTATTTGTATCTACCAGGTCTTTGTAATAATTTTACTTCCCTCAAGTTGTAAAGTAAGGTCCAAAAAATTGACTGTTTTTGTATCTATTGTCCATACTAGTTTGATGTTTTTATTATTATTATTTAACGTTTCTAGGAAGTCTACTAGTTTTTCTTTACTGCCATTCCAGACGATGATAAGGTCATCTATATATCGTTTGTATAAGGCCAGTTCTGGGGGAGTGTTGGCATATACTGCTTCTTCCTCCCATTGTGCCATAAATGCATTAGCCACACTTGGAGCAAATTTTGCCCCCATGGCTATACCCGTACATTGTTTATAATAGGATTGGTCATGCCAGAAATAGTTATATTTCAAGCAGAAATCTAAGCTCTTTAATAGAAATTTCCTTTGTTTGCAGACCAAATCACTATGATTTTTTAGAAGCCATTTGGTGGCATGGCAGGCTTCATGGTGTGGGACAATAGTGTACAGGGATGTTACATCCGCAGTGGCTAGTAGAGTACGTCCTTCTAGTATAGGTATATTGTTTATTAATTGTAATATATGCTTTGTGTCCTTGAGGTAGGCCTGAGTATTTTGAATTGCTGGTTGCATAAAATAATCAATATATTGCCCTAGTCTAGATGTTAATGACTCGATCCCGTTAACGATCGGTCTCCCTGGAGGGTTAGTTTTATCTTTATGTATTCTAGGGACCGTATATATTATGGGAATTCTGCATATTTCTGGTATTAAATATCTGGATTCTTTTGTATTGAGAATGTTCTTTTTTATTCCCAAATCTATTAGTAACTTAAGCTCCTTTTTATATTTGTGGGTAGGGTTGCCTAATAGTTTGGTGTATGTGTCTTCTTGCTGTAGTTGTCTTTCTATTTCTTTTAGATACTGCTCCTTTCCTTGGATTACTACCGCCCCTCCTTTGTCGGCGGGGCGTATTACTATGTCTTTTCGATCTAATAAGAGTTTCATTCCTTTTCTCAAATGTACCGGGTCATATTTTTTCTTTAGCTCCAGAGATTTTAGATCTTGTAGAACTAGTCTTTTAAAGACTTCTATATTCTGACCGTTTGTTACCTGAAGGTTAAATATTGAATTACCGTATTTATCGGCGTATAACACGCACCGGCGTATAACACGCACCCCAAGTTTAGGAGGAAATTTTAGGGAAAAAAACTTTTAGGAGGGAAGTTTAAGGAAAAATAACTTACATTTAAATGCAGCCTTGTCAGTGTCCATTGCAGCCTTGTCACAGTGCAGCCTTGTCAGTGTCCATTGCAGCCTTGTCACAGTGCAGCCTTGTCAGTGTCCATTGCAGCCTTGTCACGGTGCAGCCTTGTCAGTGTCCATTGCAGCCTTGTCACAGTGCAGCCTTGTCAGTGTCCATTGCAGCCTTGTCACAGTGCAGCCTGGTCACAGTGCAGCCTTGTCAGTGTCCATTGCAGCCTTGCCCCAGAGTCGCCGTGCAGCCTTGCCCCAGAGTCGCCGTGCAGCCTTGCCCCAGAGTCGCCGTGCAGCCTTGCCCCAGAGTCGCCGTGAAGCATTTTAAAATTGGCGCCGAGACTGTGCGGACGCCGCCGAGAATGCCGGGGACGCAGGGACGCAGGGACTGGGCGGAGCCGCCGCCGAGATACGCATAGCCAAGTGTACTCGGCTATACTCGGCTTTTCTCGGCTCCGCTCACAGTCACTGTGAGCGGAGCCGAGAAAAGCCGAGTATAGCCGAGTACATTCGGCTATGTGTATCTCGCTCCGCTCCGCTCCCAGTCAGCGGAGACAGCTCAGGGATGTGTATATCGGCGTATAACACGCACCCACGATTTTCCCCTGATTTTCAGGGGAAAAAAGTGCGTGTTATACGCCGATAAATACGGTATTCCGTAAGGTGCTCTGTGTTATTACAGTTTGTGATGTTTCAGTGCTAGTTGTTGTCTTCAATGGATTATTTATGATATACTTTTTAATATTTACCTTTCACCTTTTGTTTAACTGGTGTGCCCTTAGAAGCCAACATAGCCATGCCTACTAATGGCATGGCTGTGATTGGCTGTGATTGGCCAGTGCAACATGTGACCCAGCTTCTATATAAGCTAGAGGCACACAGCACAGCACGTCACTCTGCTTTAGACAGGATAGGGAGAGGATCCTGGCTGCTATTGCTTATTAGGGAGAGATTGAAATACTATGAGTTAGTCCTGATTCTGCCATCTGAGAGAAAAGATAGAGAGACAGTTTAGGGCAAGGTTCCTGTTGGTGCTTTCAGGGAGAGAGATTTAAATAGGAGTCCAGATTCAGAGATCTAATAACTCAGCGATCTGCATAGGTTTACCTGTTTGTGTTGCAGTGCACAGTCTTCTTACACTGCCATGAGCAGAAAAATGTTAACTTTTATCTGCAAGCTCAGTGCACCAGCACTGCATATGTTATGTTGAGAGATACACCCTGTACATACTGTGGGTGTATTGTGCTCTTGCAAAAAGACCCATTTAGGGCAAAACAAAATTGCAGTGTTTTCTGCATATATGCAAGTGTGAGACTTACAATTTATATATTTTTCTTGTATTGTGCTATTCCCCAAATTTTTTTTTAGGGCAAAAACTTTTGTTTTAATAGCATTTTCTGTATTGCTGTAGGTGTGAGATACACCGTTTCCATACTGTGGGTGTATTGTGCTCTTGCAAAAAGACCCATTTAGGGCAACAAAAAAAATTAAAAAAAATTGCAGTGTTTTCTGCATATATGCAAGTGTGAGATTTACAATTTATATTTTTTTCTTGTATTGTGCTGTTCCCCCCAAAAAAAAATTATGGCAAAAAATATTGGGGCTGATTTACCAAACGTTTGCGCCATGAGTATTGGCGCATCTGCGTGCGCAATGGCTGTTTTGGTATTTACAAAACATTAGCGCCGGTATCGCAGCCCTATTTCCCATTTACTATAGTGTTCTCTGCGCCCGGGAGGAGGCGCTCAGTGCGCTACTATGGACCTGGCGCAGGGCATGTTAAAATCTAAATATAAAGAAGCTGGAAGTGAGAAAATATTGGGGGTGATGTGGGGTGATGTGAGAAAGTGTAGTGACACCTGCCCAAATAACTAATATGCCCAAAATTGAGTGATAAAGTAACTTTTTCAAAACCAGCCCGCTGCGCCGGCAAGCATGATTCGAGCTGCGGGAGGTTTTTTTGAGCTCAGCGCGGGAATTTCAATGGTTTAAATGCGCCGGGACACTGCGCCGGAAAAATCTTAGTAAATGTCAAGTCACGTAACTCAATTTGCATAAGTTGAACAGGCGCAGCTCTGAAATTGCCATTGCGCCTGCAAAATGACATTTCTAAAGGAAAAAAAAAAACATTTAAAAGCAGCCGCGGCTGTAATGAATTGTCGGCTCCCGGCAATATAGAGAAAAGTCTTTGAAAGTGTTTGCTAACCAAAAAAAAAAGCGTGGGGTCCCCCCAAATTCCATAGCCAGGCCCTTCAGGTCTGGAATGGATATTAAGGGGAACCCCGCTGCAAATTAAAAAAAAAATGACGTGCGGGTTCCCCCCAAATATCCAAACCAGGCCCTTCAGATCTGGCATGGATTTTAAGGGGAACTCCACCCCAAATTTTATAAAAAAATGGCGTGGAGTCCCCCCAAAAATCCACACCAGACCCTTATCCGAGCACATAACCTGGCCGGCCGCAGGGGAAAAGGGGGAGACGAGAGAGCGCCCCCCCCCCCTCCTGAACCGTACCAGGCCACATGCCCTCAACATGGGGAGGATGTCCCCATGTTGATGGGAACAAGGGCCTCATCCCCACAACCCTTGCCCGGTGGTTGTAGGGGTCTGCGGGCGGGGGGCTTATCGAAATCTGGAAGACCCCTTTAACAAAGGGGACCCCCAGATCCCGGCCCCCCCTGTGTGAAATGGTAATGGGGTACAAATGTACCCCTACCATTTCACAAGGAAAGTGTCAAAAATGTAAAAAATGACAAGAGCCGGTTTTTGACAATTCCTTTATTAATGTGTTTTCCTTTCTTCCATCTTCTTCTTCTTCCATCTTCTTCTTCCATCATCTTCTTTTCTCCATTCGGGTTTCTTCCTCCATCTTCATCTTCCTCTTCATCTTCATCTTCATCTTCCTTCATCCTTCGGTGTTCTCGTCCGCATCTTGCTCCGGTGTCTTCCCTTCTTCTTTCTTCTCCGGCCGCTCCGTTTGAATTGGAGGTTCCCGCTGTGCGACGCTTCAGTTCTCCACTTGGTCTGCTTACACCCGGTGGCTCCGCCCCCTCTGTCACCACGGGGAAAGTCCCTGTGAAATCCATGTGCATCAGAGGGGGGCGGGGTCACCGGGTGTAAGCGGACCCAGAGGCGAACTGAAGCGTCGCACAGCGGGAACCTCCAATTCAAACGGAGCGGCCGGAGAAGAAAGAAGAAGGGAAGACGCCGGGGCAAGATTCGGACTATAACACCGAAGGAAGAAGGAAGATGAAGATGAAGATAAAGATGAAGATGGAGGAAGAAACCCGAATGGAGAAAAGAAGAAGATGGAAGAAGAAGATGGAAGAAGAAGAAGGAAGAAGATGGAAGAAAAGAGAAGACATTAATAAAGGAATTGTCAAAAACCGGCTCTTGTCATTTTTTACATTTTTGACACTTTCCTTGTGAAATGGTAGGGGTACATTTGTACCCCATTACCATTTCACACAGGGGGGGCCGGGATCTGGGGGTCCCCTTTGTTAAAGTAGTCTTCCAGATTCCGATAAGCCCCCCGCCTGCAGTCCCCCACAACCCCCAGACCCCCACAATTTTTTGCTAGCTGCATTGGTGTTGTTCTGCACATGCCCAGCCAGTTTTTTTTTTTTGGCGTGCTTTTTGTGTGTGAACAGCGCCTGGATATTTCTGGGCATGCTCACTCAGAGAGTGTTTTTTTATGGGTTAGAAATTTAAGGACATCCTTAACAGGTGTGCCCACTTTGAATTTCAGTCTCTTCATTGGGAGAACTTGCATTTTGGGTGTTTCATGGACTGTGCATGTGTTTTCAATTGCCTCATTAGCACACAAACATATGTTATATAAAGCTCACAGAGCATTCGGTCGCTTGCCTTGAGAAGAGGAAAGTGTGTGTGTGGGGGGCAAAATGTACATGTTGGTGTCCTTATCGAGTTTGTAACATGTATTTTATTTGTTATGTCTTCGCAAAACAAGTGATTGGTTAACTTATGTGGATTGTATATTTTTGGTGTGGGGGAGATATGTTCCCCTGAAATATTTCTGATGTTGTTAATGTGTGTTGTTTGTTCACTTTGATTTAATTGTCTGCTGCATTTTTTGGGCCAAAAATTGCTCAAGATGTTGAGTCTGTAACTGTTTCAAATTGACCATGTTTTTTATTTTGCCTTCCCTTTTGTTTTGTTGAACAATAAAATTAGATGGAAAGTTTTGATGTTTGTTTTGTGTTTTCTTTGCAACAAATGTGACAGCTGATTGGCATGTCAAAACAAAACAGGTGTGATTTGTCTAATCTGGTGCCTTCATGGTAGTATATGCATGGATTGTATTGTGTGCTGCCATGGTAAGTCACCAGGAAATGAAATACAGAGCGGTAAGTATTCAATTTTCCTTTTTTACTGCAGTGGTTCTCAGCCTCAGTCCTAAAGTACCCCCAACAGGACATGTTTTGTGAATTTAGCTTATCGAGAATTGCTGTCCAAAAATCAAAACCATTGACTGTGATTTAAAGCACATGTGCAAGATGAAGGAAAACCTGCAAACATGGCCTGTTGGGGGTACTTGAGAAGCACTGATTTAGAGCACTGCACTTAAAAATAGCTCAAGGCCATACAATTCTAATTGTGGGCATTTTGAGGGAAACAAAGTAAGTGTTAGAACCCCTGCGTGTGTGTTTTTTTTTTTTTTTTATATTTTTTTTTGTAGTTTGGCCTTTGTCTCCTTTTCTTAACATTGGCTTCACTTCCTGTCACACAGCTAAACAGGAAGTGAAGGTAAAACCCTACCAATGTCTTTTCTTGGGGACACACAGATCAATCTAACTAGTGTCCCCATTAAGCAAATTGCACTCTAGCACTTTGTTGTGTACACCCCAAATCATTGGGTAGTTTTGGGTTTAGTAAAGACAAATCCACTCTGCAGTAAAAGTGTAGCTGCTGAAAATCTGAGGGAAAGTACTGGTGATTGGATGTTACAATCATGTAAAAGCAAAGATGTTTTTTTTTTGGCTTGCATGTCCCCCTCAGATATACAGCAAGTGCACTTGTAGTGCAAAGTAGATTTGCCTTTAGTAAATAAACCCCACAGTCCAAAGTACCTAATAAATTGTGGTGTACCCCGCAATATGCTCGAGTGCAATGTGCATAATGGGGAAAGTATTTAGACTGACCTGTGTGTCCCCAAGGAAAGACATTGTTAGGGATTTTCCCTCACTTCCTGTATGGCTATGTGACAGGAAGTGAATTATTTGGAAGGATAAAGTGGCCAAATTATTTAGTTTAACTTTTCAAAGACTCATTCCTAAGTTGAATTGTGATGCATGTCAATGGCCCATTTTGACCCTCTTTAATCACTTGAGATCAGCGCTATAACTGATCGACGGCCACAGCATGGTCCTCAATTGCCGGGAGTCCGTCAATAAACGTCCTCCCCTTTGTGCGCACTGTGGTCACAGAGTCACTGAGACTCGGGTGATGACAGATCCGAGTAAGGGGCCGATCCCTGCCCTTTACCATGTGATCAGCTGTCAGCAAATGACAGCTGATCACGTGATGTAAACAAAAGCTGGGTAATGGTTTTTGTTTTCTCCTTGTGCTGACAGCGTGAGCATAAAAAAAAGGCAATCACCGGCTTATGTGCAATGGACATGGGGCCCGAAGAGGAAGAGGCAATTCTGCATCATCTGTGACAATAAGTAGCCCCTGCCAGTGCCACCTATCAATGCCCACCACTGGTGCCAATCAGTGGCACCTAGCAGTGCTGCCAGTGCCTATCAGTGCCCATCACTGCCAACTATCATTGCCACCTAGCAGTGCCACTTCTCACTGCCCACCAGTGCCAAATAGCAATGCCACCTCTCAGTGCCCACCCTTGCCACCTTATCGGTGCCCATCAGTGCAGTCTCATCAGTGTACATCAATGAAGAAGAAAAATTACCTTTTTTAAAAATATTAACCAGTTTCCTACCGCCCACCGTCAAATGACATCCTTGGCTTTGGGCGGTTACATCTGAATGATGCCTGCAGTTGCAGGTATCATTCAGATATCATTCTTTTCAGCCGGCGATTCTGTGCACAATAAAAATGATCATAGTGGCAGTTCCGCCGCTTGATCGTTCTTATAGGCGGGGGAGGGGACATTCCCCCCCCCTCTTGCCGCCATCCGGTGCTTCTCCAGGCTCTCCTGTGCCATCTGGGGCTTGGAGAACGATTTGGAGATGACTGGTGACCAGATGGTCATCAGTCATCTCTATGACCGTCGGAGGCGCGGGCACGACGTTATGACATCATGCCGTGTTCCCGTATGTTAACCAAGCCGTGATCTTGGCTGTCAGCATGAGATTGGTGATTTTTTTGGAACAATATCATGCTTTCCAGCCTGGAGGAGAGATGCGGGGTCTTATTGACCCTGCATCTCTCCATAAAGAGGACCTGTCACACACATTCCTATTACAAGGGATGTTTACATTCCTTGTAATAGGAATAAAAGAGATCCCAAATTTTTTTTTAAAAATTCAAAAAGAGTAAGAAATACAAAAAAAGTCAAAAAAAATAAATAAGAAAAAACGCCCATGTCCCCGGTAGCTCGCGCTCAGAAGCGAACACACACGTAAGTCCCGCCCACATATGTAAACGCCGTTCAAACCACACATGTGAGTTATTGCTGCGTGCGTTAGAACGAGTGCAGCAATTCTAGCACTAGACCTCCTCTGTAATGCCAAAATGGTAACGTGTAAAAAAAATTTAAGCATCGCCTAGGGAGATTTTTAATTACTGAGTTTTGGTGTCATGCCATGTCTGTGCGCAATTTTAAAGCGTGACGTGTTAGGTATCTATTTACTCAGCATAACAACATCTTTCACATTATACCAAAAAATTGGCCGTAACTTTACTGTTTTGTAATATTTTTAGCAAACAAATGGCGTTTGAAAATTTATTGCGCAAATACCGAGCGAGATAAAAATTTGCAATGACCGCCATCTTATTCCCTAGGGTGTCTTCTCCAAAAAAATATATAATGTTTGGTGTTTGAAGTAATTTTATAGCCATAAATTTATGATTTTTACATGAAGGAGAGAAGTGCCAGAATAGGCCCAGTGCTGAAGTGGGTAAAATATCCATTTTTTCTTTTAAACTCGGTCTTTTGTATTTATAGAAAAAAATAAAAAATAAAACACAAAGGTGATCAAATAGCACCAAAAGCAAGCTCTATTTGTGTGCCAACAAATAAAACATTTTCATTGGGTTACAGTGTTGTATGAGCGCGCAATTGTCATTAAAAGTGCATCAGCGCTGAAATGTGAAACTTGGTCTGGGCAGTGCGCAAGTGGTTAATATAAGGCTACATGCACACGGACGTTTTTCAAGCCGCTTGTTTGAGCGTTTTTTGCAGCTTAAAAACATCTCTCCATGTTAGCCTATTGTCTCATGGCCACCATGGCGTTTTGGAGCTGTAAATGGCATAGGCGTTTTTAGGCCCCATGTAGACAGGACGCTGGTGCAAAGTGTTCTGAACTAAGGTTGAAAGTGGCTTTTAGAAAGGCGCGCTTTGTGGCGTTTGCATGCTGTGTTTTACCACATTTGCATGTATATGATAAGGAGCCGCCCTAAGCTCCAAAAACAGTATTATTTACGATTTTAGCTATTTAGTGAGACCAGAGTGATATCAGCAGCTGAGAGCAGCAGTGTAGTTGTATTTAGCGTGTCACTTGCCACATCACTTGCCACAAGTTGTGGATTGTCCACTTGCCACGTCAGACCTAAGGGTCTGGTTTGGATTTTGGGGGGACCCCCACACCGTTTTTCGGCTTAGGGGGTTCACCTTAGAATCCAGACCAGACCTAAGGGCCTGGTATGCTCCTGAAGGAAACCCATGCCGTTTTTTTCATTAAAATTTGGCCTGGAGTTCCCCTTCATGATTCATACCAAACATGGGACAGCGAGGCTACCGAGGACCAGCGCGATGACATCGCGCTGGACACATTCTCGGCCGGCTAGTCACCTCTAGGACACGACTTGAGCGGCTGCTGCACGCTCAGGTCGTGTCCAGATCGCCTCGCAAAGTCGCGCTGTCCCTGTGTCAGCCGGCACACGAGTCGCCCGCAAGTCGGATCCGACTTCCCGGGCGACCTCTATTCAAATCAATGGGCTCCCATAGGGAACCATTCATTTTCAATAGAGCGCCGCTGACATTTCTATTTACTATAACAGTGCGCCGCTGCTTCCTGCGCCCAGTGAAGGAGTTATCCGGCGCAGCAATTAAGGTTAGAACCAGCGCAGCGCACTGTTATTAGTAAATCAGCCCCATTGTCTTTAATAGCATTTTCTGTATTGCTGTAGGTGTGAGATACAGCGTTTACATACTGTGGGTGTGTTGTGCTCTTCCAAAAACACCCATTTAGGGCCACAAAAAATATTTTGCAGTGTTTTCTGCATATCTGGAGGTGTGTGAAATAAACAATTTATATATTTTTCTTCTACTGTGCTATCCTAAAAAAATTATTGTAGGACAAAGACATTTTTTTGAATAGCATTTTCTGCAGTTCTGTAGCTGTGAGATACAGCGTTTACGTACTGTGGGTGTGTTGTGCTCTTCCACAAACACCCATTTAGGGCCACAAAAAATATTTTGCAGTGTTTTCTGCATATTTGGAGCTGTGTGAAATAAACAATTTATATATTTTTCTTCTACTGTGCTATCCTAAAAAAATTATTGTAGGACAAAATATATTTTTTTTAATAGCATTTTCTGCAATTCTGTAGCTGTGAGATACAGCGTTTACATACTGTGGGTGTGTTGTGCTCTTCCAAAAACACCCATTTAGGGCCACAAAAAATATTTGGCAGTGTTTTCTGCATATCTGGAGGCGTGTGAAATAAACAATTTATATATTTTTCTTCTACTGTGCCATCCTAAAAAAATAATTGTAGTACAAAAACATTTTTTTTTTAATAGCATTTTCTGCAGTTCTGTAGCTGTGAGATACAGCGTTTACGTACTGTGGGTGTGTTGTGCTCTTCCAAAAACACCCATTTAGGGCCACAAAAAATATTTTGCAGTGTTTTCTGCATATCTGGAGGTGTGTGAAATAAACAATTTATATATTTTTCTTCTAATGTTCTATCCTAAAAAAAAAAATTGAATAGCATTTTCTGCAGTTCTGTAGCTGTGAGATACAGCGTTTACATACTGTTGGTGTGTTGTGCTCTTCCAAAAACACCCATTTAGGGCAAGATCCTAAATTTGGAAAATATGAGGAGAACGTCAAAGGGACGTGGTGGCCCCGGTCATGGTGCAGGTAGAGGCAAATCCTTGAATTCCCAGTAAAGTCAATGTCCACACCAGCTGAAACTCCAACTCTGAGTTTATTCTCTCATGGAAAAATAAACTGTACTCGGATAGAAAAGGTTAGAGCAAAGAAACAGGACAGCTTAAGGTGTGGAGGAGGTCCAGGCACAAACATAGCACATTCACTTCACTGCTTAGGTTTCTCAAACAGTTTTAGGCTCACGGTCTCTGCCACAGACCGTGAGGTTGGTCTATGCCACAGACCGGGTGTACAAGGCCTCTGCCACGGACCTGGAGAACTTTGGTCTCTGCCACAGACCAGGATGTATAAGGCCCCTGCCACGGGCTGGGTGAATAAGGCCTCCGATACAGTCAGGATGACCTTGAGCTTCTCCTTCTAAGAACTAGCCCATATCAAGGGGAAGACATCTCTCCAGGGAGTCAACAGACCCTTCCTTCACTGTGCCTCCAGCATCGGGCCATCGGAAGGTTCCTCCCTTCCCTGGAACAGGGTCCCCTACACGAGGCGGCACCCAAAGACTCCTCGACCTTTAGCGGACTCCAGACGAAGGCTCTGGACCCCAGGCTTTACTCCCGCCCCTAGGCCTCCATACCCAGGGCAGCAGGAACTCCAGGATAGTACCTCACCCCGGGCTAAAGGTGCCCAAGATGGAACAGGAACACATGCACCCAGGCCGAAGGCACCTGGGCACGGACCCCACTGGACATCAGCCCCCAGGCCAAAGGTGCCTGGGGCTCGGACCCCGATCAGAAGGCGTCTGCCCCTTTTATATCCTCTCCCGGCATGCACAGCAGGTTCCCTGCCCCACTGTACTACTGCCAACAAAAGGCACAGCACTGCATCGGCGGTTCAACCCTAGCCTACCATGGCAGCGCCACCTGTAGGCCACAGGGAACGGCACACCAATACTGTCCCCCGAGGATAAAATGGTCCATGAATCCTACAGAATTAGGGTGTTTGAGCCTATTTACCACTTAAACACTTCCCTTAAATTTAGCACCCCGCTACATTTTTATTTCAAAGTATTTTATTTTCCCACTAGCTTATCCATTGAATTGAATATTTTTTTTACAGAAAGGGCGTATTCTGGGGCATTCCCACCCTATGTGTGGCATCATGACGTTGAGTTTCTGAGGTTCTTAATGACTTCCTGTACCTCTTCTGCTGAAAATGGGGCCTCCAGCATATAATTTTTTTTTTTACTTATTTTTTTATGTTATTTTAAGTTATTTCCCTATCCACATTTGTTTGCAGAGCACTTCCCATGCTCTTAACAACATTTTGCTGCCATTTGCAGCCCTCTAGCCCTTTGCATTACTTTTTTAGAGCCTTTTTAGTCCTCAGAAGTTCGGGTCCCCATTGACTTCAATGGGGTTCAGGTTCGGGGTCAAGGTTGGGTCAAGTTCGGTCCCGAACTCAAACTTTTTTCCGAAGTTCGGCCAAACCCGTCAAACCCGAACATCTAGGTGTCCGCTCAACTCTACTTATAACCAAAGTTGCTAATAAAGGTAAATCAGTAGCACTGTATACTTTAAACAAATAAAACAAAACCTAACATAGCAACTTCCTGGTTGTTCTCAGCTGTTTTTGCAATAACACATCGTGAGACAGTCACAATAGGAGTTAAATAAATTTGCTGATCAGTGTTGAGACTCTTGTGGCTTTTGCTGGAACAAATCTCAATCATTGTGGTCTTTGTTTTAATTATGTGTTACTTTGTAATGCTTATATTAAGAACTGGTTATCCACAGCTGCCTGCGTTTTCCAATGTTCAGCTTTATCCCTTACTTTTATAATGTCTCAATGTGACTCTTACTGGCCCCATATTATATGAAATGCCAATAAAACTGTGGTCACCTGGAGGTGTCTGCCAATCTCCTTAGGATATGTACAAACATCACATTTTACTATATAGTCAGTGCTTGGTCTGCTACCTCCCACTCTTAATGATTGATCCTTAACAATGTCAATCATATTAATAAGCACACCATGAGACATAAAAGGCATGACTGTTGGAGCTGTTGAATAATTAAAAAAAATAGAATATGTGCTGGCACCTACTGGCACATTACATACTAAAAGGCCAGTAGAGATGTTTTCAGCAAAAAATTGTATTGTATGAAAAACATTAGCTCATAGCACATGAAATACTTATATTTGGCAGTAGGGGCATGTCCATGCTTGTATTGATGTGACCATTATTGCCTATTTGATCTTTTAAAAGGAATGCCATTTTCTTATAGTCTTCCCTTGTATAGAGTTAGCATATTTTGTGAATGTGCTTCATGTCTTAACCTGCTTGCTCACTTTTGAAAACCTACCTTTTCTGTTTGACTTTGTTCTTTTCTCTAATGGCTGCATGTCCTGACTAGGGAAAAACAAGCTCGGCAGGATGGGGCACTTTACATTTTTTTTTCTTATTTATTTTACTTTTTATTTTTACACTGTTCATTAAAAACAAAATGTTGGGTCACCTTTATTCCTATTACAAGGAATGTAAACATCCATTGTAATAGACAAAAGCATGACAGGACCCCTTTAATGTGAGATCTGGGATCAAAAAGACCTCAGATCTTACATTCACACTTAAATTCAATTAAAGAAAAAAAAAAATTAATGTAATTTTTTTGGGCAAAAAAACAAAAAAAGTCCCCTTTATAACCATTGGGCGAAAGTGACGTTTGATGTCACTTCCACCATCCAATGTTATGGAGCCGAGTGGGGGCCATCTTTCCCTCACTCGGCTCCAGGTCTGTCAGGGGAAAGGACGCGTCTCTGCCGATAATGACGGCTCCGGTAAGCGGCGGAGATGACTGGAGCGCGGTAGGAGGGGGGTGCCCTCTCCTGCCCCCGATAAAAGTGATCTCACAGCGAATCTGCCGCAGAGATCACTTTTATCTTAAAGAGAGAACGGCCCGCCGTTTCTGAAAATACCGGGGTTATGGCAGCTAGTACCGACATACAGCTACGGCGATTTGCGGTAAGTAGTTAAATGACCCCTGAGGGTTATGAAAGCTGCTTTTAGCCATTCTGAACCTGTGATATGGCCCCATATTAGCCTGATGTTTTATTTTTTTACAGAAAGAAAGCAACAGACAGCAATAAAATAGAATACACAAATTCTAAGCCTCAGTACATGCATAGCGATCAAATACACAAAAATAGAAAAACATTCAAATTAACACTAAATTCAAAAACTCAACAACCCTAAATATACCCCCCAAAAAAAAACAATCCTACACCCTCCAAATAAAGAAACCTTAACAGCTCCATAATTTATAATTTTATGGAAAGATCAATTTAGCAGAAATCATTCCATCAATCCCTAATCCTGATCTTTCCCTTACTCTTGCCCTTTTTACTATCTTCCTGGTACTTAGTTCCGGTTATTTTGTCTTCCTGTTAACTGACCTTTGGTGTGGCCTCAACAACAATCCTATCCTACACTTTTGCAATCATAACAAAATGGGGAAGCTGGCATTATACCAATCAAACAGAGTAGGGAAGCCCGAGGTAGGATGTTGTTTAGTGTGAAGCTGTGGAAGTGAAGACTCACTCAGCTCCTTGAACAGATAGAAAGGGCTGGCACAGTGGTAATAATGGGAGATTCTAACTACCCCTAAATTGACTGAAGTAATGACACCTGCTAGAACAATAAAATGTGGGAAATGTATAAATCTATTACACAACTATTTTATGGTACAGTTTATAGAAGCCTCAACTAGAAAAGCTACAATTTCTGGGGAAATTGTGTGACGTGTTCTTGCCTCCACCAGCAGTCTACAACTGGAGTGGGCGGAGTAACTGGTTGGAGTGACTTGAGCAACTGTTGTGTGGTTGGAGTGGCTGGAGTAACTGTGAAAAGTGTTAAAAAGCTTAATATTTTAAAAAGTAGAAATAGTAGAAAAAAATTGAAGAAATCCCATCATTAATTGAAAGAGCGGAACAATTTTTTCAAAAATGTTTTTTTTTTTTCAAAATGATTTTTGTTTTCAAAAAATATATATATATTTTTAAATGATTTTTTTTTCAAAAATCTTTATTTTTTTTAAAAATTATTATATATTTTTTCACATTTTTTTTTAATTTTTTTTTTAATTTTTTTTCAAAAATTACTTTTTTTTTCATGGGGGGGGGTCATAAACAGCGGAAAACAGTATCCGTCATATTACAGTACATAGTAGAGGTACATAGTAATTAATTTACAGATAACAGAATCAAAAGAGTAAGCAAAGTAAGCAGTTGAACATTAGAAATGCCTTAGAGAAATAAGAGGCGACGTGCATTGTCTTTCCCCCCCAGACACCCCAACTGGGAACATATTGTGTCCTGAGGGAAAGACAACACAGCCAACCTCCATGTTACAACAATTTGTGATTCAGAAACTCCCCTCTGAGCTATGTGGGAGGAGCTATAATTCCCCTCAGTGTTGCCAGGAAACCAATGTTTGTTTATGCAGGCTCTAACAGGTCAGAGTATTTTCAGTCTCTCCTGAATACTTTACATTCTTCAAACGGTCGTATTTTAAAAACTATAAATCATACAGCGAAGAGCTTTATATTGTGAGAATCACAAGACCCAGATCTACATTTTGACCTACATTTTGATATATAGTATGTCTCTAAAATATTAAAATTAAAGGCACAGTCGCAGTTTAGAAATTGCCCTTCAAATTTGAAGTGATTAGAGGGGAGTTTCAATGAATGTCAATGGATGGCGTGAGTTGCAAACAAATCGTCATATTGTGAAAACTATAAGGACTATGGCTTAGCCGTGGACATGTGTAGTGGCAGCAGGGATAGCTGAACATATAAAATTTGTGTAGGTGGGCTTAAAAATGAGGGAGTGGTGGCAGTTTAGAAATCTTGTCCTGATTCTTCAGCTTTTGTCAGCTCACACTCTAGTTTCACCATTCATTCCTATGGGACAAATTTTGCCGTAAAAACAACGATATTTCATGAACGATATATTACTTGTCTATGTAGTGTAAAAGCTGTGGGAGGAGTTAGGGTAGTAAATTTGGCTATAATAAGAATAATAATAATATATACTGTATGTGAGATAACAATAAGTGCTCTTGCTATGCAAGAACACTTAATGATGCTCTGCTGCACCTGGCTATCTTAATCCATTTGGAGCTTATTATTATTGACTATACAAAAGAATACCTGGGCAGCAGTGACCATACCATGATTTCTTGGAAAGATAAAAATACTATATTTTAAGAGAGAAAATTTTCCAAGTCTGAGGGCTGCTCTCCAAGTCCCCAAAAATTCTTCAAATATTTGAATAGTAAAAATTTCAGGTCTGAACATTTTTTCAAGATAATTTAGAGATGGTGACCGGGGATGAACAGAAGGCAAAATTATTTAATACTGTACCTTCTTCAGCTCTGTGTATAGAAAGGGACATGGGGGAAACTCAGGTCCATAATGAGGAGTAGTATTGAAAGCCCCAAAGAATCCCAATGGCTCAAAATTGATATGGTCCAGAAACATTTGGATAAAATAAAGCACCTGGACCAGATGGCTTACATCCACATGTCCTTAGAGAGTTGAGACATTATTTCTAAGTTTTTAGAGATTCTTAAATGACTGACTCAGTATGAATAGATTTACCCAAGCTCAACTTGGTGCTTAAATTTTAAAAGGTTTTAAAGTCTTTACCAAGTAACTTCAGACAGGTTGGTTTAACTTCTATAGTAGGTAAGATACTTGAATGTTTGATTAAAGATCACATATGGGAGTTTTTGCTAGAAAATAATATTTTAAGCAATAGACAGCCCAGATTTAAAAAAAAACTGAGGTTCTCAAACAAATCTCAAGCATACACTTAGATAAAGAACTGTCTGTGGATATAGTATACTTGGACTTAAAGTTAAAGTCTATAGGCTTAGAAAATTCAGTTTGTAAGTGGATAAATATTGGTTAAAATACACTATTCAGAGATTAATCATTAGGGATGAGCTTCGAGTTCGAGTCGAACTCATGTTCGACTCGAACATTGCCTGTTCGCCCGTTCGCCGAACAGCGAACAAATTGGGGTGTTCGCGGCAAATTCGAAAAATCTATGGGAGAAATCTAAAGTGCTAATTATAAAGGCTTATATGCAAGTTATTGTCCTAAAAAGTGTTTGGGGACCCGGGTCCTGCCCCAGGGGACATGTATCAATGCAAAAAGAAGTTTTAAAAACGGCCGTTTTTTCGGGAGCAGTGATTTTAATAATGCTTAAAATGAAAAAATAAAAGTGAAATATTCCTTTAAATTTCGTACCTGGGGGGTGTGTATGATATGCATGTAAAGTGGCGCATGTTTCCCGTGCTTAGAACTGTCCCTGCAAAAAGTGTCATTTTTGAAAGAAAAAAATGCATTTAAAACTGACTCGCGGCTATTAATGAATTGTCGGCTCCCGGCAATACATACAAAAGTCATTGAGAAAAAAAAAAAAAAAAAGCGTGGGGGTTCCCCAGAATTCAATTACCAGGCCCTTCAGGTCTGGAATGGATATTAAGGGGAACCCCGCCGCAAATAAAAAAAAATTGACGTGGGGTTCCCCCAAATATCCATTCCAGGCCCTTCAGATCTGGCATGGATTTTAAGGGGAACTCCACCCCAAATTAAAAAAAAATGGCGTGGAGTCCCCCTAAAAATCCATACCAGACCCCTTATCCGAGCATGCAACCTGGCCGGCCGCAGGGGAAAAGGGGGGGACGAGAAAGCGGCCCCCCCTCCCTCCTGAACCGTACCAAGCCACATGCCCTCAACATGGGGAGGATGTCCCCATGTTGATGGGGACAAGGGCCTCATCCCCACAACCCTTGCCCGGTGGTTGTGGGGGTCTGCGGGCGGGGGGCTTATCGGAATCTGGAAGACCCCTTTAACAAAGAGGACCCCCAGATCCCGGCCCCCCCCCATGTGAATTGGTAAGGGGTACATTGTACCCCTACCATTTCACGAAGAAAGCGTAAAAAAATGTTTAAAAAAACACACAAACACCTTGAAAAAGTCCTTTATTTAAAAAAAAAAAAAAAAAAACATTCCAGCGGTGAAATCCAGTGTCCAGCGGCGATCCCGATGTCCAGCGCTGTCCGTCATTGGTTGTGCCTGAGCGGACCTGATGGGGAACTCCCTCTCAGTATTTTAAATGTATAGACCCGCCCCTTCTAAAGTTCCCCATCAGGTCCGCTCAGCGGACCAGATGCGGAACATGAGAAGGGGCGGGTCTATACATGTATTACCAAAGTGAGAGCAGTTCCCCATCAGGTCCGCCTCCTCGGTATGTCGGACCCGCCTACGTCATTGGCTTGAGCGGGGAACTTCCTTCACTATGTAAGGAAGGCTTGAGCGGACCTGATGGGGAACTTTAGAAGGGGCGGGTCTATACATTTAAAATACTGAGAGGGAGTTCCCCATCAGGTCCGCTCAGGCACAACCAATGACGGACAGCGCTGGACATCGGGATCGCCGCGGGACACTGGATTTCACCGCTGGAATGTTTATTTATTTATTTTTTTAAATAAAGGACTTTTTCAAGGTGTTTGTGTGTTTTTTTAAACATTTTTTTTACGCTTTCTTCGTGAAATGGTAGGGGTACAATGTACCCGTTACCAATTCACATAGGGGGGGGGGGCGGGATCTGGGGGTCCCCTTTGTTAAAGGGGTCTTCCAGATTCCGATAAGCCCCCCGCCCGCAGACCCCCACAACCACCGGGCAAGGGTTGTGGGGATGAGGCCCTTGTCCCCATCAACATGGGGACATCCTCCCCATGTTGAGGGCATGTGGCCTGGTACGGTTCAGGAGGGAGGGGGGGCCGCTCTCTCGTCCCCCCCTTTTCCCCTGCGGCCGGCCAGGTTGCGTGCTCGGATAAGGGGTCTGGTATGGATTTTTAGGGGGACTCCACGCCATTTTTTTTTTAAACTTGGGGTGGAGTTCCCCTTAAAATCCATGCCAGATCTGAAGGGCCTGGTAATTGAATTCTGGGGAACCCCCACGCTTTTTTTTTTTTTTTTCTCAATGACTTTTGTATGTATTGCCGGGAGCCGACAATTCATTAATAGCCGCGAGTCAGTTTTAAATGCATTTTTTTTCTTTCAAAAATGACATTTTTTGCAGGGACAGTTCTAAGCACGGGAAACATGCGCCACTTCACATGCATATCATACACACCCCCCAGGTACGAAATTTAAAGGAATATTTCACTTTTATTTTTTCATTTTAAGCATTATTAAAATCACTGCTCCCGAAAAAACGGCCGTTTTTAAAACTTATTTTTGCATTGATACATGTCCCCTGGGGCAGGACCCAGGTCCCCAAACACTTTTTAGGACAATAACTTGCATATTAGCCTTTATAATTAACACTTTAGATTTCGAACGTTCGAGTCCATTGTATTTAATAGGGTTCTAAAGTTTACACGAACATTTTGTCTGTTCGCAGGTTCTGGTGCGAACCGAACAGGGGGGTGTTCGGCTCATCCCTGTTAATCATTAATGATTCATGTTTTTAATGTTCTAAGGTTATTAATGGTGTACCTCAAGGTCCCATGTTGGGACCCTTACTTTTTAAACTATGTTTAAATTAAATAGAGTTTGGATTAAAAGTACAATTTCTGTGTTTCCAGGTGACACCAAGCTGTGTAGCAGAATAACATCCCGACAGGATATCTTTGATTTATAAGCCAACATTAATGCACTGTTAATTTGGGTAACTAGGTGGTAATATTAAAGTGGATGTAAACCCACTCTCATCATTTCTAAATTACTTCCATAGTGCTGATCAATAAGGATATACATGCCTCCTGCATGTATCCTTACCTGTGAAATATCTCCCCTTAAGCTGTTTGGAGCCCTCCAATACTCTGAATTCTGTGGGCAGGTCAGTTTTCCAGGGCTCGGTGAGTGGAGTTGTGATGTCAGTAGACTCCCCACCCACCTCTACACTCCCCTTGGCCAGGCATCAATATTTTTTACACTGAACGTCTGCTGGTCTCGTGGATTATGCCTCATGATCACTAACATCCAATCAAAATCCAGGAAAATCACCACATGACTTCAGAATGCCCAATCATGCTGAAGTGTGGAGCGGACAATCCTGGGAGAGCTGGAGAAGAAAGGAGGAGGGAATGTGAAGTACACAGAATGCCTCTCTCACACTCGTGCATGAGATAAGGAAATCACCTGTCAGTCACAGCAAGGGGGAAGAATGGACACCTATTTCTCTGTGTGTCTGTTTTTATCTTACTGAAGAAAGATAAGAGGATTGCTTAGAGATGGATTACCTCTTTGTGGCAAGACTGGGCACAGATGAAATGACATCCTCTGCTGTAACAGATATGAGTCTTAATAAAAAAAAAAAAATTGGGGGTTTACATCCACTTTAATATTTTGAAAGTTTATAGTTTAATATTTATAAATGTAAAGTTATGCACTTATGGCTAAAAACATACATGCATCATACATTTTAGGAGGAGTAAAGCTGAGGGTTGGTTGAGAAGGACCTGGGTGGTCTGGTAGATCAGTGTTTCTCAACTCCAGTCCTCAAGGCGCCCCAACAGGTCATGTTTTCAGGATTTCCCTCTGATGAAAGGGCTTTGGTAACTACTAAGGCATTGAAAGTGATTAAATCACCTGTGCAAAATAATGGAAAGCGTGAAAACATGACCTGTTGGGGCGCCTTGAGGACTGGAGTTGAGAAACACTGTGGTAGATCATAGACTTAAAAATAGCACGCAATCCCATGTTGCAGTTTTTGATCAAGAAAAATACTTGCTTAAAAAGTTATTGACTCCAGAGAGTGATATAATTTTGCCCCTGTACATAGCATTAGTAAGACCCCATCTGGAATATGCAGTTCTGTTTTTGTCACCAGGTCACAAAAAGGAGATTGGGGAACTAGCAAAAGTACAGAGAAGAACAACCAAACTGATAAGAGGCATGGAGAAGCTTAGCTATGAGGAAAGATTAGCAGAATTGAATTTATTGTCTCTTGAAAAGAGGCAATGAGGTTTGGGATATGATCACAATTTATAAACATATACGAGGTCCATAAAGTGTACTTAAGGTTCAGAGTTATTCATTTTACATATGTTTAACTCCTGTCGTTTTTTCTTGCTTCAGGACTAGGGATGAGCTTTGTGTTCGAGTCTAACTCATGTTCGACTCGAACATCGTCTGTTCGGCCGTTCGCCGAATTTCGAACAATATGGCCCGTTCGCGCCAAATTCGAGTGGCGCGTCACGGCCCATAATTCACTGCGTCATTGCAGTGCATTGCTGGCTGATGATTGGCCAAGCATGCACTATGACCCGCATGCTTTGGCCAATCACAGCACCGTCAGCACAGAGAGCCATAATTGGCCAAAGGAAGGGTGCCTTTGGCCAATCATGGCTCAGGGGAGTAGGTACACGCCCCACACTATATAAGACCGCCCACGTGTCGGCCTTGTGTAGTGTGTTGCGGCGTTGGTGAGAGTCTGAGAGAGATAGAGAGAGAGTCAGTGTCATTTCATTTCAGTTATATAGAGCAGGCAGGCGATTCAGGCAGCTGCAGTCAGTGTATTTAGTATATATATGCACTCCAGGAGTTGTATTTATATATATATATATATATATATATATATATATGTATGTATGTGGTAGTGTGGTACCCCACCAGTGTATGAATACAGGATTCTCAACCAGGCAGGTTGAGGGGCTCCAGGGTATTTGCTTGTTTGGGAGGAAACTGGCTTTTCAGTTTCCTCATGATTTACTAAAATCCAATTTGGGACCCGGAGCTTGGGGATTTCTTAGAGATCCGGGTGGGATGAAATCCCCAGTCCTGGATCCGGGTTTTGAGACTCAACTGCACACTGATTGTTCAGGTGTGTGTGGGCCTGATAGTAGAATGAGGCCTGGTTCACACTGGGGCGACAAACGCTCCGACATTGGGAGCTCATGTCGCATGACGTGTGAAAATCAATGTTTCCCTATGGGAGCCGTCTTAACTGGTCCGACACATGTCGGTCCGACTTTGAGAATGCTCCCTGTACTACTTTGGTCCGACTTTGATCCGACTTCAGCCCATTGACTATCATTGAAGTCGGATCAAAGTCGGACCGCAGTCTTGCATGGTCCGACTTTGGCATGCAACTTGTGCTGTACTGCTCTTGAAGGGGAACTCCAGGCCAAATTTTAAATAAAAAACCGGCGTAGGTTCCCCCTCCAGGAGCATTCCAGGCCCTTGGGTCTGGTCTGGATTTGCTGGGGCACCCCTACGCCGAAAAAACGGCGTGGGGGTCCCCCCAAAATCCAAACCAGACCCTTATCCGAGCACACAACCTGGCAGGCCGCAGGGGAAGAGGGGGGGACAAGAGAACGGCCCCCCCTCCCTCCTGAACTGTACCAGGCCGCATGCCCTCAACATGGGGGGTTTGGTGCTCTGGGGCAGGGGGGCGACCTGCGGCCCCCCCACCCCAGAGCACCCTGCCCCCATGTTGATGAGGACAGGGCCTCTTCCCGACAACCCTGGCCGTTGGTTGTCGGGGTCTGCGGGCAGGGGGCTTATCGGAATCCGGGAGCCCCCTTCAATAAGGGGGCCCCCGGATCCCGGCCCCCCCACCCTATGTGAATGAGTATGGGGTACATCGTACCCCTACCCATTCACCTGGTGGAAAAAAATTGCAATAAAAAAACACTACACAGGTTTTTAAAGTAATTTATTACACAGCTCCGGGGGTCTTCTTCCGACTCCGGGGCTCTTCTTCCGACTTCCGGGGGTCTTTTCCGACTTCGGGGGTCTCCGGTGTCGTCTCCGCGCTCTCCGGTTCTTTCTTCCGCCGGGCCTCCGCTAACTTCTTTTTAGCTCTCTTGCTAACAGAGGCCCGGTCTTCCCGTTGTCTCATCCGGCTCTCCGTTGTCCTTCTGCCGGCCCCTCCACTAACTTCTTCGTAGCTCTTTCGCTAGTCGAGGGGTCGGTCTTCCCGTCGCTGTCGCCGTCGGCTTCTTCTTCCCTCTTCTCCTCCTCGATGTTGACGCGTCGCTTCTTCCCGCTGTAATACTGGCTCTCCGCTCCGCTCCGCATTAATATAGGCTTCTCATGACGTCACAGTCACATGTTCCCATGACGTCACAGTCACATGCTCCGGGGCCATGTGCCCCGGAACATGTGACTGTGACGTCATGAGAAGCTTATATTAATGCGGAGCGGAGCGGAGAGCCAGTATTACAGCGGGAAGAAGCGACGCGTCAACATCGAGAAGGAGAAGAGGGAAGAAGAAGCTGACGGCGACGACGGGAAGACCGCGCCCCTCCACTAGCGAAAGAGCTACCAAGAAGTTAGTGGAGGGGCCGGCAGAAGGACAACGGAGAGCCGGACGAGACAACGGGAAGACCGGGCCTCTGTTAGCAAGAGAGCTAAAAAGAAGTTAGCGGAGGCCCGGCGGAAGAAAGAACCGGAGAGCGCGGAGACGACACCGGAGACCCCCGGAAGTCGGAAGAAGAGCGCCGGAGTCGGAAGAAGACCCCCGGAGCTGTGTAATAAATTACTTTAAAAACCTGTGTAGTGTTTTTTTATTGCAATTTTTTTCCACCAGGTGAATGGGTAGGGGTACGATGTACCCCATACTCATTCACATAGGGTGGGGGGGGCCGGGATCCGGGGGCTCCCTTATTGAAGGGGGCTCCCGGATTCCGATAAGCCCACCGCCCGCAGACCCCGACAACCAACGGCCAGGGTTGTCGGGAAGAGGCCCTGTCCTCATCAACATGGGGGCAGGGTGCTCTGGGGTGGGGGGGCCGCAGGTCGCCCCCCTGCCCCAGAGCACCAAACCCCCCATGTTGAGGGCATGCGGCCTGGTACGGTTCAGGAGGGAGGGGGGCCGCTCTCTCGTCCCCCCCTCTTCCCCTGCGGCCGGCCAGGTTGTGTGCTCGGATAAGGGTCTGGTTTGGATTTTGGGGGGACCCCCCACGCCGTTTTTTTGGCGTAGGGGCGCCTGTTCAAATCCAGACCAGACCCAAGGGCCTGGTATGCCTCTGGAGGGGAACCCGCGCCGTTTTTTTAATTTAAAATTTGGCCTGGAGTTCCCCCTCAAGATTCATACCAAACACAGTGCCTGATATTGGCGGGGATCCAAGTCGGATCCCCGTTCATTGAAAGTCGGACATATGTCGGCTTCATGTCGCAGGGCAAAGTCGGATCCAAAGTAGGACGGATGTCGTGTCGCACTAGTGTGAACCCAGCCTCAGGACCAGCATTCTGGGCCCCACCCTCCCGACGAGTGCAGGTGTGCACTGGGGAAGCCATAGAGTGCAAGTGTGCACTGGAGAAGTCAGAGAGTGCTTGTGTGCACAGTGGAAGCCAGAGACCCAGGTCTGAGGGTCAGAGCAGCAAGGGGCTGCTATCCAAATGGACGGTGTTGCAGATGGAATAGTCTATAGGAGAAAGACAAGAGCCTGAAGTGGAAGGCCTGAGCAGCACTGCTGTATGCATAAGCCAGGAGGCTGAATGTCATTTTGTTGTTGAAAAGGAGTACTGAAACCCCTGCTAGGGAAAACCTTTTGATTTTGTTTTGAACTTCTTTTAATAAAAATGGGCAAACAACCCTTAAAAAGAAGAACCAGTGAGTGGCGGTGTCCTTCAAGCTCTACACTTGATGCTAGTCCTTCACAATATATACTGTTGTCAGTTTAGCTAGATCTCACTTCAGAGTGTTCCTGTTATTCTCGCTGCAGTATATTAAGTCAGTGTACTATATACTGGGCTCAGTGTGCATTGCATGCAAAGCTGACTGCAGACTATTTCTTTTCTATTACTGATAATACAGGCAGTTGATTGAGCTAACCTGCAGTATATTAAAGCGGAGGTCCACCCAGATGTTTTTTTTTTTTAAGTCAGCAGCTACTAACAGTGTAGCTGCTGACTTTTAATAAGGACACTCTGCTATCCGTACACCAACATCCGATTGTGCCAAGCAAATTTCCCTGCCCCAGCTGCTGCACCGCCGAAAGAAATTTGCTCCCAGCCATCCACATGCCCAGCGGTTGTTGAATGCTAGCTTGGCTAAATTGCTAGCACTTCAACTGCTGCCTTTTCAGTTGGTAGACTCTGCCCCCTGAGTTTGTGGAATGCGCGGTACCTCAGTGGCAGGTTCCCAAATGCCACTTTTTTCATGGAAGGCGATTCCGGCTCTCTACCGGCATGTGGAAGACAATGTCTTGGCCTCACTGGACAGGGCGGTCAGCGGTAAGGTGCATATTACCGCTGATTAATGGTCCAGCAGGCATGGACAGGGACGTTACCTATCTTTCACGGCCCACTGGGTGACTCTGCTGGTAGCTGCTGGTATCTGGGAAGGATGCAGGACAGGGTATAGTAGTGTTGGAGGTTGTTCAGTCACCACGCCTCCAAAATGCTACTAGTGGTGATTCTGACACACCTCTCTCCTCCACCCCCTCCTCTTCCTCCATGGCCTCTTCCTGTGCTGATTTGTCTTCGGAACCAGCGGTGCTCTGTAGGCGTTCAAGGGGCTACGCAAGTACGCAGGCAAAAAGATGCCATGCGGTGCTTGAGCTAGTGTGCTTGGGGGACAGGAGCCACACTGGGGCAGAGATTCTGTCAGCTCTGCAGGGGCAGGCTCAGAGGTGGTTGACACCACACCAGCTTGTTTTTTTTGCCACGCCAGTGGGTCATGATCAGGGATGCATGCACTGTCCTGTCACCATTTGAGGAGGCCACTAGGATGGTGAGCAGTGACAGTGCATGCATCAGTGACACTGTCCCTCTTGTCCACCTGTTGGAGCACACGCTGCATGGAATAATGGACGGGGCACTTGAGGCAGAACAGAGGGAGGAAGAGGAGGACTGCCTTACCTCTCAAGGCCCCCTTTATCCAGACAGTGTTCCTGCTGGCCCGCCGATCACACAGGAAGAGGACGAGGAGGAGGAGGATTGTGTCAGCATGGAGGTGGAGCCTAGCACTCAGCATCAGCAGCAGTATTCAAGGGATCATTTACAGTCCCAAGAAACCTATGGACTTGTACGTGGCTGGGAGGAGGTGGCTGCGGATCATTTCGTCCTTAGTGAACCAGAGGACTCCGGACCAAATGCCTCAGCAAACCTACGCTGCATGGCCTCCCTGATCCTGCAATGCCTGCGAAAGGATCCTCGTATTCGTGGTATCAAGGAGAGGGATCATTACTGGCTGGTAACCCTCCTTGATCAACATTACAAGGGTAAGGTTGCGGACCTTATCCAGCCGTCACAGAGGGAGCAGAGGATGAAACATCTTCGGGAGGCCTTGCAGAATGGTTTGTGCAATGCGTTTCCAGAGCCTGGGAGGTTACAAATTCCTGGTCCTGGACAACGTGTTGCTGAGGCTTCCGTCAGTCACAGAAAAAAAAAATTGTCCGCAGCCCCAAGGTCTGATCGGTTCCAGCAACCATCGCCAGAGTCTGATTTACATGATACAGGAATACCTAGGGGCAAGATCAGACTTGGACACCTTTCCCACTGAAAATCCTCTGGATTACTGGGTCTTCTTGAAGATGAATCACTGGCCAGAGCTTGCACAGTATGCAATTGAGCTACTGGCCTGCCCTGGATCCAGCGTTCTTTCGGAACGCACATTCAGTGCTGCTGGAGGCTTTGTAACCGATCACAGGGTGCGCCTGTCCACCGAATTGGTGGATCAGCTGACCTTCATAAAAATGAATCAGTCTTGGATCACCAGCTACCAAGCACCTGATGCTGATGTAACCAAAAAATTTTTTTTGAATGTGAGATCCCTTTAAGACTGCCTATGCTGATGCTGAGTGACTATCCTGTTATGCTGAGTGACTATCCTCTTCCTCCTCAATGTTCATGCTGATAGCTTGTTAGAACATTTTTGGTTCTGGGCACCGCCACCAGTGGCTAAGGCCCAATTTTTCTGCCCCTGTTTAACAGGGGCGTGCAATTACAATTTTTGCTGCAATAATTTGCAGCAGGGCTCATTCCTGCGCTCCAACTATAGTATCTGTGAGGGGTTGCAGTGTTGTGGCACCAGTGCCTAAGGCCTAATTTTTCTGCCCCTGTTTAACAGGGGCGTGTAATTACAATTTTTGCTGCAATAATTTGTAGCAGGGCTCATTCATGCGCTCCAACTAGAGTTTCTGTGAGGGGTTGCAGTGTTGTGGCACCAGCACCAGTGCCTAAGGCCCAATTTTTCTGCCCCTGTTTAACAGGGGCGTGTAATTACAATTTTTGATGCAATAATTTGCAGCAGGGCTCATTCATGCGCTCCAACTAGAGTTTCTGTGAGGGGTTGCAGTGTTGTGGCACCAGCACCTGTGCCTAAGGTCCAATTTTTCTGCCCCTGTTCAACGGGGGCATGTAATTACAATTCTTGATCTAATATTTCAAAGCAGGGCCCGTTCCTGCGTCCACCAAGAGTAACTGTGAAGCCTTACAGTGTTGTGGCAACACCAACACCTAAGGCCCAAATTTCTGCAAAGTACAGTATTTATTGACGTATAACACTCACTTTTTTACCATGAAAATAGAGGGTAAACTGTGCCTGCGTGTTATACGCAGGGGGCTGTGGAAAGTTTTTTTCCTGAAACTTCCCTCTTAAAGTTAGGGTGCGTGTTTAACGCCTGTGCATGTTATACACCAATAAATACGGTATATAGGGCAGGCCACTACTTTCAAACATCAGACTTTCCAACGACTCCTACTTACAAATGGAGGGAGACAACAGGAAGTGAGAGGAAATCTACCCCTAGGAAGGGAAATTCTCTCCTGTAAGAGTTAATATGGGAAAAATGTGTCTCCTCACTTATGCTTTATCACCAATCCTTGTTTCACTAAAAACCCAGAATTTTCAAATCCAATTGTTATTGGGACAGAAAGTGAGGTGAAATCTTCTGAATAGGTGCACAGACAGCAAAACAAATGTTACAGGGGTGATAATCCTTCCCTATGTTTTCCAAAAAGCTTAAAAATAGATTTTTTGGCTGGAGCTATACCAAAAAAAATTACCATTTCAAAATTACAAACAGATTCTTAAGAACAAACCTACAGTCCCTGTCTTGTTTGCACCGCCTGTATATTGCTGTTCAGAGTATATAGGGCCTTTTTCTAATTTGGGTGTGGGGTTCCCCTTAATATCCATACAAGACCCAAAGGGCCTGGTAATGGGCTGGGGAGGGGGGGTACCCATGCCGTTTTTCTCAATGATTTTCATCCATATTGCCGGGTAGGGATGAGCTTAGAGTTCGAGTCGAACTCATGTTCGACTCGAACATTGCCTGTTCGCCCGTTCGCCGAACAGCGAACAAATTGGGGTGTTCGTGGCAAATTCGAAAAATCTATGGGAGAAATCTAAAGTGCTAATTATAAAGGCTTATATGCAAGTTATTGTCCTAAAAAGTGTTTGGGGACCGGGGTCCTGCCCCAGGAGACATGTATCAATGCAAAAAGAAGTTTTAAAAACGGCCGTTTTTTCGGGAGCAGTGATTTTAATAATGCTTAAAATGAAAAAATAAAAGTGAAATATTCCTTTAAATTTCATACCTGGGGGGTGTGTATGTGTGTATGATATGCATGTAAAGTGGTGCATGTTTCCCGTGCTTAGAACTGTCCCTGCAAAAAATGTCATTTTTGAAAGAAAAAAATGCATTTAAAACTGACTCGCGGCTATTAATGAATTGTCGGCTCCCGGCAATACATACAAAAGTCATTGATAAAAAAAAAAAAAAAAAGTGTGGGGGTTCCCCAGAATTCAATTACCAGGCCCTTCAGGTCTGGAATGGATATTAAGGGGAACCCCGCCGCAAATTAAAAAAAAAATTGACGTGGGGTTCCCCAAATATCCATTCCAGGCCCTTCAGATCTGGCATGGATTTTAAGGGGAACTCCACCCCAAATAAAAAAAAAAATGGCGTGGAGTCCCCCTAAAAATCCATACCAGACCCCTTATCCGAGCACGCAACCTGGCCGGCCGCAGGGGAAAAGGGGGGGACGAGAGAGCGCCCCCCCTCCCTCCTGAACCGTACCAAGCCACATGCCCTCAACATGGGGAGGATGTCCCCATGTTGATGGGGACAAGGGCCTCATCCCCACAACCCTTGCCCGGTGGTTGTGGGGGTCTGCAGGCGGGGGGCTTATCGGAATCTGGAAGACCCCTTTAACAAAGGGGACCCCCAGATCCCGGCCCCCCCCTATGTGAATTGGTAAGGGATACATTGTACCCCTACCATTTCACGAAGAAAGCGTACATTTTTTAAAAAAAAAAACACACAAACACCTTGAAAAAGTCCTTTATTTAAAAAAAAAAAAACATTCCAGCGGTGAAATCCAGTGTCCCGCGGCGATCCCGATGTCCAGCGCTGTCCTTCATTGGTTGTGCCTGAGCGGACCTGATGGGGAACTCCCTCTCAGTATTTTAAATGTATAGACCCGCCCCTTCTAAAGTTCCCCATCAGGTCCGCTCAGCGGACCAGATGCGGAACATGAGAAGGGGCGGGTCTATACATGTATTACCAAAGTGAGAGCAGTTCCCCATCAGGTCCGCCCCCTCGGTATGTCGGACCCGCCTACGTCATTGGCTTGAGCGGGGAACTTCCTTCACTGTGTAATTTAAATTTACGGGACACTGGATTTCACCGCTGGAATGTTTTTTTTTTTTTTTAATAAAGGACTTTTTCAAGGTGTTTGTGTGTTTTTTTTAAACATTTTTTTACGCTTTCTTCGTGAAATGGTAGGGGTACAATGTATCCCTTACCAATTCACATAGGGGGGGGCCGGGATCTGGGGGCCCCCTTTGTTAAAGGGGTCTTCCAGATTCCGATAAGCCCCCCGCCCGCAGACCCCCACAACCACCGGGCAAGGGTTGTGGGGATGAGGCCCTTGTCCCCATCAACATGGGGACATCCTCCCCATGTTGAGGGCATGTGGCCTGGTACGGTTCAGGAGGGAGGGGGGGGGCGCTCTCTCGTCCCCCCCTTTTCCCCTGCGGCCGGCCAGGTTGCGTGCTCGGATAAGGGGTCTGGTATGGATTTTTAGGGGGACTCCACGCCATTTTTTTTTAAATTTGGGGTGGAGTTCCCCTTAAAATCCATGCCAGATCTGAAGGGCCTGGAATGGATATTTGGGGGAACCCCATGTCAATTTTTTTTTAAATTTGCGGCAGGGTTCCCCTTAATATCCATTCCAGACCTGAAGGGCCTGGTAATTGAATTCTGGGGAACCCCCACGCTTTTTTTTTTTTTTTTTTACCAATGACTTTTGAATGTATTGCCGGGAGCCGACAATTCATTAATAGTCGCGAGTCAGTTTTAAATGCATTTTTTTCTTTCAAAAATGACATTTTTTGCAGGGACAGTTCTAAGCACGGGAAACATGCGCCATTTTACATGCATATCATACACACCCCCCAGGTACGAAATTTAAAGGAATATTTCACTTTTATTTTTTCATTTTAAGCATTATTAAAATCACTGCTCCCGAAAAAACGGCCGTTTTTAAAACTTCTTTTTGCATTGATACATGTCCCCTGGGGCAGGACCCAGGTCCCCAAACACTTTTTAGGACAATAACTTGCATATAAGCCTTTATAATTAGCACTTTAGATTTCGAACGTTCGAGTCCATTGTATTTAATAGGGTTCTAAAGTTTACACGAACATTTTGTCTGTTCGCAGGTTCTGGTGCGAACCGAACAGGGGGGTGTTCGGCTCATCCCTGTTGCCGGGACCAGACATTACATTAAAGCCGCAAGCAGTTTTAAATGACTTTTATTCCTTTAGAAATGTAATTCTGTGCAGGGACAGTTTTAAACACAGGTAACACGCGCCACTTTACAGGCATACTATAGACACCCCCCAGGCACGAAATTAAAAGGAATATTTCACTTTTATTTTTTCACTTTAAGCATCATTAAAATCACTGCTCCTGAAAAACTGGCGTTTTTAAAACTTTTTTGGGCATTGTCACATGTACCCTGGGGCAGGACCCGGGTCCCCATACCCTTTTTACATCAATAACTTGCATATTAGCCTTTAAAATTCGCACTTTTGATTTCTCACGTTCGAGTCCCATAGACTTTAACGGGGTTCGAAAGTTTGCGCAAACTTTCGGTCCGTTCGCATGTTCTAGATGCGAACCGAACCGGGGGGTGTTTGGCTCATCCCTATTCAAGACAGTACTCCACTTCTGGATCCCTGAATCGCACCTTTGATATTTAATTACCTTAATAACCTTTGATGATTAATTTGTATTCAGCAGCATATGGATGTCTCTTTATTTCCACCCAATTACCATATTTTTCGCTCCATAAGATGCACCCCCCCTCCAAAAAAATATGGGGGGAAATGTCTGTGCATCTTATGGAGTGAATATTGACCAGCAGAGCCGCCAATAGAGGGATCGTTGCAGCGGCAGAACGATGCCCTGTGCAACTCTCTGCATCAGCTGAAAGCCTGTTCCTCCCCCGCCTTCAGCTGCTAGAGGGAGAGAAACACAAGGTATTGTTGTGTAATTAACCCCCACAGGTTTGGCATTCACATGTAAATTGCCCGCTATTTATATGTCTCCACTGCATGCCGCCTACCTAGAGGATGTAAACAGCCACTTCTACTCCCATTGAGCCTTCCACCACATACTGCACTTGCAGAGTGGTTTAGCCCTGCAGCAGAGGTGAGTAGAGTGAAGGGGTTATTGCTTGGGAAGCAAAGGAGAACAGGTAGGGGGAAGAGGTACACAGTAAAGTGATCACCATGGGTACAAAGATAAGCAAAGGGAGGGGTTTGTTATCAAAGGTTAGCATAGGGGGCATGTAAAGGTAATCAAAGAGGGGGGTTTGAGGATCAGAGGTGAGCAGAGGAGGTGTTTGAGGTGCAGAGTTGAATGGGAATGAGGGGTTGGAGTGCAGAGGTTATCAGAGTAGGGGTTTGGGGGACAGAGGTTAGCAGATGATGAGTTAGAAGGGCAGAGTTGAACTGAGAGGGAGATACGAATGCAGAGATTAGCAGAGAGATGGGGGGTTACTGTAAATACACCTGTTACATCGCTGGTCAGTGTAAATGTCTCAATGACATTGATGGTTAATTTAAATACTCCTGTTGTGTTGAGGTCAGTGTAAATGTCCCAGTTACATTAGGGATCAGTGTAGGGTGCCCCCTTACATTGTTTGTCAGTGTAGAAATATTATTCTGTTATACTTTATTAAATATTTTTTTCTTGTTTTCCTCCAAAACTTAGGTGCATCTTATGGTCAGGTACGTCTTATGGAGCAAAAAATATGGTATGTGGCGATTGGTTGGCCTTCATAGTAGAGATAAGCGGGTGAATTGCATGGACTCCTAGTAAGTCACCAAAACGATGATCAAAATTGGTTCACCTTTACTATAGAGCCTTTGTCTACTGACTACATTAAAGTGGAAGTTCAGTCAAACACTATCTATACCTAAATCTACTCCCACTACCATTCTAAGCCTATACTATCTATCCAGTAAAGGAAAGATCTGTATACTTATGCTAAGGGCGCTCTTGTCCGGTCATATGATCGGGTCCCAGCGCCAGCTTCAGTGAAAAGAAGAGATACCCGACATTGGCTGCAGAGCCTGGGCGATGACATTACATATTGGGTATCTGGTGTTGGCTGTCCCACCTCTACACTGATGCCCGCTATGGGACCCAATAATATGACCTGAGATCCTCTCTTAGAATTGGTGTAGTATGCAGACTCACAGGACTAACTGAATATTATGATAACTTGTTGATTGACTAGGTATCTCTAATGGCAATGAAGGGAGAGGTTTTGATTATGGGTGACGTCAACATAAATAAATATAGTGTGGCGCTGTGAGAAAAGTGGAGAGTCCCACTTTATATATACCATGTAATAGTGATATAATGAATAAACGTAAATAGTATCAAAAAATCTTGAAAATTATTGATATTATATCTGTATCAACAAAAGATGTGATGAAACAGTGATAACCTAAGAAAACACAACAGCAATGAAGTCTGTGTATCTTGAAGTGCACTAAAACAAAAAAACAATCAAAATAAACTAATCGTGACCCAAAAGATGTTTCAGCATAGAGTCCAATGTAGATATATGAGTGAAAAACAGTGCTTATGGGACTTCACAGGTGAGTATCAAGTCTTAAGCGAACATAAATCATACATAAAGTTCATAAGGCGATATCCAATATAGAGCTTGCATCAACAATGGATAAACACGGAAAGGTGGATGTGTCTGAAGATCTGTGCAGATATGTGAGATATATAACATCACCCGGGAGTGCCTTCACCTTGGGCCAATGGGGGAGAAATGAATACTCTTACCAGACAGAGTGGACCCAGCTCACCATATAGCGGTGGGTCGATAAGGCTTTGTCCACTCTATGGACCCAGGGAGCAATAAGGATCTGCAACACACCTCCACTCTTGTGCTGACAGCACCGATCATCCGTGTATGAAAGCTCAGGAACAAGGGGATACTGGTATCCGAAGATGACCCCCAGTATATAGTAATCATAAAAAATAAAAAGAAGAGAGGTCCTCCACATAGCCTAAATCTGAAAGATTTATTTATAAATCCATAAAAAGTTCAAGCAAATGAACATCCATAAAAATTGAATACAAATAAGAGTAAAAAAAAGCATGGTAAGGGCAGCTGGAGCTGTGGTGACGTCAACATGCCTGACATTAACTGGAATTCTCAAACGGCTATTACAGGCAGGAGCAGGGATGTACTGGAAGCACTGAATAGGGTTTCTCTAAAACAGTTTGTAAAAAGCCCACCTGAGGTGATAATATTCTAGACCTAGTACTGACAAATGGGGATTAACTGTCTGATGTTGAGGTGGGAGAGAATTTGTATTCTAGCGATCACCAATGTTATTATCTGGTTTGATAATAAAACAAGAACCAAAAAATCATATACAAAAACAAAAGTTTTAGATTTTAAAAAGACACATTTTTCTGAAATGGGGACCCTTTTAAAAAATGAATTGAAAGTTTGGAGGAAAATGACAGGACTAAATAATCAGTGGGCACTATTAAAGTCTACCATCCTGGGGAGGCGTGGCTTGGACTTCACCGTGATGGCGGTGTAACTCTGGAGCTCCGGCGAAAGGCGAGAGAAAAATCGGCTCACAGCTACATAGGGCACTGCACTGACAGCCCACTACGGCGGTTCATCTCCCCAGTACCCCGGCATCATGACCAGGAGACGCCAGGCGGAACATCGGCCTAGAAAACTAACGGCCTACTTCACACAGCCTCTGCAGCCTCGTGGGCAAGATGGTGCCGGCTCCTTCTCTACACCGAAGACGGCGCACTTGCATACAGACATCCATGATGACCCAGCATACCACAACGCCCGATGCACAAGGGGAACTTCAGAGACTCCTTCACCTCTCATTAGGAGTCCGGCTAAAGCCAGAGCTAGGATGGAGGAGCAGGAGTCACAGCAATGTGAGGTAAGATCTAATGCTGACTCACAGGAAGATACAAGAGAACTCCCTGACTCCATAGTGGCATTCCCCACACAAAACCAACCAGTCTTAGACACCACATTAAAAGACATGCTTGTCTCCCTGAAAAGCTCTATCCATGCTGACATGATGACATGCATGAGGAAGTTTAGCTCAGAACTTAATGCAGTGGGGGACAGAGTGGATCACATTGAATCCAAAATGGGGGAGTATGCTACGACAATTAATGACTTGGTAGATGCTCATGATAATGTTGAAGAGGACCACACATGGATGAAAGCCAAGTTAGCAGATTTGGAAGACAGGTCCAGGAGGAATAATATCAAGATTAGAGGCATTCCAGAATCTGTGCAAACCTCTGAATTACGTTCATATGCTGCAGCAATGCTATCAGCCCTTATGCCTGATCTTCCTCCTATTGAACTGTCCATAGATAGAATCCATCGTCTCCCAAAACCCTCATTCATTCAGGAGCACATCCCTAGAGATGTGTTGTTTCGCATGCACTTCTACCAAACCAAGGAGCGGTTGATGCAAATTACCCGTAAAGGGGAACACAGCACCACAGATTACTCAGATCTGCAATTCTATGCAGATCTGTCGCAATACACTTTGCAACTCCGCAAAAATCTCAACACTATCACTAAGGCGTTGAGGAACCATGCTATCACATACAGATGGGGTTACCCAACCAAACTAATTATAACTAGAGAAGGATCCACACATGTAATTACTTCTCCTGCTAAAGGCTTCCAGCTCCTCCAGAAATGGAAGATTGTCCCAGAGGAACCTCCCTCACCATCTAATGCACCAAGCCATAAGAGGATTCCTCCAGAATGGCAACAAGTTTCAAACACATGAGGTGTCAGTGATATCTGCAGGGCCCTGCTATTTTCATTTGTTGCCCTATTAATGGGCCTTGCCCTTTGGAGCTCTATCCTGTAACCTGTGCTCCCACTCACTTGAGCAGAAAATTTCTGCACCTGGGTGTATTCACCCTCCTTTTAAACTTTTTGTTGTTTGTTTTCTTTTTCTATACTGGGTTTCTTTTCAGACACTGCTTATGTTACCGAAAACGGGACTCTGTTTTGTTGAACCTTGGAATACATGCATCCCTCGGACAGCCTCCTGGCAGCTTTGTGAGTACACACCACGTGTAAATTTTAGCATTCCACTTAAACTTTGTCATGCCAGTTAAAATTTTCTCCATAAATGCACATGGCTTAAACCATCCAGCCAAGAGGGCATCCCTCTGGAAAGAGGCAGACTCTTCTCATTGTGACATAATATGCGTCCAAGAAACGCATTTTCACCACAAAGCACCACCTAGATGCACTCATAAGGGCTTCCAACACTATTTCTTCTCAAATATGGTAGCAAAACAAAGAGGAGTCATGACTGCAATTAAAGACTCAATTTCTTTTCAATTATTTAACCACTTCAATACTGTGCACTTAAACCCCCTTCTTACCCAGACCAATTTTCAGCTTTCGGTGCTCTCACACTTTGAATGACAATTACTCAGTCATGCAACACTGTACCCAAATAAAATTTGCGTCCTTTTTTTCACACAAATAGAGCTTTCTTTTGGTGGTATTTAATCACTAGTGGGTTTTTTATTTTTTGTGCTATAAATAAAAAAAGACCGTAAATTTTGTGAAAATTTGCCTTTTTCTTAGTTTCTGTCATAAAAGCTAGCAAATTAGTAATTTTTCTTCATAAATTTTGGTCAAAATTTATACTGCTACATATCTTTGGTAAAAATAACCCAAATTAGTGTATATTATTTGGACTTTGTGAAAGTTATAGAGTCTACTAACTATGGTGCCAATCCCTTTTTTTTTTTTTTTTTTTTTACAAAATTGTCATATTAACTGATTATTTCTCTCACAGAGCATATGCATACAACAAATTACACCCCAAAATACATTCTGCTACTCCTCCTGAGTATGGGGATACCACATGTGTGGGACTTTTACACATCCTGGCCACATACAAAGGCCCAACATTGAAGTAGCACCATCAGGCGATCTACGAGCATAAATTACACATCTCATTTCTCAACCACCTATTACATTTTTGAAGGCCCTGGAGCACCAGGACAATGGAATTGCCCACAAAATGACCCCATTTTGGAAAGCTAACACCCCAACGTATAATCTATGAGGCATAATGAGTCTTTTGAACGGTTATTTTTTTTCCAGAAGTTTTTGGAAAATGTGGAAAAGAAATTAAAACGCATTTTTTTTACACAAAGTTGTCCATTTATAAGATATTTCCAACACATAGCAAATACATAGCAAAAATGACACCCCAAAATACATTCTACTACTACTCCTGAGTATGGGGATACCACATGTGTGGGACTTTTACACAGCCTGGCCACATACAAAGGCCCAACATTGAAGTAGCACCATCAGGCAATCTACGAGCATAAATTGCACATCTCATTTCTCAACCACCTATTACACTTTTGAAGGCCCTGGAGCACCAGGACAATGGAATTGCCCACAAAATGACCCCATTTTGGAAAGCTAACACCCCAACGTATAATCTATGAGGCATAATGAGTCTTTTGAACGGTTATTTTTTTCCCAGAAGTTTTTGGAATATGTGGAAAAAAAATGAAAACGCATTTTATTTACACAAAGTTGTCCATTTATAAGATATTTCCAACACATAGCAAATACATAGCAAAAATGACACCCCAAAATACATTCTACTACTACTCCTGAGTATGGGGATACCACATGTGTGGGACTTTTACACAGCCTGGCCACATACAAAGGCCCAACATTGAAGTAGCACCATCAGGCGATCTACGAGCATAAATTACACATCTCATTTCTCAACCACCTATTACATTTTTGAAGGCCCTGGAGCACCAGGACAATGGAATTGCCCACAAAATGACCCCATTTTGGAAAGCTAACACCCCAACGTATAATCTATGAGGCATAATGAGTCTTTTGAACGGTTATTTTTTTTCCAGAAGTTTTTGGAAAATGTGGAAAAATAATTAAAACGCATTTTTTTTACACAAAGTTGTCCATTTATAAGATATTTCCAACACATAGCAAATACATAGCAAAAATGACACCCCAAAATACATTCTACTACTACTCCTGAGTATGGGGATACCACATGTGTGGGACTTTTACACAGCCTGGCCACATACAAAGGCCCAACATTGAAGTAGCACCATCAGGCAATCTACGAGCATAAATTGCACATCTCATTTCTCAACCACCTATTACACTTTTGAAGGCCCTGGAGCACCAGGACAATGGAATTGCCCACAAAATGACCCCATTTTGGAAAGCTAACACCCCAACGTATAATCTATGAGGCATAATGAGTCTTTTGAACGGTTATTTTTTTCCCAGAAGTTTTTGGAATATGTGGAAAAAAAATGAAAACGCATTTTATTTACACAAAGTTGTCCATTTTTAAGATATTTCCAACACATAGCAAATACATAGCAAAAATGACACCCCAAAATACATTCTGCTACTACTTCTGAGTATGGGGATACCACATGTGTGGGACTTTTACACAGCCTGGCCACATACAAAGGCCCAACATTGAAGTAGCACCATCAGGCGATCTACGAGCATAAATTGCACATCTCATTTCTCAACCACCTATTACACTTTTGAAGGCCCTGGAGCACCAGGACAATGGAATTGCCTACAAAATGACCCCATTTTGGAAAGCTAACACCCCAACGTATAATCTATGAGGCATAATGAGTCTTTTGAACGGTTATTTTTTTTCCAGAAGTTTTTGGAAAATGTGGAAAAAAAATGAAAACGCATTTTATTTACACAAAGTTGTCCATTTATAAGATATTTCCAACACATAGCAAATACATAGCAAAAATGACACCCCAAAATACATTCTGCTACTCCTTCTGAGTATGGGGATACCACATGTGTGGGACTTTTACACAGCCTGGCCACATACAGAGGCCCAACATTGAAGTAGCACCATCAGGCGTTCTAGGAGCATACATTACATATATAATTTCCTGGCAACTTATTATTTTTGAAGGCCCTTCATATTTCTAACACATAGCATGTACATACCAAGAATTACAATCCAAAATAAATTATATTGCGTAAAAAAAAAGTATTACCTGTGCTTTTAGTAGTGTCCACATAAGAGAGCACTAGTCCAGGCAGCAGTCGGGCATGTGCTTAGCGACAGCAATAGTAATTATCCATGCAGCAGGCAGGAATATTGTCTATGGTCAGCACAAGGATATTTTCAGCACAGCCAAAGCATTTGTCCATAGAAATTGTCCAGGCAGAGACAGCCAGTACAGCCATATTATTGGTCCTGGTTCACCGTTACCTGCAGACACTCATTATTTTACCGCTCTCCAGCCCTTCATAAACATACTGCCTCTTGCCACAGCTAATTATTTGCATAGTCCAGGTAGCAGGCAGTTGTGTGGTCCATTCATGCGGCAGGCAAAGGCATGATGGCAGTAAGTCAGCAGCAGGCTGAGGGCGGAAATCGGGTAAGACCTGTGCACAGGGGCACAGGGGTAGAGGCTTCGACCCACCCAAATCTCTATGAAGCCTCCGGACTCCAGACCCTAATCCAGAAATTAAACCCGGAGAAAACAAAAAAATTGTTTTCTCCATCCGGAAAAACAATTCTGGAGCCCCTCACATATGTGAGACCCCTGTGTACTACAGTAGCAGGGCAACAGATCAGTCCAAGTGGTAGGCAAAAGCATAGTCCATAAAACAGGCCAGGGTCAGTACACGTGGAAGCAGTCCAAACGGTAGGCAGAGGCATAATCACAAAACAGGCCAGGGTCAATATACGTGGAAGCAGTCCAAACGGTAGGCAGAGGCATAATCACAAAACAGGCCAGGGTCAGTTCACGTGGAAGCAGTCCAAACAGTAGGCAGAGGCATAGTCAAAAAGCAGGCCAGGGTCAGTTCACGTGGAAGTTAGTGGCATGGTTATTTAGGGAAGCATGGAAAATGGTCAGCACAGATTATGAAAATGGGGAGGAAATGGTTAAAAATATGGGCTAATATTTTACGGATGTGTGATAAAATTCGAAGCATTCACCAATGCAAAGGCCAGGTTGGGAGGGACACCGGGGACAATGGTAGCTGGTATCTTTTCGAATTCCTCCTTTGCTGCACACACGACATCTTTTTTGCCGTCTTCGGCCTGCTTCGGATTGTCGGATGCTGTACGGGAAGTGCCATCCATGAAGTCTGCTAACAGCATCAGAGCGAAGGTTTTCTTCGGGGGGTCTTTGTTGATAGATGAGGGATGTGACTACTTCTTCTGAGAAAAGTAGGAGGGGGACTGGGTTGTCTGTTGATTTGGTGTAAACTACGTAGGAATTATACATGGCCAAATGGATGAGATAAATTGCTACCTTCTTGTACCAGAATCGGGACCTCCTAATGGACAAATAGGGCTGAATCATTTGATCATTGAAATCAACCCCCCCCATGTAGAGATTATAGTCCTGGACACAAGTCGGCTTTTCGATGGGACCTCGTCTTCGCTGAACTACAACTGCAGTGTCATCATGAATGGTGGACATCATGTGCACGTCCCTGTTATCCTTCCACCTCAAGGCCAGCACTTCGTCGCACCTCAGTGTTGCTCTTTCCCCCTTTTGCAGCTTTTTGTTCACAATTGATTGTGGGAAGCCCTTCCTATTTTTCCTGGTGGTTCCGCAGGCCAGGGTTTTTTCGAGGTACAAGTGTCTGAAAAGGGGCAGGCTGGTATAAAAGTTGTCCAGGTATAAATGATAGCCTTGTTTTAGAAGTGGGTAAACCAGATCCCATACAATTTTTCCAGCTGTGCCCATGTAGGCCGGGCACTCAGGGGGCTGGAGCTGGGAATCTTTTCCTTCATATATGCGGAACGCAGAAAGATATCCCGTGGCTCTCTCACAGAGCTTGTAAAATTTTACACCGGATTTGGCCTTTTTGCTAGGAATATATTGTTTTATTCCTAGCCGGCCTGAAAAGGGTACCAGGGACTCATCCACACATATATGTTTCTCGGGGACATAGAGTTCTGCAAATCGATTGGAAAGGAAATTTATCAGTGGGCGAAGTTTATACAGCTTATCGGAATCTGGATGGTTGCGGGGAGGGCACTGGGTGTTGTCATTAAAATGCAAGAATCTCATTATCATCTCATATCGGGTCCTGGGCATTACGTAAGAATACATGGGCATGTGGTAGATGGGTTTTATGGACCAATAGGCATGTCCTTGATTTTTTTTTGTAAGCCCCATGTTTATGGTGAGGCCCAAAAACATTTTGAACTCCTCCAAATCCAAATCTCTCCACTCAAATGGACGGGCATAAGATGATTGGGGGTTGTCGGCAATATACTGCTGGGCATATAAGTTTGTCTGCTCCACAATGAACTGCAGAATAGTATCGGGCAAAAAAAGTTGAAAATAATCAAGCTCTCTGAAATTCTGGGTGTTGGCCTGCACACCTGGCTGTGCTGTGAAAGGGGGAATAATTGGTGATCCCGAGTCGGAAGGCAGCCATGTTGGGTTGGCAAGACCATCTGGCATGTATGTAGAACTGGCTCTTGGGGGACGTGACACTCCAGTAGTTGGGGGAGTTAAATTTCCTGTGCTGGTACTCGGGTGTGATGTGGCAGCTCCGGTACTGGCCCTGGCCATTTGTTCGTGGGGCCTTTCGCTGGCGGCAGCACTGGTACTGGGCCTTTGTTCCTGGGGCCTTTGGCTGGCGGCAGCATCGGTACTGGGCCTTTGTTCCTGGGGCCTTTTGCTGGCGGAGGCGCTGGTACTGGGCCTTTTGCTGGCGGCAGCGCTGGTACTAGGCCTTTGTTCCCGGGGCCTATTGGTGGTGGCAGCGCTGGTACTGGGCCTGGGAATATAATCCTGGTTGCTGGCGGCTGCCTGGTTTCCAGAGTGCCGTGCCCTTTTAGGAGGGACCCATTCTTCATCCGAATCGTTACTGTATTCGATCGGTTCAAATTCCGAATTTGATTCGGAATCAGAATTGGAATCTGCTGAGAACTCCCCGGTGCTCTCATCAGTCATGGAGAGGATCTGGAATGCCTCCTCACTGGTATAGAGTCTTTTGGACATGGCTGTGTGGCGGGTAGCTGTGCGACAGGTGACAGATGGGTAGCAGGTGACGATCACTGATGGGCTGTGCGATGGGTGGCAGGTGACGTTCACTGATAGGTGATGATGGTGTGACGGGAGATGGTCACTGATGGGTGACAGGCCACGGTCACTGATGGATGATGGGTGCACCGCTGATGGTCACTAATGGGTGACGGGTGACAGGGCACCGTCACTGATGGGTGACGGGTGATGGGTGACAGGGCACGGTCACTGATGGGTGACGGTTGCACCGCTGATGATCACTGATGGCAGTCTCTTATGTGGCAGGTGATATGTGACAGGGTATGGTCACTGATGGGTGACGGGTGACAGGGCATGGTTACTGGGTGACAGGGCACTGTCACTGATGGGTGACGGGTGAAAGGGCACGGTCACTGATGGGTGACCGTTGACAGGGCACGGTCACTGATGGGTGACGGGTGACAGGGCTGATGGTCACTGATGGCAGTCTCTTATGTGACAGGGCAAGGTCACTGATGGGTGACGGGTGATGGGGCACGGTCACTGACGGGTGACGGGGCACGGTCACTGATGGTTGATGGGTGACAGGGCACGTCACTGATGGGTGACGGGTGACAGGGCACGTCACTGATGGGTGACGATTGCACCGCTGATGGTCACTGATGGCAGTCTCTGATGTGACAGGTGCACTTATGGGGTGACTGTTGGGTGACAGATGACAATTGGGGGGGGGGCGATGGGACAGGTGTGGTGTTGATGCAGACACTACTGACATAGATCTGTAACTCACTGCTCCTGGCTCTTCTCTCCTCACACTGGAAACGGTGTGTGAGGAGAGAAGAGCTGGCAACAGTTAGATACAAATCTTTGTTTACATTTAGTGATCAGGCTGTGAATGGATCACAGCCGATCACATGGCACACAGCCCTGGCCAATGGCTGTGTACCATCGTCGGTGACGAGTAGTGTTCTCGGGAACACACTGTCACCGACGGACACGCGCAGCGCGCTCCCGATCTTGCGCCTGCAGCGTGTAACACAAGCAGGAAGAATCTGTGATCAGCCGTGACTTTACCACGGCCGATCACGGGGTTAACCGCACTATTCACCCCTGTCAGTGACGAGTGGTGTCTCATTGACACGCCGCCACCGACAGCACACGGATGCGTGCCCGCGATCGCGCGCAATCCCTGTTCAAAGGGAGGACGTCATATGACGTCCTCCCAGAACGAGAGCGTCCTCCGCCCGCCGTCAATACACAGTGGGCGGTGGACAAGTGGTTAAGGAAATATGTGAAAAAAGTTGAAGATGTCCTTTTATTCTACAGGTAATAAAGCCGGGAAAAACCTAGCCCGTAGACTACAAGGCCAGCGCTTCAAGACTAAAATACCACATATTATTAACCCTAAATCTTCTCAGAAGGTGTATGATCCCCAAAAAATTGCAGACGCCTTCAGCGATTACTATGGTGCCTTGTATAATCTGAACCAAGATAGCCTAACGGCACAACCCTCCCTCTCAGACATAGAGAAATTTCTACAAAACGTTCATCGGCCCCATATTTCCCCCTCACAGCTCCAGGAGTTGAATTCTCCCTTTTCTCTAGTAGAAATGCTCAAGGCTATAGAAACTCTCCCGAGTAATAAATCCCCTGGACCGGATGGTCTCAAAGGGGAGTACTATAAACAGTTTAAATCTATTCTTGGTCCATACCTCCTCAAAGTGTTTGATGCTGCTGCTGCCTCGGCTTCTTTTCCTCCAGAGATGTTAGAAGCATTAATTGTAACGTTACCTAAGCCGGGCATGGAACCAGATGCACCTCAAAATTTTAGGCCTACAGTATATCCCTGCTAAACAATGATGTAAAATTGTATGCGAAAATGATAGCATGAAGATTGGTTGACATTTTACCTACTCTCATTGACCCTGACCAATCTGGGTTCACTAAGGGTAGGCAGACGTCGGACGCCACTAGACGCTTAATAAATGTTATTCATATCGCCAGGTGGGGGAAAACACCTTCTCTGCTTCTGGCTTTAGATGCAGAGAAGGCGTTTGATAGGGTACACTGGTTGTATCTTACAAAAATTTTGGAAAAATTTGGTTTCTCAGGACACCTGCTATCAGCAATATTAGCTCTATATACTTCCCCATCAGCTCGGGTGTATACATCTGGCATGCTGTCCAAACCTTTCAAAATAACTAACGGGACCAGTCAGGGATGTCCACTGTCCCCCCTTATTTTCAATATACTAATGGAACCATTAGCTGCCAGCATTAGACAGTCCTCTGCTATTCAAGGTTTTACAATTAAATCCCGTAAACATGTCAATAGTCTTTTTGCGGATGATGTAATACTGATGCTCACTGACCCGCTGTCTTCCCTAGAACATGTATCTTATACGCTTCGGGAGTATGGAAAAGTGTCATACTATAAAGTGAATGACTCCAAATCGTTCATCCTTGATCTAGGGGTATCTCCAAAAGATAAGCTGCTCATACAAGACAAATTTCCTTATGTATGGTGTGCACATGAGATCACATACCTGGGTATTAAGTTGACCTCCCAAACTAGGCAATTATTTCAGGCCAACTATCTCCCTCTTGAAAAGAAACTTTCAGACAGCCTACAATCCCTAAGCAAACATGTCCTATCTTGGTCAGGAAGATTGGCAGCTTTCAAAATGCAAATATTGCCACAAATTCTTTACATTTATCGCACAGTGCCCATACCTATACCCCAACATTTTTTTAAAACCCTTCAGTCCCTTCTAGCTAAATATCTTTGGGAGGGTAAAAGGGCCAGAAGCGCCTTTTCCAAACTTAAAAAAATAAAGCAGGCTGGTGGTTTGGGTGTACCGGTCTTTGCAGACTATCATGCCGCTGCGACTCTCGCACAAATTAAAGGCTGGTTCCCCAATCAACCCACTCCATTATGGGGACACATTGAAGAAACTTTAATACCTGGTGGGAACCTATTTAACTATCTCTTAGCGTACCCTCACATTAAGTGTAAATCCAAACATCTTTCTCCTCCCATGAGAGTATCCTTGAATTCCTGGAAAATATTAGTGACGCACAAATCCCTGTCTACCCCTACTTCTCCTCTATTAGTACCCATTTATACTTTAGCTTTGATAATGCCTGACCTGAATTTAAACGGATGGCTACGACAAGGAATCGTACAGATTTCTGATCTATACAGAAACAGTCTCCTTAAATCACTTGCTGAGTTGCAATCAGAATATGGACTGCCAAATTCGGAGCAGTTTATTCACCTCCGAGTAAAATCGTACCTTAAAAACAAAAATATTAAGAAGTATAATTTATTTTGGAAAATCAATATCCATCTAGCATCTAAAGAGAGCCGTAAAGGCGGTATCTCACTATTTTATAACTTTCTATATGACAAGTCCATATTCATGAAAACAAATTCCATGATGACCTGGGAGAAGGATATTTAGGAATCGTTTTCGGAAGCACAATGGCATAAAGCCTTACAACAAATATACGCAGCAACTAAATCTACAAACCTATGGGAACTATCCCACAAGGTAACACAGAGGTGGTACCTGACCCCGAACAGGATAGCCAAATTTGAGTCCTCCACATCCTCTGAATGTTGGAGGAATTATGCACAACTGGGCACTATCTTCCATATACTATGGGCCTGTAGCAAATTAACTGGATTCTGGTCGGATATTTTCAAGGTCCATTATCAAGTCATGGGTTTATCTCTACCATACTCGCCTTCCCTAGCTCTCTTAAACTTGGGGATCGAAACCATACCACCGATACACAGGAAATTCACCATACATCTATTCTTAGCGGCCAAACTAGTTATACTTAGAGTATGGAAATCTCCAGAACCTCCAGATGTTCAGGATGCCATTCGCACGCTGTCCATTCATTTCACCTATGAACAGATGTTAGCCTCCACAGGAGGGAAGACTGTGCAGTTTCTCTCTAGTTGGCAACCATGGATAGACTGGTATAAGGAATACAACTCATAATTAAATCAGAAAAGTAGTCTCATGTGGGAGTGTCAACCCTTTTAAAATTGTAATTTGAACCTCTACAGGCAGGTCCGAGGGATGGTAATGGTAACAGTAATGGTAAAAGTAATAAAGCTAGGTTCTTGTTCTTCTTCTCTTTTCTTTTGGTTACTCTGAAAGTTCACTTTTTGTTCTTATGTTAATTTCTTTTATGTTAGAATCTATATTCTCGGTGAATGTAATTCCCAGTGGGATAGTAGAGCTTGATCTCATGCTTCCTCTAGCTGGTCTGGTACTGTGCGGGTGGGGGGTGGGGGTGTTGCCTCTCTCTCCGGATCACAGATAGTTCCCATGGGGGTGTCTGGAGGGGGAGGGGATATCCTTGACCCCGCGTACGCTGTATATGTTTATGCCGTGATATGACATTTATCTGACTCCTATCTGTGTATTCAAATGTATTAATATGTCTTCGTTCCACATATGGAATGTATTGTTCACCTTTTGTACACCTTTAAAATTCAATAAAAATTATTGTTAAAAAAAAAAAGTCTACCATCCTGGAGGCAACTAGATTATATATCAGGCAAGTTAGTAAAAATTAATGGAGGAAAAAAACAAACCAATATGGTTCAATAAAGAGGTAAGTAGGATAGTAAAGGAAAAAAATAGCATATACTGTAGATTCAAGGAAACAGGAGTTGTAGCTGACAGAGAAGATTATACAAATATACAAAAGGAGACCAAACACAATATCAGTACTGCCAAAGCACAGAAAGAGGAGGTAATTGCTAACTCTATTAAGAAAGGAGATAAAAACATTTTTTAGGTACATAATTGATGGAAGAAAAAAAATCATTGGGATCACTAAAATGAAAACTGGGCACAATACATATGTTGAGGGAGACCAGGATGTAGCAAACCATTAAAACAATTACTTCTGTTCAGTCTTCTCAGAAATCAATTGCACTAAAAGTAAAAAGTTGGGGAATCATATTGGTTCTATTAATAATGATTCATTTTTAGGATTTCTGGAGACAGAGGTAGCTCAGGAAATGGTTTTGTTAAAGCTTAATAAAGCAATGGGCCCTGATGGCATTCATCCCAGATAGGGATGAGCCAAACACCCCCCAGTTCAGTTTGCATCAGAACGTGTCTGTGGGAGGTATAGAGTATAAGATATCGGCGTACGTGGATGATATGATGTACAACCTGACTAATCCGATGGTATCCCTCCCTAACCTGCTCCAAGAATTGGAGACATACAGATATTTATCAAATTTTAAGATCAACTATGTAAAATCTGAAGCAATGGGAGTCGCGATCCCTAAGCAAGAACTGAACACTTTGAAAGCTAATTATGAATTTAAATTAACAGATCAAGCCCTGACGTACTTAATCACTTCAATACAGGGCTTTTTGTACCACTTCAATACCGGGCCTATTCTAGCACTTCTCTCCTACATGTACAAATCATCATTCTTTTGCTAGAAAATTACTCAGAACCCCCAAACATTATATATGTTTTTTTAGCAGACACCCTAGGGAATAAAATGACGGTCATTGAACTTTTTTTCTTGCACGATATTTGCGCAATAATTTTTCAAACGCCTTTTTAAAAAAAAAATGGTTTCATGAATTAAAAAATAACAAAACAGTAAAGTTAGCCCAATTTTTTGGGAAAATATGAAAGATGATGTTACGCCGAGTAAATAGATACCTAACATGTCACGCTTTAAAATTGCGCACACTCATGGAATGGCGCCAAACTTCGGTACTTAAAAATCTCCATAGGCGACGCTTTTTTTTTTTTTACAGGTTACCAAGTTAGAATTACAGAGGAGGTCTAGTGCTAGAATTGTTGCACGCGCTCTAACGCACGCGGCGATACCTCACATGTGTGGTTTGAACGGTGTTTACATATGTGGGCGACTTACGTGTGCATTCGCTTCTGATCGCGAGCTACCGGGGACAGGGGCGTTTTAATTTTTTTTTTTTTATTATTCTTTTTTTTTTTTTTTACTTATTTTTTTTTTTTTTTTTTACAATTATTTTACTTATTTTTTTTTTTTTTGATCACTTTTATTCCTATTACAAGGAATTTAAACATCCCTTGTAATAGGAATGTGTGTGACAGGTCCTCTTTATTGAGAGATGCGGGGTCAGTAAGACCCCACATCTCTCCTCCAGGCTGGAAAGCATGAGATCAGTGAAACAATTTTCACTGATCTCATACTTACAGCCGCAATGGCGGCTTTGTTTACATTTGAGGACCCGGGCGTAACTTCATCACATCGCGCCCGGGCCTCCGACTATCATAGAGATGACTGGTGACCATCTGGTCACCAGTCATCTCTATGCTCGTCACGTGACCCACCAACGGCGCCGGAAGATTCGCTCCGGGTCCCCGATCACACGGGAGAGCCCGGAGAAGCACCGGATGGCGGTGGGAGGGGGGTTGTCCCCTCCCGCCGCCTATAAGAACGATCAAGCGGCGAACTGCCGCTATGATCATTCTTATGGTGCACAGAATTGCCGGTACTTTAAAAGGATATCTGAATGATGCCTCTAGCTGCAGGAATCATTCAGATATCCCCCTACAAAGCCAGGACGTCATATGACGTCCACCCAGGATGGGAGATCCCATCTGTGGACATCATTTGACTATGGCTGGGTAGGGAAGTGGTTAAGGACCTCTATCCTGACGGATCTTTCACAAATATACAAGCTTAATTTTTTACCATTACTAGCTAGAGTGCGGATCCTTCTGGATGGATGGCAGAAAGGGTTCCATTCGTGGTTCAGGAGGTGCAATATCATTAAAATGAACATCTTACCGAAATTTCTATACCTCTTCCAGACGCTCCCTATTGCTATACCTAAACATTTTTTCAAACAGACACAGTCCCTGTTTAGTAGATTCATATGCGCAAACAAACATCCAAGAGTTAGGGGATCTCTGTTGTCGTTACCTAAACGATATGGAGGTGTGTCAATGCCAGATATATACAAATACTACCAAGCGGCCTTATTGAGTCACCTGATTGATTGGAGTCAACATAGTGAGGGGAAAATCTGGTCAGAGCTAGAACAAGCTCAGTGTAGTAGTTTACTTCATCGAGCGGCATGGTGTTACAGAGACCTCCCGAAGGGTATGAAGACGCACCCCTTGATAGGTCCCACTCTTCGGATGGCATATGGGTTATTTGTGAAGGGGAAACTATCAACATTAGGCTCACCCCTTTTCCCCATTTCCCCATTCTGGGGAATCCGCAGTTCAGGCCGGGACTGAAGAAGGGACCCTTTAGTAAACTGTTAGAACAGGGACTGCTTCAAGCATCTCACAATTGGACTTTTGGAGGGCATTGCAACTGAGACACTTTTTAGATACTTGGGGGGGTTATTTACTAAAGGCAAATCCACTTTGCACTACAAGTGCAAACTACAAGTGCAAAGTTCACTTGAAATTGCACTGGAAGTGCAGTCGATGTAGATCCGAGGGGGACGTGCAAGGAAAATAAAAAACAGCATTTTAGCTTTCACATGATTGGATGGTAAAATCAGCAGAGCTTCCCCTCATTTCAGATCTACCCCTCAGATTTACAGCAACTGCACTTCCAAGTGCACTTTCAGTGCAATTTTAAGTGTAGTTTGCACTTGTAGTGCAAAGTGGATTTGCCTTTTGTAAATAACCTACTTTGAGTTTACAGAGAAAATATGAACGAAAGCTAACAAAGTTTGAGGAGTACTGTAATGTAAGTGGCATACTGCGGCATACTCTCTCTAAAATGAGTGAATTGCTGAATACACCCGGTGAGGAGTTTCAGTTGCCCTTCTTTAGGAGGTGGGAGATGGAGTTGGATAGGGTTTTTTTGAAGGAGCAAAAGAATAAGATACTACGTAACATGTTTGAATCCTCAGTCTGTATAAGAACGCAGGAGATGAACTTTAAGATCTTATCGCATTGGTACCGTACCCCGGCCGTTTAAGTAGATGTTATCCAGATATATCAGATAAGTGCTGGCAGTGCGGGGGAAAAGGAGGGACACTAATACACATCTTCTGGACCTGTCCCAGAATACAGAGTTTCTGGAAGGAGGTTCGGGAAATTGCGCAAAAGTTTAGAGAGGATGAGCTCCTCTTTTCCTGCGGCCTGCCAGGTTGCGTGCTCGGATAAAAGGTCTGGTATGGATTTTTGGGGAGAACTCCACGCCATTTTTTTTTACATTTGGGGTGGAGTTTCCCTTAAAATCCATACCAGACCTGAAGGGTCTGGTATGGATATTTGGGGGGGAACCCCACGTCATTTTTTTTTTATTTGACGCAGGGTTCCCCTTAATATCCATACCAGACCTGAAGGGCCTGGTAATTGAATTCGGGGGGACCCCCACGCATTTTTTTTTTTTTTTTATCAATGACTTTCAATTACTTTTCTCTGTATTGCAGAGAGCCGACAATTCATTATAGCCGCGAGTACTTTTAAATGACTTTTTTTCCTTCAGAAATTACACTTTGTGCAGGGACAGTTCTAAGCACAGGAAACAAGCGCTACTTTACATGAATACTATACACACCCCCTAGGTACAAAGTTTAAAGGAATATTTCACTTTTATTGTTTCACTTTAAGCATTATTAAAATCACTGCTCCCAAAAAAAACGGCTGTTTAAAAAAAAAAAATTGCATTGATACATGTCCCCTGGGGCAGGACCCGGGTCCCCAAACATTTTTTATGACAATAACTTGCATATAAGCCTTTAGAATTAGCACTTTAGATTTCTCCCATAGACTTTTACAGGGTGTTCCGCGGCTTTTCGAATTTGCCGCGAACACCCCAAATTGTTCGCTGTTCCGCGAACAGGCAATGTTCAAGTCGAATATGAGTTTGACTCGAACCTCATCCCTAATCCCAGAGTTCTAAGAGAACTTTGAGATATAGTTGTTGGACCATTAGCAGATCTTTTTAATCAATCTCTTCTAACAGGAGAAGTTCCCCATGACTTGCGGACAGCTAATATTGTACCTATCCACAAGAAGGGCAGCAAGGTAGAAGCTGGCAATTACAGGCCAGCAAGTTTAACATCAGTTGTAGTCAAGTTAATGGAATCATTCCTGAAAAGAAGAATCATTGACCAACTAAAAATACACAACTTGCTGGACCCAAAATAGCATGGCTTTACTGAGGGCAGATCATGTCAGACTAATCTGAATACAATTTTTGTGGACACGGCATATCTTGATTTCAGCAAGACATTTGATATAGTTTCACATATTGATCTAATACAAAAGTTGTACAAGCTAGGACTTAACTCTTGGGTGGTTCAGTGGATATTCAGTTGGCTAACGAATAGATACCAGAGTGTGGTTGTAAATGGGGTTTACTCAGAAAAGAGACCAGTCACTAGTGGTGTACCACAAGGCTCTGTGCTAGATCCTGTTCTATTTAATCTATGGAATAATCTAAATAATGTAAGTGATATAACTAAAGGGTTGTCTTCAAGACCGAATCCCTTGACCATGTTGTTTGGCCTAGCATCTTGTCCCCCTACTGTGACAAGTTCTAAATTTCTCCAGTGGCATCGCAGAGACAGTCCTCTTTCGAGCCATATTCTCAGACTGGTCAAACTCTTACTCGCCTCTCCCAGATACTCCCCTCCTGCCATAGTTTATCGTGTGCATCGTTGGAATATACACAGTTGAAACATTATTTAGGTACCCAGTCCTCTATGGATCTCCTGACGTGATCTTGTATTGCTTTTGAATCACTGCTATCCCAATCCTCTAGTTTGGACCACACACTTTCGCAGATAAACCAGATCCTATTGAGGGAGTCCTGCCCGGACTCACCGCCATTTCATTTGAGGTAGGAGCAAGAATTGCAAATATTGGCAGATGATATGGAGTGGGACGAAATACTAGCTGTTGCATATAAACATGAATCTTATTCAGATGGTACCGCTGCCCTACACTTTTACATAAAATTGATCCTTCTGGAACTCCCTGCCCCAGTATGTCCGATCAGCCCCTACCCTGTCCACCTTTAGGAGATCCCTGAAAACTCATTTATTTAGGGAAGCCTATCCCACACCCACCTAACAACTGTCCCCGAGCCACCCCCATCAAATCATTCTCTGCAGCTATTACCTTTTGTACCACCACCCCCTCCCTTTAGAATGTAAGCTCTACGAGCAGGGCCCTCCTGTACCTTTTGTTTTGAACTGTAATGTAATTGTGTTGTCCCCCTATACATTGTAAAGCGCTGCGTAAACTGTTGGCGCTATATAAATCGTGTATAATAATAATAATAATAATAATCCTTCTATCCCTGATACTTGCTGGCGATATTTGCGGGAGCCTGGTATATTTGGGGCACCTGTTCGAAAATTGTCCCGTTTTGGGAGACATACTATAATTGTTTGCGATAGGGCACTGTGTCACTTTAACTGACAATTGCGCAGCCATGCAACGCTGTACCTCAAAAAAATTAATGTCCTTTTTTTCCCACAAATAGAGCTTTCTTTTGGTGGTATTTGATCACCTCTGCGGTTTTTATTTTTTGCGCTATAAACAAAAAAAGGGGGACAATTGAAAAAAAAATACATATTTTTTACTTTCTGCTATAAAACACATTGAATGAAAAAATTAAATTTCTTGATCAATTTAGACCAATATGTATTCAGCTACATATTTTTGGTAAAACAAAGTGCATCATGCGTATATTGATTGGTTTGCGTGAAAGTTAGTGTCTACAAACAGTGGGATATTTTTATGGAATCTTTATTTTAATATTTTTTTACTAATAATGGCGGCGATCAGCGATTTTTAGCAGGACTGGGACATTAGGGCGGACAAATTGGACACCTAACTGACACTTTTTACACTTTTTTGGGGACCAGTGACACTAATACAGTGATCAGTGCTAGGGATGAGCTTCGTGTTCGAGTCGAACATACGTTCGACTCGAACATCGGCTGTTCGATCGTTCGACGAAGATCGAACGATTTGGGCCGTTCGCGCCAAATTCGAGTGACGCGAACGGCCCACAATGCACTATGCCATCGCAGTGTCATCCAGGCGCTGTGATTGGCCAAGCATGCACTGTGACCCCGCATGCTTGGCCAATCACAGCGCCGGCAGCGAGGAGAGCAATGATTGGCCACAGGCAGGATGCCTGTGGCCAATTATTGCTGAGGGTGTTTAGTACACGCCCCACACTATAAAAGGCCGCCAGCACGGCGGCCTAGTGTAGTGTGTTCCGGAGCAGGGAAAGACAAGCATAGGCAGGGACAGTGACATTTATTTCTTTCTTGCTTAACCTGGATTCCTTTAGTTTAGGGAAAGAGAAGGATAGGTAGGGAGAGTGTCAGTGTGTTTTACTGTGCGAATCCTTGTTTCTAGGGACAAAGAAGGAAAGTGAGGGGAATTCTCCTTGTGCTATAGTGTGCTTTAAAAAAACATTTTTTCTAGGGACAGAAAACTCTAGGTAGGGAGAGTGTCAGTGTCTTTTACTGTGCGAGTCCTTGTTTCTAGGGACAAAGAAGGAAAGTGAGGGGAATTCTCCTTGTGCTATAGTGTGCTTTAAAAAAACATTTTTTCTAGGGACAGAAAACTCTAGGTAGGGAGAGTGTCAGTTTCTTTCACTGTGCGAGTCCTTGTTTCTAGGGACAAAGAAGGAAAGTGAGGGGAATTCTCCTTGTGCTATAGTGTGCTTTAAAAAAACATTTTTTCTACGGACAGAAAACTCTAGGTAGGGAGAGTGTCAGTTTCTTTCACTGTGCGAGTCCTTGTTTCTAGGGACAAAGAAGGAAAGTGAGGGGAATTCTCCTTGTGCTATAGTGTGCTTTAAAAAAAAAAATTTCTAGGGACAGAAAACTCTAGGTAGGGAGAGTGTCAGTGTCTTTTACTGTGCGAGTCCTTGTTTCTAGGGACAAAGAAGGAAAGTGAGGGGAATTCTCCTTGTGCTATAGTGTGCTTTAAAAAAACATTTTTTCTAGGGACAGAAAACTCTAGGTAGGGAGAGTGTCAGTTTCTTTCACTGTGCGAGTCCTTGTTTCTAGGGACAAAGAAGGAAAGTGAGGGGAATTCTCCTTGTGCTATAGTGTGCTTTAAAAAAACATTTTTTCTAGGGACAGAAAACTCTAGGTAGGGAGAGTGTCAGTGTCTTTTACTGTGCGAGTCCTTGTTTCTAGGGACAAAGAAGGAAAGTGAGGGGAATTCTCCTTGTGCTATAGTGTGCTTTAAAAAAACATTTTTTCTAGGGACAGAAAACTCTAGGTAGGGAGAGTGTCAGTGTCTTTTACTGTGCGAGTCCTTGTTTCTAGGGACAAAGAAGGAAAGTGAGGGGAATTCTCTTTGTGCTATAGTGTGCTTTAAAAAAACATTTTTTCTACGGACAGAAAACTCTAGGTAGGGAGAGTGTCAGTTTCTTTCACTGTGCGAGTCCTTGTTTCTAGGGACAAAGAAGGAAAGTGAGGGGAATTCTCCTTGTGCTATAGTGTGCTTTAAAAAAACATTTTTTCTAGGGACAGAAAACTCTAGGCAGGGAGAGTGTCAGTTTCTTTCACTGTGCGAGTCCTTGTTTCTAGGGACAAAGAAGGAAAGTGAGGGGAATTCTCCTTGTGCTATAGTGTGCTTTAAAAAAACATTTTTTCTAGGGACAGAAAACTCTAGGTAGGGAGAGTGTCAGTGTCTTTTACTGTGTGAGTCCTTGTTTCTAGGGACAAAGAAGGAAAGTGAGGGGAATTCTCCTTGTGCTATAGTGTGCTTTAAAAAAACATTTTTTCTAGGGACAGAAAACTCTAGGTAGGGAGAGTGTCAGTTTCTTTCACTGTGCGAGTCCTTGTTTCTAGGGACAAAGAAGGAAAGTGAGGGGAATTCTCCTTGTGCTATAGTGTGCTTTAAAAAAACATTTTTTCTAGGGACAGAAAACTCTAGGTAGGGAGAGTGTCAGTGTCTTTTACTGTGCGAGTCCTTGTTTCTAGGGACAAAGAAGGAAAGTGAGGGGAATTCTCCTTGTGCTATAGTGTGCTTTAAAAAAACATTTTTTCTAGGGACAGAAAACTCTAGGTAGGGAGAGTGTCAGTTTCTTTCACTGTGCGAGTCCTTGTTTCTAGGGACAAAGAAGGAAAGTGAGGGGAATTCTCCTTGTGCTATAGTGTGCTTTAAAAAAACATTTTTTCTACGGACAGAAAACTCTAGGTAGGGAGAGTGTCAGTTTCTTTCACTGTGCGAGTCCTTGTTTCTAGGGACAAAGAAGGAAAGTGAGGGGAATTCTCCTTGTGCTATAGTGTGCTTTAAAAAAACATTTTTTCTAGGGACAGAAAACTCTAGGTAGGGAGAGTGTCAGTGTCTTTTACTGTGCGAGTCCTTGTTTCTAGGGACAAAGAAGGAAAGTGAGGGGAATTCTCCTTGTGCTATAGTGTGCTTTAAAAAAACATTTTTTCTAGGGACAGAAAACTCTAGGTAGGGAGAGTGTCAGTTTCTTTCACTGTGCGAGTCCTTGTTTCTAGGGACAAAGAAGGAAAGTGAGGGGAATTCTCCTTGTGCTATAGTGTGCTTTAAAAAAACATTTTTTCTAGGGACAGAAAACTCTAGGTAGGGAGAGTGTCAGTGTCTTTTACTGTGCGAGTCCTTGTTTCTAGGGACAAAGAAGGAAAGTGAGGGGAATTCTCCTTGTGCTATAGTGTGCTTTAAAAAAACATTTTTTCTAGGGACAGAAAACTCTAGGTAGGGAGAGTGTCAGTTTCTTTCACTGTGCGAGTCCTTGTTTCTAGGGACAAAGAAGGAAAGTGAGGGGAATTCTCCTTGTGCTATAGTGTGCTTTAAAAAAACATTTTTTCTACGGACAGAAAACTCTAGGTAGGGAGAGTGTCAGTTTCTTTCACTGTGCGAGTCCTTGTTTCTAGGGACAAAGAAGGAAAGTGAGGGGAATTCTCCTTGTGCTATAGTGTGCTTTAAAAAAACATTTTTTCTAGGGACAGAAAACTCTAGGTAGGGAGAGTGTCAGTGTCTTTTACTGTGTGAGTCCTTGTTTCTAGGGACAAAGAAGGAAAGTGAGGGGAATTCTCCTTGTGCTATAGTGTGCTTTAAAAAAACATTTTTTCTAGGGACAGAAAACTCTAGGTAGGGAGAGTGTCAGTTTCTTTCACTGTGCGAGTCCTTGTTTCTAGGGACAAAGAAGGAAAGTGAGGGGAATTCTCCTTGTGCTATAGTGTGCTTTAAAAAAACATTTTTTCTAGGGACAGAAAACTCTAGGTAGGGAGAGTGTCAGTTTCTTTCACTGTGCGAGTCCTTGTTTCTAGGGACAAAGAAGGAAAGTGAGGGGAATTCTCCTTGTGCTATAGTGTGCTTTAAAAAAACATTTTTTCTAGGGACAGAAAACTCTAGGTAGGGAGAGTGTCAGTGTCTTTTACTGTGCGAGTCCTTGTTTCTAGGGACAAAGAAGGAAAGTGAGGGGAATTCTCCTTGTGCTATAGTGTGCTTTAAAAAAACATTTTTTCTAGGGACAGAAAACTCTAGGTAGGGAGAGTGTCAGTTTCTTTCACTGTGCGAGTCCTTGTTTCTAGGGACAAAGAAGGAAAGTGAGGGGAATTCTCCTTGTGCTATAGTGTGCTTTAAAAAAACATTTTTTCTAGGGACAGAAAACTCTAGGTAGGGAGAGTGTCAGTTTCTTTCACTGTGCGAGTCCTTGTTTCTAGGGACAAAGAAGGAAAGTGAGGGGAATTCTCCTTGTGCTATAGTGTGCTTTAAAAAAACATTTTTTCTAGGGACAGAAAACTCTAGGTAGGGAGAGTGTCAGTGTCTTTTACTGTGCGAGTCCTTGTTTCTAGGGACAAAGAAGGAAAGTGAGGGGAATTCTCCTTGTGCTATAGTGTGCTTTAAAAAAACATTTTTTCTAGGGACAGAAAACTCTAGGTAGGGAGAGTGTCAGTTTCTTTCACTGTGCGAGTCCTTGTTTCTAGGGACAAAGAAGGAAAGTGAGGGGAATTCTCCTTGTGCTATAGTGTGCTTTAAAAAAACATTTTTTCTACGGACAGAAAACTCTAGGTAGGGAGAGTGTCAGTTTCTTTCACTGTGCGAGTCCTTGTTTCTAGGGACAAAGAAGGAAAGTGAGGGGAATTCTCCTTGTGCTATAGTGTGCTTTAAAAAAAAAATTTTCTAGGGACAGAAAACTCTAGGTAGGGAGAGTGTCAGTGTCTTTTACTGTGCGAGTCCTTGTTTCTAGGGACAAAGAAGGAAAGTGAGGGGAATTCTCCTTGTGCTATAGTGTGCTTTAAAAAAACATTTTTTCTAGGGACAGAAAACTCTAGGTAGGGAGAGTGTCAGTTTCTTTCACTGTGCGAGTCCTTGTTTCTAGGGACAAAGAAGGAAAGTGAGGGGAATTCTCCTTGTGCTATAGTGTGCTTTAAAAAAACATTTTTTCTAGGGACAGAAAACTCTAGGTAGGGAGAGTGTCAGTGTCTTTTACTGTGCGAGTCCTTGTTTCTAGGGACAAAGAAGGAAAGTGAGGGGAATTCTCCTTGTGCTATAGTGTGCTTTAAAAAAACATTTTTTCTAGGGACAGAAAACTCTAGGTAGGGAGAGTGTCAGTGTCTTTTACTGTGCGAGTCCTTGTTTCTAGGGACAAAGAAGGAAAGTGAGGGGAATTCTCCTTGTGCTATAGTGTGCTTTAAAAAAACATTTTTTCTAGGGACAGAAAACTCTAGGTAGGGAGAGTGTCAGTTTCTTTCACTGTGCGAGTCCTTGTTTCTAGGGACAAAGAAGGAAAGTGAGGGGAATTCTCCTTGTGCTATAGTGTGCTTTAAAAAAACATTTTTTCTAGGGACAGAAAACTCTAGGTAGGGAGAGTGTCAGTTTCTTTCACTGTGCGCGTCCTTGTTTCTAGGGACAAAGAAGGAAAGTGAGGGGAATTCTCCTTGTGCTATAGTGTGCTTTAAAAAAACATTTTTTCTAGGGACAGAAAACTCTAGGTAGGGAGAGTGTCAGTGTCTTTTACTGTGTGAGTCCTTGTTTCTAGGGACAAAGAAGGAAAGTGAGGGGAATTCTCCTTGTGCTATAGTGTGCTTTAAAAAAACATTTTTTCTAGGGACAGAAAACTCTAGGTAGGGAGAGTGTCAGTTTCTTTCACTGTGCGAGTCCTTGTTTCTAGGGACAAAGAAGGAAAGTGAGGGGAATTCTCCTTGTGCTATAGTGTGCTTTAAAAAAACATTTTTTCTAGGGACAGAAAACTCTAGGTAGGGAGAGTGTCAGTGTCTTTTACTGTGCGAGTCCTTGTTTCTAGGGACAAAGAAGGAAAGTGAGGGGAATTCTCCTTGTGCTATAGTGTGCTTTAAAAAAACATTTTTTCTAGGGACAGAAAACTCTAGGTAGGGAGAGTGTCAGTTTCTTTCACTGTGCGAGTCCTTGTTTCTAGGGACAAAGAAGGAAAGTGAGGGGAATTCTCCTTGTGCTATAGTGTGCTTTAAAAAAACATTTTTTCTAGGGACAGAAAACTCTAGGTAGGGAGAGTGTCAGTTTCTTTCACTGTGCGAGTCCTTGTTTCTAGGGACAAAGAAGGAAAGTGAGGGGAATTCTCCTTGTGCTATAGTGTGCTTTAAAAAAACATTTTTTCTAGGGACAGAAAACTCTAGGTAGGGAGAGTGTCAGTGTCTTTTACTGTGCGAGTCCTTGTTTCTAGGGACAAAGAAGGAAAGTGAGGGGAATTCTCCTTGTGCTATAGTGTGCTTTAAAAAAACATTTTTTCTAGGGACAGAAAACTCTAGGTAGGGAGAGTGTCAGTTTCTTTCACTGTGCGAGTCCTTGTTTCTAGGGACAAAGAAGGAAAGTGAGGGGAATTCTCCTTGTGCTATAGTGTGCTTTAAAAAAACATTTTTTCTAGGGACAGAAAACTCTAGGTAGGGAGAGTGTCAGTGTCTTTTACTGTGCGAGTCCTTGTTTCTAGGGACAAAGAAGGAAAGTGAGGGGAATTCTCCTTGTGCTATAGTGTGCTTTAAAAAAACATTTTTTCTAGGGACAGAAAACTCTAGGTAGGGAGAGTGTCAGTTTCTTTCACTGTGCGAGTCCTTGTTTCTAGGGACAAAGAAGGAAAGTGAGGGGAATTCTCCTTGTGCTATAGTGTGCTTTTAAAAAACATTTTTTCTACGGACAGAAAACTCTAGGTAGGGAGAGTGTCAGTTTCTTTCACTGTGCGAGTCCTTGTTTCTAGGGACAAAGAAGGAAAGTGAGGGGAATTCTCCTTGTGCTATAGTGTGCTTTAAAAAAACATTTTTTCTAGGGACAGAAAACTCTAGGTAGGGAGAGTGTCAGTGTCTTTTACTGTGTGAGTCCTTGTTTCTAGGGACAAAGAAGGAAAGTGAGGGGAATTCTCCTTGTGCTATAGTGTGCTTTAAAAAAACATTTTTTCTAGGGACAGAAAACTCTAGGTAGGGAGAGTGTCAGTTTCTTTCACTGTGCGAGTCCTTGTTTCTAGGGACAAAGAAGGAAAGTGAGGGGAATTCTCCTTGTGCTATAGTGTGCTTTAAAAAAACATTTTTTCTAGGGACAGAAAACTCTAGGTAGGGAGAGTGTCAGTGTCTTTTACTGTGCGAGTCCTTGTTTCTAGGGACAAAGAAGGAAAGTGAGGGGAATTCTCCTTGTGCTATAGTGTGCTTTAAAAAAACATTTTTTCTAGGGACAGAAAACTCTAGGTAGGGAGAGTGTCAGTTTCTTTCACTGTGCGAGTCCTTGTTTCTAGGGACAAAGAAGGAAAGTGAGGGGAATTCTCCTTGTGCTATAGTGTGCTTTAAAAAAACATTTTTTCTACGGACAGAAAACTCTAGGTAGGGAGAGTGTCAGTTTCTTTCACTGTGCGAGTCCTTGTTTCTAGGGACAAAGAAGGAAAGTGAGGGGAATTCTCCTTGTGCTATAGTGTGCTTTAAAAAAAACATTTTTTCTAGGGACAGAAAACTCTAGGTAGGGAGAGTGTCAGTGTCTTTTACTGTGCGAGTCCTTGTTTCTAGGGACAAAGAAGGAAAGTGAGGGGAATTCTCCTTGTGCTATAGTGTGCTTTTAAAAAACATTTTTTCTAGGGACAGAAAACTCTAGGTAGGGAGAGTGTCAGTTTCTTTCACTGTGCGAGTCCTTGTTTCTAGGGACAAAGAAGGAAAGTGAGGGGAATTCTCCTTGTGCTATAGTGTGCTTTAAAAAAACATTTTTTCTTAGGACAGAAAACTCTAGGTAGGGAGAGTGTCAGTGTATTTTACTGTGCGAGTCCTTGTTTCTAGGGACAAAGAAGGAAAGTGAGGGGAATTCTCCTTGTGCTATAGTGTGCTTTAAAAAAACATTTTTTCTAGGGACAGAAAACTCTAGGTAGGGAGAGTGTCAGTTTCTTTCACTGTGCGAGTCCTTGTTTCTAGGGACAAAGAAGGAAAGTGAGGGGAATTCTCCTTGTGCTATAGTGTGCTTTAAAAAAACATTTTTTCTAGGGACAGAAAACTCTAGGTAGGGAGAGTGTCAGTGTCTTTTACTGTGCGAGTCCTTGTTTCTAGGGACAAAGAAGGAAAGTGAGGGGAATTCTCCTTGTGCTATAGTGTGCTTTAAAAAAACATTTTTTCTAGGGACAGAAAACTCTAGGTAGGGAGAGTGTCAGTTTCTTTCACTGTGCGAGTCCTTGTTTCTAGGGACAAAGAAGGAAAGTGAGGGGAATTCTCCTTGTGCTATAGTGTGCTTTAAAAAAACATTTTTTCTACGGACAGAAAACTCTAGGTAGGGAGAGTGTCAGTTTCTTTCACTGTGCGAGTCCTTGTTTCTAGGGACAAAGAAGGAAAGTGAGGGGAATTCTCCTTGTGCTATAGTGTGCTTTAAAAAAACATTTTTTCTAGGGACAGAAAACTCTAGGTAGGGAGAGTGTCAGTTTCTTTCACTGTGCGAGTCCTTGTTTCTAGGGACAAAGAAGGAAAGTGAGGGGAATTCTCCTTGTGCTATAGTGTGCTTTAAAAAAACATTTTTTCTACGGACAGAAAACTCTAGGTAGGGAGAGTGTCAGTTTCTTTCACTGTGCGAGTCCTTGTTTCTAGGGACAAAGAAGGAAAGTGAGGGGAATTCTCCTTGTGCTATAGTGTGCTTTAAAAAAACATTTTTTCTAGGGACAGAAAACTCTAGGTAGGGAGAGTGTCAGTGTCTTTTACTGTGTGAGTCCTTGTTTCTAGGGACAAAGAAGGAAAGTGAGGGGAATTCTCCTTGTGCTATAGTGTGCTTTAAAAAAACATTTTTTCTAGGGACAGAAAACTCTAGGTAGGGAGAGTGTCAGTTTCTTTCACTGTGCGAGTCCTTGTTTCTAGGGACAAAGAAGGAAAGTGAGGGGAATTCTCCTTGTGCTATAGTGTGCTTTAAAAAAACATTTTTTCTAGGGACAGAAAACTCTAGGTAGGGAGAGTGTCAGTTTCTTTCACTGTGCGAGTCCTTGTTTCTAGGGACAAAGAAGGAAAGTGAGGGGAATTCTCCTTGTGCTATAGTGTGCTTTAAAAAAACATTTTTTCTAGGGACAGAAAACTCTAGGTAGGGAGAGTGTCAGTGTCTTTTACTGTGCGAGTCCTTGTTTCTAGGGACAAAGAAGGAAAGTGAGGGGAATTCTCCTTGTGCTATAGTGTGCTTTAAAAAAACATTTTTTCTAGGGACAGAAAACTCTAGGTAGGGAGAGTGTCAGTTTCTTTCACTGTGCGAGTCCTTGTTTCTAGGGACAAAGAAGGAAAGTGAGGGGAATTCTCCTTGTGCTATAGTGTGCTTTAAAAAAACATTTTTTCTAGGGACAGAAAACTCTAGGTAGGGAGAGTGTCAGTTTCTTTCACTGTGCGAGTCCTTGTTTCTAGGGACAAAGAAGGAAAGTGAGGGGAATTCTCCTTGTGCTATAGTGTGCTTTAAAAAAACATTTTTTCTAGGGACAGAAAACTCTAGGTAGGGAGAGTGTCAGTGTCTTTTACTGTGCGAGTCCTTGTTTCTAGGGACAAAGAAGGAAAGTGAGGGGAATTCTCCTTGTGCTATAGTGTGCTTTAAAAAAACATTTTTTCTAGGGACAGAAAACTCTAGGTAGGGAGAGTGTCAGTTTCTTTCACTGTGCGAGTCCTTGTTTCTAGGGACAAAGAAGGAAAGTGAGGGGAATTCTCCTTGTGCTATAGTGTGCTTTAAAAAAACATTTTTTCTACGGACAGAAAACTCTAGGTAGGGAGAGTGTCAGTTTCTTTCACTGTGCGAGTCCTTGTTTCTAGGGACAAAGAAGGAAAGTGAGGGGAATTCTCCTTGTGCTATAGTGTGCTTTAAAAAAAAATTTTTCTAGGGACAGAAAACTCTAGGTAGGGAGAGTGTCAGTGTCTTTTACTGTGCGAGTCCTTGTTTCTAGGGACAAAGAAGGAAAGTGAGGGGAATTCTCCTTGTGCTATAGTGTGCTTTAAAAAAACATTTTTTCTAGGGACAGAAAACTCTAGGTAGGGAGAGTGTCAGTTTCTTTCACTGTGCGAGTCCTTGTTTCTAGGGACAAAGAAGGAAAGTGAGGGGAATTCTCCTTGTGCTATAGTGTGCTTTAAAAAAACATTTTTTCTAGGGACAGAAAACTCTAGGTAGGGAGAGTGTCAGTGTCTTTTACTGTGCGAGTCCTTGTTTCTAGGGACAAAGAAGGAAAGTGAGGGGAATTCTCCTTGTGCTATAGTGTGCTTTAAAAAAACATTTTTTCTAGGGACAGAAAACTCTAGGTAGGGAGAGTGTCAGTGTCTTTTACTGTGCGAGTCCTTGTTTCTAGGGACAAAGAAGGAAAGTGAGGGGAATTCTCCTTGTGCTATAGTGTGCTTTAAAAAAACATTTTTTCTAGGGACAGAAAACTCTAGGTAGGGAGAGTGTCAGTTTCTTTCACTGTGCGAGTCCTTGTTTCTAGGGACAAAGAAGGAAAGTGAGGGGAATTCTCCTTGTGCTATAGTGTGCTTTAAAAAAACATTTTTTCTAGGGACAGAAAACTCTAGGTAGGGAGAGTGTCAGTTTCTTTCACTGTGCGAGTCCTTGTTTCTAGGGACAAAGAAGGAAAGTGAGGGGAATTCTCCTTGTGCTATAGTGTGCTTTAAAAAAACATTTTTTCTAGGGACAGAAAACTCTAGGTAGGGAGAGTGTCAGTGTCTTTTACTGTGCGAGTCCTTGTTTCTAGGGACAAAGAAGGAAAGTGAGGGGAATTCTCCTTGTGCTATAGTGTGCTTTAAAAAACATTTTTTCTAGGGACAGAAAACTCTAGGTAGGGAGAGTGTCAGTTTCTTTCACTGTGCGAGTCCTTGTTTCTAGGGACAAAGAAGGAAAGTGAGGGGAATTCTCCTTGTGCTATAGTGTGCTTTAAAAAAACATTTTTTCTAGGGACAGAAACTCTAGGTAGGGAGAGTGTCAGTGTCTTTTACTGTGCGAGTCCTTGTTTCTAGGGACAAAGAAGGAAAGTGAGGGGAATTCTCCTTGTGCTATAGTGTGCTTTAAAAAAACATTTTTTCTAGGGACAGAAAACTCTAGGTAGGGAGAGTGTCAGTTTCTTTCACTGTGCGAGTCCTTGTTTCTAGGGACAAAGAAGGAAAGTGAGGGGAATTCTCCTTGTGCTATAGTGTGCTTTAAAAAAACATTTTTTCTAGGGACAGAAAACTCTAGGTAGGGAGAGTGTCAGTTTCTTTCACTGTGCGAGTCCTTGTTTCTAGGGACAAAGAAGGAAAGTGAGGGAATTCTCCTTGTGCTATAGTGTGCTTTAAAAAAACATTTTTTCTAGGGACAGAAAACTCTAGGTAGGGAGAGTGTCAGTGTCTTTTACTGTGCGAGTCCTTGTTTCTAGGGACAAAGAAGGAAAGTGAGGGGAATTCTCCTTGTGCTATAGTGTGCTTTAAAAAAACATTTTTTCTAGGGACAGAAAACTCTAGGTAGGGAGAGTGTCAGTTTCTTTCACTGTGCGAGTCCTTGTTTCTAGGGACAAAGAAGGAAAGTGAGGGGAATTCTCCTTGTGCTATAGTGTGCTTTAAAAAAACATTTTTTCTAGGGACAGAAAACTCTAGGTAGGGAGAGTGTCAGTGTCTTTTACTGTGCGAGTCCTTGTTTCTAGGGACAAAGAAGGAAAGTGAGGGGAATTCTCCTTGTGCTATAGTGTGCTTTAAAAAAACATTTTTTCTAGGGACAGAAAACTCTAGGTAGGGAGAGTGTCAGTTTCTTTCACTGTGCGAGTCCTTGTTTCTAGGGACAAAGAAGGAAAGTGAGGGGAATTCTCCTTGTGCTATAGTGTGCTTTTAAAAAACATTTTTTCTACGGACAGAAAACTCTAGGTAGGGAGAGTGTCAGTTTCTTTCACTGTGCGAGTCCTTGTTTTCTAGGGACAAAGAAGGAAAGTGAGGGGAATTCTCCTTGTGCTATAGTGTGCTTTAAAAAAACATTTTTTCTAGGGACAGAAAACTCTAGGTAGGGAGAGTGTCAGTGTCTTTTACTGTGTGAGTCCTTGTTTCTAGGGACAAAGAAGGAAAGTGAGGGGAATTCTCCTTGTGCTATAGTGTGCTTTAAAAAAACATTTTTTCTAGGGACAGAAAACTCTAGGTAGGGAGAGTGTCAGTTTCTTTCACTGTGCGAGTCCTTGTTTCTAGGGACAAAGAAGGAAAGTGAGGGGAATTCTCCTTGTGCTATAGTGTGCTTTAAAAAAACATTTTTTCTAGGGACAGAAAACTCTAGGTAGGGAGAGTGTCAGTGTCTTTTACTGTGCGAGTCCTTGTTTCTAGGGACAAAGAAGGAAAGTGAGGGGAATCTCCTTGTGCTATAGTGTGCTTTAAAAAAACATTTTTTCTAGGGACAGAAAACTCTAGGTAGGGAGAGTGTCAGTTTCTTTCACTGTGCGAGTACCTTGTTTCTAGGGACAAAGAAGGAAAGTGAGGGGATTCTCCTTGTGCTATAGTGTGCTTTTAAAAAACATTTTTTCTACGGACAGAAAACTCTAGGTAGGGAGAGTGTCAGTTTCTTTCACTGTGCGAGTCCTTGTTTCTAGGGACAAAGAAGGAAAGTGAGGGGAATTCTCCTTGTGCTATAGTGTGCTTTAAAAAAACATTTTTTCTAGGGACAGAAAACTCTAGGTAGGGAGAGTGTCAGTGTCTTTTACTGTGCGAGTCCTTGTTTCTAGGGACAAAGAAGGAAAGTGAGGGGAATTCTCCTTGTGCTATAGTGTGCTTTTAAAAAACATTTTTTCTAGGGACAGAAAACTCTAGGTAGGGAGAGTGTCAGTTTCTTTCACTGTGCGAGTCCTTGTTTCTAGGGACAAAGAAGGAAAGTGAGGGGAATCTCCTTGTGCTATAGTGTGCTTTAAAAAAACATTTTTTCTTAGGACAGAAAACTCTAGGTAGGGAGAGTGTCAGTGTATTTTACTGTGCGAGTCCTTGTTTCTAGGGACAAAGAAGGAAAGTGAGGGGAATTCTCCTTGTGCTATAGTGTGCTTTAAAAAAACATTTTTTCTAGGGACAGAAAACTCTAGGTAGGGAGAGTGTCAGTTTCTTTCACTGTGCGAGTCCTTGTTTCTAGGGACAAAGAAGGAAAGTGAGGGGAATTCCTCCTTGTGCTATAGTGTGCTTTAAAAAAACATTTTTTCTAGGGACAGAAAAACTCTAGGTAGGGAGAGTGTCAGTGTCTTTTACTGTGCGAGTCCTTGTTTCTAGGGACAAAGAAGGAAAGTGAGGGGAATTCTCCTTGTGCTATAGTGTGCTTTAAAAAAACATTTTTTCTAGGGACAGAAAACTCTAGGTAGGGAGAGTGTCAGTTTCTTTCACTGTGCGAGTCCTTGTTTCTAGGGACAAAGAAGGAAAGTGAGGGAATTCTCCTTGTGCTATAGTGTGCTTTAAAAAAACATTTTTTCTACGGACAGAAAACTCTAGGTAGGGAGAGTGTCAGTTTCTTTCACTGTGCGAGTCCTTGTTTCTAGGGACAAAGAAGGAAAGTGAGGGGAATTCTCCTTGTGCTATAGTGTGCTTTAAAAAAACATTTTTTCTAGGGACAGAAAACTCTAGGTAGGGAGAGTGTCAGTTTCTTTCACTGTGCGAGTCCTTGTTTCTAGGGACAAAGAAGGAAAGTGAGGGGAATTCTCCTTGTGCTATAGTGTGCTTTAAAAAAACATTTTTTCTACGGACAGAAAACTCTAGGTAGGGAGAGTGTCAGTTTCTTTCACTGTGCGAGTCCTTGTTTCTAGGGACAAAGAAGGAAAGTGAGGGGAATTCTCCTTGTGCTATAGTGTGCTTTAAAAAAACATTTTTTCTAGGGACAGAAAACTCTAGGTAGGGAGAGTGTCCAGTGTCTTTTACTGTGTGAGTCCTTGTTTCTAGGGACAAAGAAGGAAAGTGAGGGGAATTCTCCTTGTGCTATAGTGTGCTTTAAAAAAACATTTTTTCTAGGGACAGAAAACTCTAGGTAGGGAGAGTGTCAGTTTCTTTCACTGTGCGAGTCCTTGTTTCTAGGGACAAAGAAGGAAAGTGAGGGGAATTCTCCTTGTGCTATAGTGTGCTTTAAAAAAACATTTTTTCTAGGGACAGAAAACTCTAGGTAGGGAGGAGTGTCAGTTTCTTTCACTGTGCGAGTCCTTGTTTCTAGGGACAAAGAAGGAAAGTGAGGGGAATTCTCCTTGTGCTATAGTGTGCTTTAAAAAAACATTTTTTCTAGGGACAGAAAACTCTAGGTAGGGAGAGTGTCAGTGTCTTTTACTGTGCGAGTCCTTGTTTCTAGGGACAAAGAAGGAAAGTGAGGGGAATTCTCCTTGTGCTATAGTGTGCTTTAAAAAAACATTTTTTCTAGGGGACAGAAAACTCTAGGTAGGGAGAGGTGTCAGTTTCTTTCACTGTGCGAGTCCTTGTTTCTAGGGACAAAGAAGGAAAGTGAGGGGAATTCTCCTTGTGCTATAGTGTGCTTTAAAAAAACATTTTTTCTAGGGACAGAAAACTCTAGGTAGGGAGAGTGTCAGTTTCTTTCACTGTGCGAGTCCTTGTTTCTAGGGACAAAGAAGGAAAGTGAGGGGAATTCTCCTTGTGCTATAGTGTGCTTTAAAAAAACATTTTTTCTAGGGACAGAAAACTCTAGGTAGGGAGAGTGTCAGTGTCTTTTACTGTGCGAGTCCTTGTTTCTAGGGACAAAGAAGGAAAGTGAGGGGAATTCTCCTTGTGCTATAGTGTGCTTTAAAAAAACATTTTTTCTAGGGACAGAAAACTCTAGGTAGGGAGAGTGTCAGTTTCTTTCACTGTGCGAGTCCTTGTTTCTAGGGACAAAGAAGGAAAGTGAGGGGAATTCTCCTTGTGCTATAGTGTGCTTTAAAAAAACATTTTTTCTACGGACAGAAGAAAACTCTAGGTAGGGAGAGTGTCAGTTTCTTCACTGTGCGAGTCCTTGTTTCTAGGGACAAAGAAGGAAAGTGAGGGGAATTCTCCTTGTGCTATAGTGTGCTTTAAAAAAAAATTTTCTAGGGACAGAAAACTCTAGGTAGGGAGAGTGTCAGTGTCTTTTACTGTGCGAGTCCTTGTTTCTAGGGACAAAGAAGGAAAGTGAGGGGAATTCTCCTTGTGCTATAGTGTGCTTTAAAAAAACATTTTTTCTAGGGACAGAAAACTCTAGGTAGGGAGAGTGTCAGTTTCTTTCACTGTGCGAGTCCTTGTTTCTAGGGACAAAGAAGGAAAGTGAGGGGAATTCTCCTTGTGCTATAGTGTGCTTTAAAAAAACATTTTTTCTAGGGACAGAAAACTCTAGGTAGGGAGAGTGTCAGTGTCTTTTACTGTGCGAGTCCTTGTTTCTAGGGACAAAGAAGGAAAGTGAGGGGAATTCTCCTTGTGCTATAGTGTGCTTTAAAAAACATTTTTTCTAGGGACAGAAAACTCTAGGTAGGGAGAGTGTCAGTGTCTTTTACTGTGCGAGTCCTTGTTTCTAGGGACAAAGAAGGAAAGTGAGGGGAATTCTCCTTGTGCTATAGTGTGCTTTAAAAAACATTTTTTCTAGGACAGAAAACTCTAGGTAGGGAGAGTGTCAGTTTCTTTCACTGTGCGAGTCCTTGTTTCTAGGGACAAAGAAGGAAAGTGAGGGGAATTCTCCTTGTGCTATAGTGTGCTTTAAAAAAACATTTTTTCTAGGGACAGAAAACTCTAGGTAGGGAGAGTGTCAGTTTCTTTCACTGTGCGCGTCCTTGTTTCTAGGGACAAAGAAGGAAAGTGAGGGGAATTCTCCTTGTGCTATAGTGTGCTTTAAAAAAACATTTTTTCTAGGGACAGAAAACTCTAGGTAGGGAGAGTGTCAGTGTCTTTTACTGTGTGAGTCCTTGTTTCTAGGGACAAAGAAGGAAGTGAGGGGAATTCTCCTTGTGCTATAGTGTGCTTTAAAAAAACATTTTTTCTAGGGACAGAAAACTCTAGGTAGGGAGAGTGTCAGTTTCTTTCACTGTGCGAGTCCTTGTTTCTAGGGACAAAGAAGGTAAGTGAGGGGAATTCTCCTTGTGCTATAGTGTGCTTTAAAAAACATTTTTTCTAGGGGACAGAAAACTCTAGGTAGGGAGAGTGTCAGTGTCTTTTACTGTGCGAGTCCTTGTTTCTAGGGACAAAGAAGGAAAGTGAGGGGAATTCTCCTTGTGCTATAGTGTGCTTTAAAAAACATTTTTTCTAGGGACAGAAAACTCTAGGTAGGGAGAGTGTCAGTTTCTTTCACTGTGCGAGTCCTTGTTTCTAGGGACAAAGAAGGAAAGTGAGGGAATTCTCCTTGTGCTATAGTGTGCGCTTTAAAAAAACATTTTTTCTAGGGACAGAAAACTCTAGGTAGGGAGAGTGTCAGTTTCTTTCACTGTGCGAGTCCTTGTTCTAGGGACAAGAAGGAAAGTGAGGGGAATTCTCCTTGTGCTATAGTGTGCTTTAAAAAAACATTTTTTCTAGGGACAGAAAACTCTAGGTAGGGAGAGTGTCAGTGTCTTTTACTGTGCGAGTCCTTGTTTCTAGGGACAAAGAAGGAAAGTGAGGGGAATTCTCCTTGTGCTATAGTGTGCTTTAAAAAAACATTTTTTTCTAGGGACAGAAAACTCTAGGTAGGGAGAGTGTCAGTTTCTTTCACTGTGCGAGTCCTTGTTTCTAGGGACAAGAGGAAAGTGAGGGGAATTCTCCTTGTGCTATAGTGTGCTTTAAAAAACATTTTTTCTAGGGACAGAAAACTCTAGGTAGGGAGAGTGTCAGTGTCTTTTACTGTGCGAGTCCTTGTTTCTAGGGACAAAGAAGGAAAGTGAGGGGAATTCTCTTGTGCTATAGTGTGCTTTAAAAAAACATTTTTTTCTAGGGACAGAAAACTCTAGGTAGGGAGAGTGTCAGTTTCTTTCACTGTGCGAGTCCTTGTTTCTC